>CP126891.1:76807500-78007500 GCA_030440675.1 Furcifer pardalis
TCTCTACTTTACAGACTACTTTTTTTCTTAAATACAAATCTCTCCAAACCCTAATAATCACTAGAATTAAATTCTACAAATAAAAATTTCACCTACGTTCTGGGAAACATTTACTAAGTTTTATCTATGTTTTGAGAGGGCCATGATGGCTTCATTAAGATGCTGAATTTTTTAAGATGCTGAACTTGACAACCAGGAAGGTTGGCAGGTCAGCAGTTCAAGACTTGAGTGCTGCACGATGGTGTGAGCAACCTGTACCATCTCCTGCCAATCTAGCTGTTTGAAAACAAGAAATTGCAAGTAGATAAAAAGTACTGGTTTGGCAGGAATGGTAACAGCATTTCATAGACTCCATGGAAATGTCTGCTGACGCAGACAGCACTGGCTCTTTACTACACAATCTATCAAGAGTCTATAGAATCAATTTCATAGTTTTCACAGCTAAGTAGGTTGAAGTGTCTGGGTATGGAACCAGAATCTAGGGGTATGAATGTGTCTCCTGGGCGGTGGCCATCTAACATTACCTGGAACACATATGGCTAATACAATGGTGTGCCCTGTCACCTGAATAGACTTATACAAGCTGAACCATCCCAGAATGCCACCAAAAGGAGAAACGTAACAGCATTTCTGAGTAAATTACAGCATGAAAACCCTAGGATGGGAAATCATAAGTCAGAATCAACTTTGCAACATATAATTAATTATGTATACGTCATGTGATGTATTATTATTATTATTATTATTATTATTATTATTATTATTATTATTATTATTATTATTATTATTATTATTGGATTTTTTTTACCAATTTCGGGCTCCCTGCTCTAGGGCCTGCTCTAGGGAGGACGGGGGACTGATCCTCGCTATTTCCAAAGTTCCCCCACCTCCCTGGAGGCTGTAGCAAGCCAAAACATGGGATTTGAATCCCAAAGTTTTAGCTTGTTTATAGCCTCCAGGAGGGTGGGGGAACTTCAAAAATAGCACGCATCGGCTCCAGGGAGGACGGGAGACCAGATGCATGCTATTTTTGAAGTTCCCCCACCCTCCTGGAGGCTGCAACAAGCCAAAATGTCAGGATTCGAATCCTGATGTTTTGGCTTGTTACAGCCTCCAGGAGGGTGGGGGAAGTTTGTAAACAGCTTGGATTGGGTCTTCCGACCTCCCTGGAGCCGGCAGGGGGTCAGAGAGCCTGAAATGGGTAAAAAATGGACATTTTTTTCCCATTTTGGGCTCCCTGACACCCCCCGCCTTGCCGGCTCCAGGGAGATCAGAAGACCCAATCCAAGCTGCTTCTGGACTTCCCCCACCTCCCTGGAGGCTGCAGCAAGCCAAAATGTCAGGATTCAAATCCCGACGTTCTGGCTTGCTGCAGCCTCCAGGGAAACAGGGCTTTTTTTAATGATGTGCAATCAATGCATCACACAACGTTAAAAACCGGATAACGACGAGACTTGTGGAACCAAGTCTCATCGTTATTTGAGGTACTAGTGTACAATACTTAGAAAGACTTATGGTTGAACCCTAGACCCTCTAATTCTTTGTTTAAAGTAATTATTATTGTTGGATTCTGCACTATTTTTTCACTTCGTATCAGGTGATATCATAGATAAGCATAACACAATTTGTTAAAAATAAATAAAGTTATAAAATATATAACAGAATTTTGCATGCAGTTGTGGTAAAACCCTACAACTGATTGGAATGTAATGTTTCATGCTAAATAGACTTTTACAAATTGCCAGTTCTTTTTGGAAGGAGCTGAATGTGTAGTTATTGATCATATTACAGTGAAAAATCCATCAAAATGGTAGAAAACAACAAGACCCTTGCAAATTGATTTTTATCTAATGGTTGTAAATGAGAAAATGAGAAAAGATATCCTATAACCTTCTGGGTCAGTCATGACATGACAAATTAATACTGGATCCCCCCCCCCCCTTAATGCAACTGCAACATTTGTGCAAGCAAGAAGTTACTAATTTCTTGCTTGAAAGAAAAGCATATTTGCAAGACCAACTTCAGTGTCAGTATAATAATTTCAGCTATATTTTTTTCTATCCCCAAAATGGAAACATGTTTCACTAAAGCTTTTATATTCTTAGACATAATGTACCCTGTATGTTCAGTTTAATAGACTCCAGACAAATTACAGTATATATAATATTAGAATTCTGTTATCTTTTCATATACATACTAGCTCTACAAAAGAAATTACTCCAATTATTAATAAGAGTTCCAAAAGCAAATATTTCAGGGAGGGAAGATTTTCATGCCAATTTTGGTCATTTTATCCTCTGCTCAAAACATGTTGAGCTGGGATGATGGATTTGGGTTGTATTGTGTTGCTTTTTGTAATATGTAAACTGCCCTGGGTCGCCCTGGCGAGGAGGGTGGTATAGAAATATGAATAAATAAATAAATGTTCCTAAAGTTGCATTTTTTGTGCAGCTTGACAAGGAAAAATCTTCAGATTCTGGAATGTTAGCAGGATAACCTTTCTATGGCTGATGCATACTTGGAAAATGTAACTGTTCATCCTTGGATTAGGAGCCAAATTGGAACAATTGGGAAGTGTACAGAGAATAGTTGCTTACTACTGCTGGTAAGCCAGCAATTCTGGCCTCCAGTGGGGAAATCTCCCGAGAACATACAGTTCTACTGGCATCACTTCAGGAAGTCCTTTGCTGCTTTCCTCCATTTCACGCCACTTGGCATTGGCATTAGCAACAATGGATTCCACATGATACTAGAAGAAAAGGTAATCAGAACTGAGAAGGTAAGCTGTGATCTAGAAGGGCCCTTGCTTCTGAATCGTGTTCCCCGAAGCTTGATTGACCAATTTAAAATGATACCTAGCTTCTAGAAGGTCCTCAGAGCCAAGATCTTTTGAGAGGTGAACAGTATCAATGTGAAAGACTTTTAGTGGGGGGAGAGAATGTAGTGGTAGGTACTCTATGCCCATGCATGTCTGCCACTGTAGGCTTTCATCTTTGCTCATGGCTTTATTGCGATTTCTTCTAGATGAAGCTGGTACAGTTATTAGCTTCTATATTGTCTTTTTCAGTGATGTAAACCATCTTGGGTCATTTTTGTGGGAGAAAGACAGGATAAAGATATTTTAAAGAACAAAATATCATACAGAGTATGAGAATGTGTTCTACTCCATGGACCAGAAACAAACTGACCTTGCACATCTCTAATTTTTCCTAGAATTTAGAACAGTTACTGATTTGAACTACAACTCCAGAATCCATTGCAGTAGTCATACATCCAGGGAATTCTGAGAGCTGTACTTAAGCTCCTCCCCAACCGCAACCCCCCCCCCCAACATTGTGAAATTTCTTTTCCATCCTGGACAAATGTCAGCATTATGAAAACAAAAAATGTCTTCTCTTTGCCTCTTTCACCTTTTAGTCAAATGATCATCTTCTCTAAAGTTCAGTGGAACATAAATTACTTTTTATTTTAAAGAAATTAGAACTAGTTAATTGTTGGCTGAATGGGCATATTAGCAACTATTGCATTTTTATATTATGATATTTTCTCACACATGGACTATGAGCAAGGAAAGCTACTATGGAGAGAAGAAAAATAAGCAAATATGACCTTTATCTCAATTATAAAATGTCAAGTCTCACAAGAGTGCTAATTATAACATGCAAATAATTTGAAAATTATGTAGAGAATGTTAGCTGTTTGAAGTGCACTATTTGAATTCATCTTTTTCTTCTCTGTCTCCTAACAGGTGGTGAACAATATGGTGGCTATGAAGTAGCTCTAAACCAGGGGTTTTTCAACCTACAGCCCATGGGCTGGATCTGGTCCATGTCACCATTTCATGTGGCCCACCACCCTTGCTTGTGCCATCACCACCAGAAGTGGCGGAAGCAGTCATGTCTACTTTCACTACAGCTGTATATGCACCTGTGGCAGGGGAGACCACCAGTCCGGTGCACTCAGTTGTCTGACGAAGCATTACCCGGCCTGTGGCTTGAAAAGGTTGAGAACATCTGCTCTAAACATTGATGTTATCTTGCATTCAAAACAGTCTTTGGGATTTTTCAACCAATAAATCATTTTTGAACCTCTTTTCCTATTCATTTTCCCCCTTGAATGATAGCTGTAATACTCCATATATTTCACTTCTCATTTGTATTCTAGTATGTTCTAACTTTCTGCATGTCATGTGTTTTACAATTTCTTGTTCTTTATTCATTTACCACAGCACTTCTTCATTAGTCACCATATTGATCCAAGAAATTCTTAGTACTGTATCTTGCAATAAATCTACCTTTTAAAATGTCTTTTTTTATATAGTAGCTTGTGTTAAAGTCTGTGATTCCAGGCAATAGATTAAAACCAGGAATATAATGCACGTTGTCAAAGCTCATTTTGTTTGCTTGCTTTCTTGTTTGTTTCGTGTCATTTATAGGCCACCTTGCTCCTCATGAAAGGACTCAATGTGTCTCAGAAAGTTAAAACAAGTAGAATTTAAAACACAATAAGTAACATATTAAAAACAATTAAAATATATAATAATTAAAATATGTTCAATGATTAACTGTAAAACAAACGAAACAAGTTTTTTTTTAAAAGCTAAGAACCAGCATCCAGGGACTCAGTTAAATGTTAAATATTAAAAGCCTACCTGAAGACATGGGTTTTCAATTTTATGTTTTTGTGCACAACATTTAAATAATATCAAGTGATTTTAAATAATATGAATTAAATTCAAAGTTAGTCCTACTTCAAGGGGACTTAATTTGGTTGTGATTAAATGGTCTCATTCATTTCATTGCATGTACTTTGGATAGGACTGCTGTCCTTTGCCTTTCCATATAGGCTGCTCAAGGTGGCTCTATGTGTAACCTTGCCAGGACTATGAGATAGTACATGACAACATACAGATTAAGGTCAGTGATGAGATGTAACAGGTTCTCACCAGTTCGCCAGAACCAGTAGTAACTTTTCCCAGGGTCCCAGAGAACTGGTAGCAACTTTTTGGGGGAACCACCTTCGGGGCTTACCTTTTCACTTTTAACTGCACCAAGCACTTGGTGTGCATGCATGTCTATAGTGCTTGGCGCATATGCATGGCCTCCTTGCTATCCTCCTTGCTGTCCTTGTGTTGTGGGTGGGTTGAGGGGTGTGTGTGTGCTTATTTTTATTTTTTATTATTATTTATTATTATTTTTCTTTGGCTCCACCCACAATGGCATGATATCATGATGTTGGCTCTGCCCACACTGATGACATCATGGTGGGGTAGTAAAAAATTTGACATCCCACCACTGATTAAGGTCCATGATGCTTCCATCTCAAAAAAATTATCGGGACTAATCCTATAGTTGTTGATTATTGTAAGGATCTGTGATTGAAAATCGGAATAATAATAATAATAATAATAATAATAATAATAATAATAATAATAATAATAATAATAATAATAATAATAATAATAATAATAGATTAATTTCACAGTTGGTAATGGTTTTTTTAGTATGTTTTTATGTCTGTTAACTGCCCTGAGTCACTTTGGTGAGTAGGGCGGTATATAAAAGTGAATGAATGAATAAATAAATAAATAAATAAATAAATAAATAAATAAATAAATAAATTAATAATAATAATAATAATAATAATAATAATAATAATAATAAGTAGTAGTAGTAGTAGTAGTAGTAGTAGTAGTAGTAGTAGTTTCATGTCAGAAATTATTCTGGGTTGAAAGGATTTTTGCTGGAGAAACTCCACTCAGGGGATGCCTGAATGAGGCTCCTTTCATGTCCCCAAGAGCTGGGACAGTACCCAGGTCTCAAACTGCCAACTTGCCGGCCTTCCAGCTAACAAGGTGATCTTCTTAACCATTGAGCCACCACAGCCCATGGCGAAGTATTGTTGTGAGGTTTTGTATTTAAAATATACACAATAAACAAACAGTCAGATGTATCTGCTCATAATGTATGTACTTACTGTTCATGTTACAGGGACACTTGAGAACTGTTGTGGTTTGTAATGGGAATGGTTACAAAATTAAATTATCTGTCATATTACAGAATTATATATGTGACACTTAATATTGGGGGTGATTTAAAATCTGACTTTGGCTCTATCCATGGCTTTTTTGATAATGAAATGCAGTAAAGACATTGTGGAACATCATGGCATATCATACATATGTTTATTCAGTAATAAGTCCTTGTAAACCAAGTGGAGCCTACATAGGCATGTCTAGTATTGAACTGTTACAATTACTGAATTTATTTCATCCTTATACTGTACTCAATGTCTCAAAATCTACAATGTTTTAATGAACATGTGATGTATATTAGACTGCTTTCCTGACATGAGACTAATCAGCTAATTTATTAATCAATGAGCCTACCACTTTGAGGAAATGCAGTAAAATTTATTTTCACTAAATTAACACATATCTAAATAAATCAAGTATTTCTTCAGAATAAATGCTTCCTCTGTGAAAATCATTGCACATTTATCCCTTGTTTCAATTTCTTGATCTCTGTTCAGAGGAACAATTTTACCATCCACCATTCATACAATGCATTTTTTCTTGTTTTATGTAGAAATGTTTTTGTAATGCATTGATTTTCAGAGTCTTTCCATGCCAAACCTTCCTGCTGAGACCTTCCATCACATCAGCAAGATTACTTGATCTTAGTAGAAACTGAGACCAAAGTCTCTCTCTTTCTCTTATTCCTTTTTGAACTTGTTTTAAGCAAGAACCTGCTCAATTATGCTCAATTTAATGTTCTTTTGAGTTATAATAATAATTCTATGTCAGAAATTATTCTGAGTTAAAAGAATTTTTTTTTCTGGAGAAATTCTGCTCAGGGGACACCCAAATGAGGCTCCTTTTATGTCTCCAAGATCTTTTCCCACCAAAGTGGTTCCTATTTATCTACTTGCAATTTCTCATTTTCGATCTGCTAGGTTGACAGGAACTGGGACAGAGATGGGTGGTCAATTGGTCATGCAGTACCCAGGTTTCAAACTGCTGACTTTACAGCCTTCCAGCTAACAAGGCGAGCTTCTTAACCACTGAGCCACTGCAGTCCCGTTTCTTTTGAGTTATTCCTATGCAAAGTAGGTGCCATTCTGCTCATTTGTTGTTGTTGTTGTTGTTCAGTCGCACAGTCGATTCCGACCCTCTGCGACCCCATGGACCACTGACCGCCAGGCACTCCTGTCCTCCACCATCCCCCTCAACTCGCTCAGCTCTGTGCCCATTGTCTCCACGATACCATCTAGCCATCTCATCTTGGGCCGTCCCCTTCTTCTTTTGCCCTCGACCCTTCCAAGCATCAAAGCTTTCTCAAGTGAATCCTCTCTTCTCATTTGATGTCCAAAGTACTTTAGCCTCATCTTTATTATTTGACCTTCTAAGGAACAGTCAGGGATGATTTCTTCTAAGATTGACCTATTTGTTCTCCTCGCTGTCCAGGGGACTCTCAAAACTCTCCTCCAACACCACATCTCAAAGGCGTCTATTCTTCTCCGTTCAGCTTTCCTAATGGTCCAACTCTCGCAACCATACATTGCAACAGGGAATACCATTGCCTTGACTATGCGAATTTTTGTTTTCAATGTGATGTCTCTACTTTTCACTATGCTCCCCAGGTTTCTCATCGCTTGCCTCCCAAGAATCAGTCGCCTTTTTATTTCATGGCTGCAATCACCATCTGCAGTGAGCTTAGATCCTAAGAAAGTAAAATCTGTCACTGCTTCTACTTCTTCCCCATCTATTTTCCAGGGACTGATAGGGCCTGTTGCCATTATCTTGGTTTTCTTGATATTGAGTCTCAAGCCAGCCTTTTCACTTTCTTCTTTCAACCTAATTAGGAGCTTCTTTAGGTCCTCCTCACTTTCTGCCATGAGGGTGGTATCATCTGCATATCTCAAATTGTTGATGTTTCTCCCAGCAATTTTGATCCCAAATTGTGATTCCTCCATTCCTGCATTGCGCATTATGTGCTCTGTGTATAAATTGAATAAGCATGGTGACAAAATGCAGCCTTGTCTTACTCCTTTTCCTATTCTAAACCACTCCGTCATTCCATTTTCTGTCCTAACTGTTGCTTCTTGATTCATGTACAGATTTCTCATGAGGCATATAAGGTGTTCTGGTATTCCCATCTCCTTAATTATTTGCCACATTTTGTTGTGGTCGACACAATCAAAAGCCTTCGTGTAATCAATGAAACAGAAGTAGACTTGTTTCTGATATTCCTTTGTTTTTTCCATGATCCATCTGATGTTGGCGATGTGGTCTCTAGTCCCCCTGCCTCTTCTGAAACCCGCCTGCACTTCTGGTAATTCTCTCTCCACATACTGTTGCAGTCTATCCTGTATTATCTTGAGCATCACCTTGCTAGCGTGAGGGATGAGCGCAATTGTTCGATAATTTGAACATTCTTTGGCATTACCCTTTTTGGGGAGTGGAATGTATACAGATCTTTTCCAATCCTGTGGCCATTGTTTTGTTTTCCAAATCTGCTGGCATATAGAATGCAATAATTTGATTCCATCATCTTGTAGTGCTTTGAAAAGTTCAACTTGGATACCATCAACTCCACTAGCTTTGTTGTTTGCAGTGTTTTTTAGGGCCTTTCTGACTTCACTTAGAATGTCTGGCTCATGTTCAATGTTCTCATCATTGTGATTATCAGGGGTGTTGAGGTCCTTTTTGTATAGTTCCTCTGTGTACTCTTTCCATCTTTTCTTAATCTCTTCTGCATCTGCTAACTCCTTGCCATCTTTGTCTTTTATCATGGTCATTTTCGCTTTAAATGTTCCCTTGAGTTCCCCAATTTTTTTGAAAAGATCTCTAGTCCTACCCCTGATATTGTTTTCCTCTATTTCTGTGCACTGTTCGTTCAGGTACATTTCCTTATCTCTCCTTGCTTTTCTTTGAAATTCTGTATTCAAGTGATTGTATTTTTTCCTTTCTCCTTGGCATTTTGCATTCCTTCTTTTTTTTTTAATTTTTTTTATTGATTTTTAAAACAAGAAAACACGAACAAAAGATTACACTAAAATACAACATAATTATCCACATTAAAGAAAATCAAAAACAAATAGAAAAACATTCAATATGACAAAACTAAACAACACCAAAACCACTTAGATACATACATCAAGAAGACATACAATAGATAAGTAAATCACCCACATCTAACCCCTCACCTCCCACGTTCCTGGACCAACACAACATAAATCCCTTCACCTCCCATCTTTCCATATCAACGCAACATAAATCCCTACCACCCGCCCCAAACCTTTCACCATTCTATCATCTTCTCCCCCCCATCCTTCCATTGAAGAACCGCCTCCGAGTGTCGAAGGGGGGGGGGGAGACCGGGACTAGGCGAATTCATATCAATGTTTGAAAGTATCAAATAAATCAACTTACTCAAAGCTATACAGTTTTTCCTTGTTCTTCCTTCCTTCTGCTTATGGCTGTCTACCCCTATTCTTTTTATTTCTATTCTATATTTTCAACCCTTATTCCCCTTTAGCTTTCTTTAACAAAAATTCTTTATATTTCTATAATATTTTTATAATTACCCTACAACTTGTAAGACCCTGGGAACAGCTAACTCTTCCTAACAATTCAAGTGTTACATTAACTTAATATTTCCTTCCATCTGTAATATCCTAGACTTCATTTTCATATTTCCAGACATACCCTTAAGCAAACCCTTTTTCATATTTCCCTTTACCTCTGCTACTATTGTATTTTTATTATAATTCACCCCATCTTCAACTCCTTCATCTTTTCAATACTTTATATTTCTATCTCGTATTTATTCTAAACTACTCTCTTTTATCATTTTTGTCAGCACCTTATTTAATTCCTACCAACTCCATTGCCCATTTTTTATAGAGATTATCGTACTTCCCCATTCTAATCAGTTATCTATCCCATTCTATATTCTATTAATATATATACCTATATAAGGTTTCCATAACTATGTTACACTATACTTCTTTTATTCCAGAAAATCAAAATCAAAATCAAAATTCTTTTAATCCACAAGAGAATCTGTCAATTTTCATTTCTTTAAAGTTTTTTCACTATTATTGCAGTTATTTCCTATATTTAAGGATTTCTCTATGATTTCCTTCCATTCTTCCTTTTTCATTAATATTACATGATTTTAACATATCCATGCAATCAGTTTATTCTCTTATTTTTTTCCCCATAACTGTATTACTCTATGCTTCTTTTCATTCAGAAAGACAAAAATCAAAATCAGAATTCTTTTGGTCCACGAGAGAAATCGTGTCACTTTTACTTTTTTAAAATTTATTTGCTAATACTGCAATTATTGCCTATATTTGACAGTTTCTCTTTGATTTCCCTCCATTCTTTTGATCCTTTTTCAATAATATTACATGATTCCAATGTATCCATGTAGTCAGTTTGCTCTCTTATCATCACTACTTTCCCTATCCAGAAGAATCTCAACTGTTGGAATTGTTGTCAATTTTAATTCACTCCCTTGTCTCTTAATAGTTTTGTAATTGGTTTTAGTTTCCTTCCTCCACAATCTTTCTCTTTTTGATAAATCCTGGTAAATATCCAATTGTTCACCCTCCTTCTTTCTTTCTTTCCCTTTCTCCTTTTTAACATATAATAACAACTCATTAATTCTTTTCCAAAATTAATATTCCTTTAAATTAAGTTTTCTTTACACACATAAATCAAACACTTCATATTGCTTTGGGAGTTACGTCCATCGGTTAACTATTAATAATTTTTCCCATAACTATATTACTCTATACTTCTTTTCATTCAGAAAAACAAAAATCAAAATCAGAATTCTTTTGGTCCAAGAGAGAAATCTTGTCAATTTTACTTTTTTTAAAATTTATTTGCTAATACTGCAATTATTGCCTATATTTGACAGTTTCTCTTTGATTTCCCTCCATTCTTTTGATCCTTTTTCAATAATATTACATGATTCCAATGTATCCATATAGTCAGTTTGTTCTCTTATCATCACTACTTTCCCTGTCCAAAAGAATCTCAACTGTTGGAATTGTTGCCAATTATAATTCACTCCCTTGTCTCTTAATAGTTTTGTAATTGGTTTAATTTCCTTCCTCCACAATCTTTCTCTTTTTGATAAATCCTGGTAAATATCCAATTGTTCACCCTCCAACTTTGGCACCTGTGTACCTTTTTTCTTTAAATAAGCCAACAACTTTAATTTGCTTTCCAAACTTACAAATTTTACCAAAACATATCTTTTAAATGTCCCATTTCTTTTCTTTCCCAGTCTGTAAACTTCTGATATATCTTCTTGAGTAAAATTTCTCCCCATCTTCAGTTCATTCAACCATTTGATGATTCTTTCCTTTAATCTGTCAAATTTAAGTTCTGGAATATTCTTTATCAATAAATTCCTTTTTTTTGCCTCTACTTCCAACTTGTAAAGCCTCTTTTCTTGTCTATCACTTCTTTCATCTCCCTTTTTTCCTTTTCCTTGAATAATTTCAATTGATTCCTCCACAAATATTAACCTTTCCTCTGTTGCAGCAAGTTTTTCATTTGTTACTGACTTTAAATTTACCAGTCCATCCCTTAAATCCTGTTGTTCTTTCATAAAAACTTTCGTTTGTTGTTTAATATTTTGGACCTCTTCTTCTATAGATTTTGATTTTACTTCTAATAACGCAAATTTGTCATTTATTGTTTTCATAAAATCTTCCAACAAATTCCTCAGATCTTGTTGTTTTTTCATGATATCACTCATTTCTTACTTCCTTATCTCATTCATTTTATCCAATTTTCTCTCTATTTTATCCCAATTGTCCATTTGTTTTCCCATTGCATCCAAGCATTGTTCTTCTTCTTTTAGTTTTGTTAATTTCAAATTTTCTGCCTCTGTTTTCTTCTGTTCTGTTTCTTTTTCTTTTTTTTCATCTTCTAATTGTATCAAGTCCTGTTTATCTGTTGTAGCAACTATTATCTCTTCCTTCTCTTTGAATATATTACTCATTTCTTTCTTCTTTTCCTCAAGGAAGGATATAAGTTGTTTATATTCACTAGTGTCTTTAATGCTTAGAGGTTTAGTGTTTAAATAGTTCATTATTGCTTACCAAATTTTCCACTGTTATATATTAAATTCAAGTTGTCATTCACCACTGTTACCCTTTAATAATCAGTCTCATACCAAATCATTCTTGGTCATACATTTTGAACTTCCTTCCACTTGTATCTTCAAAAAAGAAAAAAAGAACTTGTCCTTTAAGTAATTCACTCCCAACTTTCTCTCGGACTCTGCACCAAGTAATTAACAATGTTATCTTTAACCAAGTAAATCTCTTTAGTTGCCGGTCTTTAAATAAACATCATAGTCCACAACTTTTCTCCAACTTCTCCTTCCAACTGTGTCACCGGTAATCTCTATCAGCTGCAATAATCAGTCTCTCATGGCAATTCACACCAAGTCTCTTAATAGTAATCCACCATTTTTTCTTCTCTCCATTTATCAAATCTTAAGTCCAACGCATTCTTAGCAAACTAAAGGTATTCAAAATATTCAGAGTTTCAAAGTTTTACTTTCAAAGTAGATTAGAGATATTCAAAGTTTCAAAACTGTTCTCTCCTCATGCTTGTCTCTTAATACTTTTCTCCATGGCTTCAGGAGTGGGAGATTAACTGTGTTATCTTTCCTTTGGTCTAATCAATCAAACAAACATCCTTCCAGTTGCTGAGCCTTAAACAAACATTGTAATCCAAAAGTAGAAGCATTGTGAGATTTACAAGGGTATCTTATACAGAGTTCACCAGCTTAAACATTCCATCCATTTCTTGCCGTTTTACATATGAGCCTGTCTTATTCATTATCTTCGTCTACGGCGTCTTTCAGCTTTTTCACTTCTCATCACCATCCTAAGTTCTCATTCCCTCTGAAATTTTTCACCATCATCCCTCCCGAAATCTCTCAGCTGTCATTTCCTCTGATTTATCGCTGAAAGCCTCCTTTTTTCACCTTTTCCAAAACATTCATCAGGCAGCTTGTTTAAGGTGTGTATTACTCCTTCGCCATTTTGTCCCGGTCTCCATTTTGCATTCCTTCTGTCCTCCGCTATTTTAAGAGCCTCCTCGGATAACCACTTAGCTTTCTTACGCTTCTTTTCTTTTGGTATGGTTTTTCTTGCTGCCTCCTGCATGATGTCCCGCATCTCTGTCCATAATTCTTCTGGCACTCTGTCTATCTGGTCCAAGCCATTAAATCTGTTCCACACCTCCACTGTGTATTCCCAAGGAATGTTTTCTATGTCATATCTTTCTGGCCTAATTGTTTTTCCTATTTTCTTTAGTCTAAGCCTGAATTTTGCAATCAGTAGGTTGTGATCTGAGCCACAATCTGCTCCTGGTCTTGTTTTTGCTGACTGTATGGAAGTTCTCCATCTTTGACTGCAGAGTATGTAATCAATCTGGTTTCGATGTTGGCCATCTGGTGATGTCCATGTGTAAAGTCTCCTCTTGTGTTGCTGGAAGAGAGTGTTTGCTATGACCAGTGCGTTATCTTGGCAGAACTCTATCAGTCTTTGACCTGCTTCATTCTGTGTTCCAAGACCAAACTTGCCTGTTATTCCATTTACTTTTTGATTTCCTACTTTGGCATTCCAATCTCCTATGATAATGTGTACATCATTTCTTGGTGTCTGTTCTATGAGGTGTTCTAAGTCTTCATAGAACTGGTCAATTGTGGCTTCATCTGCACTAGTGGTTGGTGCATATACTTGTATTACAGTTATATTGAATGGCTTGCCTTGTATTCTGACTGACATCATTCTATCATTTTTGAGATTATATCCCATTACTGCTTTTCTCACCCTTTTATTGACAATTATGGCTACTCCGTTTTTTCTGAGGTTTTCTTGTCCACAGTAGTAGATATGATGGTTTCCAGAGCTGAATTCTCCCATCCCTGTCCATTTTAACTCGCTGATTCCCAAGATGTCAATGCTTATTCTTTCCATTTCCTTTTTTACCACTTCCAGTTTTCCCTGGTTCATAGATCTCACATTCCATGTCCCTATACAGTATTGTTCCTTGCAACACTGTATTTCTCCTCCCCCTTTCCTGTCCCTACCCTTCTTTTGATCTGCTGTGCTAAGCATCCTGTTTCATCTAAATTGCCCCATTTGTTTTGCCTTTTGTTTTGGTCCATAGGGTTCTCTTGGCAAAATTCCTGACGTTGGTTTGCCGGTTTCTACGCCAGTATCCTCTCATCATACATGTTATCACAGTTTAAAACAAAGTATTATCATGCATATTATCACATAGTAATTCAGGTTTCTTTTTTTCTCTCTCAGTAATTCCTGCATTGAAAAGGTGGCATTATTTCCAGGAATTGTAAGAACCTGTAACAATTTGACATTTCTTTCAAGGGGGAAAATTACTACAAAGCTTCTGAGAAATCCCATGAAATTTATCAAGAGGAAATCCCCTTAAACAGAGCAATCCCATTGTCAAGAGAAAAATATTTGACATACCCAGCAATACAGAATTTCAACAGCTCGCCCTAACAACTAATCAGGTGGTCACCCCATCCAACCAACCTCTTGGGGTACACCTGAATAGCTAGGGGAGGTCAGCCGGCATTCTGTTCACCACAAATTCTTCTGAACAAAGTTATAAATTCTAAGGCAGCAGACCCTTTAAATTTAAGAGCCCTAGGACTTCAGTACACAAGTAACACACAATAGTTCCTTAAAAGTGTAAAACAAGAAAAGATAGATTCTCCCAAATAGATAAACAAATATAACTTACAATAACCAATTCCCCAGAGAAATCAAAAGAGGGATGCAACCAAAGCAACCCTAAACCTGTGGGAGAAAAGCAGATGATCAGATGTATAAGCAAGCTGCAGATGAGGATTCTTCCACAAAGCATCTCACAATGGCAAAATGCCCTGAGAGGAGCTTGGCCCATTTGAGAAGGAAACACTGAATTGAGTAATCTATTTTCACAAATACAGTGGAAGATCAAGTCTCTTCTTCTTGTTGTGCCATATCCAATTCTGAATATTGGTGATCATCATGGTGATCAGCCACGAAGAATATCCTGAGAATATAATGCTGTGGCCTTTCATCTGCCTTCTGCATCATGGCGTGGCACCCGTACCACTGATTCAGCTCCACCAGTCATTTCTGGTCCTGAGCCCTTTTGGCATCCAAAGTCGTCATCAATCCCTAGGCCAACATTGGTTGATGAAGCTGCTGCTCTCCATCAAGTTGGATTCAAGTGGGATTTAATCCACTTGGGGACCATCACCCTTTCCTGTGGACTTTGCCAAGGCTGTTGGTTCTCAGGGTTGTCAAGTTAGTAAACCACTGCCTTTTAGAAAATGCTAAAATACTAAAAACAAAGTAGAAGTTCAATGATAGACATCGAAGAGTTAGACTGCAATATAGGTTTATTTCTGTAACCTTTTTAGCTTTGCACTTAAGAGACTCTGAATCTCTCATTGTTCAGTGTCATTCCATGCATGATCTTAAATAAACCTATTGGAATACAGTTTTATTATTGATATTTCAACCTTTTCTAACATGAAGGGATGCGAAGGTTTCTGCACAATTTTTCGTTGTTGTTCTTTACAAACATTTTGTGCACAAAAACCTTACATTTTGTACATAAATTAATTTCATGTAGCTAGCTGTACTTTTTGGTGGGATGTTTTAACCAGCCAAGAAATCTTTTGCCAAGGACAGGTAAATGTGTGAATTAAACCCTTATCATGAAATATAGATACTCAACAGTGTAATCTCTTCAGACATACCTGCAAAAAAATCCAAAGTATAGCCTGTGTTTTGATTCATATCACCAAACCAACTCCACTAAGTTTCTCCTCTCTATATAAAAGATGTTTTATGTAAAACTCATAGCTATTAATTGACTTCTCAGCAGGACAACCTTCCCCTCTAGTGCTCTGTTTACATCAATGAAACCCCACAGCAATATGCTTGTGCTTTGAAAATGCCACTTTCCTACACTACCATGAGGATGTAATGAAAATCAAAGTCATCAGGAAAGTCTCAAAGAGTGAAGGATTATGTAATCAGCTCTGCTAATTAAAAAAAAATCCTGTTACTTTGACCCTGTAAACCCTAGCATCTAAATACAAGCATGAGATGGGAGCCAATACATGTTAGCAGTCAGTGACAGGTATTCCACATGTAAAGTGGATAATAGGAGAGGGACTTTGTTTCCACTAATAATTGGAGGATGACAGGTTGTCATTGTTCATACATTGCACACTAGCTAAAATCCAGTTGCTTTGTTGTGCAAACAATATAACTTTCAGATTGCCAAAAGTTAAGAAATCTCTGTAAGCATCATCTGTTGCATGCTGAGTTGTATGACTCAATGCAAGACAGAAAATGCCTTAGGAGATTTTGTAATGTACACCAATTCATTTCCAGAAGTCATATTGTTTGCATAACAGTGGAGCAAGATTTCAGCCACTTGCATTGATCAAACTATGATCAAGGGAAAAAAATCCTTGCTTTAACCTCTGTAGCTGAGATGGGTCCCATGAGAAAATCAAAGGGAGATCATTTCGATCCTCAGAGAATTGTTAAAATGACCTTGCCAAGCAAGCAACAGGGATACTGGTCTGTGCTGATACTAAGTAACTTAATTTTTTTTAAAAAAAGCCCTCACAATTGATGGCATTTCATAACCAGCTTTCAGATTGGCAAATACCAGACATAAGTGTCCCTTTCTTGTCCTGAGTCATGTATTTTTCTATACTAACAATTACAGTCTGATACCCATTTACTCAGAAGGAGGGCACATTGTGTTTCCAGTTAACTTTAGAGAATTCCAATCAATCTCCATCAAAGCAGTTATCCAGAGTGAAATCTTTCTGGACTAGATGAATTGTGATCCATCAATTTCAGGGAATGCAAAACCTGTTGGACAAAACAAGATTCTCTGTTTATTTTAAGGAATTTTAAGAGTTTCTATAGTTTAAATGTTGGGATTTTATGTACACTGTCCAAAGTCACACATTGATTGTGGTGGCTATAGAAATTGAATTAATTAAATAAATAAATTTTTTATTGTTTTTAAAGGAAGAGTTAGTGCCCAGATCATGAACATACCAGAAAGTATTCAGAATTTACAATAAATACAATTCAATATGGTGGCAGCGGCTGCGGCTGCTACTCATATCCAAGTATACATTCCCCCCCCCCCAATCATTTTCAGGAAAAATGCCATTGGTGTGAATTTGTTGAAGATGGATCACAGCTTGCCATGAAGTGACCCACGCACTATTATCACTGAGCCATCTCCTGCAGCATGTATGAAATGAGACATGCTATTTCAATTATTCAAATTTAGATCAATTATGGTTACAAATAAAATTGGAAGATCATTTAAAATTACAGTACTCTATCTCATTTCTTCCCTATTTGTATATTTAATTAACTTACACTACCATCACCTGACATGGTTGTGGTGGATGACTATGTTGGAAGCCATGAGCCAACACATGTGTGCGACACCAAATTGAGGCATGAACCTAACAAAATAGATGGGTTTCATGTATTTAGGTATATGGCAACCAGGTAGTCATTTTTCATATATATTTTCCATTTTTTTTAATGTAATCTTAAAGACAATTAACTTCCTTGTCTTGAAAACTGATGATTATAAATGCTGAGAGTGAGTGTAAATCTTTTGTGCAAAGAAGCACACTTTTAATGAATAAAGATGAAAGGGAAGACCAAGAATAATGTTTAACCCATTTTTATGCTCTGCTATTAATCACTGTGAGGGAGAGACAGTGCACTTTAAATGGGCCATATATGCTGAATAATATGCCTGAAGGTATTGAGTTAATCTATTGGATCACCAAAAATTAATGTGAGGTTGGAATAGTTCTCCAAGCTCACTCAGACATCTTCCAATGCAGTAAATCTCATGCATTCTTTTCATCTTTTGACATGCCAGTGCTACTATTTGCAGCATTAAAGCCCTGTGCTGCCATCTTCCTCCTTTGACACCTGCTTTTGAATAGATTAAAATTCTTCAGAATTACATCCTTAAAAGCATAATCATTACACCCCTGAAATTATATATTTATATTTAAATACCCCTAAGTTTGTGTAGAGCCTTAAATGGAACAGAAAAAATTGATTCCCCCCCCCCCAAATGGGAATAAAAAATATAGATCATAAAATCAGGTCAGAGTATTAAAAGAAGAATTAGAAGTTAAACATATTATAGCCCCCTTCTCACTTGTGACAAAGTGCTCATTTTCATGAGGCTTTCCTGTTCATCTGTCAAAGTCTATCTATGGGGAATGTTAACTTGTCTCTTGTTCTTTCATGTGACAAAATATTTTAAAGTCCAATCTTGTGCATCTTTACCAAAAAGAAAAGTCACTAGGTACATAGCACATAAAAGAAAGAATGGGTAATAAATAGCAAAAAATATATACTCGTGCATTTTCAAGAAGGAAATCAATAAGTCTGGAGCTTTTTGTATATATGTATAGGAGCTGTTCTTTGGTTGATTTTTTTACACTCCTCCATCTTTTGTTTACTCTGATGAAAAACAGCTTCAAAACTGGTTGCTGTTATTGTAAAAGCGTGAACTGAAATTACTGTATATTTTGTGAATGATAAGTTTGTCTTACATGACTGTGCTAAATGAGACTCAACAGAAGTGAGTCAGAGGCTGGGATGTCCAATCACTATTGTGCTTCTCAGAACAGCTAGCTGTGTGACCTTGAACAAGCTATACAGTCCCAGGGTGCCCCCAGAAAAGGAATGGTAAACCACTTCTGAGTACAGGTCACCTCCCATATCTATGGGGGGATACATCTCATTTAGATCTCCCATGGATGCCTGAAAGTGTAAATAGCAGTGAATCCTGTCTTGTTGTGCACTTGCCTGATACATAAAAAGGTGGTGGTGGTGGTGGAGGAAATACCTCTGCTAATCTTTATGTACACTCATGAAATGGGCCTGGTGGAATTAGCTTTCCAACACTGTTCTTTTCAACATTGCATTGTAGATAGTGGTCTCTGGTGATACCTCTCAGAAATACGTGTCAGGGATTGTTAATAATTATGTTTGACCCATGGATAAGCAAAACTGCAGATACTGGACCTGCAGATAAGGGTGACCTGTACTCTCTACCTAAAAAACTCTCAAAAGTCAAAATTTACTTGATTCTTCTTCTGTGTCTAGGCCAGATGTGAAACTGCCAAAATGAAGGCACCTTTTGGTGAGTGAATTCATTCTGCAGTTCCTTTTGCCTCACCTAGTCATACAACTATATTATTGTTAGGGGTGGAAGGCAAGGAGAAAGAAAAAAGAAATAAGTGCAGAAGAAGGATGCCTCTGAATGTGCCGAGAATCTCTCCATTAAACTCTACTTTGAGAAATACTTGAACCCCTTTCTTCTGAAGGAAAGAGGAGGCACAAATGTTACTAGAGACATTAAAAAAATTGCTCAGTTGACCAAAAGCTTTGGTCAAAATAGTCTATCTTGTTATAGTAAATACCCTACTGGAAAATCACATAGTTCTGGAAGAGGTTCTGCCTCCAACATACAAGTAAGACAACAACATTTTGGTCATGGATTGTTTTTTTTTTTTGGGGGGGGTGTGCATGTGTGTGTGTTGTATTTGCAACTAGCAAGACTTGTTTCTGAACAGAACAGGTGTAGCTAAAAGTACATACACTACAAGTACAAAAAGACATGCTGACTGACCAAATAGACGCAAACAATTCATGCAATTGAATTCATGCAATTTTTAATATTCCATGTAACAAAAGAATAATTACCAATTCTAACTTTTGAATTTGAAATAGTCAAGAACTAGTCTTGGAAGTGTTGTCTTACATGGACAACAAAAACAAGAAGCCCTCCAAACAACCTGCTGCCTTCCATCAAGCAGGAAAAGTTTCATATATATCTTTTTATTAGGTTTACCAAAAATGGACAAAAATGTGTGCAAGCTTTCAACACATTTTGTAAATGGAGAAGGAATTGCTTATTTTCCTGTGAAATATGTCTTCTCAACCAGCTGTTATTTCTCCACTGACAGAACAGTGGAGGTAGTAACATTCACAAGCCTTGTTAGTCTTCTGTGTATGATATAATGATATTTTAGAGAGCGAGTTTTAATAACAATCCTGAGCTGTTTAATTCAAAGATATAAAGGTATCTAATTTAATTGTACCAGTTTTTGTTTTTAGAAATCCAAGAGTTGTATTTAGCACCGATAAATCTTGCCTAATTATATATTGACAGAACATGAGTTATATTTTTCACTTATTTCATTTCATATGGGTGGAAATCACCAAATTGACAGCAGTAAATGGATTTCATGATAAAGATTTGTGGCCATTAGGTCAGCTGTGTCTTTTCAGAGTATTGGATTTCCAATTTTTTAGATGTTTTAAAATAGCTCAAGAAATGTTACCTTTGAGCTACTTACATCCTTTGGCTGAAAACCCTCATATAACAAAATTATTTACCCACCTGCAGAATGTTGTAAGGTGGATAGAGAGACATTAGTTACCAGATTTTCTTACAACAAATACGTGATTTCAAAAGGACATTCCTTATGTGTGCCTGTCAAAAGGGAGATCTTCAATATTAGCAAAAAGGCAAAAGAAAACTATTTTCTCTAATACATTAGCTATCTGTTCTACAAATGGATGGAGTCTAGAACACAGAATCATTTTTCAAACCATAAAGTTAAACATTATGCTATGTTGTTTGATTAGAGCTAAATGTTTTTGACAGAAAATGCTGACTTTTACACAGTAACAAAACAGTCCAATAGATTACTGATTTTGTGTCCCACACCTTGTGTTGACTTCTCTGATCCTGAAGGTTTTTCTTACAAAGCTAGAAATAGATTTCAGCACATGTCCAGTTTAGTTTAAAAAATGTTGCAGCCTATGGTGAGTCCTTGGGGCAAAAATCTGGCCCTCAGTTTCCCCAAATATGCTCATTTTGATAGATGAAGGCACACCTTCAAATATTTGGACTAAATTTCAACTGTTTTGTCCTTATGAATCCAGGACAACATCTAGACATCTGAAGATTTTATGACATTCCGATGTATCATCATTGTGTAGATGTAAATGTATGGTATATACATACGTAAAGAATTAATACATAGTTGAGTTGGCCTAGTTAGGCAAACATATTGGAAGCACCATATGGCTATCATTCAATTAAGAACTTGCTTTGACTTACATTTTCCAGGGAGAGGAATAATTAGTATGTACAGTATTTTGAAGAATTTCCATTGTACTTAATGTAAAACATCTCAGAACTCCAAAATATCATTATATTTATAAGCATCTGTGTTCCATTTGCTTTTCAGTCATACAAACGTTCATACAATAAAACAGATTAAAAGGTTATGGAAATGCTCAGAGATGAGCAGCGACTTTAATTATAGTGTATAGGCCCATCCAATGTTTACATTATGCAATATTGAGACGACAATATGTATACTGCAAGTATTCTTTCACCACAGCTTATTAACATTATAATTGTGCTGCTGTTCTGTCCCTCCCCCTAGTGCTGCTTTATTGTCAAGAAACTGTTTGAGATTTACAATGCAAATTGCCTAAGCAAGATAAAAACAAAAATGATACCTGTAACAAAATCAGTACGATTAGACACAAGCACTGCCTTTGGACAAGTATGCAAAAATGGACTGAATCAGCTTTTGCTTTGTTTTGAATTCCAGAACTAAAGTAAAGAGGGGGAGCTACTGTTCAGCCCCAGGACAGAGCAACACCACAACAGATCCTTCACATTATATTCAGCATTTGTACGATTAAAATGATAGCTGGAAATTTGTCTTCAGGAAAGATGAAATTGAAAGTGCTACAATAGATTGTGCTGCTGATGCCAAGGGAGAAGAGAAGTGATTCCCTTTGCCCAATAAAGCCCAAAAACTGACCTGGACATTCCAACAAATGAAACACTATGGAGGGCTCGGATCATCACACTATACACCTGTAATGGTGAACCTTGGCACTCCAGGTGTTCTTGGGCTTCAATTATCAGAAGCCCAAGTCAACACTCCTGTTGATCAGAGCTTCTAGACATTGAAGTTCAAGAATATCTGGTGTGCCAAGGTTTAACATCACTGCTATACACTGTAGTTCCCCTCGAGGTTGTTTCTATATAGCCATGATGGTGAACCTTGAGACTTTAGGTCCGTGATGGCGAACCTTGGCATTTCTCTTGAATAAGGCCCCTTTCATGTCCCCAAGTGCAGCTCTCAGGTATTGAAACCCAACCTTCCACTCTCCAGCTCAGTGACTTAACCACTAAGACACTGAGGGAGCTGCTATTATTATCATTACAATTCAATAAAGATATATAACAAACAAAGAAGAAAATACAAATATAACCCATACCTTGGTGGTGCCAGTCTTAGTTTTTGTTAATATGTATAAAATTAATCGCAAATATCAAGTCCAGAATTCTAGTAAAAAACAAACAAACAAATCAACTGAAAAACAAACATAATCCAAATCTAAAACAAAAACTAAACTAATTGGCAACTGACAGTAGATCTCTGAATGCTTCCTTGAAGTGGAAGGATTTTAGACTTTTCTCAAATATACACAGGGACTGGCCCTGGCACAGCTCTAAAGGAATGGCATTCCACATTGTCGGTGCTGGCACTGAGAAGGCTCATTTCCTGTTTGAGACCTTCTTTGCCTTCTTTGCATTGTGATATAATAATTTACCAGGTGAAATCCTGTTGCACAACTTTACACCATGTAAGGCTGATGGCAGCTGTGACCATTTTGAGGGCAAATAAGAGTTTTCCCCTCCCCACATTTCTGATGTCCTTGAGAAGCCGTTACTGCTCCTATGTGCATGTCTTTAATTTAGTAAAATCACTATCACTGGTAAAATCATACCACCAGCAGCAATTTGTAGAAATTAGAGACTTCTCTTTGGTTCCCAGTAGTTTCCCTAGGATGAAACAGATCCCAAGGAAGCCTTGGAATCATCAGGGGGAATCAGAGACATTTAACACCCCTATCAGCAGCTTACGGCATAAAGCTGTGCAACAGGGTTTCACCATTGTGTTTTTAGTTGCATATGGGTTTAAAGATACAGTACTTTGTAAGCAAATGTACCTGAAATCAGGAACAAGATCCTGAATGAAAGAAAATGATGTTGTATCAGTATTTGAAGCAAAAGGGGAAAATAATTCAACCAAAGCAGACAACCACCATTATACTCTCTATATGTCTGATGTCATCTGGTTTTGGAAGCTAAGTAGGACTGGTCTGTGTAGCTTGCATGGGAGACCATCAAGGATTTGCAGTTGCTGTACTGGGAAGAGACCATAGCTCGGAATTGTTAAATGATCACCATTGAATGGCCTATTGAAAATTCCCTCAATTGCAACCCTGTGGTTTCAAAACCAGACCATAATAGACATCAACTGGAGTTGTCGGGAGATAAGCTACAGTGAATAAGACTTTTTTTCTCATAAAAGGATCAATTCTCTTGTTGACCTTATTTAACCACAGACAAATTGATTCTGCAAACTGGAGACAAAATTGAATGAACTGCCAGTGAAAACTACTATTGCAGCTGAGGCTTTCCACCATGCCTTCTTATTCTCATGAACACATGTCTCATTTAAAATGTAATGTATGTTGGATATGCATTGTGTTACTTAGAGGCTGGCCATATGGGCATTTAGCCCACTGTTTGGGTTGGGTGGGGGCAGCTTGGGGTGAATTGGTCCAATTATATGCACAAGCCAGCTCCCCCAACCTGCCCATTTTGAGACCCTGAGACTCAACTAAATTGTCTTTGCTGCATTTTATCCTGTTTCTAGAGCAGTGATAGACAACCTTGGCACTGCAGATGTTCTTGGACTTCAATTCCCAGAAGCCTGAGTCAACACACCTGCTGATCAGGGCTTCTGGGAATTGAAGTTCAAGAATATCTGGAGTGCCAAGAGTATGTTCACAGGATAAAATAGTCTGGGGACCTGTTGCAGCTAATAGATGTAAAGTGGCTCTTTACCTGTGCCTGCCACTGAGTGCATTCAGTGGTGGGTGGGAGTGTATGTGTAAAAGCTGCTTTACTGCTGACAAAGGAAGCCCTTCTCCTGTCAGCTGCAAAGCAGTTGCTATGGGAATGATGGGGATGATGCAGCCCCAACACTTGAGCAAAATGCTGTCTGGATGTGGGGATTGCTGTACTTTGTTCCTGCACCCCGACCTCAAGCAGCCTTTAAAAAACCACTCTGTACCAACCCAGGAGGACCAGTATAGACAAACCTTATGCCTAAATGTAGACCCGTGATGGTGAACCTTGGCACTCCAGATGTTTTTGGACTTCAATTCCCAGAAGCCCAAGCACCCTGTGAATCCACACAAATGGGTTTCCTGCGATTCATCCGGCCCATGCTACCCTCATTGCTCTCGGAAGTGGAAGTAAAACTTGCCCATACGGGCTCCTTAGAAGGTCAAATAGTAAAGCTGAAGCTAAAGTACTTTGGACATCAAATGAGAAGAGAGGGTTCACTTGAGAAAGCCTTGATGCTGGGAAAGGTGGAGAGCAAAAGAAGAAGGGGGTGGCCAAAAATTAGATGGCTAGATGGTATTGTAGATGCAATGGGCACTGAGCTGGGTGGGTTGAGGAGGATGGTGGTGGACAGAGGGTCCTGGAGGACAATAGTCACAAAGGGTCAGAATCGACTGTGTGACTGAACAACAACAAAATACAGCCATCAAGTGTGTGTGTGTGTGTGTGTGTGCGTGTGTGTGCATGTGTGTGTGCGTGTGTGTGTGGTCAAGTCAACTTTGACTTATAGCAACCCCTTGAAGGGTTTTCAAGGTACAGAATACAGTAGAACCCTGCATAATGATAAAACCCTGTTCCACGGAGCTCTTTGCTATGCTTTTTTTTTTTTTGTTATGCAGTTACCTGTGGGAGGTACCCTGCATAAAGGGGGGGGAGTTCGTTAACCAGGGTTCCCATTGAGCGGGTATACCCCGGTTACCAAAAAACCAACATAATGAATGATTTTTTTTCAGTATGCAGGGTATCACCCTTGCATAACGAATGCTTCATTATGCGAATTTTTCGCTATGTGATGCATTCATTATTCGACGTACCACTGTACTCAGAAGTGGCTTACTATTAACTTCTTTTGGGGGTGTTTTGGGACTGTGCAGCTTGCCCTTGGCTACACAGACTGGCCCATGTCCTGGGGGTGTCCTGGGGAATTGAACAGGTAACCTTTGGTTCTGCAGCCAGATAACTAAACTATTAAACTATCCAGCCATCCTTCCTAAGTCTTTCAAGAGTTTAAATAAAGCTTTTTAAAAATGAGAACTGGAGACCAGACTCTTATGTGTGCCTCTCAGTGTGGATGCATATTGCATTTATATGGGCTGTGTGCCATTGGAAACAGTGGCTGATTTATACCTATTTACCTTGTGAAGATTTGATGTTATAGCTATTGATCTTTTTTTGAAACATTAGAGAACTGAGATCATTTTCAGTCTACTTGAGTCGTAGAACTGCTCCTAAAGATGAAATACTTGCTTTCTGTTGGTTCTCAAGTCCTACTCTGGTATGTTACCGATGCTGAAAACATCTGAAATGGATCTCTGATTAGTGAAAGATAAATGAGCAATTTTACCTCCTCCATCAGCAATTAGTGAACTGGCATGAGACTGTTTCTCATTTCAGTTCCTGCACCTTTTAACTCAATAAAAGGAAAGAAACCTCTATTTTTTAGAATCTGTCATTGGGGCTTTTTGCTGACATAGTCCATGAATAATGTACTCATGTGCTGCTGTGTTGAAATGGCTGCTTTTTCATTCTCTAACTGAAAATAATGGAACACCCTAACATACCATTAAAACTAATTATAGCAGCTCAAACCACAGGAACAGAGGGGAGGGGTGGGGGAACCTGCAAATGTATCTGACCAGAGACAGCATAATCTAGTCTGAGTCATATGCTGCTGAATTCACACAAGGATAATGATATGCCATTCTCCTGTCCCATAAAATAATAACAGCTAAAATAGCTTCACAGAGGTAGCCTCACTGAGGCACAGAACATTGCTTGAAATTGGAGCAGATGTAGAGAAACTGAGGGCCTCACTACATTTTCTAAAAGCAACTTGAGGTTGGGGGAGATGAACAAAATGCTGCTTGGCACCATCCCTGCATCCTGACAGTGTTTTGCACCTCTAAAAAAGCAAGCATTTCTGCTAACTGGAAGAGCCCTCCTCCATCAGTTGAAGGACCTTTATAATGCAGCAAAGGGGTGGGACAGCCTCCTCAATGGCAGCTGCAGTTCTCTGATGATACTTCTCAGCTGATTGGAGAAATGGGTCCTTTGTACTGTTACTGAGGGGGCTGGGGTACTTCTCAGATGAATGGGGAAACCATCCCTTGATCTTCTCAGAAGTGAGACCTTTACTGCCACCACTCTATTTTGATCCCATCCTCCGCATACACATATGCTAATTGGATCTCAAAATGGGGCGAGTTTGGGGCAGGTGGAGAAGATTGGCTTAATCAATGTGTGTACATGATGTCCTCCTTTTTGAAGGTAAATGTGTCTCTTTTTGGTTATTTTTGTTCTCTACGATTATTCATTTTGGCAATGCTTTTCTCCTTTTTGGTTGTGTAGCAATGGGCATCCTAAACCATACCTTTTGATTTTTGCATGCAAGTCTCTTACTGCGTAACTGCATGGATATGATTTAGTAAGCCAATCTGAGTTCAGATGCTCTAATGCCATGGTTCAGAGATCCCTTATAGGTGTGTATTAGTACAACCTTGAGTTCATTCATGTGCTTTGAGAGTAGACAGGATGATGAAATTTAACTCTGAGTAGATACAGACATGTGATATATTAGGTATATTTTGTATATGGAAAGTATCATCAAATAAGTGCTCAAAAGTGATATTTCTATTTATATAGCTCAAGGTACCATTTTGAAAGAACGCTAGAAATTTCATGTTGGTTTTTCAAAATAGCAATATGGTTCCAACTATGGCTATGATGATTTCTTGAAAATATTTCTCCTTTTTGTTTGTGATTTTCTTAGATTTACTATGCAAGGAATCCCCATTGATTATTCCCCTTGAACTAGAAGAATTTCTCAGCTTCCTGTGAAAATAAGGACCTGGTATTATTCTTCGCTCACCATTCATCTCCCTGCCCTACTGTTTTATATAGGAAAGAGCTGAATTGTTGCCCCTTGATGCCCTGACAAAGTCTCAAAGAAAAGCTTTAAAATCCAAGTACCTTTGCAAATAAGAATTCACCAATATGCATCTTCCCTTACACTATTCAGGAGCTGTGAAACATTTCAGAAGAAAATTCTTTTTAACATCTATTTAACGTAGCACAATATATGATATAACTACTGGGTTGCATCATATATTATGATATATATGGGACTGTGGTGACTTAGTGGCTAAAGACGCTGAGCTTGACAACTGGAAGATTGGCAGGTCAGCAGTTGGAGACTCAAGTACTGCACGACAGAGTGAACTCCCACCCCTGTCCCAGCTCTTGCCAATCTATCAGTTCGAAAACAAGAAATTGAAAGTAGAATAGGTAACACTTCAGTGGGAAGGTGAACAGCATTCTGTGCACTCCGGTGTCTAGCCATGCCTGCCCCATGTCTACGGAAACATCTGCAGATACAGACAGCACTGGCTCTTTGGCTGTAAACAGAGATGAGGACTGAACCCTAGAGTCAAATATGACTGGCTTTTGATCAAGGCCAACCTTTACCTTGCCGGGTTCATTCAGGTGAAATCTGTTTGCTAATAATAATTTTGTGTCAAATATTACTCTGGGTTGAAAGGATTTTTAGGGAACACCCAAATGAGGCTCCTTTCATGTCCCCAAGTTCAGCTCTTGGGTATCGAAACCCCACTTTCCAGGCTCCAACTCACCATCTTACCACTAAGCTACCGGAGGAGATGCATCTGTTTGGTTATACTGTACATGTGCAACAGAATCCCTTAACATACTTTTAAATTAATGGTATTGATGAGATACAAAGAAGTAGACAAAGTAAATCTATCTTATTTTAAACCATTGTAATTTCTTCAATGTATCATACTGAGGCAAAACTTTCAGTTGCAAAGTTAACCAAGACAGAATTAAAAGGCTTCAAGGCACAGGAAGCAAATATACAGTACAAACATTCCTGTTTCTTTCTTAAACACTTTTAACACTTTAAGATACAGTGAAACCTCGCATAAAGAGTGTTTCGCTTAAAGAGTAACTCGCTTAAAGAGCAGAATTTTCTCTGAATGTTCACTTTGCTTAACAAATAAAATCAACCAAAAACTTGCTTAACAAATAAATTGGGGTTTGCAGTAACCCCAACATTGGTCATTTACAATGGTGTTTCGCTTAAAGAGCAAACTCACTTAAAGAGCAATCCTGTGGAACGCATTATGCTCTTTAAGCGAGGTACC
This sequence comes from Furcifer pardalis, assembly GCA_030440675.1. Taxonomy (NCBI): domain Eukaryota; kingdom Metazoa; phylum Chordata; class Lepidosauria; order Squamata; family Chamaeleonidae; genus Furcifer; species Furcifer pardalis. The sequence goes on from CP126891.1 coordinate 76,836,037, forward strand.
ACTGTATAATACATAGAGCAAAAATATTACAATACAAATAAAAGAAGAAACATTATGTTCTCATATAGCTGTTCTCTGTGAAATATCTTTATATAATAAGCAAACAAAGAAAAATAAAATGAAGTAACTTAAAACATTACCACTTTGTGTTGATCTTTGTGAGTGGTTGGTTGGCAGCCCATGGGAAAGAGTTGTATTTATACCATGAAGAGCAGCCCCCCCAAAACAACAACAACAACTTTTCATGCCGTGGGCCGGTCCCATGGTTCAGCAGGCCGGTCACATGGTTCTTCCCACTGGAAGTGGAAGTAAAATATGTCTTGCAATCTGCTTTGCAACAGGATGAGATAGATTTTAACCTGCCATTTTCTGTGCTTAAACCAGGGGTACCCAAACTATGGCCCATGGATTCTGCTCCTGATGAATATCCAGCTGTGCTGCCATCATCCCTCCAGGAAGCAGAAGTAAAACACACCTGTATGGATGCATTTTTCTTCCACTTCCAGATGCGACGAGGGCAGTGCGGGTCAGATAAATTGGCACCAGGGGCTGTATCTGGCCCATGGCTGTAGTTTGGGCACTCCTGATGAAGAGGATGATGTAAATTATCTTTTTTCACCTGGTAGCACTTAGCTTATTTAGATTCTGCAAAAACTCTGCCAGCCTGGCATCTGCTGCCATGTATGGGGCTCATCTTTCTTTTCTTGCCACTCTCTTCTTTGGTTTCTTTTTTATCCATTACAGCTCCATTTCACATTGTTTTAGCTATACAAATTACACTTAAAGCTTCACATATTGCAATTAACAGGAGCACATGGAATGCTATTACCTTTCCAACCTAAGCAGTACCTATTTATCTACTTGAAATTCTTGCTTTCAAACTGCTAGGTTGGCAGGAACCAGGCAGGAACTGGGGCAGATGATGGGAACTCACTCCATTGCACAGTACTTGGGTCTTGAACTGCTGACCTTCTAGTCATCAAGCTTAGCATCTTAACCACTAAGCCACCATGGTCCCTCACAATTCTATCATGTTCTATCTGCTGCTGGAGCAATCCCCTCCTCCCCATTGATCACAAGGACTGTCACGTACACCACTGCTGCTAATGCACACCAGAATACTAGTGGGACATATGGAATGTGAAAAGCAAAATATCATTGGTACATGGAGATCATGCCAAATACCATTCTCCTGTCCCCTGCACCACTTTCTCTTATATTGCACCACCCTAAAAAATGGGCAGTGTAGACATCCCCCTTATTTTCAAAATAATATAATGGAAGAAATTTTATTTTCATTTCCTGAACTGCAGTTCTTTTCAGAAATGATAATGTTCCATTAAGGAATCAAACCATACTCTGTTGCATACAACTTTAATATTTTAAACCAGTAGTGTGAAAAATACTGACCTTCATATATTCCCCCAGAGAAAAATTCCTACAATATTTCATGGAGAATGGACAAAGAGTTTCCACTTTAAAGGCAATTAAAAAAAGGCTGACATTCAATCACCTTCTCATTACTTTAGTGTCAGACCACCCTGACTTTTGCTATCTATATGTCAAGATTTACATCCATGGTAGTAAGAGATCTGCTACCTTTATAATATTCCACATTTTTTTAATGTCAGACAAAGGGTGCCCATGGCAGGGAGAAAGCAAAAATAGCACCTTTTAAATTTTAGGTAATAATAATTTTGTGTCAGAGATTTCTCTGGGTTGAAAGGGTTTTTGCTGGAGAAACTCCACTCAGGGAATGCCTGAATGAGGGTCCTTTCATGTTCCCAAGTGCAGCCCTTGGTTATCAAAACCTGTCCTTCCAGTGTCAAAGCTCAGTGTCTTAACCACCAAGCCACCAGGGGAGCTGCAATTCTATGAGTTAATTATTTTACCTTTCATTGAGTTGAGGAGGACGACAGAAGTGCCTGGCGGACAGTGGTCCATGGGGTCACAAAGGGTCGGAATGAACTGTGCGACTGAACAACAACCACCAAAAAAACCTTAAACTGGTATGGATATGTAACTTAGGAAGAGGTTGTCCAAAGGATGTAACAGTGGCAAAAGGCAAATTAACTGCATTAAATTTTCAATAAAATGAACTTTTCATTTTCTCAATGATGCTAAGCAGATCATTTCTGAGTATGTATTTGTACTTTATTTATTATATTTATTTGACATATTTATAGGCCACCTTTCACCTGATAGGGGACTCAGGGTGCTTCACAATGTTAAAAAGATAAAATTAAAACACAATAAATTATATATTAAAAACTATTGAACTACACTAATAATTAAAATACACTTCTCTTCTTTGGTTTGTCTTTTATCCCATCAGTTGTCAAGGGAGATGCAAGGTTCTTACTCTGGCACTTCTAGTTGCCTCCACCAGTGTTATTTGGTGTTCTTGTAATATTTTTCTGATACTATCTCTCCACCTTCCTCTGGGTGTACTTCGTTGTCTTTGTCCTTCTCCTCTTTCCACATAAGCCTTGTAAGGTATGGAATTGTAAGACATTCTCTCCAAATGAGCAAACTACTTTATGTGTAGTCTCTGTATGTAGTTCAAAATGGATTCTATTCCAATGTTTTCTTTTATAACCTCATTCCTGATTTTATCCTTTCTAGTCACTTCAGTAGCCTTCCTCAAACATCTCTTTTCTGTGGTGACCAACTTTTGCTTATGTTTTGTTGTAAGTGTCCATGTTTGGCACTGGTAACTTAAGGTGGGAATGAATATGCTTTTTGTACGAGGTGTTTCTTTATGTTGATTAGTATCACCTTGTGTTGTAAGAGCAGAACTAACTGTCCCACTACAGCATTTGGTATGCCTTACTGCACTGTATGTTAATCTCTTTGTCCATTTTGCCATTTTCAGTAAATGTTTTTACTAGGTAATTGAACTTTGCTGCTTGTTTCATACTTGTTCCCTCTATCTTAATATCAAGAATATGCTATTTCCATCCAATCGTCATTACCTCACTTTTCTCTTTATTGATTCTTTTATTCATCTTTAATTAAGACTAAAATAAACTAAACAATTAAAATCAGGAACAAAACATTAAAAAATTAAAAAATCATTAACCTAGCTAAAAAAACCACCCAAGGATTCAGTTATAATTATTAACAGCCTGCCTGAAGAGATGAGTTTTCAGCTGTCCACAGAAGAGTAAAAGGGAGGGGACCAACCTAAGTTCCTGAGGAAAAACATTCCACAGTCTTGGAGTTATTATTATTATTAAATTAGACTTACAGTTGTTCAAAAGAAGGCCCTCTCTTGTGTCCCCAACAAACAAAAGCAATTACACGTACAGTATATACAACCCCATAGCACTCTCGGGGTGGGTCACTAGGTATTTAGCATTTTTGCCTCAACATACTGGGTGCTCATTTTACTGACCTTAGAGGGATGGAAGGCTCAACCTCAAGCCTGTTAGGACTGAACCCACAATGTCAACAGTTTTGATTTAACTACAGTTTAACTATTGTGCCACAAGGGCTCCAGTGTATATCTGATAATAATAATTTTGTGTCAGAAAATATTCTGGGTTGAAAGGTTTTTTGAGGAAGAAACTCTGCTCAGGGAATGCCCAAATGAGTCTCCATTCATGGCCCCAAGAGCTGAGACAGAGACGAGCACTCAATCCATTATGCAGTACCTGGGTCTCCAACTGCCGATGGAAATGGGGCTGAAGATCTTAAGAGACAAGTAGGTTCCTATGAGAAGATATGGGTCTTCAGATAGTTAAACCAGAAGCATCACCTTACACAAGGGTGGGTAGACTTCAAACTTGTAAGATTATAGAGCCATGAGATCCAGCAGATGGATCAAACTGCAAAATAATGATATGGAAAAACTGGAGGGTATACCACTTACAGTTGATGAACAGGGCATATCCAGAAGTGGGTATCAGCAGGTTCGCACCAGTTCATCAGAACCGGCAGTAGAAATTCTGTCCAGACCCGCCCATCCAAGTTTTGAAATAAAATACAGTAGTTCTAATTCAGGTGTAACGCAAGGCTTCCCCTCTGGGCACGCTCACCACGTCCACAGTGTGGTAGCAATTTTTTTTTTGAGCCCACTACTGGGCATATCCAAATATATCGGCTCTGGAATTTTATTTTCAGTACCAAATTAGAGCTGATGGTCCCTTCATTCACATATCCTAAACTTTCTTCTTTACAGTAATCTTTAACTAAAGAATAAAAAAGCAGTTGCTTATGCTAAAGAACTGGCAATCAAAAATCCTTCCTGATTTATCACCAGGAGATCTATGAATCAATCCTCTCTCATCTTCTGCCTATCCCTGATCTTATTATACTAATGATTGCTGTGACATGTGAGATAAAAATCACTCAAACCTTTTCTCTCCTGGGTTCTTTTTGTTATCCATCTCTGTGACTCAGCTTTCATCTCATTGATTATTCTGGGATAAATGTCACAGGCATGATAGCCAAACATAGAGTAACATCATTTGGACTACAGGACCAACCAACCTGTGCTTGGAACTACTTACCTTTCTTGAATAAAGCCATGTAGCCAGAAAAGACTGGTCATGACCAGTTGGCTCATTCTTATTAGCCATTTGAGGAAAGCTCGGTTAACAGGATTACAAAAACCACTACACAGGAAAACTCTTGACTTTTGGACTTCAATTCCCAGAAGCCTAAGTCAATTCCCCAAAGCACTGCTCATCCAATGGCTTCTGGTAACTGAAGTCCCCCCTGCAGGGCATGGGCAACACTGCTCTAGAAACTCTCTGTCTGATAAGGAAACAAACTAAAAAATCACCAGCCAGTTTCATATTGCTGGTTTGGAACAAGATGTTAGAACAGTTTGTGGCGGGTGAGACTGGCTTTTTCAATGAAGTTGAGCCAACTTGCAAGTCTTGGCTAGCAACAAAAGCACTCTTTGGTTATGGTGGGGGAATAACTCTGGGTAGCAGATGGACGGAGGGAATGCCATTCCTCTTTAGCTTTCAATACCATAAAATCTTTCTCAAGTGCCTTGGCAGAACTGGGAACAGAAAATGGGTCTGGGAGCCGGGATTGTCAACAAGCTCCCCTTTCTGGCTCGACTGAGTCTCCCCCCTCCTGTAATTATTTTTTTTAATGTTAAGGTTTTGTAGATTTTATATTTGTGTTTAGATAGTAAATGGCACAACGGGGCCATTCATCAAATAATATTGCTATGTTTTAAGGGTTTCTTAATTGTTTTATATTGGTTTTGACTTGTGCATACCACCCAGAGTTCTTACATAAATAAATAAAATCCCATTTGGAGTGCTTTCATTATGACCTCTAGCAGCTTCTCTGGTGGCTTAGTGATTAAGATGCTGATCTGGAGACTGGAAAGTTGAGTTTTGATACCTGAGGGTTGCACTAGGGGACATGAAAGGAGTCTCATTTGTGCAACCCCTCAGTGGAATTTGTCCAGGAAAAATCCTTTCAAACCAGAGTAATTTCTGATATGAAATTATTATTATTATTATTATTATTATTATTATTATTATTATTATTATTATTATTATTATTATTATTATTATTATTATTATTATTATTATTATTATTATTATTATTATTATTGATGATGATGATGATGATGATGACCTCGTAGATGCAGGTTTCTGAAGACAGCCCTAAGGACTCCTTTTTCATCCTCTAAGTATTATACTACTCTACAGAATTCCACAGCATCCTTTGTCATTCACTGTATTTTTCTACATTTGCATGCAGCTGTTGAGATAGTTATGAGAGAAATGGGAGCCCAGTAACATCAGTGTATCCATAAAACATAGTGAAGCTGTTGAATCCCTAGAACATGGCCAATAAATGAAGTGCAATTCAGATAAAGGAAGGGAGTTTGATTGCTGTTGTCAGTAATCAAGAGACAGAAGCAGGGATGCACCTTGGTGTTCTTTCCAAATAGCCAGTTTTTCTCCTGTAGTTCCATGTGGTAGCTGCGTATAATTAATTTGAAAACCTAAAACATTTGGAATGGGTGGAGAGAAAAATGATCCTTTGACAGTACAGAACAGTAGCAGAAGCATTTGAATTTCTTTGTCTGGAATCAAAAATTGTTTTTATAGCCATAAAATGCAGGCTGGGGGGGGGGGGCAGCTTTCTTTTCTTTTTCTAATTTCACAGAAGCTGCAGTTTTCTATTTAATAGGCTCAATTAGCTGCTAATAAAGTAGTGCGATTCCTATTAAGTTACTTATAAGAAGAATGCAGTGTTACATTTAAAAACATGCTCTTTCTTCTTTTCAGCAAAGAATGATGGTTGAATGTTTGCATTCAAAATAATTAAAATAAATTTCATTTTATCACAAGCAGCACAGTTACCACCCAAAACCATATTCTACACGATATACCTTGTCGTTCACCCTCATGGATTACAAATTAGCCTCTGAGTGTGCATGTATGTCTGTTAAAATTATATCTAGTCTCATTTTTCACTCTTTGGTGAAAAGAATGATAAATGAATGTATATATAAATACTCAGTACCCTTGATAACTACATGCCACAGCCATTAATTTAAGTGTTTCCTCCTACAATGCACAGGTTTTACAAAGTAACCAAATATGAAGGAGAAGCAAAGGAGTTTATTACACCTTTAAAACTACCCATTGCATTTTGTCCCAATCTATGGTCTCTCTCTCTGCCCTGTAGAAGCTAGGACAAGTCTGGGTTGCTTAATATTTGAATTAGAAACCACTAGAGAATACTCAAAAAAGTAGGATTCGCAAACAATAGTGCATGAAACCTGGAAGACTTCTGCCAGTCAAGTTGATATATACTGGACACCAACAGTATATATTTGCAACTTCCTCCCTGTATCTTTTCTGAGTGTGTTGTCCCATTGCTTGGACCATGTGCTGTTTCTACATCAACCAATTATTCCTCCTTATTGCTGCTCTTCCAGAATCATGGAGCCAGGAGTTTTCTTTCTTCTTGTGCTTAGTTCCTTGCCTTGCTGTAACAGCAGACCAGGTTATGGGAATACTGGGGAAATGCTCCTGAGATACTCTTGTATCAGCTACAAACTTGGAGATTGGAAGTAAGTATTAGAACCAACATAGTCCTTAGACAGTGCACATCTATGCTTCAGGTGGTAGATATTGATGATTAGGTAACCGCTGATAGAACTGTGTGAGGAATTCACCCAATATTTCTTTCATAAGCAGGCTTGTTGCCATCATGTGTTGCAGTCACCTTGCCTACATCAAAGCCCTACTCCATCATTTTCTGTACAAATGTCACAGGTTCTATGTCATCTGGATTTTTCATTTCCAATTAGAGACTATGAAGTTTAACCACATCTCTGATTTCTGATTTTCACAAATTTTTATTGGAAGACCCTGTGCCAGACTTGGAAAATGATCTGTAATATCAGATAAAGTGAGAAAGCAGATGTTGAAGAAAGCTGAACTAGTGACATGACTCTTTGAATCCTGCCATTTCTCTGTGCACTTGTCTCAATTTTAAAATACTGCCAAAAATTTTAAGAGACTTTAAAAGCCTAATCAGCAGCTTTCTTTTAATGAAGGAATAATACAGTATTAATTTATTCATTTATATAATACTAATTTCAGTAAGCACATAATGTTCCAAATATTCTGCCTGGCACAAACTTGTTAAACTGGAAGCTCTTATTAGCTTCCAGATTTATTTATCTAAATGAAATGGAGTCGAGGCATGTTGTCATGGAAACGGAAGATGTTGAGAACAATCTTATTTCTTCTTAATTGCTGAATATGTGTATACAAATAATGTAACCATATCTTTTTGCTTCAGAGATTCTGAAGTTGTACGAATAACTTTGACTTGGAATTCTCTGTTGATGGTGAATTTTGCTGTAAAGAAGGAGTTGGTGTGGATGATGGAGATGCAGATACAGTATTGTTGTAAAGCTTCTTCCCCCAATTGGCAACCAATAAGTTTAAATAACGTCACACCTGTCATCTCCAGGGTTTGTCATCTGATGGGTTTTTTTTCTGCATCAGAAACACACAAAGGTGTTTTCTGGTTTGAAAGGATTTTTGCTGGAGAAACTCCGCTCAGGGGATGCCCAAACGAGGCTCCTTTCGTGTCCCCAAGATCTTTTATTACCAAAGTGGTCCCTATTTATCTACTTGCAATTTCTTTCTTTCAAACTGCTAGGTTGGCAGGAGCTGGGACAAAGACAGGCACTCATTCTGTCATGCAGTGCTCAGGTCTTGAACTGTCAACTTACTGACCTTCCAGCTAACAAGGCAAGCTTCTTAACCACTGAGCAATTATTGTTGTCATTTATTGCTTATGGTTTATAGTTTTATCACTTTATGGTTTGTCATTTAATGTGTTTATTTATTGTATCATGTCTGATTTTATATTGTATTGGAAATTTCCTACTTGTTGTACTTTGGCCAAAGTGGGAGAAGATCCCAGATGGTTGGGATGAATGAATGAATGTTGAGAAGCAAGAAACTTGGAGATAGTTCTTTTCCAGTGCTGCAAAAGGGCTAAAAAATTTCACACTGTTGTAATGAGGACACATAAAATGCATATTATCATTATGGAAGATCTCTTTGATCAAAGTGAAGCATTATTCCAAATTCAAAACATAACACTAGTAAGAAGGCAAAAGATGTTCAAGGCAGAAAGAGGCAGCATTGCTTCTGATCCTCACAGTGACAGTTGGTGTTAATTGTGATTGATGGGATGGGAGAAAGCTGAGGTGACAGCCTGACCCAGGGGCCACTATAGCTATTCACATGCAGACACAGAAAGAAACACAGAGAGGTAGACATAGAAGCTTCACAGGCTTCAAGAAAGGCTCTCTTTTCTAAACTCTCACAGACTGTCTCGCTCCCACTGCTATTCACTCCTTCATTCAATTGAAGGGCCAAAAAAAGGTGCATGCTTCCAAATTAGAAATATACCTACCTATTTCAGCTTCTCTCTTCCTCCTCCACTCAGAGTGTGACAAGCCTGGCACTTCAGCTGGAAGGGAACAAATAAGGCACAGGAGTGGTCTGGCAGTGGGCTTCCTAAATTGGGTTGAGGCAAGGCTCTATTTGTCCCAATAAACATGCTGTTGTTGGTTTTTCAGCAGCCCCAGCACATTAGTCAAGAACTTGGATATGAAGCAGAAGCAACCCCAGCTTCTGATGACAGATGTTCACTGTTTATAGGAGGCCATCGTTTTTATGGGGCAATCATGATCTTAACTAATGGATTCTTCTTCCATGTCTAGGCCAGACATGAAACTACCAAAATGAACCCACCTTTTGTTGAATTAATTCTATGGTTCCTTTCACCTGACCTAGTATGAGAAAGATTAGCTGACACAAGATTGCCATTGCCTGAGGTATGCCCAATTGTGCTTCAGAAATGCCACAGTCTTTGAAGAGCAGATGTATGAAATCTCATGATTACCAGAATTTGTGGATTCTGGTGAAATACTGAAAGGAGAATGGAATGTCATTTGGCAAGGCCTCTATGTGTTTTCATTATGTATGACTTGTTCCTCTTCACACACACACACACACACACACACACACACACACACACACACACACACACACACACACACACACACACACACACACACACACACACATTGAAGTTACTGTCTATTAATAGAAAGTGCAAAGCCAGTGTTACATAGTGGTTGGGGTGTTGGACTTAGACCTCAGAGACCTGGGTTCAAATCTCTGCTCAGTCCGGAAGCTTGTTGTGTTCCCTCAAGCCAGTCAGTCACAATTTTCCAGTGCTAACTGGGTCACAGGGTTGTTGTGAAGATACCAGGGTGAGGCAGTGAGCTATATTTGTGCTCTGAGCTTATTGGAGGAAAACCAGGATATAAATGTAAGAAGCGTATAAAATTACAAGTAGTTTTGCAAATATATCAAATGGTTTACATGAAGCTTCTGTTCAAAATCTTCTCCAGCCAGCAGGAGAAATAGAGCATCTCTATTCTATGGATTTTGTCTCTGCTGCACACTAATATAGTGGCAGGAGGAGGGAGGAAAGTGGGATGAGGAAGAGAACAAGACAGGATGTGGGAGAAGATCAATAATTTTTTACTTCCAATATAGTCTGGTGTGCAGATACAAGCAGATATCCTCTCATGCTATATTTTTCCATGCGTCTAATAATCATGAATTAAGAAACCTGGAATTTTGGAGTCTTTGATATGACTGTAGTCCAGATGTATTCAAGCTCCTGCCTTCTAACAAAATAAAACAAGCCAGTACTGTATTTTTCTTCTTCATTTTTCCTTCTTCTTACTTGTCATGGTGTTAAAGCTTCATGAGCTGCACATGCATTTATCCCACACTTTCTGCTTTTAGTTTTCATGGAAACACACTCCACTTCTCTTCTTTACATATCCCCAAAGTGTCATGCCCATCTATTCTGATAGGTTTTACTGGTGAGAATATATGGTATGTCACACCTGAATAACAGAAGGATGATAACAATTGGATTTGCAGCTGTTTTAAGAGTCTTATTTATCTACTATGTCCTTAGAACAGACCATAATTTTTATCCCAAGGGACAAGCAGTAGCTTAGATCACAAAATTTTTGAAATCCAGGTCTTGTGTATGATGAGGTTCTTTGGTCATGAGAGAAGCCAAAGACATCAAAAGCTGCCCAACAATACAAGAAATAGAAACAAATGAATTTTCTGAAAGTGACATTTTCTACAGGAAGACTGCCTTCAGGTTTGAGAGGCCAACAAGCAAACTGGTGTTTCTCTTTCACTGGCTCTGATTAGTTTATCCATCTATGGTAATGTCAATGACCTCACTGAAGAATAAGCTAAAGTCACTTTGGAATGCTAAAAGGAACTGCTAAATATCCTTTATAAAGATCAGTTGTAGGTCTTTCCCAGAGTTTCTCAAACTGGTTCTAAGCTTTCTGGGTTTTCATTGCATTTTAGATTTGTGCACTATCCTTTCCCCAAAATTTATTCCACAGCACCATGCTAATTTATGCAAACAGAAGACAACCAGTGGTATAAGACAAGTCAAATATTGGGATTTTCTCTTTTAGTACTTTTTCCTTTTCATTTTAAACCTCTCCCTCCCTTGGCATAGATAAAAAGAATTGGTTCACACTTTAATTCTGTCACACAAACAAAAACCCAAGTGAGACCTCACTTCCTGAATTCTGAAATGCCCAATTTTAGCAGTTATATTCAATTAGAGATTGGCAGGCTTCCAAGTAGTTATTTGTTGTCATATCAAATGGAACCAAACATTGGAAAAATTGAATAAATTGTCACAGAAGTATTAAGGGGCAAGTGGATATCATGAAAAGTAATTTTCTGTTCATTTTGTCTTTCAGAAGGCCATGATACTAGCAAATATAAAGGGTATAACTTTTACAGAGATCTTTACTATCCAATTTAATTTTCAACATTCACAACAATATATTATTTCAGTTATAATTGGATTTTTACATCTAAATACAGTAAGTCTTCCAGTTTTCTATTACAGGGAATAATGCATTTCATTTTATACTTACCGAATTCCCTTTGTGTGTGTGTGTGTGTGAATTCATTCATTATTTTACTTGCTCTTAGCTCTAATCTTTCATTCTCTGGCAGTGCCATTTAAATGGAAGGAAAAGAGTACCTCAAATACATCTGTCTCAGATAATAATTTATAATATTTCAGAATGTGGATGATTTGCTCCATATTTTCCCCCTCTCATGAATACTATATTTGTTGCTTAAAAGCTTGTAGCTTAAAACTATGGATGGTAGGATTAATAAAAAAGTAATTCTGTAAAAGTATACACGTTGAAAAACATTTTACCTCATGTTTAACATTTTTCACACTCCTGCAAGGAAATGTCAAGCACTGTATATAGAGAGCTGCAAGTAAATGGGAATTTATTTATTGAATAGCAGCCCTGGCAGTCTGTGTAGACATACCAGACAAGAAACAAAACAAAGTTAAATGCAAACAATGAAACTAAAGTAAAAATATTGTGGCACCTTAAAATCTAACAGCTATATTTTAAGATGAGCTTTCATGGATTAAGTCCACTTTCTCGGACAGGATGTAAAAATATGGCAGTTAGTCTTTAAGGTGCAACAAGTTATTTTATCTTAATTTTTTGTTATTTTTGTTTCTATTTTATTTCTTGTTTGAATGTGTAAAAATAAACATGGACTTTTCCACCTCTGAGGCATAATATTTGGCTGTATGAGGATAGTGCTTCAGATAGCAGCTCTGCTGTGGTATGAAAAAACAACAAATTCTTATCAATTTAATTTAAATTAAAAAGCAGTTTTTAAATGAAAAAGCAGTTTTGGTTTAAAGTGCCAACTTTAAATAGCAGGGATAAAATAAATCTGGTCTTTACTGAAAGGACAGTTACCGGAAGTACTGTATGGGAACTTCTGTTCCTCCCAATGTCCATTGGTTTTTGAATTACTTCATAATTCATCCTGGTTTTTGGTTTAAACCCCCCCCACCCCCACCCCCCAATCCCCCAAAATCTACATGAAATCACCAGGGAAAATCCCTGGAGGTCTCAGTTGACATGTCATTGGTATGCAGACTCATCTCTGTCTGTTCCATCTACTAATCACAAGAAAATAAATTGCTGAAGGCAGGACTATGAGGGATTGTGTAAGGAAGGGTGAAAACACCCTCAGGCTCTCTCACTTTGACCCTCTACCACATCACTCTGTTTGACCTTGCAGAAGCTTTGGTGTGGCTTTTGGGTACCCATGGCCCGACTTTAGGCTAGAATGACTGTGAATAGGAATCACCCACTGGCTGTTTGAGCTTGCAAAGCAGCCAGCACAGGTAGGACAGGAAGTCCAAAGTAAAACAGTGTCAGTTGTTTATGGTAAAATTGCCGAGGCACCAGATTCCCTCCATCCAGGTTTGCTCTCTAGAGTAACCAGAGGCAACAGTTCTGGGTTCAAATTATCATTTATTTCATGTACAAAGTTTAAGTTTCAAAAGATTAAAACAGAGGAGCATAATGGCTAAATATCAAATATGAAAACAACAAATATGAAAACAACAAAGCCTTTCTAGCTACTTGGCTTAGGCTGGCTTATTTACTAATACATTTTGTTTTATTTTATTAGAAAGTACATTTTGCTAGCTTTTTACTCACAAGCTCCCATCCAATGCAAAGCGATCCAAAGCTTGGCTGTTTGAAAGCAAGAAATTACATGTAGATAAATAGGAACCACTTCAGTGGAAAGGTAAACAGTGTTCTATGCACTTTGGTGTTGAGTCATGCCTTCCACATGTCCATTGAAATGTTTGCAGACGCAGACAGTGCTGGCTCTTTGGCTATAAATAGAAATGAGCACTGAACTCTAGAGTCGGATATGACTGGCTTTCAAACAAAGGTGACCTTTACCTTTATCTCCATTATTCCCATATTCATAGCACATTTTTCCGCACACAGTCCTCCTTCTGAAGAGTTTCAGCCAATTACAACATAGAATACAATGCCTATCAAACTTAGTTCTGTTCTCACAGAATTCAGTTTGTTTTGACACACTATATTCCCTCCAGCTGCTGTTTGGAGACTAGGTCCCTACCATTGTGAACATAAAAACAGAAATCTACCTTACTGTTATGAAGCAAGCACCTCCTTCTATTTCTTTACAAATCGGGAAAATAAACAGAAAATGAAACAGCTATTTTGGGGGCTGAAGTGGTTTGGATGCAATTGCTGATCCTCTTAGGTACAACAAGGACATAAAAATAAAACAGCCACTGTTACAGAAACCCTACTGAGAGTAAACCAACAAACTGAGCCTTGTCAGATTTAACATACAAAATAAAAAGCCAGCTGACAAGAGGTCACATGGAAAGCTTATTATTTAATGTATCCTAATCAGCATCTCAACTAACAGCACTTACTGAGGGTCAACAACCTCTGTACCTCAGTAACTTATTACAATACCACAAGACTCGACAAAAACTGTGATCCTGCCCTCCTCACTTTTCTTCTTTGTTGCTGTTCAATCGCACAGTGGAGTCTGACCCTTTGAGATGCCATGGACTACATCATGTCAGGCTTCTCTGTCATTCACCATTCTCCAGAGTCCACCCAGATTCACGATGACCATATCAATGATAATGCCTAATCATCTCTGCCACCCACTTCTCCTTTTGCCTTCTATCTTTCCTAGCATCAGGGCTTTATCCAGTGACTACTCACTGCTCAATGGTGGCCAAAGTATGTGAGCTTCTGCTTCAGTATATGTCCTTCTAAGGAACAGTCAGGGTTGATTTCTTTTCTTATCAACTGATCTCCTTGCTGTCCAGGGGACTCTCAAAAGTCTCTTCCAGAACCATAGTTCAAAGATGTCTATTATTCTGTGCTCAGTCTTCCTGGTCCAGCTCTCTCAGCAGTGGTGGGATTCAAAAAAAATTACTACCTACTCTGTGGGCATGGTATAGTGGGTGTGGACAGGGGAAAGCCCTGCGTTGCACCTGAATTGAGTCTACTTTATTTCAAAACTTAGATTGGTGGGGCCAGCTAGAATTTCTGCTATCAGTTCTGGTGAACTGGGGCAAACCTGCTGAATCCCACCACTGTCTCTCAGCCATACATTACTACTGGGAAGACTATCCCTTTGTATGATAGCTTGAACATTCTTTGGCATTGCCCTTCTTTGGAATTGGAACAAAACTGACCTTTTCCAATTCTGTGGCCACTGTTGTGTTTCCCAAATGTATTGGCATTTTGAGTGCAGCACTTTAAAGCATCTTCTTCTGGGCTTTAATTAGTTCAACTGGAATACTGTCATCTCCACTACCCTTGTTTTTAGTAATGCTTTTTAGGGCCTGCTGGACTTCATACTCCAGGATGTCTGGCTTGAGGGCAGCAATCACAACATTGTGGTGGTCAGGGACATTAAGGTCCTTCTTGTATAGTTCTTTTGTTTATTCTTGCTAGCTTTTCCTCGTCTCTTCTGCTTCTGTGTAGGTCCCTACTATTTTGTCCTTTATCATGGCCATCTTTGCACAAAACTTTGCTCATTACTGCATGGGAATGAAAACATTTTTCATCCAAACAGCTGTGAAAAAGAATCTGCAGTCTTCACAGTGACAGTAAAGTGTGTGGGGTGCACAGAGAAAACATTGGCAGGCAGAGTGTGGCATTATTTGTTTTCACTGAATTTTCCAGAGTTCTCACTTCCATTCATAGCTGTTATCAATAGCTACTATTGTTTAACAAGAAAGAAATAGATGCTGGGGAGGAAGGAAAAACAAGTAATTTAAAGATGTAGTGCAAATATATTCATTTTCGGAGCTTGGAAGTAATGTTTTACAAATAATGATATTACCAAGGATGCATTTCTGTTTTGGGTAAGAAGGAGGCAATTATGATCTTTTTGGAAAGTAATGTAACAGCTGGTAATGTCATTAATTCTTTCTGAAACAAGTAACATTTCCTGATTGCTTTTATTTGTTACTTCTGAGGTGGCAAAATTGCTTTAGAGAACATTTTTGAGTAAATACAGCTTCAAATTTTAGGCTATTTTCTTACTGTTCTAAGCAGATAGTCTAAAAAAAGGAACTAAAATGTAATAAAAATGAATGAACGATGCAATAAGTTACAAATGCGGGTGGTTGAATTCCAGAAGAGACAGCCTGACAAGTAACGAGGCCCCAAACTGCTCAGGGTTTTATATTTTAATACCAACACCTTTAATTAAAATAAGTGACAGTAATTCCCTCACCATCCCAAAAAAGCCACTTTCTAGATTTTTCTGACATTTCACTCTTTGCTATAGATATTGCCCAATCAAAGCTTGCTTCATGGGAGTTTATGAGAAACTGCAAGGAAATAAAAGAAGAGCCATAGAAAAAATTGCTGGGATACACAATGTGAACCTCTGTTGTACAACTTTTTCATTGTTGTTCCTTTCCACCTTATTGTCTGTGTCACTGTTTCAAATAGCTTTTAAAAATTCTCCATCTTGTTTTCAGGCTGAAAATTTGTGGGGAGCATTTCAAGGAAGACTCTGAGAGTTTCTTATTGCAATAGCACATTGTCTTTCTTGTTGTTGTTATTCCCACTGTTATAATCTGGCAACAATTTCTCACACTCCAGAATGTCCCAGATTTAATGTCATTGCATTGTTACATGTAGGTATGTGAATATATAGTGGGGTATGGTGGTGAAACCTTAATCATCCCTAAGTACACTTATAAAAGCAAATTATGGAAGATATTTAAAGTCCTTTTCCCGATGAGAAGACAATTATCTTCCTATGCCAGTGATGGTGAACATTGGCACTCCAGCTGTTCTTGAACTTCAATTCCCAGAATCCCTGATCAGCAGGAGCACTGACTTGGACTTCTGAAAATTGAAGTCCAAGAACATCTGGAATGCCAAGGTTTGCCATCACAGTCTTATAACCTTTTATTTGTGATCAAAACAACAGGGATGATAAGAAGCCACTTATTTATTATTGATTGATTGATTGATTGATTTAAATTTGTTTATCGCCCTCTGCCCTGAAGGGACCCAGGGCAATTCCCAACACAATCAGCAAGATAACAATTTAAAACCAATTTAGAAATTAAAAGTTTTAAAAGAAGCTTAAAAACTTAGCATTAAAAACCAGGCATTATAGCTAGGTGGCACTGGGTGTCAAACCGTCCAGCCAGCTGGGGAAATTGATTGATCAATTCCCCAGACCTGACCTGCCAGCCAGGTTTTCAATCCTTTCCTGAAGGACAGCATCTCCATTTGCAGGCGTAGTTCTATTGAGAGGAGGTTCCACAGGGCCGGAGCGGACACAGAGAAGGCCCTCCTTCTAGTGCCAGAGAAGTGCGCCTCTCTGGCCGATGGCACAACCAGAGAGCCTCTCCGGTCTGCTCTGGTGGGATGGACAGATGTCCTTGGGACGATGCGGTCTCTTAAGTATCCTGGTCCACTACCATGTAGGGCTTTAAAGATAATAACCAGCATCTTGAATTGCACCCAGAGGCAAACTGGAAGCCAGTGCAGCTCCCTCAGCAGCGGTGAGGCACAGGCATAATGCCGCACCCCAACACCACTCATGCAGCCGCGTTCTGGACCAGCTGTAGCCTCCGAATGGTCACCAAGGGCAGCCCCATGTAGGGCGCATTACAATAATCAAGTCTGGAGGTGACTAAGGCATGAGTGACCATGAGCAAGGAGTCCCGGTCTAGGAATGGCCATAATTGGCGAATCACATGAAGCTGTGGGAAGGCCCTCCTGGCCACGACTGCCACCTGCTCTTTGAGCAGTAGTCGCAAGTCCAGGAGGACCCCCAAATTACATACCGGGTCTGTTTGGGGCAAAGCTGCCCCATCCAGAACCAAAGATGGTAGTTCCTGAGATAACACAGGACCCCCAACCCACAGCCTCTCAGTCTTGCCAGGATTCAGTTGTAGCCCGTTGTCCCCCATCCAGACCCTGACAGCCTCCAGGCACCTGGAAAGGACTTCCAGTGCATCACTAGTGTTCCCACGGGCCGATATATACAATTGGGTATCATCTGCATACTGATGATACCTCACCCCGTGGGAATGGATGATCTCACCCAACGGTTTCATGTAGATATTAAATAGGAGAGGTGAGAGCACCGAGCCCTGAGGCACCCTGTATTGGAGCAGCCTAGGGCTGGACATCTCACCCTCCAACCACACTGACTGGGTCCGGCCCTTCAGAAATGAGGAAAACCAGGCCAACACTGTGCCCTGGAACCCCAATCCTCGGAGCCTTCCCAGAAGGATACCATGGTTGACAGTATCGAACGCCGCTGAGAGGTCAAGAAGAGCCAGGACGGATGGATGTCCACCATCCTGCTCCTTCCAGAGATCATCCACCAGTACGACCAATGCAGTTTCCGTACCATATCTGGGCCTGAATCCTGACTAAAATGGGTCTAGATAATCTGCTTCATCCAGGATCTCCTGTAGCCGCCATGCCACTGCCTTTTCCAATACGTTACCCAAAAAGGGTAAGTTGGATACAGGTCGAAAAATGGCCATTATGGTTGGGTCGAGGGAAGGCTTCTTCAGGAAGGGGCGCACCAATGCATGTTTTAAAGATGCCGGAAAAAACCCCTCCCGGAGCAAGGAATTAATAATTGCCTCGACCTAGCCGCCAGCCACCAACCTGGCCGATTTAACAAGCCAGGCGGGACAAGAGACTAATGTGCAGGCAGTAGCACGGACAGCTCCCAGGAGCCTGTCCACTTCCACAGGGACAACTGGATCAAACCGATCCCAGATAACATGGCCAGACTGTACCTCAAGCAACCCCAGCTCTACATTTTCCACGCCAGGATTCAACTTCAAGCGAATCTGAGTGATTTTCTCTGTCAGATAATCAGCAAATGCCTCACTGATCCCTGCCACCCGCCCCCCCCCCCTTACCAAGGAGAGACCTTGTCACCCAGAACAGTGTAGCTGGGTGGTTATCTACGGATGCAATGAGGGAGGTGAAATACTGGTGTTTCACCCCCTCCATCGCCACTAAGTAGGCTTTACTAGTAGCTCTAACTAGTGTTCGGTCAGACTCACTCCGTGTCTTCACCCAGCAGCGCTCTTGGTGTCTCTTAGCCTGTTTGAGCACCCTAAGCTCCTCAGTGAACCACGGAGACGAATGGTGCCCATGAGTACTGAGAGGCCATAGTGGAGCGATTACATCCAAGGCCGCCACCGCCCTCTCGTTCCAGAGGTCAACCAGCGCCTCAGGTGAATCGCTACTCCGGTCCAGAGGAATATCCCCCAGTTCCCTTTGGAATCCATCAGGATCCATCAGTCACTGGGGGTGGGCTAATCTAATAGGCGGAGAAGCCTTGCCCCCAGGAAGTCCAAAGTCACCAGAAAGTGATCTGACCATGACACAGGTGTAATATCTAATTTCTGTAATTTCAGATCACTCTACCACCACTCCGACAAGAAAACTAAGTCCGGGGTGTGGCTACTGCTCCTGGTCGGGCCCTGAATTACCTGAGTCAGGCCCACAGCTGCCATGGAAGCTATGAACTCCTCAGCCACCTCGGAGCCAAACCCCAATTATTGCAAATTAAAGTTCCCCAAGACCATTAGTCTGGGAAACTCCAACACCAGCATGGTGATGGCCTCAAGGAGCTCAGGTAGGGAACCCGCTACCCTGCAGGGAGGCAGGTACAGGAGCAGGATTCCCTGCCGACTCTTAGAGCCCACGCGTAGGAACAGGGCCTCACAACCCGGAACTTGCAGAGCAGTGTCTCTGGAGACTCCCAAGGCCTCCCTGGCCACTATGGTGATGCCCCCGCCCCTCTCCTCCTCCCTAGGCTGGTGCCAAATACCGAACCCGGCTGGACATAGATCTGACAGAGGCACACCGTCCTCTGGTCTCAGCCAGGTTTTGGTGATGCATGCCAGGTCGGCCCGCTCCCCCAAGATGGAATCAGCAAGTAGGGGGGCTTTATTACAGACCGACCTGGCATTCACCAGCAGCAGCCTAAGGTGGGGGGGGTGTCACTCTGGACAGGGTAACCAGGAACCAGAGGTGTAGCCAGGGGACTGGAACGAGGGACAGCAATTAAACATCTGACCCACGTTCCCCGAGAGAGGCCCATCCCCTGGTACCCGCAATAACGCCCCATGCCCATCACAACACCAATTACAGCCTCAGGAACCCCCCTCCTCCCTCTGGACGGAGCACTGTCCTCAATCACTGGCTGGCAGGGACTTCCTGTTTGTAGTCAGTCACTGGTGATCTGATCTAACTGTCCCATAGCATCGTGGAAGATGCAGCCGTTGGTACCTGGCAAGTCTAGTTTCAGATGGCAGGGTCCACTAGCCAATGACTGCGACCATAGTTCCTTTATCCGTACCGTCATCAAACCATTTGGACCTGTGCCCACCATGTTAGGGAGACCCCTTTCCTTCTCAAGAAGGACTGTTTCCTTTGAAGGCTGGGGGCCAGAACAGTGGCTGACAGTTGAATATAGTCTATTACTTCTCTTGGCTGTTCAGTGGACTCCAAAAGACTTTGTGAAGGGTGGTTATTTAGGTGAGGTGCTTTTAAAGAGGTTTCAAAAATGTTTTCTTTCTCCTTAGCCAAAAAATTCTGCTGAGATGGCATTTTGGGTGTTGAGAGCTCCATAAGAGGTTCAGCAGTAGCCATAGTAGCCCAGAGAGCTGTTAAAGGCAAAAGCACTTCAGGTGCTTTTGCCTTTAACAGAAGGACGAATGTGTTTGTGAGCTTTGCCTACTACTTTGTTATTTATACAAATGGCAATTTACCAACCCTTAGATAACAAGTGATAACAACCCTTAGATAATAAGATTTGATCTTCAAATGAACAGCAGCCTCTGTTTATAGTGTCCTATTCTAAACCAGCTTTTCCTGGGTGAATGGAAATCTTACAGTAAAAATGCTATATTTGTCAACATACCACTGTCTTCTTCCATGTCTAGACCAGATGTGAAACTGACCTAGTGTGAGAAAGATTAGCTGGCAACACAAGGTTGCCATTACCAGGGTACACCAGAGTGTGGTACAAAAATACCACAGTCTTCAAGGAGGCTCTTTCTGTGTACCCCACCAACATAGCTTAAGCCTCATTTAGGAGAGTAAATCTGTTTTGAAAATTTCTCCCACCTAATTCCTTGCAGCATCTTCAATTGTGTTTTTATTCCAATTTTTTTTTAACAGATTGAACTGAATGGCACTGCTTTCTCTTGGCCTGGTATCCATTTTATTAAAATCAACTGGACTGTTTCCATTGGATTCCACAGGCAATATGCAATTTCAATTGTTGCATGAAAATCTGGCTAGCTGCTATGTAGACCACAAAAGACAAATCTATGGGAAACCTAAGAGATAAATCCAATGCTTGTATGCAGGCAGGCACCACCTATGGATCTGACAATTACTTTACTCTCTTCTCCCCCAACAGGTATCAAGGTTAAAGTGGGGGTGTAAAAAAAATCTTTATATTGACATCATTGGTGGCAGACTGCTGCTGGCTGAAGGGTTACTTTTATATTTCAGGTCACCCATGATTTGCATGCAATGAAATGGAGTAGCATTGACTCCAGAATTTTAAAAAAGGTAATACTTAGGTCAGCAGTAATCTGCCACTCACAGCGATGCCCTTCCTTGTTGTGTAGGTGACATCTGCCAAACAAGATTTCAGCTAAGTCTAGAAGCCACTCTTGGTATTTGTGAATTTTTGCCAGTGAAGCAGACACTCCTGGTGAAAGGGATTTCTCCCCTTTCCTGAAGCTCTCCACAACAGGGATATAAAATGTACATGCTAAATCCCTTGTTCTCTTTGATTCAAGCTGTTTCAACTTAACAATGCACTTAGATGAGGAATTTAGGTCATTTCTGTGAGTGATGGTGAATCCTCAACCCCACACAGAATAAATGGCTTGAAAAAAAGGAAGAAACACTTGGTGTCCTGTTTAGGCTGAGATAAAGGTCAACCTTCCATTTTTTTCAACATGATGAAGGAACTGCTAACTCTCAGTTCAATGTGACACTTGCAAAAAGAGAAATCAAAGAAGGGAAATACAGCTTTGCAATGATAGCAAAAAGGAAATGTTTTTAGTATTAAATTT
This sequence comes from Furcifer pardalis, assembly GCA_030440675.1. Taxonomy (NCBI): domain Eukaryota; kingdom Metazoa; phylum Chordata; class Lepidosauria; order Squamata; family Chamaeleonidae; genus Furcifer; species Furcifer pardalis. The sequence goes on from CP126891.1 coordinate 76,857,613, forward strand.
GGAAGGTAAAACAACTCAACGCTTTTTAAAAATAATCTTTCCTAAAAAAAACCCCAGTTGACCAACACTTTAGTTTTTAATGTTATTATGATTTATATGACAATGTCTTGAATACTTGTAAATTCTTAGAGCATCATTTTTGAAACTGATCCACTATGTACTATATAAGCCTTCCACATCTTATTACAGATCCTATTATGAAAGAATTATAAATTGTTCTGCAATTTCATGACTACAAAAGGGTGAAATCCTTTTTGCATAGCAAAATAAGTCACAGCTAAATTAGGCCTATTTGACTCAATGGATCATAGAGAATGTGACTCACCAAATACCCACTTTCTCCATGGGCCTACTTTGATTGCAACTTATGATGCTAAGCAACAGACTTTTGCCCACTGTGTTGTTAGAAAGTAGTATACAGAATAATGGATAAAAATAAAGAAAGTTGAAATTATTGTGATTTCCATACTTGCACACTAGGTTTAGTTTGGAACAAACAATGAGTGGAGAATAATATTTTTATTATATTTTAGTGTCAATTGGGGACCTTGTACAGGCTGAAGATGATTTTGTACTGTCAAACAATAGGAGAAAAGATTTGATGACACTGACCAAGAGAGAAAGCCATTGCTATTTTATTATGCCAGTCAGTGTCATGATCATCTCTCCATGCTATTCTTGCCTAAAGAGCCTAACTTTTTTCTGCTTATTCAGTGTGACAGATTGTTTCTTTTCCTTGTATGCATACTTTATTATCCCCAAACTTTATGTCCCTTGCTATCCTATGCACAAAATATGTGATAAGAAAAAAATCAGCCTTTTGTAAAACATATGATAACAAACACTAATTATTCTAATAACCTGTTTATTTTAGAAGCTGTTAGAATAGGTTAAAGATCCCAGTGTCCATAGTGTGCGCCTGCTTAGATTGTATGCTAAGTGCCTTTTTCATCTATAGGTCATATGCTATAATTTATCAGAACTAAGATAAATGAATGGTTTGCTGTGCAAAACTTTTTATCATAATTATTATCTTTCACAGAAAAAGGCACAGGTCTCTAGTTCACTGCATCTTAATTATGCAAATAACATATTTCAGATCCTTATAACTCTGGAGGTCTTCAGATTTTGATTTTGTTATTACTAAATTATGATGATGATCATAATCACTGTCCTCTAATGTCCTGTGCCCCACAAAATGCATAATCAGTCCTACAGGCCCAGGTGAGCTTTTGACATACACTTCACATGCAGGTAAATTTTCTCTGAAGTGTTGAAAAAAAGAGAGCCATAGTCAAGCTCTGCTGTGTGCCCATCATGAATAACAATGGGTGGTGGCCTTTAGATAAAGGTAAAAGTCACCCTTGCTTGAAAGCTAGTCATATCCAACTCTAGGGTTCAGTGCTCATCTCTGTTTATAGCCAATGAGCCAGTGCTCTCTGCAGATGCAGACATTTCCGTGGACATATGGCAGGCATGACTAAACACCGGCATGCACAGAATGCTGTTTACCTTCTGACCAAAATGGTCCCTATTTATCTACTTGCAATTTCTTGCTTTCGAATTGCTAGGTTGGCAGGAGCTGGGACAGAGATGGGAGCTCACTCCATTGTGCAGCACTCGGGTCTCAAACTGCCGACCTGCCAACTTTCCAGTCATAAAGTTTAGCATCTTAGCCACTAAGTCACCGCAACCTGCATGATGGTAAATAGAGACCAAGACTTGTGGCCCTATTTTATGGTACTTGATTTGGCTCCAGGTGGCCAGAAAAATTGCTTGCAGGCATTTCACCACTTCTAGGGCACCTTGGCTAAGATGCTCCTTGCTGTCAACCATTACATTGTGGAATGGAGGAACTAGAACTCCTCAGATTACTGCCTGCTGCTCTTCTTCCTCTTCTTTGTCAGCTGATTTTGGCAACATAGAGAATCCATAGAGGTTGTGCTGCAGCTGCTCTGCCACACCTATCATTCCATCAAACCGGGGGGGGGGGGAGGGAGCTGCCTTAGTTTCTCCAGTAGTAGGACAGGCATTGGAAAGAAGTTTATACAGTCTTACTAATGAATAATAGTGGTCTGAGTTTATCCAGGGAAGAATGTGATCATTTGTTGCTTTGCATATAGGCACAAATTAAGACAACTGCAGCTATCTGATAATCAGTAAGAAAACTGAAGTTCGGGAAGATTGATTTCTGCCTATGATAAAATATTGGCAACCATTGCTTCACAATGATGAGATTAATAACGTTTTTTTAACTGAGTAGCAGTGGTCCATGGAAAATGTAATCTTAGATTGAATTTGATAATAATATGCATTAAATAAAGCCTTAGAAAGTATTTACTTCAAGTTGTTTTTCAAAGATTCAAATAATTTTATCATTACGGTTTCTATGAAGTGACTATTTACTTCTAATTTGATTGGATTCTCTGAAGCAATTAAAAACATCTTTCAGTTTGAAAAACACAACAACCCTTAAGTCAAATGGCTATGATGGTATACCTAAAAATAACACACACACACATACAGAGAGAGAGAGAGAGAGGTTGTCCCACAATGTCCCACACATTATGACACTAATTATACTGCCATTAGTACAAATACCTTATTTGTAAAAAGTTTTTATTTGTAATGAGTTTATTTATTATTATTTTAAATTTGGTTCATTTTTATACCACCCATCTGGGAGGAAATACCCATTTTGAGCAGTTTGATTTCAAACTCTGACTAACTAATAATTCTTGAACCATTTCACCCTCATTCTCTGCATTTCTCTTTAGCTAGAGAAAATTCAACAGATTCTAAAATGTTTAATAGAGGTGAATATTATAGCAAACAAGATATTTGGGCATACTAACCAGGGTTGTGCATTAATTACGGAATGAAGAGTGTGCAATAGATCTTCTAACTGCTAGAATATTCCCCCTTATTTTTCTTCAAATGTTCAATAGTTTTATTTCCTTTCCCTTTCTTTGTGCAGATCTTTGCCTATATGATCTAAAGGAGGAAATGTGATTTCTTTTCTTCTTTCATATCCATAATCCAAAATGTCAGTAAAAATGTACATCAAATGTTATTGAAAACCACAAAGGAAAATTGCCTTAGGTCATTTGGTATTTATATCAAATTCACATTCATTCTGCAAAGCCAACACAACTTTCAGCTCACTTCATAACTTACCTGATTTAATAAGGGGGGGGGGGTTTAAAATAGTTAAATTTTCATCAAAAGGGAAGAAAGCAGGCCAGAATTGCTAAATTATTTAAATTATTTGAAAGAAAAATATGTGGTGGCTTAGCGGTTAAGACACTGAGTTGGAGACTGGAAGGTCAGGTTTTGATATCTGAGTGCTGCATGGTGGATCTTGGGGACATGAAAGGATCCTCAATTGGGGTTTCTCCAACAAAAATCCTTTCAACCCAGAGTAATTTCTGGCACAAAATTTATTTATTTACAGCTGGAAAATATCAGTTTTAAGATTAAAATACCAGCCCTGCATGTTTTCATTAATTACATTTTGGAAAGAAAATACTCTATGCCTGTTATGTCTGAATTCTATATAAAATAGATAAGGGGAAGTTCTTGTTTCCCCAACCTTTAAAACAGCCACCTTATACCAGCTAAATGTCATGGTGCTGTGAAACAGAATCAGAGTGGCCACCATTTTGTTCTGAGGTGCTCTTTGAATTTTGCAGAATTCTGAATGTCTGGAACTATTTAAAAAATGACTGTTTCCTTTGCAGAAGTCCTCCATTAGAATGTAAAAAAAAATGCATTTGTAAAGTATTTTTTTAATTGAACTTTGGAAACAAAACAAGAACATGATAATGATATATCAATATATACAGGACATGTTCTTCAAAACACAGAGGTCTGTCTAACACTGAATGCTTGGCATAATGAAATAAGTCTGTCCATAAGTCTCAAAGTAATGCAAGGAGAGAGTGTTCAGTTTTATTCAGAACTGCATATTTTGTGAAAGGAGAATGTATATTACTTACTAATGAACTAACATTTCTTTGTAAGAGGTCCCAGCTATTCAGCTGGAAGACCTGGTTGATGTTGCTCCTCCTTTCTTTTACTCTGAAATATAATCTACTCCTTCACCCTTTCCCAGAAGACCTGGGTGATTCTGTTAACTGGTGCCAACTGAAGTACTTGGCACCGTATATCAGAGATTCCTATTTATTTTATCACTTGCTTTCCCCACACTTTGGGAAAAGGTCTCTAGATGGCTGAAATGTTTCATGTAAAAAAAAAAAACACATTTCCTTAACAGAATTAAATTATCTTTTGGGCATTTTCAAAAGTTGCAAATTGACATCATTTTCTGTCTTGTGTGAAATGGAGAAAATTAAATCTGGGCTGCTTCTTTGCAGAGCCTGGCCAGGTAAGGTGCTGAGCAATTTGCTCAAGCCCCATATGGCATATTGTATGTTGACTTCAATTGAAATGGAGGGTGCTGAGCATCTCTCAGCTGGCGTTCAGCACTTTTCAGGATCAATCATGCAATGTTCTGCAGACTATATTTTCCAACCTACTCCTCTCTCCACCTCATCACTAAGTGACCTTATGTGGTAATGACTACTGAGCTGAGTAATTTCAGATGGTAATTTCCGATGGTAATCATAGCTTCTGCTTTAGTGTTTCCCTGCTGCTTTCAACAATTTATGAACAATAGCGGATGATGGCAAAATAATTAATTCTGCTAAGAAAAAGTCTCTGAATAGATTTCACAAGAATAAAAGCAAAACATTTCAGGAGCTCTGAAAGGATGCATATGAGCTTTTGACAGCTGAACTTATCATGAAGCAACATGAAGCAGCGACTATAAGCCACAGGTTCTAGAAGGGTGTTATTATTTTCTTGTGCATTATGTCTTAGCTATCATTTTTTAAAATTCAGCAATTCAGACATTCTTTAAAATGTTACATTCATAAAACTAAAATTAATAATGGGCTTATTGTCCAAGGTTGAAACTAACTACTGCAAACTGTTTATTTCTTATTTATTTTCAGTTAGATGAGACAAGTTTAAGTATATAACTGATTTAACCTATAATTAATGAACTATGATTTTAGCCACTGATTTAAGTGTTAGAAAGATGAACAAGGTAAATACCAGTAGAGTCTGAAAGGAGAACAATATGAAAATTGCACAGAAATGTTGATCCCCTTACCTGGAGCTGTAAATTAGACTGGCCAGCTGGCTAATCTAGTTCTCATCTGAGGATCTAAGTGCCTGACCATGAAACTCCTCTATTCTGATCAGGCTTCAATGTACTTAACATAATGTAACAGAGATTTTCAGTAAAACAGATGGAGAAGATGTGTTGCTATTTTTGCTTGGCACATATACTATCACCTAAAAGACAATATTTTTCCAGAACAATGATGAAGTCAAATTACATTTTATATAGCATTGCCTACATCATTTCCCGTTATGTTCTTGGCATGGCTAACTGCCTAGTTTCTGTAAGCTGCCAGCTTCTATATTCTGCCCATGAAGGATAAAACTTCTTTATCTAACATAATCAATAATTTAATGACATGAGATTATACTATTATTATGAGATTATGTTAGCAGAATACTGTAAACCAAACAGAATCTCAGTACTTTTATGTGTTCTTCAAAATATAGTAGGGTTTTATACATACTGGTTAAGTCCAGCAGTAAGTCTCAACTAGTGTAGGCCCAGTGAATTAAGGAGGATTTTGAGTGTTAATTCCTCCATATTTTCCACTAACCTAGGGTGTAATCTAGTTGTGGCTTAGTACTGGATTTTGGCCACTGACTGTCAGTGTGATGCTACAGGTAGAATTTGGGCTAATGTTGCAAAGAGGCAGAATCAAATCCTATTTCATCCCTAGCCCATAGTTTGAGATGTTGTAAAATATGTGCAGTATTCACATAAAAAAAGTATGTAGTCTAGGAAAACTACTCTGTTTTCATTTTTTTCACCCTCCAAACCCCCGAACTTCCTGTGAACAGCCACAGATATATCAGAAGCCTTTGCTCTGAAGAGCTATTGCCTTATACTGTACATGTAAGAGGTGGGTAATGATAGAACCTTCCCTTCTTTGTGTGAATGCTTTATACACTGGAGATGGAATTTTCACACATCCCCTTGTCCACACAACCATCATGTAGACAAGCTGAAAACCATGCACAGGGGTTCTGTCTTGTTCTATTGTAAAGAGGATGGTCCAGGTGTCTCCATTTGACCATCCATTCTTGCAGAACTCAGATAGACTATGCAGGGCTATAATGAAAACAACTCAGCCCCCCTGAGAGCTGGAATGATGGGGTGCAGCTGATACCCAGGTTCCATCTTTATCTACATTTAAAAACAATTGAAATCCTTTCTCTTTAAAGAGGCTTTTAAAGAGATCTTATCAATTGCCGAACAATAGGATTAACTAATTTATACTTTACCACCGGGAATGTATGATCACTTTGAGACGTCATTATTGTTTTTGTTTTGCCCATAATTTATGCTATTGTATTTACTGTTTATGTTTAATTTCACATTGTTACTTGTAAAAATCTTTAAATAAATTGTGTGTGTGTGTGGGTGTATGTGTTTGGAAGAAAAGGATAAAACCATAAAAATAAACTATCAGATACACAGTAAGAAGTACCATTCTGCCTTTTTGAAGCTATGCATGTTTATACAGATTGAGGGCTAATCTAATTTGCATATGAGCATCATTATATGAATTCAGTTATCATCCATGGAATTTGCCACTCAATGCTTGAAGTAATGAAACTGTGTAAGTCAGAAAGCTGAAAGAAAACAAAGCCTACCGACAGGGCAGGTATACCTGCCTATCAGCGTTTACCTATACACTGTGATTCAGGACATGAATGTTAAATTGCCACAGAATTGAAGTGGTTCAGTAAGACCCCATTCTGGAGGAGAGAATTAACACAAAGAACTGGTTTTTGAGTCTAATGGCTTTAGAAACCTTTCCCTTGCAGTAATATTAGAAATGCCACATCCATTCTGAAGTTAGGCTTAAATTAATCTTCACAATGTTTGTGTCACTTCTTATTTATGGGCTGGGTCACAGTAACATAAGTACAGACACAACAACACCATTTGGATTTCAATTCTCATCTTAAGCATTCACTTATAAATTGATTTCTATAGTTCCATGGCTTTGAATTTGTCTGTTAGCTCTTTTGAAAAGTAGCTTTTCATCCAAAACTAAAAGGCAGCTGGCAGGTTTGACAAAACAACCTTCAGATCCATTGATCCTGTCTATCAGAAAAAAAGAAACAACACATAATAAAAACAACAAAAAATCTCACAAGAGAAAAATGTGGCATTTTAAAGACTACTATATTTTAATGTGAGTTTTTGTGGGTCAAATCCACTTCCTCAGACCTAAGAATGAGCCTACGTGACAGCTCTAACCAACAGTAGTACTTCTTTCCCCTAGCCATTGCCAACTTCATCACAGTATGGCCACTTAACCAAAAAGTATATACACCATAAGAAAGAAGGACAAAGTAAGACGTTGATTTGTTTGCAAACAATTGCATATACAGTACTAATTGATATAGAAAGAGTCAAAACTATATACAGTATATATATCCTGGTGCTAAATGATAGACAAACATCAAGGTTCATGATCATTATAGTTCATTATTTCTAGATCATTTCTGGACTAGACAGCTCATCAAATGGAAGATACTTTCAAAAGGAGTATTGACTTGGGCAGCTCCTCAGAGGACCGCAGTCCTGCTTCTATGAACTTCCTACCAATCCTACCACAAATATAGTAGGGAAATAATGTTGGATATTCTTCATAGAGTGGTGCAGCTAGCATGTACCCAAGGATTAAGGTGTAAACCTTTGAAATGCAAGCCTACTCAATTCTCCCTTTCCACTCTCTAAGTTCTTATTGAACAAATATTAAGGCCTGTAGGACACCTCTTCACTCAAAATCAGAACATAGGGAACATTGGTATCATGGTTGGGAGATTCTAGGAGCTGTAGCTGACATGTTTATGTGTGTTCTCTTTTGTTTGTATTCACCCCACTAATATGGGTTTCCTGCATATCCAGACATTGCTGGCTAAGTAGTGGAAGTCTGACTCAACTGACAGTTGCTTCCCCTTCCTTGGGATTAGCAGCTCCAATGATGCCTTTTCTTCCAGAGCCAACACCAACCATTCAAGGAAAACCAAAACCCTGTTTCATCTGGTAGCAATTCTGAGAAGTGACTAAGTGGTCAAGCCTGGACCAGTGATGGGCAGCAACAGATTTGCACCAGCTCACCAGAACCAGTAGTAACTTTTCCCAGTGTCCTGGAGAACTGGTAGCAGCTTTTGGGGGAACCACCTTGGGGGATTACCTTTTCACCGGTCCCCCTGTGCATGTGCACCAAGTGCTTGGTGTGCATGCACTCCTACAGTGCTTGACATGCATGCATGGCCTCCTTGCTGTCCTCCCAAGTAGGGAGGATGAAGAGAAGCTGCTAGCCTGAAACTCCCTATGGCCTGCTCCCCAGGGTAAGTGACTCACCTTTGGATGTGGTGTGTGTGTGTGATTTAATGTGTATTTAATGTGTATTTATTTTTAATCTGTATTTTATGTGTTTTATGTCTATTTAATGTGTATTTATTTTAATGTGTATTTTTCGTGTTTTTATGTGTATTTTTCGTGTTTTTATGTGTATTTTTATGTATTTTTATGTCTATTTAATTTATATTTTTATGTGTACTTATTTTTATGGGGGTTTCTTATGTTGGCTCCAACTACATCATTGGCTCCACCGATGACATCATGATGTTGGCTCTTCTCACTATGTTGGCTCCGCCCACAGTGTGGTAGTGAAAATTTTGGCTGCCCAACACTGGCCTGGATCAAACTGTTCCTAACCTCATTCTGAAAAATTAACAACACATTGATGTGATGAATTTTGGTTTTATTAAAGGGTAGAAAGGGAAAAGATATGTTACAAAAGAAAAATGCCTTTTAATATAATAAACCAATTACAATGCTGTCCTAATGATATGAGATATAAGTAAAGAATATATTCCCCCAGCCAATGATAGTAAAACTAGCTAGCTTTTCCGACTTACTCAAAGTACAGAAAATGACATCCCTTTTACAAGATCATAACCAGAGATGACACATGGCTATTTGCAGTTACAATTAATAGAAAAGTTTATTTAAAGTAATTACAAGAAATAGAGAGAAATTATAAATGTCTTTTGTTAGTTCAAATGTGTTCAAGTAGAATCAGAACAGCAACATTCCATGAAGAGAATAATAACATTCACAAAATTGAAACAATTGGTACATACAGGAATTTTCGACTCTTATGAAAGTCATCTAATAGGGTGTCAGGAACAAGGGCCTAATAAAACATATAGATTTCTGAGCTTGCACAGAGTGCAGTTCTCATCAACATAATAATTTACTGAAACTCATTGTATGTGGTCCTCCTTTGCTCTTTTAAACTAATCTTATTCTTTTTTCCTCCTTCGCCTACATGTTACTCAGCACAGTCAAATCCTTATGGGTTTTTCTCAGAACCTGCCAAAAGATGATCAATTCTGCAGATACCCAATTGTTTTCTCATGTGTATGCAACTATGAGTTATGAACAAATTAAATCACCCCATTTCAGATGGTTTCAGAATGTCCTTGGGTTAACTTCTTATCTTTTGGTAAAGACAGATGGTTCTATCATTATATCTATTTAATCCAGTGTAGAAATACAGAAGGCTTAGTCCCCCAGGTCAGGATGGAAAGATTCAACAGAGCTTACTCCTTGATCCCAAATTGGGGATCCTGGAAAGGTTCCATAGGAGGGTTGGTAGGGAGAAGGATGCATTAAATACTGTTAATGTATTTTGATAGCCACCCCCAACTTCCCTCCCATTCTCCTACTAGGTGCCTCCAGGTTGGTTCCAGTCTGGCACAAACAATTATTTACCCCTCACGGTTATCTGGCATTTTAGAAATTCTACATGCTCATCCACAAACCCCAATAATTCCAAGTTCTGCTCAGAATTGGTGCTGTATGGCTGATAGGTATTATAGGCCAATAACATCTAAGTGGATGCATATTACTCATCCCTGATCTAATTACTTACTTTTCTGTAGTCTTCCACATTGTTTTTCTTATATTCCCTTTTACTACCAGTTTCAGGAGCTCATATCAAGCAGGCAGTAATGTGGTTGTTGCCTGAGAAACACAAGGCTAAGATCTTTGGCCCAGAGGAAGTCAGAGTTTTTCAGGCTGAGGTAAATAGGTGTGTATGGTTGTGTTGACTAGCTATAACTGTATGTTGGTCCTTCTGAAACCTCTTTAAAAGCGAACAGACCATTACAGGCTTCAGGGAATAAAATATGCCAAATTTTATTTGAAGCAAGATGACTCCAACTTTTGTAGTCTGTTTTTCAGTTTAGATTCACTGTTAACTGTACGGAAGATGCTATTCCTGAAATACCTATGAGGAATGTAAACAAGGAGAGCTGCTTTGAGTTAATGCAATTTCAGTGACTATTTTTACAACATGTCACATAAAGTACCATCCAATTTACCTCTAGCAGCACAAGCAGTCAGTGCAAAGTAATCAAAGTACAAGGCTTTAAGTTAGACTTCTGAAGTTCCTGGCAAAATCAACAAGAGGAAAACATTTGGCTTACCTGAAAATTGAGTCTGTTGCTCTTGTGCCTTCAAATAACAAACTGAGGCTGTATTTTTTGCCTTTAAATAATACAAGTATATAGCTCAGGAATCCAGCTTGGTATAGTTGGAAAATATAAAAAGAACTCAATGTAACAAACAGTACAATTCTCTGTATATTTATAAGGAGGAAATGGATTAATCTGTCAATTCCAGTATCAGAGTGAGAGTTGCTTGGAGGGAAACCCCCCCCCCCCAAAATATTTCTTTGAAATCAAATGAGAACAATGACCAAGAAAAAGCAATCAAAGTAAAACATTCTCAACATAGAGGAATTGGCTTTACATACACAGTTTCTAAAACTCTAAATCAAGATGGTAATGGCCTCATCATCCTCAGTGGAAGCAGAAGCTTGCTTGCTCTTTATAAATCAAATCCTAACACAACTAGCCACCAGTGAGCCACTAATGCAATGTATTGTTTGTAAGCCACCCTGAGTCGCTACAGTGAGTGGGTGGCAATATAAATTTGAACTAATAAATAAATAAATAATAATAACTAACCTATTCATTGGTTACCCATAGATACCTAGTGCCTGAAAAGGGCTACAGATAGAAGGGAAATTTCTTATCATTAAAATGATAACCGGGACATTTGATAGAATGAAATTATAACCGGGACATTTGATAGAATGAAATTTCCATAATTATCCACATTTATCCAATTTGTCAAAAGCCTGTGTGATTACTAAACAGCTTACTCCATTGCAAAATTGCCTAGATCTATGCTGCATTAATTTGAATTCATTGCCTCAATGTGTTCTCCCCTTGACAAACTATATTTTTTTGTCCTCTAGCAGTGATGTAAGCAGTTCCCTGGTTCCTGCAAATTTAAAACTGTTGATTGAATCTATCTATTAACTTCAAAAGTTAGAATTAATTAATATGTGCAGAGAAACTAGCTCTCTTATTCACACCTATCAGAACTGGAAAAGTGTACAAAGATGACAAAACTCACCCTTCGCACCATCCCCAGCAGTCATACTATATCAATAAGAATAAAAATAGTTTTCTTTTTCCTCAGGTGCCATATCCATTGTGGATATTGACAATCATCATGGCAATAGTCTCCCTGTTACTAATTCCTTGAAACAATTATTTGGAGGACATGTCACACCACTCTCTCAGGTTCTTCAGCCATGAAGTCTGTCTATGATCAGGACCTCTCTTCCCAGAGATCTTTCCTTGCACAGCAAGTTAGAGTATTCTATGCTTTATGTAGTTCCTCATGATATGACCAAGTTATTGTAGCTTTCTTTACTTAATGATTTTAAACTGTGCTTGTTCTTTATCCATTAGGTGCAGCAATTCTACATTAGTCACATGATCAACCCATGATATTGTTAGCAGCTGTTTGTAGATTCACATTTCAAAAGTTTCTATTCTCTTTTCAGATGCTTTAGTCAATGTCCAAGCTTTGATTCCATATAGCAACACTGGGAATACATAACATCTCACTATTCGGATCTTTGTAGCGAAAGTTAGATCTCTACTGTATAACAAATGTTGCATTTTTATGAAGGTTGATCTTGCTTTTTCTATTCAGACATCTTAAATGGCTGGACAGCCATTTTGCCCTTCCTCCACCACATGGCACCTCCGGGTGTGGTGGAGGCAGTGGGGACCACACGAAATGGTGCTGCAGGCTGCATCCGGCCCATGGACCACAGGTTGAAAATCCCTGATATAAATAGTCTTAACTATAAATAGCCATATGGTGGTATCAGGGGAGGGGATTAAAATGCCCAATAGTTCCTCTCCATGGGATTATGTCCTTAAAAAACAGTTTAAAGAGTTCTGCCTTTAAAAGCTCTTTATTGAAGGAGTTGCTTTACCACTTCCTCATTCTTAGTGAGATTCCATGACTGAATGGGAATTTGAACCCTGAATCTTAGCCCATCAATCTACCCACTTCACTATACTGGACATCACAATGAGGGAGTACATAATAAAATTAAAGATTACTTCACCTGACAACATGAAACTTGGGGGAATGGAATGGAAAGAACTTGAACAACTGGCAGGTGGCTGGGTCGAGGCGATCATCAATGCTTCATTAAAAGAGGGGCATTTTCCTGCACCTTTTAAACATGCTTTGGTGCTCCCCCTCTTAAAAAAGCCGTCCCTCGACCCCACGATAATTTCCAACTACCGTCCAGTGTCCAACCTACCTTTTTTAGGTAAGGTTTTGGAAAAGGCTGTGGCGCAGCAGTTGCAGGAAGTCCTGGATGAAGTGGATTATCTGGACCCGTTTCAGTCAGGATTCAGGCCCGGATATGGTACCGAAACTGCACTAGTCGCTTTGGTGGATGATCTCTGGAGAGAGCGGGACGGAGGGGAGCCGTCTGTCCTCGCTCTTCTCGATCTCTCAGCGGCTTTTGATACTGTCGATCATGGCATCCTTCTGGGAAGGCTCCAGGGTCTGGGGATCCAGGGCACAGTGCTGTCCTGGTTTTCCTCATTCCTGAGGGACAGGACCCAGTCGGTGTGCCTGGAGAAGGAGAAGTCCAGCCCTAGGCCCCTGCAATACGGGGTGCCTCAGGGCTAGGTACTCTCTCCTCTCCTGTTTAACATCTATATGAAGCCGCTGGGTGAGATCATCCGTTCCCAAGGGGTAAGGTATCATCAATATGCAGATGATACCCAGTTATACATCTCCGCCCGTGGGGACCCAAGCGGTGCGGTGGAAGTCCTTTCCAGGTGTCTGAAGGCTGTTAAGGTCTGGATGGGGGACAATGGGCTACAGCTGAACCCCGGCAAGACTGAGTGGCTATGGGTAAGGGGTCCTGTGTTAACCCAGGAGCTGCCATCTTTGGTACTGGATGGGGCAGCTTTGCCCCAAACAGACCCAGTGCGTAATCTGGGGGTCCTCCTGGACTCACGGCTACTGTTCGAAGAGCAGGTGGCAGCCGTGGCCAGGAGGGCCTTTGCACAACTTCGTGTAATACGCCAGTTACGCCCACTCCTGGACCGGGACGCCTTGCTTATGGTCACACATGCGTTGGTCACCTCCAGACTTGACTATTGTAATGCGCTCTACATGGGGCTGCCCCTGATGACCATCCGGAGACTCCAGCTGGTCCAAAATGCGGCGGCCCGGGTAGTGGTGGGGTGTGGGCGTTATGCTCGCGCTTCACCGCTGCTCCGGGAGCTGCACTGGTTGCCAGTATGTCTCCGGGTGCAATTCAAGGTGCTGGTTATTACCTTTAAAGCCCTATATGGTAGTGGGCCAGGATACCTAAGAGACCGTGTCACCCCAAGAACATCTGTCCGTCCCACCAGGGCGGATCGGAGAGGCTCCCTTGTTGTCCCTTCGGCAAGAAAGGCGCATCTTGCCTGCACTAGGAGGAGGGCCTTCTCTGTGTCCGCCCCGGCCCTTTGGAACCTCCTGCCCACCGAGCTGCACCTTCAGACAGAGCTCCTGCCCTTCCGGAAGGGCTTGAAAACCTGGCTGGCAGGACAAGTGTGGGGACCTGGGAATGCGAGTTCACTTACCAGGTGGCTTATCTGATGGACTGCCACCTTGGGTCTGGAAGTGGGACTGTGTATTGTTTTAATTTTTGTGATTAAGTTTTGATGACTTTTTAACTTGATGTTTTTATTGATGTAGATTGTCTTATGTTTTTATTCTTATTTTTAGTCTCATGTAAGCCGCTCAGAGTCGGGTCCTCCCGATTGGGGCGGGGTATCAAGTGTAATAAATAATAATAATAATAATAATAATAATAATAATAATAATAATAATAATAATAATAATAATAATAATAATAATAATAATAATAATAATAATAATAATAATAATAATAATAAAAGCAGATGGCTTGTGTAAAATTCTGGAGATGAGATTGGTTTTCCATCCTTTAAAAACCCTGCTTGAAACATGTTAGAGTAAAAAAAGACATAAATTCCTGAAAACATATTTGAGCAAAAGGCAATCAGTTAGTCTGGCTACAGAAGATTTAGTGTTGTTTATCAATTTTCTTTGATAATACTGTGACAGAAGAGCATCTGTATGGCACAAAAAACACATTAATTTGAAACTGTTCTGTAGTTTATTCATTTGAATAGAAGATCACTTTCCTGTAATTAAGACTAAGTATCTGTTATCTGCCTTAAACCAAATTAATACCAATTAGAATATAAACACTAGAGAATGAGCCAGGTCTTGATGAGCAGATATATTCAGGATTATATTAAATTGTACTTGTTCAAGTTTATGAAGAATTAGAAAAGCAAAAATTGTTTTTTAAATTTAGAGATATGTAGAGCTATTTCAAAGTACACGGAGTACAAAATGGACTAGTGTTTGTTTCACAGCTACTTGATTGGCTAGTTCTCCAATAGATATGGTAAATAGGAATAGTACTGGCTTCCCACTTTTTTGTTGATTAGTAAAGTACAATGTTAACCTTATTGATTTGGTTGTCACCCTTAGGATTTGATTAAACAATTTAATTCTGTGCTGTGGTTTCAAATATCATACTTTATTTAGGAGCTTGAGTTGTGCCATCTCTCTCACTGTTGTAAGACACCTGAAGTGGTGCTTGCACCAGCGGGGCATAGTATAAAATGAATAAACAAAATAAATAAATTTACCAAAAAGTGGCTTCATTTTGGCAGTTTCATGTCTGGCCTAGACATGGAAGAAAAATCTCTGTGTGAACTAAGTATTCTCCCTTCCCTGGAAGTAAACTTCCTTAGTGATAGTTGATGACAGCTACACATCACAGAAATTGTTTTTCCTGCCTTCCTACTGCATAAGGGGAAACAAGAACAATATTAATAAGCTGGAAAATATGGTAGATATGTGAATTTAACTTTGGGTTCCATAGGATATATTGATTTGCTATTCTCCTATGGGAATGGAATGGGTTGTCTATTTCACTGTTGTAAGCCATCTGAAGTGGTGCTTGCACCAGCGGGGCATGGTATAAAATGAATAAATAAAATAAATAAATGGGCTCATTGTATGATCCACACTCTTGGCAGAAGATGCCAAGAAGCTCCTCCATCGAAATATATCTCCAGTTCTCCTCACTGCAGAAAGGAGATCACCCTGTTCTGTGACACTGGGACAATAGATGACAATAGGTGAGAAGACCCTGGGTAGTCTGTGACAGCCTATCAGTGAAGGGCCAAGTGACACAAACTGGCCTTGATAGCCCTAAATTGTTGACTCGTCTTTTGGTTGTTATTAATAAAGTAGTCCAACCATAACCTCTTGTGCTGTTCTAGTCAAAGGAAGAAGGGATAGAGCTGGATCCTTCCCAACCAAGGGAAAGCAGCTTCCTCCTTTTATAGAATTGTTTTATACAATTTTTGCAGGAGACTTGCTTATAAGCTGAAACAATATTTTAAAACAGAACTATACCATTATCCTGACAGGCATTAATTAGACAAAAATTATCGGGAGCTTACCCATATAATTAGCTGTCTAATTATTTTAAAGGCATAGAATCAAACCTTTCGGAACAATTAATATAAGTACTAAGAATTGTAATTAAAGCCCAACTTGTCAAAACTATCCTTTGTGTAGGGCTAGTGACGATTAAATCGCTTTGCAAATGTACTGTTTTATGTGCCTAAATGCTGGTATAATAAGGGTGAAGCAAACTCTTAGCAGCTCATGAGCATAACTGCAAACAGTTTGGGTCTCTCAGCAGTATAATCCATTCACATTGCCAATTTAGAGAACAGTACAAGTTGCCAACAAGAGAGAGAACTGACACAGCTTGCTTATTTGGATAGAAGTCTAATGGTTTATCTTTTTGTTTGCTTGTTGCTAATTATAGTAAAGTATTACAGATAGGCTTAATTAAAGGATGCACATTGCAGACACATGCAAAGATCACTCTTCTCAAAACTGAGCTCTACCTCTTTTTCCAACTAAGTCTTCAAACTACAGTTCAACTACTACTACTTCTTCTGTGCCTAGGCCGGATGTGAAACTGTCAAAATAAAGGCACCTTTTGGTGAGTTCATTCTGCAGTTCCTTTTCCCTGACCTAGTGTGAGAAAGATTAGCTGGCGACACAAGGTTGCCATTACTAGGATATGCCTGATTGTGGTCCAAAAATGCCACAATCTTTGAGGAGGCTCTTTCTGTATAGCCCAGTTTTCTGTTTTATTTGCTGTGTACCCCAGTTAAACTACTTAGGTAATGTTAGGTAAACCCCAGTTAAACTACTTAGATCCACTTAGAGACTAACCCATTTTATTTGGCATAAGCTTTCACAGCACATGAAACAGTATTGCTACAGAGATTTTGAAACAGCAAAATATCTCTTTAGATTCTGCAATGTAAATTGAAAAAGCAGAATGGAATACCTTCATTGTAGCTATGTACTACATTATTTTCACATCTTGAATTGTAAAGATGGAGGTGGGGGGCATTTTGCACTGCTTGCTCTGGGTGTCATACTTGCACAATACAACAATTCTTCTTTTTCAGTGTCTAGGCAAGATGTGAAACTTTCAAAATGAATTTTTGCCTGACCTAGTGTGAGAAAGATTAGCTGGCAACACAAGGTTAACATTACCAAGATACACCCAAATGTGGTTCAAAAATAACACAATCTTCAAGGAGGCTCTTTCTGTGTACTCATACCATGAAGACTGTCCTGAGAATATAATGCAGCGGCCATTCATCTGCCTTCCGCATCGCAGCATGACTGATCCAGTTCCACAAGTCACTTTCTGGTCCTGAGTTCTTTTGGCACGTGAAGTGCTCCTCAGCCCCAGTATTGATGAAGCTGCTGCCCTCCATCAAGATGGATTCAAGTGGGATTTAATCCACTTGGTGACCATCATCCTTCCCTGTGGACTTTGCCACCCAAGGCTGTTAGCCTCAGGATTCTCAGGTTAGTTAACTGCCACCTGACACTCAGTGTTGAGTCACTGGCAGTATGGTCTACTCTGTTACTATAGCAGGATAACATGGCCAGACTGGCAGATACAACTCTGATAAGAAAGGAGGAGGTTTCTAGTGGGGAAATGGATGTGACTTAATACATAGAGATTAAAAACTTAAAATGTGGGTAGATGAATTAGTCAACTTTGGTTTCTCCCACATTCATTTATAAAAGTCCTTTCCATCTCAAATGTTAAACTTTTTTAAAAATATGAAATTCTTATATAAATAATTTCAAATTGTACTTGTGGAAAAGGAAGTTTTCATTAGAAACATGTGGTCAAAACTCTGCTTTCCTTCAGCTACAGCAAAAAGAACAACAATATCAACCAGCTGTTATTTATTGGTCTGTATAGGACAGAAGTGCCTGGCGGACAGTGGTCCATGGGGTCGCAGAGGGTCGGAATCGACTGTGCGACTGAACAACAACAACAAATAACAGGATTCACTTGCCTCTGGTTTTTGGAAGGAATAATAAGAAATAACATGCGTGTCTGTTTAAGAGTTGACCTGGAAAATGTGTTGGTGCCCTGCTCTCTGAATTCAGTAGGTATCCAAAGAAATGAAATCTATTAGTGGATGCCTCAATCCTGAATGGAAGACATTTGCTATTTTTATAGAGTGGCTGGTTTCTTTAAAAGGCCTTCACTTAAGTGCCATCAATTGACTTTAAAGAACTTGAAGTGACACAAGAGCAGTAAACTGGATCCACCTTTAGCAGCTAAATTCCTCCTGATTGTAGAAAGCACCAAATGGCAGCATTGCCATTATTAAGACAAACAGAACTCTCATTACCGATAATGCTTTCTTTTCAGTGCAAGTAGCACTAGTTCTTTTTTTGCACATATTTAACTTGAGCAAGTTAAAGATTGTGCTATTTAGATAGAAGAGACACATATTATCTGCAAATTGGGATGTCACAAAGCAATTAAATGGAACTCAAAGAGTGTATATATTGGCAATCTTCCCCTTCCCTTGTTCCCATTATTTGATCTCAAAAAACTGCAGTTAGAGGAAAGAGTATATTGCTAGGCAGAATGCAAAGAGGTTAATTTAATTGCAATAAAGAAAACAGGCTTCTGCAAAATATTTTCCATGAAGAGGAAGGTAAGCAGTATTTTCACACATTAGGGATTTATTTTTCCCCAGAGTATCTCTAGAACTTTATTGATTTAGCCTTGCCAATCAAGAGAAGCTTGTAAGAGAGGAAAAATTAGAACTCTGGAAAGGGAGAAGAGCTGTAGAAATTGGTTTACTTAATCTTAAAACTGCAAAACTGGAAGGGACCTTATGGATCACTGATTCCAGTGCCTAGCAAGAAGGCACAGCGGAGAACTGAACTCCCAGTCTTTGGTTCTGTAGCTAAACCACTGAGCTGTCCAGCAGTTTTCTTCCCTCTCCTAGACAGGCTTTTTGCCTGTAAGTGCTGTTGGAACAGCAGGTACTGTTTTCATGAGAAATGAAACTACATTGGAAAAAAAAAGTATCTCTGTTGGTTTTAAAACATAAAAAGAGCCTGAGGTCTATTCATATTTGAAGACCTTATAAATATCTAATCTTTTATCTCATTTCATCCACCAGTGAAACAGTTGCCTATGGGGAGCTCACAAGCAGGGCCATGAAAGCAATAGTCTTCTTCAATTACTGTTCTCGAGTGATAGGCATCAGATTCAAAGCCCCTCTGATCTTGGATACACTACATACAGAGATACTGAGAGAGATCATGGCTGGGAACCATGATTAGCAGCAATGACTATCAGCTATGAGTCTGTGTAATCACCTAAGTTCATGGCCATATCTTGTAGAAGCAAAGGGACTACGTAAAAAAAAAGACCTTCTTTTGTCTGTTCTGGTTCTCCTGTTCTAAGTGGGGGTTAACATTTCACCATATTTCACCATATTTACTGTCTTTATGTAAAATTATAAACATCACTCTCATATTCCATTTTTACTAAGCAAAAAACAACAACAACCCTCTCCTCATATGGGCTGTTCTCATTGGATTGTAGCAGCCTGCTTTTTCTCTAGTTCTTCCTTTTGAAATGTGGTGTCCAGAATTGTATACAGTAATCAAAATATTGTTGCACGAGTGGTTGCTATAAAGCAGGGATTCTCAACCTTCAGCCCATGGGCCAGATGTGGCCCATGGCACCATTTTATGTGACTTTCACTGCCTCCACTACACCATGAAGTGCCATGTGGTGGAGGAAGGGCAAAATGGCTGTCCAGCCCCTGAAGCTGTCTAAGGGAGGTTGACCCAGCCCCTGACTTAAAATGGTTGAGAACTCTTGGTATAAAGATTCCACATTTTTACATTTTTATTTCCTAAACCAAGCACTCCTAACATGAAGTTTGCCTTTTCATTGCTTTTAACCCAGCGAGATAGACATTTTTATTGACCTGTCTATCATATGTTAATAAATTTTGTAAAGTTCCATGTTCTGTAAATAGTCCAAATTAAATAATTGAGTTAACAAAACAAGGCTTTTAAGTTTAAGATGTTTAAGGGCTTTCCACTGACACTCGATTTTATTAAAAACTCTGTAGAAGACTAGTACAGATGTAATGTTACATTTTCCAGAAAATTCATAGAGTTCATTAACAATTTAAGAGATTTTATTTCTTAAAATTAATCATGAATTGTTTTACCTAATCATGGATACTGACTTTGAAAAGAGTCCCTATAAAAGTCCCTATAAAAGTTTAGAGGAAGATTAAAAGGCTTATATGAGGATTACTTCTATCAGAATAAACACCAAGGAGTACATTTTTTGTAATTTACCCCTCAAAGCAATCACATTCCTTTTTAAACCCTCAAATTAGATCCTTGAAAGACCTGCATGGCACCAATCATGTGGTCCTTCACTGCTTGGGACTGTATCTCTGGGAACAACAATGGATGCCCAGGTAAATTTGGGCTCTGTACTTATTATTAGGCTAAAATCCTGTTGCTTCACATAGAAAATCATACCAAAGTAACAGTCAGAGTAGGCCCATTAGAATCTATAGAACTTAAAGATGAGTTGACTCACCAAATCCCCATTGCATCTAATGGATACTTTAGCATAGTAAGCCAATGCTAGACTAGGGCAATTTCTATCAATGGAATTTGGGAATGAGTTAATTCATCAAATCCCCATTATTAATTGAATGCTCCTACTCTACTGTGATTTACTATGCTAGACAACAAAAGTCTTGGTGCTAATTCTCATTGGAACCCAAGAAAGCCATATGCAGGAAAACAACAACTACAACTTTGTTCTTTCAACAAATGCATGTCTGATATAATCACACCTTATAGCAATTTTTAATTTTGGTCTGAAGCTCTTATTCATATGTGACATAAATGTCACTTATACATTTAAGAAAGAATGGAAGGTAAAGTCACTGGATTTACATTTCCTTATGAAAATATTTCGTTTGCAACTTCAGAGGCTTGTGTTTCTTCAGAAGCCTGTACATTCCTGGGGCTTGTGATGCATTTCAGTGAAAAACATTCATATAATGGTAGGCAATTTTTTGGAAAGTGTATATTAATATACTTTAGAAAAGGAAAGCAATATACAAAAGTTCATATATTTGAAAAATATCTCTGCATTAGGGATACCAAATCACCTCTGGCTCATTGTGACTCAATGAATTTATGACTTCCCAAAGATCCTTTCATTAACATTCCTTCTCGGATCTTTCAAAATGAAGGCCATGGGTTCCCTTATTGAGTTAGGAAAACGTGTGCACAATTCAATACAGGAGATTGGTGGGTTTCCCCCCTTCTTCTCTTCAATAGACATTTGTGCTCCCCCTGCCCCTGAATCTTGTTTATAAAAATGGGCAAAGAAATGCAGTATCTCAGCTTGATTTGGAAATGGGATAAAGCAAGAATGTTGACAGATTTCTAGAAGCCATGCTAAACAGCAAGTTTAAAAACAGAAAGACTGCTGTGAGAAAATGCTACTATGATGTTAAATAAAAAATGCAGAATAATTATGCACAGAATGTTGCTTCAAAGTTATAAAAGATAAATCAGAAGAGTGAAGCACTGGAAATAATCAACATTTAAAAAATGTTTTCTGCTTTATTTATATTGTCCTGCTCAAAACTATCTGCACTGTGTGATATCCTTGCTTGTAAGGCATTTCTGTCCTCTCTCATAGGCATCCCTGTCATCAACAAAAAAGTGTATCATCTTCCTTTCATTTCATAACTGTTCCTTACAATTATGGAAATTGCTTTCAGAATAGATTTAATATCCGCACTGAAATAAAGCATCTGCTCTAGCAGATGGGGCAAATGACATCAAGTTCAGATGGAATAATAACCCTTCAGGATTAGTGTACGTTTACAAAATGTATATATTTGTAATTCTTTCTGGAGACATTATTTTGAATGTATGTGTTCATTTGTTCCCATCCAGGGATGGTGCAGCTGTTACCAGCTCATTTTGATATGATAGCATGCTGGCAATTGTAGTTTCAAAAACTGGACAGAAATGTTACCCTTAATCTAGAGCAGTATGTTGCTCCAGTGAGAAAAGAAGATTACTGAATACAGGAAAAAGTTTCCCTTCCATGAGGCAACAGTGGGAAAATTTATGTAATTTTGGCTCTAAACTGCCTCACACAGACTGCTTACTCAGCATATTCACCAGTTTGGGGGAAAACAGAACAGTTTTATTTTTATTTTTTAAAATTAAACTTCTTTATCAAATGTGATCTTATTTTAAAATATCATTAAGTTTTGTTTGTTTGTTTTAACTAGCTGACTATGAGTATAATGTGTTAGGTAAGACAGTTGGATATGGATTTGATGTACACAGGTGCATCAGTGAGAGATGAAACCCACTGGGTAAGCACAATCTTGCTATGAGCTAAACTGCAGAGAAAGATGGCAATGTAAACCCCTTGAGCTCACTTGGGGAAGGTAGGGTATAAACCAAATAAGTAAATAATGTTTTGAACTCTATCATCAAGGCTAGCTGGTCTCATGGGTGTAATAGTTAAAACAAAGTGAGAACACCAGAAGCTGTTCATCTGAACTATTTTCAGTAAGAGGCAGCATAACAAAAACCTGAGGGTGGAATTTATGCAGCCTAAATCTAATTGTTAATCCCAACTAAAGTAGTCCCATTGAAATTAAATTTTATTTATATTTAATTTTAATTTTTAATTTAATTTTAATTTCCAATTTGTACAGCTGCCCAACTCAAAATGACTCAGGGCGGCTCACAGCATTAAAAAACAATACAATAATACAAAAAACATTAAAACCACACTCGTATAAACCAATTATTATTATTAAATAACTATTATTTTAAAGTACTACAAAAATTAAAAGACTGAGGATTAAAGAAATAGGATTAAAAGAGGGAGCAATGTTGCTGTTATTTTATCAGCCAGCAGGCAGGGGTCGCCACCTAACCAGTGCCCCACACCGGCTTTGCCAGCCAGATTTTTAGTTCTTTCCTGAAGGGCAGCAACTCCATCTGGAGTTGGAGCTCAATTGGCAGGAGGTTCCATAGGGCTGGAGCAGACACAGAGAAGGCCCTCCTTCTGAATCTAGAGAGGTGGGCCTCTATAGCAGATGGCACAATAAGAGAGCCTCTCCGGTCAGCTCTGGTGGGACGGACAGATGTTCTCGGGGTAACACGGTCTCTTAAGTATCCTGGCCCACTGCCATGTAGGGCTTTAAAGGCAATAACCAGCAGCTTGAATTGCACCCAGAGGCACACTGGCAACCAGTGCAGCTCATGAAGCAGTGGCGAGGCATGGGCGTACCGTCTGCACCCCATCACTACGCAAGCAGCTGCGTTCTGGGCCAGTTGCAGCCTCTGAATTGTCATCGGCAGTCCCACATAGAGTGCATTGCAATAGTCAAGTCTGGAGGGGAACAGAGCATGTGTGACCATGAGCAAGGAGTCCCAGTCCAGGAGCGGGGGTAACTGATGGATCACATGAAGTAATGCAAAAGCCCTCCTGACCATGACTGCCACCTGCTCTTCAAGCAGGAGTCGTGAGTCCAGGAGGACCCCCAGATTATGCACCAGGTCTGTTTGGGGCAAAATATCCCCATTCAGAACCAAAGATGGTAGCTCCTGGGATAACGCAGGGGCCCTGACCCACAGCCACTCAGGCTTACCAGGATTCAGTTGTAGCCCATTGTCCCCCATCCAGGCCCAAACAGCCTCCAAACACCTGGATAGGACTCTGACCTCATCAGTTGGATCACCATGGGCCAAGATGTACCTCACCTCATGAGAACCGATATTTCGCCCATGTAGATGTTAAATAGGAGAGGTGAGAGTAACAAGCCCTGAAGCACCCCATATTGTAAGGCCTATGGCTGGACCTCCTATCCTCCAACCACACCGACTGAGTCTGGCCCCTCAGAAATGAGGAAACCAGGACCACACAGTGCCCTGGATCCCCAATCCATGGAGCAGTTCCAGAAGGATACCATGGTTGATGGTATCAAAGGCTGCTGGGAGGTCAAGAAGAGGAAGGATGGACAGATGACCTCCACTATATAGAGCCCATTTGGGAGTCTTTCCCACTGTGGGCAGTTTACATCATAAAAAATCACATCATAAAAATCACAACAAAACACCATAAAAATCACATCATCATAAAAATAATAAAAATTATCATAAAAATATGATTAAAATCACAACACAACACAAGAAAGATGGTTGAAGTGTTGATCCACCAAGCTCCTTTGATTGGTCTACTTTAACTGGGACTAAAATTAGATTCAGACCAAAGGGATTTAATTACTGCTCATTCAGATACTTAAGTCCAATCAATTTTGGCACTTGAGAAGAAAATAATGGATGATTTGCTGATTTTCATTATCAGTGCTAATAGGGTAATTCGAACTAATTATTCAACAGTTATATGCAACTATGAAAGATATAGTTACCACAGGAAATCCTTACAAGAACAGGAGAGGCAAACAGAAAGTAGATCAGGTAGGTTAACAGCAGTGGTGGAGGTGGCGACAACAACCAAGACAGGTGAAAGTGTGGGAGAAAAGAGGAAAACTGCACAAGCAGTTTTTCCTATGAGGTCCAGTTTTAGTACCAGAAATAAATTTTAGGGTCTTGAGTCACCTTGTTTCTCTCTCTCTCTCCAAATATATATATTTGGCAGAGCTGATATGTTGGGCTCAGATATGGAAACTGGAAAGTCAGGTTTTGATACCCGAGAGCTGCACTTGGGGATATGAAAGGAGCCTCATTCAGGCATCCCCTAAAAATTCTTTCAACCCAGAGTAATCCCTGACACAAGATTATTATCTGCCTGGGTTATCTTGAAAAACAACGCAGATATCACAGATCTGCCTCCTTTGATTTGACTGTCAAATATGATGTAGAAATGAATGTAAAATCTTAGAGGGCCTTCCAGATAGGCATTAAGTCTTCTATCCTGAGGTGTTTTGGTGTGTGTGTGTGTACTGGTCTGTTTTTTCATGGGGACCACACCTGTTGAATGTTGCAGTGGGCCAAAAAACCCCTTTCACACACACACCTTTACAGCCACAGTCAGAGGTCCTACTGTTGTGGTGTGTTTCCATATATGCTGTTTTCTCCCTGCACTGTATATATATTGCACTCCTCAAGAGTAAAAAGCTTTTTGTTCTTTTTCACAAAAACCTGCCTGGCTTCTTTTGTCTACAAGCTACGAAAACTAGCACAACCAGCATGGGTGTGTGCCAGGGTTCTGGATGCAAATTCCACCAATCCCCAACACAGTCCTTTAGCTCCAAAAAAACAAGAAAGTGGTGAAAATGCAAATATTGATACATTCCAATCTAAAATATATATTTGAATTAACAGTAGTAGCAGTGGCGGTGGCGGTGGCGGTGGCGGTGGCGGTGGCGGTGGCGGTGGCGGTGGCGGTGGCGGTGGCGGTGGCGGTGGCGGTGGCGGTGGCGGTATTAGTGGTAGTAGTAGTAGTAGTAGTAGTAGTAGTAGTAGTAATGTGCTGTAAAGTCATATCCAACTCATGGCAACTCTATGAATGGGAGGTATCCAGAATGTCCCTTCCTTAATAACCCTGCGCAGTTCTTCCAAACGCAAGCCCATGGCTTCCCTCACAGTGAATCTATGTTATGTTTAGTCTTCTGTTTTTCCTGCTGCCTTTCCCAGCTTTAGTTTCCTTCCAGAGAACCTTGTGTTCTCATGATGTACCCAAAGATAGGACAGCCACAATGATCCTTGTGTCCAGTGACAGTTAAGGTTTCATTTGCTGAAGGTCCCTTATTTGGCAGTCCAGGGTACAGTAATACCCCGGATAACATTACGACTTGGTTCCACAAGTCATGACATCCGATTTTTAGCGTTGTCCAATGCATGCATCGAAAAACGCTTTAAAAAAACAACAACCCTGACTTCAGGGACAAACCGCTTTAAAGGCAGGCAGGGAAAGAGACCCAATCGGGTCTCTTTTCCTCACTGCCTTTAAAGCCACCCCCCACCCTCAGCAGTCTCTGCGACTGCAGTAGGGTCAGGGGGAAAGGCGCGCCTTTTCCCCGACCCTACTGCAGTCGCAGAGACTGCTTGTGTCTCTTTCCCTCCCTGTATTTAAACTACAGGGAGGGGAAAAGAGAGAGACGTGATTGGGTCTCTAGAGAACCAATCATGTCTCTCTCTTTCCCCCTCCCTGTAGTTTAAATACAGGGAGGGAAAGAGAAACAAGCAGTCTCTCTCTCCCTGTAGTTTAAATACAGGGAGGAAAAGAGTAAGACGCGATCGCAATCATGTCTTACTCTTTTCCTCCCTGTATTTAAACTACAGGGAGGGGGAAAGAGAGAGACGTGATTGGTTCTCTAGGGAGGGAAAGAGACACAAGCAGTCTCTGCAACTGCAGTAGGGTCGGGGAAAGGCTCGTGCTTTTCCCCGACCCTACTGCAGTCGCAGAGACTGCTGCGGGTGGGGGGTGGATTGGGTAGTACTACCCAAACCACCCCACACCTGCAGACCATTGCTTCGGATAACGCTAAGAAACATTATCTAGAATCGTTATCCAATGCAAGTTTTTCCAAAAAAGTTTTTCCAAAAAACTTGCATCGTTACCTGATTTTAGCGTTATCCAATGCAATTGTTATCGGGGTATTACTGTATCTGCAAAAACCATAGTATGGGAAATTATTTAAAATATATATTCTATTAAAAATGGTTGTATCCACCTTTTTTTTAAAAAAAACTGACAATGATGATTACAATAGCGTGCTAGTTTCTATTTTATATTAATATCTTCTGGTTTTAAAATTATCATTTGAGAGGTGATTTCCAGGCTTCTAAATTTTTTCCCCTTGTAGCACTGACTATCGGTGTAACAAGGAGACCAGTACCACAGTGGATTAAATGTCTATGCAGGTTTCTCTTTTGATTTTTTGCTTTGCTTTTTCCATCACTATTCTATTACTTTGATATCGGGCATATATAATTTTTATAAACATTGCAGAAGAAAAGGCTATCACAAAGTGTTATGTCTGTCTTGGGATGATTTCATTTATTATGTGCTGAGATACAGGTGAATAAATGTAATCGTTTATCATCTTAGCTTTCTTCTGAAGAAAGCCGGGCAGAATATATTCACATTCCATTTGAAGGTACTGTTAAAATGCTAAATGGGGGAAAAATTTCATGTTTCCTGTAGCCCTGATATGGCATGTTATGCGAGGTGAACAGAAATTGTGCATGGATCCTAATAAAGGATGCAATCTTGTCTGTTACTGCACAGCCTCTGTTCCCTATCAAAGTGACTTCCACACAAGTAACACTAAAATAAATGGAGGCTTCATGGCTGAACTCTGCAACAGATTGATACTTCCTATACTGGGTGATAATAATAATAATTTATGGTTGAACTTCCAGGCACACATTTTAATGACACTTTATGGTGAAAGGTTTTGAAATAAATTTTCACAGTTTATTATTCTTACATTGATCATATGTGGACTAACAAGAAGTTAAGAACACCTAAAGGGCAAGCGACAGTATATTATGCGGACTCCGAAGTCACAATTAGCTTGTCAAATTGTTCACAAGCTATTCATTATGCATTTATGAGAAATCTACAAAACCAGTTCTTGCAAGATTCTTCACTATGTTTAGAAATTCAAATTACCAGAAACTACCCAGCACCCTCCATGCTGCAGACAATTTGCAATGATGGTGTATATACTCTTAGGTTTGATAGCCTTAATTGTCATGTTCTCAACAGAAAAAACACACTTATTATAGTAGGGATTTCACATTTAATCATGAATATATTCTTGTGTTGACATGTGTATGATTTCTCCAAGACTCTCACAATAGAATGTGGCAGGAATTTAAATAAATAATTTAATGGTGTAACTTGGTAACACTGATCTGACAGTAGATGCCATTGATCTTAATTGGTTTGGATTGCACGAATATCCCCCATTTGTACATGTCAGCAAGGGACCCAAACAACTGCAGTTGTACAGTGTAGTAAAGGTGAGAGTGTTGGACTGGGCTTGAGTCACCCTGCTTAGCCACAAAGATCACCAGATAATAATAATAATTTTGTGTCAGAAATTATTCTGGGTTGAAGGATTTTTGCAAGGGAATGCTCAAATGCCCAAGAGCTGGGACAGAGATGGTTGCTCAATCCATCATGCAGTACCTGACTCTCAAACTGCTGACTTGCCAGCCTTCCAGCTAACAAGGCAAGCTTCTTAACCATTGAGCCATCGCAGCCCCAGCTCACCAAATAACCATGGTCAAGTCATGTTCTCAGTCCTGCCCCATAGTTTTGCTGTGAGGGTAGAGAGTGGAGAAGGACAGTCACATATGTTTCATTGAGCTCTGAGAATGAGACAAAATATGAACATAGTAAATAAAAAATAAATAAATTGCCATGCTTCTCTAATTGTTAATTTGGAACTAAAACAGAATTGCAGAGTAGTAGCTTTGATGTAAAAATGTATGTTTTGCCTGAAACTGTTAACTGTTATGAGAGCTCTTACTTAGCAGAATAAACAGCAATGGTGTTGTCATGCACTTTTAAAATCACCTTGTTCTTCTGTTCTCTTGAGCTATGAACCAGTCAGAAGGTTAAACTTAAAGAAAAGTTACTGGGTTTATTTCAAAAAAATTTTTTGATAGAGAATAATAATTGCATGCAATCAAGTCAGTTCTGACTTAAGGCAAATCTTTCTATGGTTTTCTAGGAAGAGAATACACTGAAATGGTTTATCATTTCCTTCTTCAGGGGACCTCTTGGGACTGTGCAGCTTGCCCAAGGCCACACAGCCTGGCTCTTCTGGAAATGAACTCCCAACCTCTGGTTCCTCAACCAGATAGATACTTAAACCACTGAGCTACCTTGCCAGTGAATAGAACATAACCTTATTCTAAAACTAAATTGGTAGGACTGAGCACAAGGCACAGAGAGAAAGGGTTTGGCCCATGCTCACGAAAGAGATAGAAAGGACTGAGAGGCAGAGTCACAAAGGGATGAATTATTAACTCTTTAGGTGGGACAGCAGGACAGTCAATTAAAAGAATAGTTGCCACTACTTATTTCCAGAATGCCTCTGTTGTGTATCCATGGAGGAAATGCAAAATAAGTGATGTTCTGGAAGATTATTCCAATAGAAAAACATGTTTGCTTGGAATTAGCAGGTAGACCCACACTTGCAGGAGTTAAATAAGTTCATTTGACTCTTATCTTCTACTTTCTTTGTGGAAATGTACAGAAGGAAATCTTTGCATGTATATTTGATTCATGATGATTCTGCTATTTGATATAAAATCCAAGACCCTTAGATAAAGACAATAACTACAATCATGATGCATCTGTGGATAGTAGAAGGTTTTAGCACAGAAATGTTATAATGAAAATCAGGTACTGACCAGTATTATTTATCTGCTTCCCATACTAAACTCCATAAGATGCTTATAGTGTTTTTGACCTTGAAATATTTTCTCATGCAGATGTTTCTGTATGTTAGGTAGACTTAGCATCTTCCACTCACCTACTTCTCAAACTGATTAGATTCAGAATTCTTCAGAGAAAACCCCTTTGTTCTTTCCCTGGGAGCTTGTTGCTTGATCTGTGATATTAATACTCAAATGTGCTGTAGATACTTCAAGCACATGTTCATGTATATCAGGAGCCTTTTAAAAGTGTTGCATTTAATTCATTCCCATTTCTGCATTTGTCTAGTCCAGTGGTTCCCAACGTGGGGTCCACACCCCACAGAGGGACTTCAATTCCCAGATGTATAAGTCAGTATAGTGACTGATCAGTACTTTGGGGAATTGACTTAGGCTCCTGAGAATTGAAGTCCAAAAATGAAAGGTTGGGAAACACTGGCTTAGTCGCATTTTATGAAATTTATATAACTTATATATCCTGCATTGTGGGCAAGAAACCACTGTTTTTGGACAAAATATGGAGGGACTGAATAGATCTCTGTTGGCAAAGGTGTTAGACAAGGATGCATTTTATTCCCCTATTCAATCTCTACCCGGAACATATCATATAGAAAGCTGGACCAGATTCAGAAGAAGAAAGAGTAAGAACTGGTGGAAAAAAACATAAATAATTTAATATACGAAGATAAAACTGACAGAAAGCAGCAATGACTTATTCATTATTGAAAAACTACCCAAATTTAATGTTGAAAATAGAGGCCAAAATATTGGAAGATTTTGTATAATTTGGTTCAATCTTTAAACAAAATGGAGATTGCTGTGATAAACCAGAAGGCTGAGACATGGAAGGATAGTGATGGAGGAAATAGAAAAGCTTATCAAGTATCAGGATTATTACTAAAGACCAAAACCAAGGTGAGCCAAATGCTTGTATTCCCAATTGTTGAACTTGCAGCAGGCAATCCCATCATGCTTTCTGTTTGTTTTGTATACTAACATGCAGATGAGAAGGCCCAACAAACACAGGCACCAATCAGCAGGTTAAACGTTTCATTCCTCCAAATGTATTTTTCTTTCCACTGTAAGCTCTCTCTGTGTCCTTATAGTGCTACTGCTATTTTAATTTAGTCTGACGGTCTAGTTCAGCTTTCTTTCTGACTCAAAGGAAGCCATAATTCAGTACCCTCTTGCAACCATTATTGGTCTGAGAGACTGCACTAAGTGTTTTCTTACAACAAAAATTAAGTGAACTACTGTATTATAATTTTGCCATCTGCTTGACAATTTTGTTTGAATACAAGCCTAGAACTGTGCCTGAGCATGTGTACAGTAGGAACTAAGAAACAAAAGAGGAATTGAGGAGGGCTTGCATTTCACAACATTCAACCTTAATCCCTTTGGACACACTAGTTTCACCACTCTACAAAGATTATCCAACACCAATCACTATGTAGAGGAGTGAAAGCTGGATGGTAAAGGAAGCTGACAAGAAGAAAATTGATTTGTTTGAAATATGGTGCTGCAGAAAGATGAATAAGCAGGTGGTAGTTCAAATCAATCCTGAATTTTCTCCAAAGGCAAAAATTATGACATTAATTAATAAATCAACCAATAGGTTCCAGACATGGTTTATGTATACTTCTGTGGAAAAGTTAGGAACCAAGTCTCTGCAAATAGCCTCTTCAATTGAACTTTTAAGACATGAGATTATTTATTTATTTTATATTCTACCTTTCACCCTGTGGGCTGAAGCTCCAGGCCATCCAATTGGGTTGCCTCCATGGGACACCAACATGTTTGCTCTAGGTAGATTTATTATTACAACCTGTGAACTTTAAAACAAATGATCTCAAGCCTTCTGTCTTCCTTTAATGTCTTTCTGCTTCCTTTGTTAAACTTGTGGGGAGGAAGCCTATGATATCCCTCAGATTGAGTTTTACAATCCAGGAGCAACCATCAGAAAGACTTCCTTGTGCAAGGAGGAACTGAAGGAAAAGCATTCTTTAAACATCTTAAAAACTAGAACAGCAAAGAGAGCTGTGTGGTTTTTTCCCAATATAAATGCAGGAGAAGATGATACCTTTTATCTATTTATTTTATTCAACATTTTAAAAAATCAAACAGCACAATCATTTCTGGATAAAAATCTACTTCTTCAGACATATCTACTACCATTTTATAGATAGTGTAGAAATATTATCCCCAAAATTAATGTCAATTGTCTACTTGAGGTGAGTTCAAAGTTTGGCTGCCAATTACATTTTGGGGGGTTATGCAGTTTCAAGTCCCACATTTGGAATTTTCCACCTCCTTCAGACAAAGGTTAACCAATTATTCTGTAATTGTCCCCTCCCCCACCCATAAAGAGAGACTCATATAAGGGAAACACCATCGTTCACTAGTTATTTACTGTTCCTACTCCTTTTAGTATTTGTTGTGGACAAGTTCAATGCTATTTTGTAAAATATAAAATTGGCACACCACAGGCATTTTGAACTGTCAGGTTAGGGATTTGTTTTTAAACTTCAAGGACATTATTTCAGATTGTGAGAATGGATGGAAGGAATGCAGAACAAGGTGCAAAATCATATCCTGAAAATATTCCCTGTTAAATTGCCAAAAGAGAGAGAGAGAGAGAGAGAGAGAGAGAATAGCATATTAAAGAAAGACATTAATTTTTTTTAGGAATAAGCACGTCATGACATCTGAAACATGGGGAGGGCATAATAGAGAAGATCTCACCTTCAGTGAAATATGCTGCTCTTTTGATACTTCTGAGGAAGTA
This sequence comes from Furcifer pardalis, assembly GCA_030440675.1. Classification (NCBI taxonomy): domain Eukaryota; kingdom Metazoa; phylum Chordata; class Lepidosauria; order Squamata; family Chamaeleonidae; genus Furcifer; species Furcifer pardalis. The sequence continues at coordinate 76,889,916 of CP126891.1, forward strand.
TTTCCTTCATGCTTCTCAGCTCCTGGTTTCTTCTCGCCATCATACAAGCACAGATCTTTGGAATGCATTTTTTTCTTTCTTCCACCAGTAATTCCCCTCTCTGTTATGTTCTACAGTTTGATGTTTCTCCATTAACAACTTTCACCCCCAGAAGCAGACATTGTAATTTATGAAATAATTTATAAATTCTCTCATGAAGGCTGACCTTGTCATTTTCTGTTATTTCCTCTACAAAGGTATACAGAGATTAGTTAGAAAAAAGATTCCTCCTGTCCTTGTTATCTTCCTCATGCACAGTTGTTTCTTTGTAGTTTCTCTCCATATATCCCTAGTTTGCATACTCTTGAAGAAATATGCTCTACTTTCCCCATGCCAGCACAAATGTAAAAAATAATGAAAGAGGAAAGCTTCAGCTAAGAAAATAGGTTCCATAGAACCATTGCACTCTGTATGCCTGGTTGCAAATGATACAGGAGGTGGTAGACTTTTGAAACCCATTTAAGGTTTTGTGGTCCAAATGCTGGCAAAAATGGATCAGGATTTTCTACATTAGAGTGAAATTATTGACTGTATTAAACGTTGTCCTGCTTTGAATTTGCAGCTTAGGTTGACAAAAAATGCTGCCTCGCATTTTGGGTTTTGCAAGGCAAAGAAGGGGCTATTATTTCACAATGAAAAGATGTGAGCCCTGCTTGCCCTGGTTGGCTTAAACCCCCCTCCCCCCAATCCGTTGCTCCATATTAAACAGTAGACTCAGGATAAAAACACAACATGATTTATTGGAATTGGGCTAGAAGTACCGTACATGAATAAACCTGAGTTCTAGATCTGCTAGTCTCTCTAGCATTTCTTAGCTTTCCAGTTCCCTACACTCAGTGGGTCAGAATCTCTTGAAAGACCTCAGTTCTCTTCACTGGGTCCTCTGTCTGATTACCTGGTGCAGTCCAGTTCTCTGGATGTCTATCACTCAGATGAAGCAAGAGGCAGTATGCCTGCACTTAAGGCAGCTGTGTTGGGCTTCTTCCACCTGTGTAGCTTGTCTCTCAGCCTCTTGATTTTGGCTACCTTTTGCTTCCTCTTTCTCCACCAGTGTCTACTTTGAAAGAGTATTGGGTCACCTTCTTTCTTTCTCTCTTTCCTTTCTTTCCTCTCCCTTTCTGCAATAGGAAGACTACAAAAGTGGTTGATACTTGTATTTAGCATATCAGAAAACAAAACAAAATTAAAAACACTGTAGCATTTTAAAGACTAACTGCTATATTTTTAGTGTTAGCTTTCATGGATCAAGTCCACTTCTTCAGACAAGGAGTGAAACTTACAGGCATGGTTTTTATACACCAAATTCAGGGGTCAAAGGGAGCAGGGTGTGTTCAATCAAAATGACAGACAAGAAACAAGCACAACAATACAGCTTCCCACAGCCATCAGCAACAACAGATTATTCAGATTATCTCTAAATGTCTCCCTTTCAATCTCAAAGGGTCTGAGAGAGCCCATTCTGGTCTCTGATCAACCTTTGGCCTGAAAACAAAAACACTGTACCTGGTTATTTCCTGTTTTTCTAAAGAGAATTGGCAGGAAGGTTGTAATATAATATATAAAATATATAGCAGCATATAGCAATCTGTGTATCAAATTTGAGAATGCCCCAGAAACACTTTGCTAATATTTAATGCCCTGTGAGGGGTGTCTAACAGATGGATGTACAGTAAAATACCGGATAACACTAAAACTTGGTTCCACAAGTCTTGGTGTTATCCGATTTTTAGTGTTATCCGATCCATGTTAAAATCCTATGGGATGGATCGGATAACGTTAAAGCTCCATAGAGATACATTGTAACCGCACAGGCTTTAGCGGTTGTTATCCGAGCCATCCCATAGGACCTTAACTTTATTCGATCCAATTCTCCTCCCCAGATTACTTAACATTATGCAATTTTAGCATTATCCAATCCAATCTTTATCCAGTGTATTACTGCATTTGATTTCTGCTGTCTCCCTTTCAATTTTTCAATTTTTCATTTCATTTCAGATTTATACCCCGCCTTGCTCAGGCGAACCTGACTCTAGGTGGCTTACAAAGTATAAAAATAACATAACAGTCACAAATTTCACATTATCATAGTCACAATCATCACAGTATCAGAAAAATAAATATATACATATCAATAACACAGTAACAATCAGAAAATATTAATATCACCATAAAATGTTACAAAAAAATTACGAAGAAAAAAACAGCAAAGACAAAACCACATTTACTGAATCCTGCAATGATTATAAGCAAAATCCTACAAAACGAGGTCTTTTTATTGCCACCCAGGACCCATAGCTGTTGCTCCCTTTGAGGCTGGCCAGCCAATGGAGAGTCCAGTGAAGTGGTGTCGGTGAGGTCTTTCATCACCCCCAGGACACCCAGCTGTTGCTCCCTTCGAGGCCAGTTGGCCGAGGGAGAGTCCAGCGAAGCGGTGGCGGTGGCAAGGTCTCCGGGCCAAGGTGACAAAGTCTGGGGGGGGAGGGCAAGAGCGTTCTTTCGCCGCCCGCAGGTGCCGGCAGTCTTTTCCTCCGACCGAGGTGACGAGGTCTGGAGGGATGCTGAGAGCATCCTCTTACCCCTCGTAGCACTGTCTCCTCCAACTCCGGCTGGTGGCAAGGGCTCAGAGGAGGGCGTTGGCATCCTGGGGCTCTAGCTGGCGGCTCTCAAAGCCCTCCAACTCTGGCCGGTGGCGAGGGCTTGGAGGAGGGCGTCGGCGTCCCGGGGCTCCAGCCGGCGGCTCTTAAAGCCCTCTAACTCCGGCCGGTGGCGAGGGCTCAATCCTAGTTTTGTAATTTTTCTGCTCCAGAATTGTAACTTGTATTTAGCAGTCTCTTTTCTTTGGGAACCTGGAACAGGATACCGACACCTCAGCAAGGAGCCCCTTTATATATTTAATCGAATATGCCTGAGGGCTATTCCACTTCTGAGGATGCCTTGGCCCAGTGAGAGTCTCTCTCCAATCCATGTGCCCTTGAGGTTCTTCATCTTCCACTAGCCCTTCATCTTCCAGGTTTGAGAAGGTTTGGTGTTTCCCCTCCTGCTCCAAAGTACCTTTAGGGGTTCCCTCTTCAGTCCTAAAGAGGTAGTATTCCATTTTTGGAGGTTTCTCTACTGAGTCTGAGAGGGCTGCTTCTCCCACCTAGGATTCCCACACCAGCTCTGGGGAATCTGCTTCTCCCCTTTGAGGTCCCCAATTTGGCTCTGGGATGGACCTATCTTTCACTTTGAGGTTCCTGCTCCATCTCTCCTCACAGCCTTCTTTCTCTTCCTTTGCCTCCTCCTATTTTTTCCTCCCCTGGTGGCAGGATGGCTTTAATAGGCATCATCTGCCAGGGGAGACAAATTCACATGGATCCCTCAGGCATTGTTCCCCACTACACAGGAGGGACATGATGGCCATTTCTTTGCTCTGTCTTCTGGTTTCCCAGAAAAGGCTAGGTAGCACCTTGGAAACTCCATTAAGCAACTGGGCAGTTGATGAGGTGAAGATCTTGGACCCCTAACCTGGGTACAACTGCACACCAAAAGGAGCAACCTTTTAGTAAGAAATTTCATTAAATATTCTCCATCATTGTTAGGGTTTGCTTCTGTGTGAAGAATGGATCAAATTTCATCATGCTTCTCAGCTCCTGGTGTTGGATTTACACTTGGTCTGAAGAACCTGGAGGACACAAAAAGGTGAGTAGGTTGTCAAAGTAGCTGCTGCTGTTTAGCAGCAAAAACTAAGCTCATAATTGCCTTAGGGGAAAATGCGAATTAATGAAAGAGCCTCTGCAATTTTTATGTCCCGTAAATAGCATAGAGAATTTGAAATGGCTTTTTTGCACTGCTCTAATCTAATCATGACTGGCTATGCTGACTACTGCTGATGGAAACTGTAGTTTCATACTTCAGCTTTATGATAATAGGTTCAAGAATTCCCAGATGGTGTCAACCTGTTAACCTACTTGATTCCACTAATATTATGTTTATTCCAAATTTGTTTTTTCTCACTGTTGCTGAATTGAAATATTGGAACACTTCAAAATGTGTATGGATTTCCTTTCAAAAAGATAGAATATAAGTATGATGAATTCTGCTACAGAATAATTGTATGTCACTAAAATTTACTCCTGAGGAAAGATATTGAAAATTATACTGTGTCATTATTAGACCCTTTTTTTTCACCATATGGTTGACATTCAAGGCAGAAAATAGTTTTTGTGTTCAAATTAGTCTCATGATGAAATAACATTGAACTGAATAGTACCCTTGTTTTGATTGAATGAAATGGTTGTTTTATAATAGATTTGTGCTCCACCTAAGACAAAAATAAGCAAAACTGAAAACATTTTTATTTTATTATATAACTTCTTTTGTGTGTGTGTGAATAAGTGCTGAGTATTCTAATCTCTTTTCCCCCCATAATTTTACTCCATTCCTGCCAAAAGGCTCATCTACCATGTGTTTTGGAGAAAACTAGAATTTATTAATGGAAAGCCATTTGCATATGTAGACAGCTTCTTCAGAGCTGCTTAAAGTCAGTCTCCCATCCAGATGCTAATCATAGCCAAACTGATTTTAACAAGGTGGCTTTTTGTTAAATATATATATAGAAAACTCATCTCATGAAAACTACTTTATCAACTAATGTAATTGGTAAAGACCTTGCTGATGGAGTTCTACATTGACTTGGAAATTTTACTTTTCCTTGGAAATTGCTTTACATAATAGTTAGATGAGGCAAAATGTCTGGCCAGACATCCTGCTATGGTAATGAAGTAGACTGTGCAACCAGTGACTCAGCTCCAAGTGTTGGGCGGTGGTAAATAACCTGACTCCATAAAGAAGTCAATGGCTCCAGGTGGATGAGCCCCTTTAGGTGGGGTGATGGTCCTCCCAGGGGAGGAAATGCCACTGGAAACCATCATACTGTGCCCAATGGCAGATTGAGCAGAGGAGGATCTCTGATTCTCAATGGTCATGGAGGTGGAAGAGGCCATGTCAGATGGACTGCCTGTGTAGGCACACCTTGTCCTCAAGGCTGTGGCAGTCCATTGCAGTCCTGGTGTTAAGGCCTACATGTCTCATTTCATATATGCCACAGGAGATGGCTCGGGGATCAGAGTGTGTGGGTCATTTCAGGACATAATGTGTAGAAAATGTATTTAGACTGTGATATCAACAAAATTTTAACATACCTTTTTAATTATGGTCCCAGATATCTTATTGTCTGTGAGCCAGCCATGCATTGGATATTTTGGTCTAATTGTTACTCGCAACTAGAGAAGATTTATTGAATCAATGACACATAGCTAATACACTGTTTCTACTTGACTTTGGTCTATAATTTGGATTTAGGCTTTTAGTTTATATATAAGACCCAAACCACTCTTTCAGTGAGCATGATTAAAATTGGTTTGCGAATTTTTTTTAAACAGAGCTTGAGACTCTCAGTATAGCAGCTACTATTGAAACAGCATGAAAATATTAAACTCTTCAATGGATTTTAAATGTATTTTCCAGGCAGTATCTTGCTATTTTTGCTACTAGAAAAGCCATGCACTCTAATGTCTGCTTGGAATGTTTTAATTATTAGCTTGTAACCTTTGCAGGTTGCTGTAGCAACCTGTAGCAGCCATCAGATATTTAAGGCTACACCTATGTAGGTGTTCACATTTGTGAGATAATGCCATGGTAAATAGATTCCTGACCTTTATCTCAAGCTAAATAGGTGCTGCTTAATATTCATAATAGCAGTACTTCAGATAGCCTTTTGTTGATGTCAGCAGTGATGACGGCTGCTACTCGTGTCTAAGTATACATTTTTTTCCAGAAAATGTTTTCAGGAAATATGGTATTGGTATGAATTTATTTATTCATTTTAGACTTATTGTTACAATCTTTCAAACTGTATGCCTTAGTAGGTTTTCCAAAGCTGATTTTAGCAGACAAGAGGCTTCTTCCCATTTCAAATCCACTATAGTTGGCATTTGATTGAGTTAGGATTGCATACACTCTCACAATTCAGCCCAAGGGGGCTCCCATAGAATTGTGGGAATGGGCATTTGTGTTTTTCAAAAGTCCCATCCATAAAGGTGACTACTTCCCCTGACTGCTCTCACTCAGAAACCACCTTGCCCTTAGCAGAGGATATACGACAACATAATAATAATTGCATGCCACCTCCTTGATTCTATTTTTTTTTCTGTTCAGTTGCATAGTCGATTCCGACCCTTTGCAAACCTATGGATCGTTGCCTCCCAGGCACCTCTGTCTTCCACCTTCCTCCTCAGCCCGCCCAGCTGTGTGCCCATTGTATCTACAATACCATCTAGCCATCTCATTTTTGGCCACCCCTTCTTTTTTTGCCCTCCACCTTTCTCAGCATCAAGGCTTTCTAATTTATAATTCTAATTTATGATAACATTTTTCATAGTTTTCTAGTTAGAGAATATACAGAGGTGATTTATCATTCCCTTTTTCATCAAACTCCAGATAATGAAACCATTGAGCTACCTAGCCAGTGTCTTTGTGTTATGAAGTCAATTCTGATCCATGGCACCGCTTTTCAAGATTTTCAGGTAAGAAAAAAGCCAGATAGGTAGCCTGTCATTAAACAGGAGAAGGAAAGAGCTAGGAGGGGGTGACTGAAAAGTGTATAGGTTTATGCGTGTTTATTACTAATATTTTTATTTCTAGACCAGCCTACTTTCAACTTATTAAAAAGAGATCCTATAACTATATATATAAAACTAACTATAAATCAGTAAAAAGCCCAATCTGTTGTTTTCACTAGTTGCTTGACCACAAGTATCTTTTATTAACCTTCATTGCCTGTTTGTTTGATGGAGTTTCATAGACAGTAGAGTCAACGAGTCAAATTGGCTGTTGACAAGCATGGCCTAATCTCATTTATCATAGACTTTCTACTATTTTGGTAACTATTGTACTAATTGATTTCTAATTGCAGCTATTTGTTAAAGAAGAGTGGGCTTGCTTACAATGTAAGCTGGCCAAAGACATTTTGGGAATCAACGGCTTTAAAATCTTTGGCAGTGAGAAAGACTTAGAGCAGGTGTGCTTAATGGAACTCTAAGACAGCATATTTATTTTGTTTTGTTTTCTCAAAAAGCTCTACTCCTTACTGAATGCTTGATTTTTATCTTTACACTCGGGAACCCACTTTCCTTGTATGCATTGTGTTTTCTAAATTGGGCACAGTGCTGTTTATTAAACAGCAAACTATCAAAATGCAACGGAGGAGTTTTGAATAGAAGCTGCTCTTTGTGTTGCTCACAGATTTAAATGTACATAAACATCATTTTTGTTTGCCAAAATGTATTTTATCGACTGATGCTGGAAATAAATGTGGTATTTTCAGTATTACATGTGAGTGCTCTAATCTCTACTAAATCATTTTCCGCAGGTGTCACCTCCAAGACAATGATTAACGACATACTAATAAAGCTCACTTTGGCAGTCTGAAACTGAAATGTCATTTCTATTGCGCATGAATAATTTCCAGCTAACTAGAACCTTGCAATGTTCTTATTCAAGGACTTTATTTTTAAAAGTGTTCTAATACAAGCAGAGTAAAGAGGAAGAAGGGATTTGATGTGCTGTGAACTATCTTCATGATGAAGTGATGTTTTTGTTGGCTGATGTCTCTTTTATGCTTTCCACTGTACTCTCTTGGGTAACACAGTTACTGTTATCAATCACTAGCTGAAATCAGATTTACAAATGCATTGTGTATATACCACTGCTGTTGACTGTAATAATTTCATGTCTGAAATTATTCCGGGTTGAAAGGATTTTTTGCTGGAGAAATTCCACTCAGGGGACGCCTGAATGAGGCTCCTTTCATGTCCCCAAGATCTTCTCCCACCAACGTGTTACCTATTTATCTACTCACAATGTCTTTCTTTTGAACTTCTAGGGAGGCAGAACCTGGGACAGAGACAGTTGCTCAATCCATCATGCAGTACCCAGGTCTCAAACTGCCAACTTGCCGACCTTCCAGCTAACAAGGCAAGCTTCTTAACCACTGAGCCACTGCAGCCCTTTTGCTGTTGACTAATCACAACTGAAAGCACATTTACAATGCCATCCTATACATATTTTCTCAGAAGGAACCTTTATTCTGTTCAATATGACTTACTGAACAATAAGTAAATTCATTCTATTTAATATGCCTTACTTATTGAATATTTGCAACTGTATATAGAATCAAAGGCTTAATTCTCCACATTTGGTTGTATGTATAAATGACTGCGTGGAGCACAATAAAATGTGGAAAGTAATTAAAGAGATGGAAATACCAGAAAACTTTATATGTCTCATGAGAAATCTGTACATGAGTCAAGAAGCAACAGTTAGGACAGGATACTGAATGATGGAGTGGTTTGGAATAGGCAAAGGAGAAAGACAAGGCTGCATTTTGTCACGCTGCTTATTTAACTTATATGCAGAACACATAATATGCAATGCAGGGCTGGATGAATCACAATTTGGAATTAAAATTGCTGGGAGAAACATCAACAATTTGAGATATGCAGATGACACTACCCTAATGGCAGAAAGTGAAGAAGACTAAAGAAGCTCTTGCTTAGGTTGAAAGGAGAGAGTGAAAAAGCTGGCTTGAGACTCAATATCAAGAAAACCAAGATAATGGCAACAGGCCCTATCAGTCCCTGGAAAATAGATGGGGAAGAAGTAGAAGCAGTGACAGACGTTACATTCTTAGAATCCAAGATCAATGCAGATGGTGATTGCAGCCATGAAATAAAAAGGCAACTGATTCTTGGGAGACAAGCTATGAGAAACCTGGGTAACATACCGGTAGTTAAAAGTAGAGACATCACCTTGCAAACAAAAGTCCACATAGTCAAAGCAATGGTATTTCCAGTAGTAAGATATGGTTGTGAGAGCTGGACCATAAGGAAAGCTGACAACAGAAGAATAGACGCCTTTGAAATGTGGTGTTGGATGAGAATTTTGAGAGTACCCTGGACAGCAAAAAGAACAAATAGGTCGATCTTAAAAGAAATCAACCCCAACTGCTCCTTGGAAGGTCAAATATTGAAGATGAAGCTAGAGTACTTTGGACATCAAATGAGAAGAAAGGATTCACTTGAGAAAGCCTTGATGCTGGGAAAGATCAAGGGCAAAAGAAGAAGGGGGCAGCAGAGAATGAGATGGCTAGACAGAGCTGGGCAGGTTGAGGATAATGGTGGAGGATAGGGGTGCCTGGCATGTGATGGTCCATGGGGTCACAAAGGGTCAGACTCGACTAACCGACTGAACAACAACAAAATAAATAGAAACCCATGTTTAAAGGGCAATTTAATCATGAGAATAATAATAATTAAATAACAATCTTTATTATAGCTATTATATTCTACACAAAAGCCAACTTGCATTTTAATGTAGACAAATCCCATGATATTTGCTAGCATATAAGATGCATCGGAATATAAGATGTATCCCATTATTACCAAAATAGTCCACTATAGGCCACTATATACAGTACAAGACACACTCCCTTTTTCCAGTGAATTTTTTTTTTGGGGGGAGTAGGTATTATATGCCAGGAAATACAGTATATGTGTGTAGCAGGGAAAATGTTTTGCTTGTGTTAAAAGAATGTACCACTGATATCAGTGGCTTTTACTCCAGACAAGTATGATTATAATGATAGCATTAATTTTCAGTTTTTCTTTTGTAAAAGAGAAAGATAATCAGAGGAACAATCAGTCTGTACATAATTCCACAGCCATGAAATAATAACAGAAAAATAACCAAATTTTTATTTGGGGGGAGCCCTACATGATAGTGGACCAGGATAAGGTGTCCAGAGTCGGGTCTACCCGATTGGGGCGGGATAGTAAATATGAGTTAATAATAATAATAATAATAATAATAATAATAATAATAATAATAATAATAATAATAATAATAATAATAATAATAATAATAATAATAATAATAATAATAATAATAATAAAGAGACTGAGTCACCCCAAGGACATCTGTCCATCCCACCAGAGTGGACCGGAGAGGGTCTCTGGTTGTGCCATTGGCCAGAGAGGCGCACCTCTCTGGCACTAGAAGGAGGGCCTTCTCTGTCTCTTCCCCGGCCCTATGGAATCTCCTGCCAATAGAGTTACGCATGCAGACAGAGCTGCTGTACTTTAGGAAAGGAGTGAAAACCTGGTTGCCGGGTCGGGTCTGGGGGATGGATGGAACAATATCCCCAGCCGGTTGGATGATTTGATCACCCCATGCCTCTTAGCTGTAACTCCTTGTTTTAAGCTTCTTTTTTAATCTTTTAATTAGTTTTAAATTATTTGATTGTTATTGATGATGTGTTGTGAATCGCCCTGAGTCACTTTGGGGAGAAGGGTGATAAACAAGCATGAATAATACATTAATAAATAAATAAAATAAAGACACAAATTGGAGTGTGAAACAGGAAATCCCGATTCTGACCTATTAAATTACATCAATGTGTTGTTGAATTTTTTTCCAGGGAAATACACAATAAGATTTTAGCCATTATGTATTTCATACATAATAAAGGAGCTATCTATACTTACAGATACAAGAAGGGACATGAAAGCTACCAGTAAGATGTATATATTTAAGTCCAATTCATAGTCCTGGTAGTTCCCCCTCTAAAGCTCAGAATAGCTTGAATTCTGGTCTTTCTATCAACTAGTCTTCTTCCCATAAACCTATAAAGTTTCCAAGTACAAGGTGAAATATCAGGGAATTATACTTCCAGGACTTTCTTGACAGATTAATCTCAGAGCATGGAGAGGAGGAGAAAGTTTAATTTTATTGTGTTGTGTTGGCTTAAATGTTCAGCTTCTCCCTACTCTCCAAAGCACCATTGCTCCAACACTGCAAAGTTACTTCTATTTATTTTATACATACAACATTTTTAGGACATCTACATTTTATGATTTTCTTACATTCATACATAGACACATGTTCATATATTATGCTAGGATTGTTACACTAGGACACCAAACTAGGGCATTTGTTACTTTAGGACATGACAGGGACCCATCCTCCAGTCTCAGGTTTGGTAATGATATCCTTGTGGCTTTGATCTTAGTAATTAAATATTTCCTCCTTCCATCTTGAGACTCTCACAACTTCCAAACAACAAAAAGGATCACACAGAAGCTTAGGAACAGAAGTAGAATGTATTTAGTTTTGAAAAATTACCATGTGTTGGTAATATCAACATATTCAGGGATATATGCTGAAAAGGGATTTTACTTAATATTTTTATTACTTCTGTTCTACTACTACATATATTTACTATCTTCTTGGGTTTGAGTTTCTGACAGTGGCACATTCTGAGTTATTCCTCAAATTCTGTTTAGAGTATAGTATGGAATCAAAGGCATTACCATAATTTTGGTGTTTTATTTCCCCCTCATTTTTGTACTTTTAACATTACTTTGCTAAATAGGTGGGGAAGAAGTAGGATCAAAGCTCACTGCAGATGGTGATTGCAGCCATGAAATAAAAAGGCTACTGATTCTTGGGAGACAAGCTATGAGAAACCCAGGGAGCATAGTGAAAAGTAGAGACATCACATTGCAAACAAAAATTCATATAGTCAAAGCAATGGTATTCCCGGTGGAAATGTATGGTTGAGAGAGTAGAACCATTAGGAAAGCTGAACACAGAAGAATAGATGCCTTTGAGATGTGTGTTGGAGGAGAGTTTTGAGAGTGCCCTGGACAGCAAGGAGAACAAATAGGTCAAACTTAGAAGAAATTAACCCTGACTGCTCCTTAGAAGGGCAAATAGTAAAAATGAAGCTAAAGTACTTTGGAGATCAAATGAGAAGAGAAGATTCACTTGAGAAAGCCTTGATGCTTGGAAAGGTCAAGGGCAAAAGAAGAAGGGGGCGGCCAAAAATGAGATGGCTAGATGGTATTGTGGACACAATGGGCATAGAGTTGAGCAAGTTGAGAGGATGGTGGAGGACAGAAGTGCCTGGCGGACAGTGGTCCATGGGGTCGCAAAGGGTCAAAATCAACTGTGCGACTGAACAAAAACAAAACATCTATGATCCAAGCAAAATTGTTATCCTAACTGGATAACAGGTTCATGCAGCCGATATAGTTTAGAGTTGTTCTGTAATATACCATGGGTCCTTGTTCTGAAAGATAGAATATAAATAAAATAAGTAGAATATTGTGTAGAATTTGTTCAAATGGGCTATTGTATGTTTGACTTTATTTTCTCCAATGCTAAAAACTGTTCTGTTCTGTGAAATTGTTTGAAAAAGAACGACAAATGGAAGAGGTTATTTAATACATTAAAATAATGTTAATACTGAAGCGTGTAAGGAAAAGGCTTTAAATCCCTTTTCCCTCACAGATTGGAAGGTGATGCTATTCAAGGAACAGATCTATGTTTAAAATGGGTTTGGGCATGAAAATTCAATAAGTTAAACATCTGGCAAACTAGGACTCTGGAGTAAGAAAATGATTGGGCTAAGATGTATAGAAAATTCTAAACATCTCTATTCCAATACATATGACCTTTCCCTCTGAATCTTGTAATCACAGAAATCATTTACATAATAGTGTTTTTTGAGATTCATCTTCGTTTCTCAGAATATTAAATTTCTCCTGACCTTTAAGCATGTCTTCTTATTTCCTCTCCCTACAGTATCTTTCATAGCACATATAGACCTCCTTGCTATCTATAACCTTTTTTATTCTTTTTGGATTTGTTGCCTGGGTTTTCATTATAGATTAGCTCCCGACCTTCTGGTATATGGGGTTTGCACACGTGAGAGTGCTCAATGTCTAAAGAGGACTGCATCTTAAGTGAAAATGTAGCAAAATTAAACATTCATAGGTCAAAGAAATGTTAATGTTATGGGTTCCTGAACTCTGCTAGCTAGCAAATCACCCAGAATGGCTGAAATGCTAGAATGGGGGATATGACCAAGAAGGGACCAACAGAAGGAACCATAGAGACCAGAAGAAACAATGATGCTAGTGTGTGTTTTTGTAAGAAAGGAACAGGAAAAACAGTAGATGCCACTTGACGCAGGAGTAACAATGTGGGGCTGAGAGAATTGCCCCATTCAGCATCTACAAGCAGAATCATGAGTATGCTTCAATACTCCTAAATCATCCTGCCTTTAGCATGAGATTAAGATGCCAATTTTGTTTTCATTGTGCAAAATTCTTATCTATGTGTAAAATTAACACACATCAGAGCACAAAAAGGATAGGCTAAGGTTTTTTTTTACTTTGCATTATGTCATTTGTTGTACAAGGGCAGATATCCCTCTATTTCTCCCTTGATGAGTTGTCACGTACCAGCCGGCCCCCTCACTTCTGGAAAAACCTCCTAAAACCAAAACAAACCTACACAGGGCGAGCTGGATGGCAATTAGAACTTTTCAGCTGCTTATCAGCTACAAGGAGGTTTTAATTTGGTAGCGTGTTTGTGTGTGAAATGCAATGCTGCTCTTACCCTTTTAGTCCAATGAAGACAAGTTGTTCAGAAAAATGATGAAGATTTATTGATCAGGTTCATAAAGCATAAAAGTCAGTAGCACAGGTCAGTCCAATAAAGTCCACAGGTAAATCTAGGTAACCATTTTTAAGGAGCAAAAATGCATAGCTCCTAGGCAAAAGAATGCTAGCCCATAGAGATTCAGAGACAAAAGCTCTCTAATCAAAAACAGGTCTTAGTTCATGAAGAAGCAGAGACGAACTCTTTCTTCTCTCCCAAAATGGAGAATTTGCAGTCAGGTGGTTTAGCTTAGCCAATCACGTAACAAAGAGAACTTTCTCAAAACAACAGTACATTGTTTATACACATGCACACAGGATGCACTGGGGCTAGCCAAAACATGGCTCTGCTAACTTAAAAAAAGATAAGAAATACTGGAAAACATGCTGTCTGTAACACAGCCGTGAGGCTCAGAGAAGACAAAGGATTTTTTTCTGAGGCCTATTTCAAACTAGTATTTAATCAAGCTTTGTGAGCATTAGGAAAATGATGCCATTTCCTGACATGAGTCACAATCCATTTTGAAGTGATACACTCTTAACTTCCTTCAAAATGTTTCTCCTCCTTAGGTCAGATTTCCCAGGCAATTTCTCCTGGCCAATCCATGGTGGGAACTTTTCTTTCACCCTCCTTGTTTCTGGGTTCCTTTAAAAAAAAACCCTACACCTACCATGGTTTTATAGACTACACATTCAGCTAGTGTAGAATTAAGATGCTGAAGCTGATGTTGGTAAATTAACAATCTTGCATGTGTCTTTTTAACCCTGGGTGTCTGCAGAGAAACATGCCTTCTATCTACTATTAAATTAAAATATTATTTCGATGCTCAGAGTTCTTGAGACTGACCCTTCCTCCTTGCATTTCCTTTGTTAGAAACAGTGATGGGATTACAAAAATTCTACTACCATGCCATGACGTCACGGACATCATGTGCGTGGCCAATGTCATGACATCATGACATCATGGGCAGAGCCAACGTCATGACGTCATTACGTTGTGGGCAGGGCCAAAAATAAAAAATAAAATAAAAATAAATAAAATAAAATAAAAATAAGCACATACACACACACACATACACCCCTCAACCCACCCACTCAGACTGCTACAACACAAACCCGTAAATAACTTAAATAAATAAAATAAAGAAATAAATAAAATAAAAATTAAATAAAAATACAACCACCCACCCAAAGCACAAATAAATCACCCACCCACAACAAACACAAAACCCTCACTTACCTTCCTTGGGGCCAACAAACCCCCATGGCCCGGGGCCACCCGGCAAGGGGTGCTGCCCCCGACTGCGGCCTCCTCTTCCTCCAAAGGCTGAGCCTGCAGGAGCCACCACCTGCAGCCACCAGCCACCGCTGGCACCGCTGCCGCCGCCTGCAGCCCCTGGCCATGGCCAGAGCCACTGCCAGAGCCACCACCACCTGCAGCCCCTGGCCGCTAGAGCCACCGCTGCCCGCATCCCCTGGCTGACCGTGGCTGCAGCTGGAGCTGGGCCGAAAAGGCAGCGGCTTGAGGAAGCTGCAGGTGCCTGGCGGAGGAGGCAGCGGCAGCAGTGCGCCCCACTGGGCATCCCCAGGCCATGGGGGCTTGTTGGCTCCAAGTCCCTGGGAGGGCACAGCGGCGGTGGACGGCCCTGGCAAGCCTCAATGTGCCCATAGGAGCTCGGCGGCGCCAGGGGAGGTGCCCTCCTCTGAGGGCCGCTATCGTCGCTGCCACCACCGCCACCGCTGCCAGAGCCGCTCTGAAAAGGTGTGGCTC
This sequence comes from Furcifer pardalis, assembly GCA_030440675.1. Taxonomy (NCBI): domain Eukaryota; kingdom Metazoa; phylum Chordata; class Lepidosauria; order Squamata; family Chamaeleonidae; genus Furcifer; species Furcifer pardalis. The sequence continues at coordinate 76,905,267 of CP126891.1, forward strand.
CAGCTCCGAAAGAATTTTTTTAAAAAAAATGGAGCCAAAATGGCTCCAATTTAGTGTGCATGCGCAGAAACTCAATCTGACACATGCGCAATACGTCAGATTGAGTTTCTGTACATGCGCACTAAATTGGAGCCATTTTGGCTCCAATTTCTTTCGGTGAGGCATCCGGAAGCGGACACCTTAAAAATGGGCTACCCTCTCAGAGAACCCTCCAAGATTGGTCCTACCGGTTCTAGGGAACCGGATGGAACCGGGGTCATCCCATCACTGGTTAGAAACCATGCCTTCTTTCTCCATTTCCATTCTGAAGACACACAAGTGGAGATGTAGCTCACCATATAAAATAATAGAATGGAAAGTATGTACTGTTAATAAAACCTTTCTGTTTCCTTTGACCAACAAGAATCTAGACGGATCATTTTTTCCTTTTCCAAGAGAAGGTTGAGCCTGGGCAGGCTTCCTTAAGCTTTTCTCTGCATCAAATCCCTTTAAGAGCTGGGAATAGCTGAACAAGACCAACTTTTCAGATTTCATTTTTTGGACTAGAGGAAGTAGAGGAATTTATTTGACAAAAATGACTATAACAAACACCTAATCACAATATTATCTCAGTAGAACATTGGCATCCTAAATTCTCATTTCCTCATTAAGAAACTTGTTGGCATCAGAGGTTGTTGACTGACTGGCACACAGTCATGAGAGATAAATCAACTTGTGCAGACAACCATGCTTAGCTATGACTGCTGTCCAGTCACAGAGTCAAGTTAATATTCTTTTCCTCACAAGAGGCAAGAGGCATTACTCACTTATATGTCCATGCAGATGCAGAAAGACATGGCATCACTGACTGCAGTGGCTATAATGCATTTGATAAATATCTGGAGGATTTTTAAAAAATGAAGAATCTGTCTCAGTAATCCTGCACCATAGAGTACATGGAAGGATAGAATATTGGATGCATCTTGTTGGTCATATCCTACATATGCTCCAAGATTGGCATCCAAAAATTGCACTACAATAGATACCTCTTGGAGGAAAGAGGAAACGTGGCTATCCTTGGAAAACTTGGCTACAAATGCTTAAGGAAGATCTTAAAGGTTCATGCTGAAGTTGTTGTAAATTACCAAAATTACTGTAGAACATTTACTGCATAATGTGATTCACCCCATTCTCTGAGATTTTCAGGCCACCAACCAGAGATGAGCAGTCAGATGTAGATGAGGTCACAGATGTGCAACCTTTTGATATCATAGAAGCATGGCAGGCAAGGGTCACAAATCCTTCTAAGCCAAACAGGCACAAGAAAAAGCTAGGTGAATTCTCCCATGATCTACTTAAAACCCAGTTTAGGCAAAATGACATTAAACAAAGACTGTGACTCTATATTCTGCTTACCACCTTTCCCGCTAGAGCAGTGGTGGCCAACATGGGGCCCACATGCCACAGGGGGACTTCAATTCCCAGAAGCCTAAATCAGTACATTGGCTGATCAGTGCTTTGGGGAACTGAAGTCCAAAAACCAAAGGTTAGGAAATACTGCACTAGAGCTTTCATCTCACACAGTCTTAACATCAGCTTGTATAACACATGGTGGTTTCTCCAGGTCATATGTTATTGCTGGAGCTTGTGGAAAGCTTTAAACCAACCCACAGGGATTTCTCCCCCTCTCCATGTATTATACTATTACTTTCAAGGTTTTTTCAGCAAGAAGCCTCATGGGTTGTGATAAAGGTACTTCACTACCTGCCTTCTTCCAAATGGAATGATGGGCAAAAGTGTAGGAACCCCTGGGCCACTTCCTTTTCCTTTTTTAAAAGCATCAATCAACATTACCCCAAACAAACCTGTTCATGCTGAGCCAATGAACTCTGGGATCAGCTGGGAATAGAAAGAAGTGGGTGCCAAGATTTTATTTATTTGTCAATTGTTTTGTTACATTTATATAGCACACTTTTTGTCCAAGACCATCCAAAGCAGTGAATAAGCTGATTAAAGCAATCATATGTATAAATTAATCGAACTACATAAAAATGATAGATAAGTTTAAAAGATCATAATAAAAGATGCAATGGGCCACAAACAGTCAACCAAAGACAATTGTAAGCATTGACTGGGGGGAAGCAGACCATCACAAAAATCCTCTTTATAAATTTCCAAAATTCCTGGAACCACCACCAAGAAGCCCTGGTTCCTTGTCATAACCTTCTGGGTCTCCCTCAAGGTTGGCTCTTGGTGCCTGAGATCCAGGGAAGACTGTGTGGCATGAGCCAAATTTAGTTAGAGAAGATGTTCCATCAGGTACTGAGGTCCCAATCCACTTCCCAAACAAATATGAAAATTCCTCCTCCAGTTTGACCCTATATTTTTCATTTGTTCCATTAATATTGTAAAGTGTAACAGTGCCCTGAAACCTGGCAACTTAATACATCTGAGAAAAATGATGCATCTTAAAATCACAGAAAGCAAAAGCAAAAAAAGTTGTTAATTTATGTTTGATTTGAAGGTGAACTGAAGCTTGAAAGCCTTCCAAAAGAAATAAACAAAAGCTAACATCTCTTTTTCAAAACATAAACTTTGGTTCCTTCCTTCCACTTAATTTCACTCAAGTTTCAAAATTTTATATCTGAGGTAAAACTTCATATCTTAATCAATTAAGATATAAAAAATGTTAAAATTATTTAATAATTACATAATTTCCATTATGGTAAATCAAAGTTATATTTTCCTGAAAAATCAAAAGCTGTACTTGAATTTACCAAAGGGTAGCATGTATTTCTTCACAATAAATGATTCATTCTTTTTCTTGGGAGATGAAATGAGGCTTTCCTTTCTTTCTTTATGTTTCAAGCTGGAGAAATGAAATGCATTCAAATTTACAGCCAAACATTGAATTCCTCCACTTCTTTCATCCCACTGCCATTCTAGCCCCTTGAAAATTTTGCATAGTAAACCAAAGAAACATTCAGGATGCAATGAAATTCTTCTTTTTCAAGTGCCATTGTTGACGCAATGGGCACAAAGCTGTGTGGGCTGAGGAGGATGGTGAAGGATAGGGGTGCCTGGTGTGTGGTGGTCCATGGGGTCATGAAGGGTCAGAATCGACTGTGCAACTGACCAACAAAAAAAATCTGATTCCAGATATTGGTTATCATCATGGCGATCAGCCATGAGGATTGCTCTGGGAACAATATAATGCAGTAGTCTTTCATTTGCTCTCTGCATCACAGTGTGATACCGATACCACTGATCCAATTCTTCAAGTCACCTTCTGGTCCTGAGACCTTTTGGCACACAAAGTCCTCATCAACCCTAGACACTATTGATGAAATTGCTGTCCTCCATCAATATGGATTCAAGTGAGATTTAATCCTCCCTACCTTATGGACTTTGCCACCCAAGGCTGTTAGTCCTCAGGTTTGTCACATTAGTTAATTGCTGCCTGACTATTGCTGGCTGTATGGTCTACCCCAGGGTTTCTCAAACTTGGGCCTCCAGGTGTTCTTGGATTTCAATTCCCAGAAGCCCAAGTCAGCACACTTGTGGATCATGGCTTCTGGGAATTGAAGTCCAAGAACATCTGAGAGCCCAAGGTTGAGAAACCCTGGTCTGTTCTAGTACCATAGCAGGATAACCTGGTGATGAGGGAAGAATCCCCAAAAATCAAGCAGAAAGACCTTCAGTAGTTGGTGTTTTTCTACTGCCCAAAGGTTGTCTATGGATCCAACTGAACATATATTTTGTAATTCACAGTCTCCTGCTTCATTTTGGACTGATACCTGGTGTGCAAGTTCAAGGCACAATTCTAAGTCTCAATACTAAGAGGGGCTGCAAAGTCCTTTTTCAAAGACTGAAGACTAAGATATCACATTGAAACTTGGAATTTTTTTCCATACTAAACTGATTGTTATCATCAGGCTCACAGTATAATATGCCTATGACCTTGTCCTGCCATTTCAGCTGTTTGTGGTTTTATTTTAAAAGCATCCATGTATCTGATAGTGCTTCTCTCTGTGAATGTTATTCCTTTTTGTCAGGACTTATTACATCAAGTCATTGGTTAACCACTCAATATTCACTTTGATATGTCACAGGATAGAATTAAATGTGGAGGTCAAGAACCTCTTCAGGAAAACAAAATGCCATAATAATAACATAACTGTAGCATGTTGTACACCTTTGCCACATTATTAAGGAATGATTTATGCTACAAGCATTGGAGTTCAAACACTGACTTCTTAATGATGAACCCTGCTATTTGCAGACACTGAGTAGTATCTTGTTTCATAGGTCTATCTATTTATTGGGAATTATGTCATCAACAGAGGAAGAGTGTGGGTAATTAAAGAGTCTCTGCTTCAATCTCAGGTTGGGTACAGCCTGAGATGTGAGTTGGGTGCCACCTGAAATCAAAGCGTCAGTGTCAATCTGCCAGTGTTCTTGGGAGTCTCCCCTGTTGACAGTGACTATAGAACAAGATACTGATAATTGCCTCATGGGAAATTATAAACATAAACCAGGTTAGAAGAAGTTAGAGAATGTATATCTTATATTCAAGTGTCTTTTTAAACTATCTATGAACCCAGCAAGCTGAATCTAGACTAAATTAGTTGTGGCTGTTTGAGCTTCCAAGCTAATCATTGGAACAAGTTACAATAATTGGAACAAGTCACAATTGACTTCAGTCCTATTGATCTTAATGAACTAAAGTGTGACTAAGTTAGTCTGAAGCCAAATTATTTAATTTATTGGTAACACTTCCAAGGGCAAGGCATCATGTCATTGAAAGGTCTTAGTGTGAGCATTTTAATGCTTATATCTTACATAGTCGGGTTACATATCATAGTCGGGTTCTCCCGATTGGGGCGGGGTATCAAGTGTAATAAATAATAATAATAATAATAATAACAAACATACAAAAGACCCAGCATAAAATACAGGCATATAAAAGAAAAATCAAGATAAAATATCTACAAACCTTTAGAAATGCAATCATAGCAATTAGATTAATTATCCTAACCCAACTGGTCTTTCAAACAATTATGGCTGCCATACTAAATATTATTACTGATAACTGCCATGGGAACTCATGAGTTTCACTTTCAAGTAAGGATGTTTTCTATCATGCATATTTTCATTAAGAATAAGGAACTGGAGTAAAAGAATGAAGGGAAATTGTAGAGAAATGAATCTGAGGAGCATAAAGCAATAAATATAAAAGAGTTATGCATTCTTGTGTACCTGCTGTTCTTCCCCCAAAATTATGCTTTCTTATTTTGGTTTACCATGGAAGAAGTCTCAATGTTCAGAAATATACCCTAACTACGTCCTAACTACATAACCTGCTGTTTCAGCAAAAGAGTTTGAAAGTCAGCCTCCTAGCCCCCACTCAAAAAAAGTTCACCATGCTTCTAACATGGTCCTTATTTTTCAACTATTTGACAGGTGGGCCCACGTTGTTCATTTCAGGCTGGTAAACAAATATAATTCTTGCGTAACAATAGTATTGTACTTCTAACCACAGAGCGGAGTCATGCTAGCCAGCTGTAATGTATAGATATTAAAGTAAATGGTGCCTATAATCAAACTGTAAGACTGGAGAAACACTGTTGCTTGTAGCAGCCGTCTAAGAGCTCACAAATGAAAACAGAATAAGCTACTGAAATACTGCTCCTGTCAGTGGTACCATATGTTTAAAAGAAGCTATTAGAGAAATCCACGCTCAGTAGTCTTAAAAGGGAGAGGATATATCTAACCAAATCAAGATAGCAGATGGTACACAGCAATAAAAAGTCTCATTATGAAGTGTGATCAAACCTATCATATAATCCAGTCTCAAACCTGACAATGTAATATTTTATAGTAGGCTTCAGTGAGTCAGAATCAACAATTCTGTGAAATTTTTTTTTAATGGAAATTGATCAGCAACAGGCAAAAAACTCCTAGAAGAACTATTTTCAGCTTAAGAGAGGATGTAAGGAGAGAAATAATTGTGTCAAAGGCCTAAATCAGTGGTGGCAAACCTATGGTATGCGTGCCAGAGGTGGCATTCTGAGCCTTCTCTTAGTTTGCCCTGCCCCTCTGCCCAGAAGCCCAATGAGAGCTCTTCCTCCCTCCCTCGGCACATAGTTTGCCCCACCCCTCTGCCCAAAAGCCCAATGGGAGAGTTTCCCCCTTCCCCTGTTACAGTGTTGGCACTTTGCAATAAATAAGTGGATTTTGGGTTGCAATTTGGGTACTTGGTCTCTAAAAGGTTCACCATCGCTGGCCTAAGTAATATTAATCCTAGAAAATGACTGAAGGCAATTCTATTTGTGGGATGTGTCCCTAGAAAGATTTTTCACCACCCAACATTTGTTTTGTTTTGTTTTTCCCCAAAGTTAACCTCATAGGCATGCTATGTAGCTTAGTAAAAACTAGGAATGTGAAGAAATCTCACCAAAGTCTTAGTTATGGCTGGGAAATGCTAACACAAGAAGGTGAAGCAGAATGTTGAGCATGGCATTATCAAATTGGATACACAGGTTCTTATATGCTGCTATATATGTTGTATGTTATATGTTGTTATAGTATACCATCTTCTCAGAAAATTTCTAGTATAATTCTCATTCACATCATAGGCTGTCTGACAGAACAAAGGATGAACTCACATCAATAGATGCTAAAGGTTAAACTCATTAGTAAATGTTCAATGCCAGGTGTTTGTTTTGTATCCTTCTACTATTTGCAATTGAATTGGGAGGGGGGAATTTACAACTAATCCGAATAACAGCCAGAGATCATCTGCTATTACCAGTTGTAAAAAGTCATATTGATTTGTATACTTATCTGTTATGCTGTATCTGTTAGCTGTACCTGATGTGTATAAATTAATGCCATGAAGTCTCACTCCCATGTCTGATGAAGTGGACTTGATCCACAAAGTCTAAAATTAAAATACAGTCATACCTCGCTTAAAGAGCATAATGTGTTCCACAGGATTGCTCTTTAAGTGAGTTTGCTCCTTAAGTGAAACACCATTGTACATGACCATTGGGGGGGGGGAATTGTGAACCCCGATTTATTTGTTAAGAGAGCTTTTAGTTGGTTTTATGTGTTAAGCGAAGCGAACATTCAGATAAAATTCTGCTCTTTAAGCGAGTTACTCTTTAAGCGAGGTGCTCTTTATGCGAGGTTTGACTGTATACCATTTAGTCTTCAAAGTTTTTGTTTTGTTTTGTTTATTCTTTGATATGTCGAGGGTGACATACTGAACATTTTCTACTCCTTGCCCCATAATGGTTTGTGCTCTTTGTGCAAAATGTCTTCATTATCTTTTTCCTTTCTGAGCAACACACCCACCTGCACAAACATGCACAGACACACATACAGATACATCAAGCACAAAAGGACAGGTGGGTTGCTAAAATAAGATGGAAACAACTCATACAATGTTAGGGGCTGCAGTGACTCAGTGGTTAAGAAGCTCACCTTGTTAAGCTGGAAGGCTGGCCAGTCGGCAGTTTGAGACCCGGGTACTGCATGACGGATTGAGCACCCATCTCTGTCCCAGCTCTTTCAGACATGAAAAAAGTCTCATTTGGGCATTCCTTGAGTGGAGTTTCTTTCACAAAAATCCTTTCAACCCAGAATAATTTCTGACACAAAATTATTATAATTCATATAGTTTCTAATTGTTGAAAGCCCATGCAATACCCAAGTGGCAGTAAGTTGTTTTAAGCTTTGCTTAAATACATGTCTCATCAGTCTCTTAAACCTACAAATTATGTCTGAGACAAAGAAAAAAGCTCCTCCCCTTACTGCAAAGAGGTTGTTTCTTTCCTTCTTTCTTTTGCCACTTCCTCATTTAACATGAAAGAAGCCAGGTCATGATTTACAGCTCTAACAGAAACACCAATGTGATCATTAAGGAATTTAAAGGAAGAACTAAAGAAACATCTATTCTCTACCACAGGTATAATTGGATTCTTGCATATCCAAGAGACAAGAGCTATTAAGTTGTCATGGCCCAGACTTTTAATATATTTCAGGTTTTCCAAGTCCAAATCCACTGTATGTCAGATTACAAAGCTGTATGTATCATAACAGATTTGTCAAATACAATGCCAATATTGATACATTATACAGTACCTGCAAACCAGTGGCCATTATACCTGTATCCACCTAATTCCATGAGTTACACTGCTCATGCCTGCCATTGTGAAATGCACTGGTGACACCAGATCCAAAATAGCTGCTAATTTCACTCCATCTGTGCTCCTTTTATTGAGAAAAAATTGACAATATGTGTGGTTTGCTGCCTGAGAATAATGGATGTGGATTATGGTCTGCTGTCATGAGATGTCTTCATTGATGTTGAATTTGGTAACCAAGTCTACTAGATGAAATCCCATACCAGCAAGACAGAATGGTCTTCCCTTCTAGCATTTATTTATTTATTTATTTATTATACTTATACCCAACCCCTCTAGAAAATTTCCTACTCTGGGCAGCTATCACTTGATGTAGTTTGGAAACTGGTTAAGGAGGGTTTATTTATACCTCACTGGGAGGTATGAAGGTACATGGAGGCAAGGTTAATTCTTCCTCCTATTTCTGATGGCATAAGTGGATGCACCTTATCAAATCAAGGCCGCTTTTGAACTTTTTATTTAAAAGTAAATTGAACAAGACAATCTTTAAATCTGAGTAATTGGTTGCAAATGGGATAACTTAGAGTTAGCTTTATAGAACTGAAGGATTTCTTAAACTAATTTTCACTATATATACACTTTGCTTAAGAAGTATAGAAAAGACACATTTTAAATTTATATAGATTTTCTGGATGGAAAAAATGCTCTATACAGCTCCCACCAGAGAAATACCTTTATATATGAACCTTCACTTTATTAGATGTCCGTGATTCCAAGCACACATACTTAAGTGGAAGTAAATCAACAGAGCTTACTCCCATTGATTTGTTTTACCTGAAGCTGAGAAAGTCTCCAGAAATGAAACTATATGTGAAAGACAATCTTTTGAATGCTTTTGAGCCATAGATCTAATTTTGTGGGGTCAAAGTTTGCACAGACAGTCCTTATTGTGTTACCCCTGGCACTCTTAAGTTACCACCTTATTGTGAACCAGTGGCACCTTGTTAAATGTTTGTTACTGCATGTGTCATTCTCCAAAGTTCACTTCTTTTAGGGTAGCTCAAACTTAAAGCCCTAAATAGGAGATGTGTCAAATTTCTCCCCACTACATATCCACAGTAAATCTGTTCTGGAATTCTACCTGCTTTGATGAATTGAGCCTCAAGAAATGTTCAGTAGGCAAAACACTTTGTCACATTTTTGCAAAAATAGCATGTCTTTAATCTCTTTTTACTGCCTTTTTTTTCAAAAGCAGGGCAGCCATCTTCTGCACTCATCTATACAGCTACTATATCGCATGGAGAGGTAGAGTGAAAAAGCTGAGTGGTATGGCTAACTGAGTCCTACTGGCTAGCAACTTAAACAATCCCAAGGTCTCTCCAGAAGAAGAGAATGGTAAGGCACTCCTGACTACTCTCTACCTGAAAAACCTGGAAAGGATAACCATAAGTCAGAATTGAAAAGATATGGTAAACATTTTAAATAAATAAATATACTTTTACCTGGTTACAACTTCAGGGAGCTATGGTGGCTTAGTGGTTAAGAAGCTGAACTTGATGACTGGAAGGTCGACAGATTAGCAGTTCAAGACTTGAGTACGGCATGACGGAGTGAGTTCCCATCTCTGTCCCAGCTCCTGCCAACCTAGCAGTTTGAAAGCAAGAAATTGCAAGTACATAAATAGGTAGCACTTCAGTGAGAAGGTAAACAGCATTCCATGCACTCTGGTGTCAAGGCATGCCTGCCCCATGTCCACAAAAACATCTGCAAACACAGATAGCACTGGCTCTTTGGCTACAAACAGTGATGAGCCTGAACCCTAGAGTCAGATATGACTGGCTTTCAAGCATAGATGACCATTACCTTTACCTATTTACAATTTCACTGTTTGCTAATATCTAAAAACAGCCCAGCAGCAAGGGCTGCCTCTTGAGTTTCTGGTGCTCTTGCAAATTCTTATTAAATCAATTCAGGAAAAGAAATCAACACTATTTGTTTATAAATATTTGCTGTCATTTAATACATGTGAAGCACAAAGTCTTAGGGGTGAATGGAACAGATAAATGGACGGTGCTCTTTTATTTAACCAACTGAAGGTAGTAGTAGCCAGCATGCCTGAGGTATCTGTGGATTATAGGTGACAATTTATCCAATAAAATATCCTGTTCTTTAAAAATGTCTGAGCAAAATGTCTAAATGCCTATGCTGCGATTATTTAGATGTATCTCTCAGCTATACTCTATGGCCATGTCAAGTGATAGGTTTATTTTGAGGAGAGGTTATTACTTAGATTAACTTTGTATTATAGCATATTTTGATCTTTGCTCATGTTTATGTACTCTTAAATTATTTGCCTGTTGACAACCAGTCAGTGTAAATAGACTCGTTTGCCTTTTATATTGCTAAATGTTTTATTTTTCAGTCCTGGAAAGATGGATGCCCATCCCCTGTAATTCAATGGATAGAAGATCTTACTCTGTTATTAAAGATGAACACATGACTTGTGGATGACAATTTTGGATAGATATATATTTTGTTAGTCTGGCCAGGTTATCCTGCTATCATAATAGAGTAGATTATACTGCCAGGAATTCAACGGCAATCGTCAGGCAGCGGTTAACTAACCTGTCAGCCCTGAGAACTAATGGTCTTGGGTGAAAAAAGACCACAGGAAAGGGTGATGGTCCCCAAGTGGATTAAATCCTACTTAAATCCATCTTTATGGAGGGCAGCAGCTTCATCAATATTGGCCTGTGTGCCAAAATGGCTCAGGACCAGAAAGTGACTCGCAGAACTGGATCAGTGGTATGGCTGTCACACTGCAATGTGGGAGGCAAATAAAAGGCCACTGCATTATATGGCTTTCAGGACAATCTTCATGGCTGATCACCATGATGATAGTCAATATTTAGAATCAGATACAGCACTCAAAGAAGAAGAATGTTTTTATAGATATTTAGAAGTCTTTTCTTTTGAGGCCTTTTCATTGTCCCTTTCCCACCACTCTTTTTCCCTCCCCACCCCCATTACTTTTTTTGGGAAAACATTACTAGTCCTACTTCAAGAGTACAGTACTTGTAACATTTCTCATTTTTGGTTATTTTCTGAGTCTTGCTAAGAATCTCTCCTGCACCTGTGAGATTTTTCTGGTTTTCTACAAGAATAAGGTTCTGGTTTTGTTTTTCCAGGGTATTATTATTGTTTTTGTCATTGATGTTGTTGTTTTCTTCTTGTCACAGTTTGTGCATCTCAATGCACTTTCAAAGGAATTTTACAGAAGAAAGCTGCCATTTTGCATGACAATTTTCATAATGCTACGCAGACAGGATTTTCAATGAGTAGGAATTGTAATAATGCAGTGCAGAATGGTGTTTTTTTTCTAGGGGAAATGGCCATGAAAGTTCCAAAAATTTCCACAATTTTTCTGGTGAGATTTATCAGGAGAAAAACAAACAAGCAAACTCTTGCTGAGAAAAGATGTTTCTAATCAAGAAAGAAAGACTGTCAGAAATACATTTTAGATGAAGCAAAAGAGCAGCTAAAATGCATCCCTGCCAATCTTCTCTGGATGTTACAACAGAACATGTTACAACAGAACATGGGAGATGACTTCCTATAGGACACTTTTTTAAATAGCAGCATTTTGTAGTATAGAACAACCTTTTATCATCAGTATAGTTCTGCCTTGTTCTACAGCAGCTGTCTAGGTATCAGAGCAAAGCCTTATTTAACATTTAGAAGGTTGCATAAGCCTCTTGTTAGTGGATGTGAAGTATTTTTCAGCCACAGTGAACCTTTCATCACCAAGGATGTTTACACTTTTTAGTTAATTCTCTTACTGAGTGTGAAGAGACAATTTTAAATTAATTTTTCATCAATATGTACAAATCTCACTGGTCCATACTTAGATAGGTCACATTTATACCTCTTTTAATGATCTGGAATAATTGACTTATGCTAAATTGCAGGCATTTTTAAAAAGTACAGGCTATGGTGGAGCCCACTAAAAATGCATTAGTCTTGAGCAATTTCAAGGGAACAAAATTGAGATTAAGAGCTTTTCCAGGACTCAGATTTAAAATCAAAACTGGATGTCCTGGACAGTATGTGGAACCGGTTCTAGCAGTTACCACATAATGTTCTTGAAAAAGTGGGTTTTGATTCATGAAAGCTGACACTGAAATAAATTTTTGTTAGTTTTTAAAATGCAACAATATTTTTTGACTTCCTTCCTGCTACTTCCCCTTTAATTTTGCCACTGAAAAGCCCCATCAAGAAGAAGAAGAAGAAGAAGAAGAAGAAGAAGAAGAAGAATATATAATGTACACAAAGAACATAATAATTGTGGCACCTTAAACATTAGTGAAATTATTTAAGTATGAGCTTTTGTAAATTACAATTCACTTTCTCAGATACATGAAGCATAATAGTGGGGCCAGAGGTTTACATGCACAGAATACTGTATATCGTAAAGGAATGGGGATGAACTGAGAGGAAAAAAAGAAGGCAGTGGCATTTCAAAATGACAATGACTTCAATAGCAATAAGTCAAAATGTTGAATTTACACAGACCTCCTATTACCAACAATTAAGGGGTTATAATGATGTAGCATTATAGCAAGGAAAAAAATTCTTAGTTATAACTGGATTACAAACTACAAGCTAAAGTACTTTGGACACCAAAAGAGAAGAGAGGACTCACTAGAGAAGCTTTTGATGCTGAGAAAGATTGAAGGCAAAAGGAGAAGGGGCGGCAGAGGATGCCGGATGTGGAGGATGGTGGAGGATAGGAGTGCCTGGCATGCAGTGGTCTATGGAGTTGCAAAGGGTCAGACTCGACTATGTGACTCAACAACAACAACAACAACAACAACAACAACAACCGTGAATATTTTTGAAGTGGTAGCCATGTTAGTCTCTGCAAGCATATCAGAGAATAAACAAAGCAACAACAAAAAGACAAAAAATGTTGTGGCACCTTAAAGACCAATTGCTATATTTTGATGTCAGCTTTTGTAGATGAAGTCCACTGGGAAAATGGCATGTTCTGAAATTGGCTTTTGGGTCTTACCATTTGTGATGTCATTCTCCTTCATAAAGATTGTCCATATACAGTCTGTAGAATGTAGAGGATAACTGCCAGTGGTGGGATGTCAAAAATTTTACTACCCCACCGTAACGTCATCACAGTGTGGGTGGAGCTAATGTCATGACATCATGATGTCGTGGGCGGGGCCAAAGAAAAAAATTAAATTAAAATAATAAAATAAAAATAAGCACACCCACTAAAATAAATAAATAAATAAAAATTACATTAAAATACACCCACCTACCCACCCCACCCCCCAAACACAAACCCATCACTTACTTGTTAGTATAAGTGCCTGGGCAGCACCATGTTGCAAGATGGATATGGTCATCGTATGAGTTCTCTAGGATAATATGCCTTAATGTAAATATAAAACAGCTGTACCTCCTTAAGGCTTCCCCAATTGGAACAGCAATTGGAACAGCACAGGTGTAGCTTATTGATGAGGTAGCTCCAAGACTTTGCTTAAAAACTCCAAGCCAGGCCACCAGGCCTTTTTAGGAACTGTGGTAGTACATCAATATAGGTAAAGGTATTAAATACACACAGACACACCACATCCAAAGGTGAGTCACTTACCCTGGGGAGCAGGCTATAGGGAGCTTCAGGCTAGCAGCTTCTCTTCCTCTTCCCCACTTGGGAGGACAGCAAGGAGGCCATGCAGACACGCTAAGCACTGTAGGCATGCATGCACACCAAGTGCTTGGCGTGGATGCGCAGTGGGGGGGGGGGACCAGTGAAAAGGTAAGCCCCGAAGGTGGTTCCCCAAAAAAGCTGCTACCGGTTCTCCGGGACAGTGGGGAAAGTTACTACCGGTTCTGGCGAACTGGTGAGAACCTGTTACATACCATCGCTGATCACTGCTAACAATGGACAATACAAATCAGATTAACAGATGAACAAGCAAACAGGCCCCTGTTGTTTTGGATGCCTTTGTTGGGACTTTTGATAATACTTCCAGAGTATATGTAGGGAAATCATTGGCACCTGAGTTTGAGACAGCATCTTGCTTCTGTCTCTGTCTATCCTCCAATCTTAAACAACCATGGGCGCACACACAAAAAGTACAATGCCAAGGCACAGACAGAAGATAGAAACAATTTGCTTGCAACATCTCGTTTTCATATTCAAGATATGCTGATCTGATTACAGAATGTGTTAGGAGATTTCAAACGTACCAGCTCATTACAACTATTAAAAAAGGAAGTACTGTACAGTACTTGATCTCTATGTGAAAACAAAAGTATTTCCTGTTTAATATAGTATCTCACACTCTATAGTTCATTTACTCAAATATATCATATTGCTGTCCAGTTCATCTGACACTACAACTCTGCAATCATCTTTTTTCACAGTTATTTTTACACCCTGGTTTGAGGCAAATGTTTCTCTTAAATATCACAGTATTTTTTCTCCTTTGAATCAATAGATAATGGCCTCTTGATATCCTGCAAAAACAACATACTGTTCTGAAGATTGTTCACTTGAATTCACTTGATATATCATGTTGTAACATGAAAAGATGCCTTATATATTCAACTCCCTGGTCTCTTCTTTCAAGTACTTTTTCAGAAGATGTGCCATCTATGTTAATGAACAGGTTGGTTGTTGTTATGAGTCATCAAATCATCTCCAATTTATGGCAACCCTATGAAAGAAAGAAATTCAAAATGTTCTGTCCTCAACAGCTCAACTCTTCTTCTGCAATTATACTTTGTGCCTTCCCTTAGGGAATAGATCCATCTTGCTTTTGGCCTTCCTTGCTTCCTGCTCCCTTCAGGGGCGTAGCTACCGCCATATCTGCCATATCAATTATACGGGGGGCCCGGGCCACGGGGGGGGGCCCAATGTGCGTAAGCAAAAATTAATAAAAATTTCTTTTTTTCCCACGTAAAGCGTGTGTTCAAAAGTTGGCAACACCCTACATCGGTTATCGCGGGCTGCGGGATTTCCCCGTTTAAGTCATTTACTTCAACGGGGGAATCCCACAATAATCGATGTACATACGATGAATAAATATTTCTTTTAATTTTATGCATTTTGTGAGAATTCTTTACCCTTCCTAAGGGCCCCCAAACAAATTTTTATACGGGGCCCCGCCAAGGCATGCTACACTTCTGGCTCCCTTCCACCTTTCCCACTATGATTGTCTTTTCCAGAGATTCTTGCTGTTTGATGATGAAAGTAGGACAGTTTCAGTTTCATTATTTTTGCCTACAGAGACAGTTCAGGCTTGATTTGCTCTAGGACACACTTGTTTGTCTTTTCTTTTTTTTCGGCAATCTGGGATATCTGCAAAACTCTTGTCCAACACACATTTCAAATGAATCATTTTTCCCCTATCAACTTTTTTTAGTGTCCATACATGATGACTTGAAAACCAATCATATGGATGATCTTAGTCTTGGTCTCCACTGATATGTCCTTACAGTCAAAATTCTTCTGATTTCTTGGCTGCAGTCTACATTTGGGTTGATGATGGAGCATTGGTATACAAAATCTTTCACTATTTCAATTTCAAGTTGTGCAATTCTTCTGTAGTCATGATTTTTGTCTTCTTAATGAACAGGTTTACATTGCTTACAATAAACTGCATAAATAATGAAATAATCACACCAGAGTGTGCAAAATTAGTTGGGATCCAACAGGCTCAGTTTTTATTTATTCTTTATCATTGGCAGATTCCAGCCAACAAAGAAGTTCTGTTGGCAGATCTTTCTAGTGATAAATCTCTGAGATCAGCCAGCCCAAAGAGGTTCAGACATGCAAGGGTGTTTTGACCAACATAAGGAGACTTCTACCAATGGAAGTGATATCTGTCTATTCAAAAACTGCTATTCATATTTGAATAGAAAGATATTATATAACTGAAGGTTTTTTACAAAGCCAAAACCAGTTGTCTAATTGCAATACCAAATGGGCCATCTATTGCTTAAATCATACTCTACTCAGCATCTTTGTCTATTGGTAAGAAAACCATAGAAATGGAATTAGCCTGACCTTCCTTGGGAAAGAATTCCAGGAGCTGAAACACCTGTCAAGAAAGTCTAGACAGACCAGCACAATGTAAAGGCTATTAAAAATAGAGTTTTCTAGTCTGCTAATGACACAACTTAATATCTCTCTCCCATTTCCCCATTTATTCCCTGTCACTTTCTATAACTAGTCCAAATAAAATATCCTTATCTCTGTGTTATTAAACTATACACACAGGTGAGGAATCCATTGCAAAGCAAGTCCTGCAATGAAAAAATGCAGTGAAAGAGCCCTCATTCAGTTTTTCTTATTTGCCTTTGTCTTTCCCTTATTATTTTTCATTTTAAAAATATGGCTTTTTCATTTAGTTTTTCATTTGGCTGTAAAATGAATTTATATTACTAGCCTCCTCTTCTAACATATAGGGGAATTAAAGGTCTGGCAAACACCCTAAACAATAGCCTGCTTCTATTAAAAGCTGTATATGAGTATCACTTAAATCACACTTTATCTATTATTTTTTGCATCATTAGCCAGTTTAGTAACAGCATGGGTAAGTATTATGGCATGTATTATTTTTACTCAAGAAATTAGACACACTTGTCAAAAGAAGGTGTGATGGTGCGTACACTCTCAGAAGTTCCACAATATGTTTGCAAATGGAAAAATCAGTTTTTACTTAGCTTCTTCAATTGTCTTATAGCCAATACAAGCAGGGCTTCAGTGGTCTTTCTTCATTTATATTCATTGAGAACAATTTCTCCTTTCCATTAAAGACTGAATAATGAAAATGAATGAATGATGCCCCAGTTGGTTTAGCATGTACTGGAAGGGGGCCTCACCCTCCCCAATACTTTCCTCCCCCTGTGAATAAGGTTCAAGCAGCCCACATGAGGGGTGCACACTCCACATGCCTTCCCTTTTTCACAATAACGTGGTAAGGGAAAGCATAGACAAACTAGAGGAAGGTCAACAGTATTGTGCTGGGTTTGAAATGGGAAGTTCTGTAAGGAACACTTGAAAGACTTGGGTGTGTTTAACTTGGAAGAGATAAAATTAAATATCTGAAAGGGTACTGTGTATTATTTATTTATTTATTTATTTATTTATTTATTTATTTATTTATTTGTTACACTTATACCCCACCCCGCGAGGGAAGAATGAATCCCTACACAAGGCAGCTAATAGCATAACAGCATAAAATCCCCATACAACAAACAAACTTATTTAAAAAATACCCCCATAAAACTACAATAAAAACTCACAGTAAAACAGACCATAAAATGGACCAAAATATCATAAAGCTCCAAAAGACAACTACAAGGAACAGGTTGATCTTTTGAAGATGCAGATGTTGCCTAAATACTAGGAGAAACTTTCCAATGGAAATAGTAATTGACAATGGAACAGATTGCCTTGAGAGTCATTGGGTTTTCTTTCACAGGAGGTGCTCAAATAGAGCATTCAAGTATTTGTCAAGAGTAGAGGACTGACATCAGCACTTTAGATCTTTACCAAGGACAGGCTTGAACTATGTCATCATAGCTTCTTTTCACACACAAAAATACTCACTCAAGAATATCAACTCATCCAAAAATATACTTCATAGGCAGAATATTTGGAAGAGGGAATTGGTCAGTATTTAATGCTTCCTTACATGGAACAAAAAATAAATCACTTATATAAAATTAAATCCCTGTATATAAATGGACATCTTCTTCCATGCTTCTGAGCATGACCTTGTCTTCTGTTGTAAGTACATTGATGGCCACCCAATATGCTTCTATATGGAAAAAAAATCCATCTTATGCAAAAAGTTGTTGCACCTACATATTCATGCCCTCCAGTGATATCTATGGGCTACTTCTTACTTCCTGGAAGGAATTTTCAATTTCTGAAGGCCCAAATGCTATGATACCCTGAGGAATTGACTTCTCTGCCTTTCAGTGCCATAGTATATCTTCTTTTCATTTTGGTTGTATTAAAGCTCGAGGTTTTCAACAGAATTTTGATGTAAAAGTGAAAAGAAGCTGTTGTAATGAACTTCCTTTCCAGTACAATCAGAGTCATGTGTTCAGACAAGAATGGCTCTATATTTTAGAACTTTTGCATAATGTTCACTTTCATGTTATATTTGAAATAGCAGTGTTAATCTTTACCTGATCCATTCATCCTCACATATTGTAAAAGTGATAGTCCCTTTTTTCTCCCCACTCCAAGAAAGCAAATCTTTTTAGCTGGTCCTAGAGAGAATCAATGCAACTAGTTTTTGTGGATTTTTGTAAAGGCATGGCAAAAGTTAAAACTACAATTATGTGTTACTACCTTATTACTTTGACTATTTCAAAGTTAAGAGCACTTGATGGCTTGTTTGTGTCTTTGTGAGCAGCAAGCCTGTCATTTTGTGTGAACTATCTGCTAGTGTATGCTCGACTTCACAAATTGAAAAGATAATAAAGATGTTCCACACAAATTCTGCAAAGCACACCGAAGACAAATGGATTTGTGTCTTTCCGTCACTGTGCAGATGAGATCTCACACAGGGGATTGAGAAGCTTGGACAAGCCATCTAAAAGGATGTAAAAAGCTTGTTTTGGGCCATCAAGAAATTCAGGCAACAGTTCTTTAACCCTTTATCTGGAATGTTTAAATTATAGTTGGTTTCAGAGTATGTAAGGCATATCTGTCTTAAAAAGTTCTTCTTTAAAAAGACATATAAATGCATTTTAATCAAGGTAGAATGTATAAAAATACTGTATGTACATTGAGAAAAACGTGTGAAATGTGTGAAAACATGACAATTTGAAGAAAGGATTATCACAATATGGGCACATTTATGTGGACATGGGGTGGGGGAGGCCCCACAATATGATGGGGGATGTTGGCTGAGGTGAGAATCCTGGTAGGATTCTAAGACATCCCATTTAAAAACAAAGAGAGAGACTTTTACATTCATCTGTGAAGTAAGGTAAACTGAAGATAAATAGAAATGTTAGGACACACTGCATTTCATTGTTAGATACTATGTGAAAAAAGCTTCTATTGCTTTCAACAGTTTCTCCATATTGTGAGATTTTACCTCAAAATCTTATAAGGATTTGTCTCATGTTGTTTTTGTGTGCCTTCAAGTCACTCCTGATTTATAGCAACCTCATGACTTCAACCTATAACTGGTCCTGATTAGCAGGTCTGCACAGATCTTGCAATCTAAAGACCATTGTTTCCTTTATTGAGTCAATCCATCTTACATTCTGACTTCCTTTGTTCCTACTACCTTCAATTTTGCCCCACATTGTCTTTTCCAGTTAGTCTTGTCTTCTCATGGTGACACAAAGTACAACAGCTTTTCACCATTTACTCGTCTTGAGGAAGTACAGGGTTTATTTGATCCACCGCATGCATATCTCTTTTTCTGATGTCCCATGATATCCATAAAGGTCTTCTCCAACACCCCATTTCAAATATCTTAGCTACTAATAAGTGTTAATACTTTAGTGTACTTTGTGATGAGCATGGATCAGATATTATGTTTCCTAGCATAGCTGGTAGACACTGGCAAAGTTGTATAGAATTTTGAGATTCTTGCCCATCTTAGCAATGAATGTAATTTGTATTTCACAGTTATAGGAATCGGACTCCACTTTAACTGCAATGGGTGTATGCTATGCAATCATGAGATTTGTAGTTTGATGAGGTACTTAAATTTTTTTGCTATAGTTGAGGAGAAAGCTCCAGAGCTCTCTAGCAGAGAATTTTAAGAGAACAAATACTTTTCAGGAAACAGAAATAGCAATGTTAGTAAGAGAGTATCTTCGCCCAAGGGTTGGTCTTCTCTGTATTCAGCTCATATATATGCAGAAAAAGTCTGGCCTAAGCAAGAAAGTTATTTTTAATTCTTGTAAAGATCTTCTGTACCCTTATAAATAATCCAATTTTAAGTAACCTAGTCAACCGCAACAAAGCATATCAGTGATTTGCAGCCCAAAAATGTTTATGGGAATATGCTTATCATTACATTAAAGATTGTTTTGAATGACAAGTTAAGCCCCCCCCCTTTAAATAACACGCATTTTGCAAGAGCAAAATCAAAGCAGAAACTGCAGTTCCAGAAATTAAAGAATCATGTAGGTCTCCATAACAGTTCGATTTTAAATGGAATTGCAGCATAATCCTATGTATGCAGGCTGACTGAAAAATAATCTCCATTGATTTTAATGAGTGTAATGTGTACAGGATTGACAATGTATACTTTTCATTTTTTAACTAACATATTTCCATCTTGTTGTAATAAACTGGAATACAAGAAACATACAGAAAAATGCTGACAGTGCCTCTTGTTAACCTCATGATACTCTATTTAAAACCTGCTTAATGTCCTGAAAATAAATGACATATACATTTAAAATAATACTGTTCCTAATTCTTTTTCCCTTCTTTCTGTTTGAAAAAAACTTTCACAGCTACCATATTTAAATACTAGTTCCTTTCTACAGGCACTTTGTGTGTGGTGAAGAATGTACTCTTGACTGTCACAGCTGCCACTGCTGTTGTGCTGAAAATGCTGATAAGCTTTTTGGAAGGAGGAAAAAAGCCAAATGTGGAATATTATACTGGAATAGCATTTTCCCCTGTTCCTCATTACTATTTTAACATCATTTCCCGGTTTGAATCATAAGCCCTGCATCAGAATCAAAATGGCTGCCAAAAATTCCAACTGGAGTGGCAAATTGGGAGCAGACCTGTTTAGTCTCACCTGCGAAACACTAACATGAGCCTCAAAGAGATATTTGCTAAATCCCTGAAAGGCTTTATTTGTGATGAAGACATTGTCCCCACCATCTAGAAGTCAGTTAGACTTTTGCATATTAAGTATTGAAGTCTGAAGATAATCTTGTAAAGGAATTTCCCCAGGTCCCTTCCACCTTGGCCCGGGGATGGACCAAAACAGCCACAGCTGCAGCCGGTGAGGCATCGCCCCCGCCCTCCTTCCGGGACCTCTTTCCATCTCGGCCCGGAGGCCGATAAAAGAACTTGCAGTGGTGGCGGCGACAGGACACTCCCGCACTTACTCTGGGCCCCCTCCACCTTGGCCCGGAGGCTGATTAAGAATAGCTGTCGGCAGGCGTACATTATATTTGTGACATTTGATGATATTTGTATTTGTGATTTTTGATATTTGTATTTATGACACTTGATTATATTTGTAATGCTGGACTGTAAATAACACAAGGCTGATAATAAAAGTGTGGATCATAGTAGAGTAGGAAAATAAATGTATTAGAAAACTAGTCAAAAAGCTGATATTATTAGTGGATTGTGAATGTTTATTCACATTTGATTTTGCTTGGATTTTTGTTTTTGTATACATTATGTGTATTGTATTCATTGTAGAACATGTGAATGAGTTGTTTCCTTTATGTATGAGTTTATTCTTTATGTACACTTTTTCTTTTCTGTTTGTCTTTTTTTTTATAAACCTATAAATAAAAATTTTAAAAAAAGAAGTTGACATTGTTAGCTGGAAGACTGGCAATTCAGCAGTTTGAGACCAAAGTACTGCATGACAGATTGAGTGCCTGTCTCTGTCCCAGCTCATGAAAGGAGCCTCATTTGGGTGTTGCCTAAGCGGAGTTTCTTCCGCAAAAATCCTTTCAACCCAGAATAATTTCTGACACAAAATTATTATTATTGGCAGAAGACAAAAAGAGTACTCATTAAGTGCTTCAAGTATTTAAAAAAATAAAAAAGGAAGCATTGTTACATTCTCTTAATATTCCTAACACGCCAAACAATCTTCTAAGATTGAAATTAACTGTACACTTTTGCAAATGTAGATCTAATTTGAATTGCTAAGTATATTATAATTGAACTCCAGTCTAGCTGAATTGTTAATATGAACTACATTTGTTTACTTGAAATATGAATATTCCAAATATTGGCTGGTCAAGTAATGCCTACAGCTTACTTTTATTAATAAATACTCGTATAGAACCTTGGTACTTCAGCAGGCAATGGCTTAATTTTACCACTGTTTTAATTAGCTAAATGAATTATTTATCTTGGTAGGGAATATGGGATGGAAGACATGATGGGAATAGTTTGGCATTGACATTACATGCCCTAATTTGAATCCGTAAAACACAGGGCTGACTAAATGACTTTTTATATAAAAGAAACCCTTGACTCAATTAGCAGTTAGAAAAGGATTCAGACATCGTGTAGATTGCTGAAAATTTCAGTGCCAGATAGCTGTCTCCATATTTCAACTGATTTTTAATTTGTAATTGATTTTTTTAATTTGTACAATTAATTTTGTATCTGTAATTAGTTTCCATAGAAAACTATAAACTTACTTCTCCATAAACCAACACTATACAATTGCAGTGACTACAACTCTTGGAAAAGTGTTTTTCAGCTAAAAATAATAATTTTCCAATCAAATTTCATATCACTTTTAATATATATATATATTTAAATTAATTTTTTTGTTTCAGACATTAAACAGGTAGTAACTAGGATACTGTTGTCAAGCTCCACCTGTGCAACAAAAATACATGATGATCAATGGAGGATGATTAAAAGTGTTCCTTTCCAGATTTTAGGGTGTGTGTAACTCAGAGGTGACATTTTTTTTTTTATTGCTTATGCATTGCATACTCCCAGGGTGCCCCCAGAAGATGTAAATAGTAAACCACTTCTGAATATTCTCAGAATACCTTTTGGTTACCTTTCCTGCCAAAGTGGTACCTATTTATCTACTTGCAGTTTCTGGCTTTTGAACTGCTAGGTCAGTGGTGGCAAACCTATGGCACATGTGCCAGAGAGGGCACATGCACCATCACTCCAGCACAGAGTTCACCCAGCCCCTCTGCCCAGCAGCCCAGTGGGAGTGCTTCCTCCCTTCCCCCAGCACAGTTTTCTCTACCCAGCAGCACAATGAGAGTGTTTCCTCCCTCCCCCAGCACCGAGTTTGCCTGTCCCTCTGCCAAGCAGCCCAAAGGAAGTGGAAATCATTTTGCATGAATTCAGCTGAAAACCTGATTTATTATTTTTAAAACTGCAATAGTGATTGAAACTGTTTGTCATCAGTGTGTCTGCTCAGAGGAACATAGACTTTATGCTGCTATCAGATCCCAGGAATGTGGAAGAAAGGGCTAAATGTCATTACCACTGAGTGGTTGTTATGCTATCAGCACTGCACCTTCCTACAGAACATCCTATGCCTCTCATGCACTGTTAAGTCCTAGTGGTCCTGCAACTGGCAAGAGCAGTCCTTTGTCTCATTCCCTTCTCATCTTCACTCCTTTGGATTAAACAGTTCCTTGAAGCCAACACAAGAAGACAAATTATCGCACAGAAGTTGGGAATACTGTATCTAGAAAAGGGGCAGAAGGTCACCATGAATTTGCTGACAATATAAAATGGTGGGCATGTTATTACAGTGCACATTCACAAGTCCAATTGACATGCAGGTTTTTACAGAGTACTAGCAGGCAGTTCTTCTGACTAGCCAAGGGGAAACATGCCTGTATCAACCCATGTATTAAGTCACAGAGGTAGCCAGTGCTGGAAAACCAGAAGAATGCAGTGGTATTGCCTTACTAAGAACTTGCCAGCTGAACCTACAACTACTCCAATGGGTAGCTCCATTAAGGATATACATATATGCAGATATTAGTATCTGCAGGAAACCAGTACAAACCCCTGTCACTCACCCTGGGTTCTAAAATGGCATTGGCACACAAGCATTATGATGTTGATAATAAGGTTTGTGTTGCACCCGTACAAGCATAAAGTGGCAGCCACATAACAAAACCCAAACTTTATAGAGAACATGGGGTGTGTGTCTTGTACGTCAAAGTGAAGGAGTGCCCTGCCATGCTGCAAACACAAAATAGTGGGTGAGTGTAATTGTGAACATGAGCAGTTGTTATAGAATAAAAATGGGAGGGGGATAGCTCAGGTTAGAAGTGAAATACTACAAGCCATGTCAAGAGGGATTTCTCCAGAAGATTGGAAGCTTGGGATTTCTCCAGAAGAGGTCTTGGCATCCATGGATGAGATGAAGACCCTTCAGTTGTTAAATCACTGGAATGCACATATATCTGTGATATATGTGCACCTTTGCAAAAGGCAATAATGAAAAATGGAGGGTTACATGGTATGTCAACTACACTAGTGATAAAGCTGGAGGGTTCTAATTTTGCTGATGTGGGCTTATCAGAGAGCAGTTAAGACAAATTTGAGGCAAATGATCTTTCCCTGTTCTGACTTTCTGGATGGCATACTTTTGAAGATGCCATGCCAGAAGGAACTGTGAGTACAGTAAATGTGGAGGCTCCCCTAATAAAGCAGAAACCTGTCCCAGATAAGAAATAATTGCCACCAACATCCAGAATTTTTTTGGTAGCAAGACGATCCCCCAGTTAGTGTTACATACTTCCAGGAGTCAAACATGGGGATGAAATTAAAGTAGCAGGAGAGCTTCCAATTTTCCTTATTTCTTATAGCTTATTATGCTGATGAGTAGAAAACCAGAGACAGGGAAAATGTGTAATGAGAGAGTATCAGTGATAACTATACTTATTATAAGAATAAGTGTATCACACAATGTAGATTTTGGCATTTTTCTTTTCTTTCACACTGTTGTCTCTGTGAATACCTACACTTCATTCAGTTATTTTGAAGTATGTGGGAAATATCCTTGAAAAGGAAAACTCAAGTGAAGATCATACACAATTGCAGTTCATGTTTCACAATACTATCTGGTCCTTGCATTACTATTTTGCTAATAATATTAGAAATATTATTCCACTTAATAACTTACTAAAAGAAAGAAAATAGTCAATAATGCACTTTGCTGTTTTGGATTTTATCAGCAATCCTGCATTATCTCGGGAGTTACCATCTTTGGTTCTGGATGGGGCGGTTTTGCCCCAAACAGACCTGGTGCATAACTTGGGGGTCCTCCTCGGCTCGCGACTACTGCTCGAAGAGCAGGTGGCAGTCGTGGCTAGGAGGGCTTTTGCACAACTTCATGTGATTCGCCAGTTATACCTGCTCCTAGATCGGGACTCCTTGCTCATGATCACTCACGCTCTGGTCACCTCCAGACTTGATTACTGTAATGCGCTCTACATGGGGCTGCCCTTGACGACCATTTGGAGGCTTCAACTGGTTCAGAATGCAGCTGCCCGGGTTGTGATGGGGTGTGGGCGGTATGCACATGCCTCACCTCTGCTTCGGGAGCTGCACTGGTTGCCGGTTTGCCTCCGGGTGCAATTCAAGGTGCTGGTAATTACCTTTAGAGCCCTACATAGTAGTGGGTCAGGATACTTAAGAGACCGCCTCCCCACAAGAACATCTGCCCGTCCCACCAGAGCGGACTGGAGAGGCTCCCTAGTTGTTTCACAGGAGGGCCTTCTCTGTGTCTGCTCCGGCCCTATGGAACCTCCTGCCTATGGAGCTACATCTCCAGACAGAGCTGGTGCTCTTTAGGAAGAATCTAATAACATGGCTAGTGGGATAGATATGGGGTGCAGAAGGTATAATGACCCCAGCACATTGGATGATCTGAGCCCCTCTCTTTCTCTACTTTTAAATTAGTAGTTGTAGCATCTGGTGTGTTTTTAATCTGTTTTTAATCTTTTTTAGATTTTAATTTTAAATTTTATAAAAATTAAGGTTTTTAGATGGAAGCTCCCACTTCCTAATCCTGGGCCCTACCTGCCCAGGGAAGGAAATGACTAATGTCCTCTGGCCGGAAGGAAGAATGGATTTTAACTGTTTGTGTTGTGTGTGTTGTTGTTGTTGTTGTTGTTTTTTCCTGACTGTAAACCTCCCTGAGTCACCATGGCGTGTGGGCGATGATATAAATCTAAATAAATAAATAAAAATAAATAAATAATAAATAATCCTGTGGTTTTGACTCCCAATATTTCTAAAACACAATGTGTTTTAATTAGCGTTCTGACTTGTTCCAGAGAGCTTAATATGCTCCATGTTTCCAAGAGGTATTAAACTCACTCTTTTATCCTCAATTAGGAAAAAAAGTCATTTGGTAGATTATGAAATGAATGTAATCTGATGCAAATCAAAATTTAATAATCTCTTTTTACCATTAAGGATGTCTGCTGGGAACTGGAAAGCACGAACAAAGTTGCTCAGCAAGCAACCACACTTTTGATTAAGAATAAGACTTTTGCTCATGTAGAAT
This sequence comes from Furcifer pardalis, assembly GCA_030440675.1. Lineage (NCBI taxonomy): Eukaryota > Metazoa > Chordata > Lepidosauria > Squamata > Chamaeleonidae > Furcifer > Furcifer pardalis. Next base: position 76,931,677 of record CP126891.1, read on the forward strand.
AACTGATGGGTCAGTAGATTAGTGTCCTACTCCATACCAATGTATTTAGCAACAGAGGTCCTGCTGCTGTAAAATCCCACCTACAATTAAGTTAAAGCACAATGATAAATACTGTATACCGTTTGCATATTGCGGTTCAACAGTACTGACTACGGTGTGATGGCAAGCCTACATGTTACAATTAGAGTGCTTGCAGACAACTTGGATTATAATACAGTGCTCTCCAACCCTATGGGACATGGGAACTGCATTAAAGTGCCTAGTGCCTAAATAAGGTTGTGTCTTAAATAAAAATGTAACACAATTATCAGCCTTCTGATTTAGATCAAAAGTAAACATTCAGAGCTCAGTGAAGAAATGTTAATGCTACAGGTACCTGAGCTTTGCTAGCAGGCAAAGCACCCGATAACCATGGAGACCAGAGGAAGCAATGTTGCTATTGTGGCTTTGTTGTTGTTATAAGAAATGGACAGGAAAAATAGCAGTAAATTGTAGCTCTTGAAGCAGGAAGAACAGTGCGGATCTGAGGTTGAAGGTGACAGCAGTAATCAAGTAGGTTCTGTCATTTCTGAATCAGAATATAGGCGACCATCATGGCAATCAGGCATAAAGACTGTCCTGAGAATATAATGCAGTGGCCTTTTATCTGCCTTTTATCATGTATTGCAACATGACCTCCATACCACTGATCCAGTTCCTCGAGTCACTTTCGGATCCTGACCCCTTTTGGCATGCAAAATCCTCATTAGCACCAGGCCAGTATTGATGAAGCTGCTGCCCTCCATCAAGATTGGTGACATTTGTATTAGATTCAAGTGGGATATAATCCACTTGGGGACCATCACCCTTCCCTGTGGACTTCTGCACCCAAGCCCGTTAGTCCTCAGGGTTGTCAGGTTAGTTAACCACTGCCTAATACTAGGTGTTGAGTCACTGGCAGCATGGTCTACTCTATTACCATAGCAAGATAACATGGCCAGACCTCAATTTCTTTCTGTGTGGAGGGCCACACAGAAAGAAATTGGGGACCTCATGTGGCTCATGGGCTGCAGGTCAGGGATCCTTGTGGTTACAATGGAATGAAGAATAAATCTCAGAAATATAAAGTGGTGTACTCAGAATGTTGTTTTTCAAAAGATTTATACTATATCTTCACTCAAATATCTGGGATAAAGACCTATTATGAAGGATTATGTACAACTGTTAACAAGTAAAGATAAAATGCCACACTAGCCAGATACATACTGCAGTTATCAAAACAAAAACATGCACAACAGCCAGGTCTACAGGAGTTCTTAGATTCTCAATGATCTCACAGCATAGAAGGAAATTCTGCCGGTCATAAAAGCATAAACATTTTTAAATTATGTAAAATTATCTCTACATTGTTCCCTCCATAGTGGATACATCACATAACTTAATATTTGAAATTAATATTAATTAATCAAAATAGTTCAATTAATAAGGGACAGTTTCACTTGGTGACATCTGTGCACACCAACCTCCGAAGGTATGTGCTTGACAACTTTTAAAATATCCTGTTGACACCAGACAAAGATTTCATTGTCTCAGGTCCTAAAAGCAGGATACACAAAAAGAGCCTCCTGTTATATATATACTATATTATTATTATTATTATTATTATTATTATTATTATTATTATTATTATTATTATTATTATTATTATTATTATTATTATTATTATTATTATGTGCTACTAATTCAATTCAGTGTGTTGGGACAAAATGCTAATTACCTGTGAACTGGTATATAAGTATAATTGCTATTGCTAACATGTGTAAGGACACTTAAGAGTTTATTGCATGCCCCGTGTTAGTAATTATATGTCCTGGGCTAGGAATAATAGTGTATTTCACTGGTGCCCAAGGTTATTTATTATTATTTATTTATTTACTCACATTTGCTATCCCGCCCCAATCGGGTATACCCGACTCTGGGCAGTTAATCAGCATAAGGATATAAAAGCACAAAGAAGATATGCCAACTCACAATCTAAGCAATTCTGACATCTCACAGGAATATTTGATGGAAATTATAACTAACTGATTTATCTTTTACTTCTGCAAGGTTAAGTCCCTGCGCATACACACAGCTTTGAGTGGGAGCTCTTTGTTCTTTCTGTGGCGAAAGCAGGTCAGACCACTGTGGTCTCTTTCTGAACAGGGGCAGGGTTGATGTTTGAGCCTTATAGGCAGATTCCACCCTTGTTCTCACCCTCTACCTGGGTCATGTTAACCTCCCCCCCCCTTTGTCATCCAATGTGAGACTAAATGGTTGCTTTGAGGCCAGGTAGGAATGTTGGGCTCACTCGCCTGATTGGCAGACTTACTAACGGTGGTGAGACTTTTTCATCTATCCCATACTTATTGCCTCAGCGTTGATGGACAGATCATAGGTGGGTTGTCTTTAAATAGGTCATAGCTGGTGGGTAGGTAGTATGGATTCAATCCAAGTTTCTGTGAGTTCCAGGGGACATGATTTGTGATTGTGTAGCCTTAATCTTGTTAGCCCAGATCACAAGATTCAGCTACAGGGTGGAGTGAAAACACAGGTGGCAAGCTCTGTTGTTGGATACCTATGGGAAAGATGCTTGGGTGCCTGGTGGTAGAGCAATGCCATCAATGATTCACCTAGCCAGTAGTGAGCCACCTTATGGGTGGCACACGACCCTGGGCTTGGGACTTGTCCATTGACAGCAGGAGGAGGAGTCACAGGGAACCCTCTGGCTCTTGACTTGGAAATCTGCACTACCTTAGGCCTTCCACAGAAGTGGGGATTTAACTGTTAATATTCAATAAAGTTGTTGGCCTAGTTTGCTCCCACACTGTGTCTGACTCCTTATTTTGAGCATGGGGTGGGGGCAAAGTACATAAGATATTGTAGGCAGATTTACCTCATCTTCTTCCTTGAATTACATACTTCACAAATGAAACCAAATTCTGCTAGAACTCAATATTTGAGAAAGTGAAATGTCAAATGTGGAATCTGAATTTGATTTACACTAAGAAAATCAAAATGAGCACAACTTAATTGTTTTGATAAAATGGCTGGCCTCTCCAGAGAAACTTCATGAGTTTGTTAACTGGCAATCATTGTGAAGCATTAAATACTATTTAACGGTACCTATCATACATTTCTACATCCTTAATTTGATGTCAGTTTACAAATCTTATCAAATACTAAACACTATTGCTAAATCAACTAGCAAAGATTCAAGTGTCTGCTGAAATACATGTGGCAAATAATAGGGGCTGAAATCAGAATATTTATATATGAAATACTTTATCAAATGTTAGATGAATTAACAGAGGAAATAACAAGGACAAATCTGAAGACAATTTTATTGAACAGAAAGTCTTAGCTGAGATAAAAGGGTATAAAAGACTGACAAAAATCAATCAAAATAATTAGACTATATATATACTTTGTTGAGGAGAGAAAAGCAATCCTGAAATAGAATTCTATATTGTAATATTTTCCTTCCTTTTTGTATCGTCTGTTGTCATGGTTTGCTGATCCCATGAGACCATTGTATTTGATATATCACTTGCTTTTGACCTGGCAAACACTTGGTATCTAGCAACATGACACAGATCTGAAAAGCTATAAACTTCTGAAGTCCAAGGTCACAAAATGATATTCTTACAAATGGAGCAATAAATGGAGAGAGTATTAGCTGATAGGAATGGAAGAGCACATTCTACCTTAAAGATGAGTTCAATGGGGCAGTTTGAACTATTGTATTCATTCTACCAATTCCTGCTTTTAAACCTGGGTAATAACAGAATATATGTAAATGTTACCCTGATGACTGAATGTGATGTGCACAAAAACATAATAGTGTATTTCAATTACCCAAGGTTAATCAGTATAAGCATACACAAACTTTTGCATCACATACATGAATCTCCAGATAGTTGTGAATTTGCTCCTCTTTTGAAGATAAGTAAAAGTAAAGGTTTCCCTTGCTCGAAAGCCAGTCGTATCCGACTCTAGGGGTCAGTGCTCATCTCTGTTTCTAAGCTGAAGAGCCAGCGCTGTCTCTTCTGCAGACGTTTCCATGGTCATGTGGCAGGCATGACTAGACACTGGAGAGAGAGAGAGAGAGAGAGAACAGGACAATAGGATCTGGGTTCAAATTTCTGCTTGGCCATGGAAACTCACTGCTGGGTGTTACTGGTAAAATAACTCTGAAAGCCCTAACAACATCATAATAAATTGAGCATGACTTGACAGTTCATAATCTGTGAATTATGAAGACTGAATGGTACACAGAAACAGCCTCCTCAAAGATTATGGTATTTTTGAACCACAATCGGGTGTACCCTGGTAACAGCAACATTGTGTTTCCAGCTAATCTTTCTTACACTAGTTTAGGCAAAAGAAATTGCAGAATGAATTCACCAAAAGTAGCAGCTTCATTTTGGCAGTTTAATGTCTGATCAAGACACGGAAGAAGAAGATTGAAGAGTAATTTGCTTCCTGTTAAGTGGATGTAGGATTTCAGACCCAGGCCTAGTTCTATTCCGCTCTTCAGAGCAAAAGTGCTGCCCATGCACCTATGCTGTATTGCTTTCTCTCTCTCATACACACTTCAAGAGCTGCCTGTTGACAACAAAGTGCTTTTCAGTGCTGGTCCTGCTGCAAAACAAATGAAAAACAAGCCACTCACTCTGAGAGGCTACTGTTGGTGCAAAGAGGAAGACCAGCCAGGTAGTAATAACAAATAATGACAGTAGGTAGTTCTCCGTAGGGCTTACAACTATATGCTAGAGCAGAGACCTAAGATTACAAGCAAATAGGCAGCAAGGGAGGCAGAAAAAGAAGGGGAAAGGAAGGAAAGAACTGCTTATGGAATAATGTACTAGATACCTCAGCATTGCTCAAGTACCCCAAAGAATGACTTGAGTAGTAGGAACTGTGCAAATATACATGATACAAAATTTTCCCTTATTTCACCTAGAGAACATGGTGGTAATTTTGGCACATTTTGAGCTCCCCCCACAAAAAAATGTGTTTTTTGTGGGTGTTTTTGCCACTATGTGGTCTAAGGGGCTCTTCTGTACAAAAAAAGCCTTTCTTGGAAAAAAATGAGGAGCCTTGAAGGAGCAAATATAGTTATCCAGGGTAATAAAGGTTTCAAAGTATTATAGCCGCATTATAGTGCAGCTATTTTTATTGTGCAGTAGAGCAAATCAACATTCTAAAAGGGAATTCTAAAAATGGAGGAATCCCGAACAAAACATTATAACATTGAAATTTGGCTTCAACTCAGTGCCAAATTTGGTGCAGGGAATTTGCACATTATTTTGTAAGGCATATTCAAAGTTTTTCCTCAGTCACTATGAATGACATACTGACTCCTGCAATCTCCATCTCACACACACACACACACACAGAGAGAGAGAGAGAGAGAGAGAGCTAAATAATTGATTTTAGACTATATTATACAGTTTGTCATAAATACTCTAAAACATAAATGTCTACAAATGTTTATGGGATCTGTTCATTGTATTTTTCTTTGTTTAAAGTATTAAATAAATAACTACTTTTTAAATCATTTTTCCAAAAAAAAAAAATTAACTATGCAGCCATTTTCAAAGTGACAAAACCATTATCTGTTTTGTTGTTGACATAAGCCATCAAATCAGTACCTACTTATGATGACCCTAATAGTATTTTCAAGATATGCAAAAGGCTCAAGGCATGGTCTATCATTTTCATCACCCAGGTAAGTTTCCAAATGAGGGTTTGAACCCAAGTTTCCTGAGCCCTAGTATGACACTATAAACTATTCACTATTCACATACTGTACTATCATTACCCGGTATCCAGTCTGGTATCCTGTATCCTTTAGTCATCTGATTAGTCATCTGATCATATCAGGTTAAATGTGATAAAATACATTAGATAAAATATGATTATAAAAACAAGGTAAAACAGATTAAAAGTAAAATGATACAATCACAATAAAATGAGATATAAATTTTAGTTAATAAAGTTCAATAAAAATCATCACCTTTGCATGCAACCCCTGTTTGATAATCTATCTCAGCCATTTGGCTAAGATCAAGTGTATTTTACTGTCATTACCCATTAGTAATTGTTTATTTTAAAAAAGAGATTATCACAAGCAAACACATGCTTCTTTCAATTAGTATTTTTGACTGAATCTCTTATTTTGCTATGAGTTTGGAACACTATCTTTTTACTGTTAAAAACTGAGTTGTATTTTAATCTCAAAGTAATGGCTTTATAGTGTCTTACCAATCATAATAAATAGGGAGTTACTGGAGTTAAATTCTGCAATATTATTTTTATACTAAAGTATACAAATAAAATATCTAAATGAAAGTGATAATGGAGATAAAAGGAGGATACAATGCCTTGTTTTAATGAGTTTTGACACTGCTTATATTTTCCCCAGTTGACAATTTCTTTTAATTGTTTTTAACTTGGGCACTGGAAATCAAGAGCATACATAAACTATTTGGTGTTAAATACTTTCAACTCATATATTGAAATAATAAACAAAAATTAATGTTATGCAGTTTCCAGGGGTAAGAAAAGCTTTGGCTCCTTGCATTAATAGATTTTCATCCATCATAACTAAGTCAGCAGAAAGGAGAGAGGGCTTTAATAACAACTGCATGGCTTCAGATCCTCCTCTCCTGTTCTGATTGAAGTTAGACATAGTCATTATAAGAATGTATAGATAAGGGGAATTGTTTTAGTCGTGATTAGCTTAAGTCGAGTAGTGCTTGCACCAAAAGGTTGGGATATAAATGTAAATAATAAATAAATAAATATGTCCCACTGAGATCAATTATTGTATTGATCATCCATTGCTTATGAATTAGCATAGAAAGTTGGTCAGTTCAGTCAGGAGTAAAAAAATGCAAAGCTCTCTTACAAAATAGAAAGCATAACTACTGTATGTATTTAATTTGGAGTTCAGAGACAGATGTTATGGCATCTGCAAACTGGTGGGTGTGCCTAGTTCACCACAGTTGGGTGAAAAGTATTATAAAAGCCCAAAGGAGTAGTTCAGGAAACAAAAGGAGAAACTGAGAGTAATTGAGGTCATAGGAACGAAACACTACATGAATTCTCAAGAGTTCTTCATGGCCCTGAGCATCAGTCTTGTCTTGCGAGAGAGTTCACTAGGGGTTGAAAATTGATCTTAAGTGAGCACAGATTTGTTGTTGGCTTCTGCTTCAACACATTTTGCAGGCTCCCGTGGTATGAATGTAACAGTTTGTCTTTCTCTTGTTCTTGAATGAGAACAAGTGACTCTGACTTATTAATGTGAGAGAAGGACAGTTTGCTGGAAACCTTCAGTGAAGTTCTATCATTTGGAAATTTATGCTCAGGGAAAACATCTCAGGAATTTTGAGGACACTGATGTCTATCAAGTTAGCAAAACTATGTGTAGAATGTGTAGAATATTGCTTGGGGAAGACATTCGTTTAAAGTGAACCTGTTGCCTCAGGAGTTGATTCTTAGACATTATACATTAAGGTCCAATTCCATGCCAGTAATATATTGTGCATTTCCCCAAGATGCGAGAAGCTTGTGCTATAACACTCAAGTGCTTTCATTAGCTAGGAATTTTCCTTGTCCATCCATGGTTGAGCTCTAATATCTTTTTTATGCCACAGATTTGGGGCAAACCAGTTTAGAAACGTGCCCCAAAAAAACTCATTGTGGAGGGGGTTGGAGAAGAGCACCCAATTGACACTTCAGCAAAGCAATTTAATAAAGCTCAAGAAGATTTGGAAAACTGACTGTTCTGGTTTGCACTGAGCTAGGATGGGGAAGGATCACTAAGGGGAAAGGAGACAGATGATTAGAATCACAAACATTACCCTCCGTAATGCACTACTTCGTTGTTGGTTCCACTTCTAATAAACATTCATTGACAGAACTTTCATCCATGTAGCTGCCAAATAGTCTTTCAGCTAACAGTCATCACATCATGTTTTGGTATAAATTAGCTATGAGCTGTATCCAGAATTATTTTCTTTGTTGTTCTTCAATTTGCCATCCATAAATCTAATACAGTAATACCTCGGATAACGTTTACCTCGGATAACGCTAAAATCGCATAACGTTAAGTAATCTGGGGAGGAGAATTGGATCGAATAACGTTAAGGTCCTAAGGGATGGATCGGATAACAACCGCTAAAGCCTGTGCAGTTACAATGTATCTCTATGGAGCTTTAACGTTATCCGATACATCCCATAGGATTTTAACATGCATCGGATAACACTAAAAATCGGATAACACCAAGACTTGTGGAACCAAGTTTTAGCATTATCTGAGGTATTACTGTATCTCTAATAAAAGGAAGAGAGGTTTCTCTGTCTACATGTGCTGTGCAACTTTTAATTTTCTCAGTCCTTATTTCACCTCTGTTACTAAACTAAATATCCCCAAATGCTTGACGCTGTCATCATCTACAACAGGGATCAGAAGACTTGGCTCTCCAGGTGTTCTTGGATTTCAGTTACCAGAAGCCCATGTCAGTACACCTGCTGATCAGGGCTTCTGGGAACTGAAGTCCAAGAACATCTGGAGCGTCAGGTTTTTTGACCCCTGATCTAGAAGGTGCTTAAGTCCCTTGATTATTTTGTTTGCCCTTTACAACACTGAGGGATGCCATCATTTTGATGTATTATGAATTTTTTTAAGCTGGTATGTTGTGGGAATGACTATGAAACTACAATGTACAGCTGCAGTTCCCAATATCTACGTTTCTAGAACGTTAATGCAGGATCATGCTTAGCAGGGAAAAAAAGCAGATAGATTTTTACAGGTGGTGAGCCCTGTCACTTGAGAGCTGATTTCTGGAAGTTTAGAGTTTTAAATTTTATTTTTAAATACAGCTGAGTTTAGAATTATACTTTCAATTTACTTTAGCCAGCACTGATGACCTTGACTAATGATAATCTGAAACTGTCCATCAATTTACAATGAAGATTGGAATTTCAGTGTTACCCTTATTATTATATAATACCAGTGAGAAATAACTCATAAAAGTCTTAACAGCGCTGGAGCTAAAAGTTAATTATTAGAATGTTGTACAAAACATGACTTTCATTCATTTTTATTTTTAAATTAGTTCAAGTTGAAACAGCATATCAAAAGTGGACACTCAACTCCTCCTTTTTTAAAGCAATATATTTCAAAAAGATGACAGCCTGTACTTCAAATGTAGATTGTTTTGTAACTTGAGAGTGGCATATACTAAGAAGACTTGAAAAATGGTTTTCATAAACATTCATTGACATGTAGTTGCCGAATAGTCTTTCAGGCAACAGCCATCACATCATGTTTTGGTATAAATTAGCAAAAGTCCACATAATCAAAGCAATGGTATTCCCAGTAGTAATGTATGGTTGTGAGAGCTGGACCCTAAGACTAAGTGAAGAAGAATAGACTCCTTTGAAATGTGGTGCAAAGAGATCAAATAAGCCGATCCTGAAGGAAATCAACCCTGACTGCTCCTTGGAAGGACAAATATTGAAGATAAAGCTAAAGTACTTTGGACACCAAATGAGAAGAAAGGAATCACTCAAGAAGGCCTTGATGCTAGGAAAGATGGAAAGCAAAAGGAGAAGGGGGTGGCAGAGGATGAGATGACTAGATGGGATTGTTGACACAATGGGTATAATGGTGGAGGATAGGGGTGGCTGGCATGCAAAGGGTTGGACTCGACCATGCGACTGAACAACAACAACAAGCCATGAACAGTATCCATAATTATTTTCTTTGTTGTAGCAAGCTTCTTGACACAAGTTTAGATCTTGTGCATTTTTAAGAAGAGTTGTTTGGTACAGCTCACAAATGCACTTGTGAGTTAGCTATTGGGTTCAGCATGGACCACAACATGGGAAGCTACTAGTGTCTTATGTTTCCATTTGGAAACAGACAAAACAAATTTAAGGAAAAACCATGACCATGGGTGAAATGCATCAGCTGTCGTTAAAGTATTTCTTCTTTTACTTATCAAGACAGGATTTCACATAACAACCTACTGTGAAATATGTTTTTAAAATATAGTAGTTCTTTGAAGCCTAATGCCCCTGATCCTCAAGATGAGTGGTTGCTACCATTTTTTTTACCATGTCCCACCTAAGGATCTCTAAAAGTGTAATCCCCCCCGTGACATATAATTCTTATTATTCAAAAAGTGAACTCCTATTCACATGGAGGAAGCTTAAAAGTCCAGTCCCTGTTAATAACTCATTCTTGAATTGCTCTCCTTAAAAATCAAATTGCCCCCTGTGGGTCATGTGCCTCCATATTGGCAACCATAGCTCTAGAAGCAAACTCAATCCAATATTATAGAGAAAGGGAGAAATAAAATAGGTACAGTAGGTGATGTGAATAAATCTTAAAATTGGCAAGAATAAAGGAGGGACTGGGCATTACAGCATGCACTTTGAAGTTTCGCCAATTCCTCCAGGAGATTTTGGATCAGGGGTGTGTATGGTTAAGATTGCCAACACTGTGGTTTTCTCAGTTTGTACAGATTGAATTTGCACATAACTTCTGCTTCTGAACAGCAAAAGTAGTGCCTTTTTCCTTCACGAAGGTAAGCATTTACACAAGAGGTACAACAGAATAGTCTGTTAGAATATTTACAATTATCCCATCAAGGCTATGTACATTTCAGTATTGCATGACTTAAAGAAATAATGCAAAAATAACATTAAAATGAGCAATTCTTGTTCATGAAAATTACTAATTAAAAATATTTTTCTACCACAGAAAATAGCCTATCACCACATGTCACCTCACATGGAGGAGGTAATTGTTGAATGTTTCCTGATAAAATGCAAGTAAATCATATAAGGCTTCCCTAGGTAACATTTATGGCTTGTTGGTAGCCTTTCATTTCCTATGGTAAGGTTCACTAGTTGAAGTCTTTGCTGTATTGATGAACAGTGTTTCTTCAAAAAATATAAACAGTTATTATGTTGGATAGAGTTTGAAGAACTATAGTGTAACATAATAATTTATAATCATAATTTCCTCTGTGAAAGATTATACAGTATAGAGAAATATATTGTCATGTTGCTTCTATTTGGTAGCTGAGAAGTTGCTTTCCCTCTGTAAGTACTCTGTGGTGCCTTTTCTTGCAGAAGTGTCTGACTGTGATTTTGTCGAATAACGGAGAATTAATTGGGCTGTTTTACATGTCCCTTATCTGATGATCATAATATGACAGAAGAGGAAACAAAGATGGGAAGATTCATTATTGTTCCTTTCAACAAATAGTCTTCTGAGAAGGCATACTAAATTTAACTTTCCTATAAATGGACTGTTCTTCAGAGGGAAGTTTGTATTTCTCTTGTAAGGCCATTTTGAGTGAAAATGTAACAGTTCTATCCTGAAGTGCATTTTTTTATCCAGGACAGGCTTTCTCAACCTTTTTGGGGCAGGGGCTGGATCACTTCCCTCAGAATGGCTGCATGGGCCAGTCACATGTTTCCATGTGAGTTCTCACGCAATTTCTGCGAGTTCTTGCTGTTATTTGGCACTTCCGGGTGGTAGTGGGAGCAAGAACAAGGAGGGCATTGGGGGCCAGATGAAAAGGCTTTGGGGGCTGGGTCTGGCCCATGGGCCAGAGGTTGAGAATGCTTGATCTAGGAGGTAGAGAAGTCAGAATTATTTAAACACTCAGCCTGGCAATCAATAGCAGATCACTAGAAATACAGATCCTAATGACAATTAGAACAGATAAGCCAAGAACAGTCAACTTATAAAGGCTAGGCCATTAGGAATGTGAAGCAATTGCCTCAGGGGAGCAGATGTGAAGAGAGCAGAAATCACAGCAAATGGTTAGTTATTTAATCCATTGCAGTTTTTTTCTTCCCTCTTGTACCAAAGTGATTTAGTTGGCTTGAACACTGTACCCTTGGCTTTGGGGTGGAAGGGCAGCACTCTTTGCCTATTCAATTCAGACAACAAATATGCTTTGAGAGAACCTTTCAGAAGCTTTCATAATTTGAAGGTTCCTTTTTCAGCTGTATGAAGCTCAAAACGAGAACTAGTCCAGAGTCATACTGGATAAATTCACCTGTTCTGTCCCCAGCAAGGTAAATATGGATGGGCTTTGCAATCAAACAAAAGTCAAGACAGTGGAAGAATTGGCATGGACAGAGTCTAAACAGGAAGTAAGATTTTGATACTTTTGTTATTTGCTCATTCTGCAGTTGTTATCATGCATAGTGATTTGTCGGCAGGAAGTTCTGGAGAAAATGAAAGTTCATATGCATAACCTTTTGGTGATTAAACAAAGGTAGCACTCAACCTAGAATCTTCCTTCTACTTATGAATTACACAGTTCCTTTCACTCCTCTTTCTAATATTTCAAGCATAACATACAAATATCACAGAAGAATATACTCTGATTCTTTTTACATAGAAATACTTCAGCATCCTGAGAGCTTCAGGATTAGTGTTCCCACCTCTTAACCTTCCTTATTAGTTCAGCTAATCACACAAATTAGTGGGGCTAAACAAGCTGAACATCAAAAGCCTTACTGAACCTACAGAATAATGATGGGTAACTAGTCACTCCATTTTAATTATTAAATGCAGTGCACCACAACAGATCATTATTGCTTAATGGTCATCATAACCTCACATTAACCCACACAATAATTTCAGTTTTCAGAGTGGATATGTTGAGCAAAATAACATTTTGCATTATAATTTTACATAATACAGTACTCCATTCTTGTATGTTCTTCATTTTGAAAGCATATTTGGTGTTCCTATTTGTTGCCTGAAGTGGAAGTAGGAAATGAGCATTGAACTGGTTGACATATTTATAACTACTATATTTTGGTCTTTCATTCAGGAATATCTGAATACTTTTGTTGAGACACACAATTCTTTACAAAAATATAACTCTCCTCAGCAATTCTTCCCTGGTCATATCAAGACATAGTCAAACTTAGCGTGGATAGAAGGAAATATGTGGGAATTAGACCTGGGATCTAATCCCTCTCAAAAGATTAAAACAAACTGAGGCTGGGAGTGGTACTGGTAAAACCACTCCTTAAATATCTCACTTGTCTTGAAAGCCCTATTATATCACTATAAGTTGGTTTTGACTTGGCAGCACACAACAGCAAGGAGAGAACTGTTAACATAAAAAACAAGTTATAATAATGAGTTAGAATACTCACAAATGGTTATCTAAACTAGCTGTCTGTTAGCACAGGAATCCAGAATTAAAACATTCCTGAGAGGCAGCCATTTGTAAGGCTCTAGTCTAGTGCAGTCATCTTCCATAAGTGGACTTTGAGCTACTCAGGCACAAGATATTTTGGGCTGTACACTGTGTGACAATAGTGACAGAGCTAAAGGAAGAGCTTTACTGTGGCTAGGCCAAGACATTCTGTTGCCTGAGAAGTGCAGCTGCAAGTGTCATCCTCAAATCATCCAAGTCACAGTGGATAGTCTCAAAAGTCAACCATGTTATTTTGCTATCTGATGCAAAAAATCCCACTGGCACTTTCTGCCTCGCTGATAGTATGCAACAATAATATTTAACACAACAAATATTTCTAAAGATATTTTTGTCACATAGCTTATGCACAGTTGAATACTTCCATGTGTGGTATATGCCAACGAGTCAATTCTGATGTATAAAGACTGTAGTTGGCTTTCCAAAATGGGTAAAACATTTAAGGGTTTGAGCAGCAGGACCTTCCAGTGATTTTCTATAGTCAAGTAATAATAATAATAATACAGTGGTACCTCGCTTAAAAAGCATAATGCGTTTCACAGGACTGCTTTTTAAGCGAGTTTGCTCTTTAAGTGAAACACCATTGTAAGTGACCAATTGTGACTTCTGGTAGGGGGCATTGTAAACCCTGGTTTAGTTGTTATGTGAGTTTTTTGTTGGTTTAGTTGTTAACCGAGGCACCCAGTCAGAGAAAAATCTGCTCTTTAAGCGAGTTAGTCTCTAAGAGAGGCACTCTTTATGCGAGGTTTTGCTGTAATTTCATGTCAGTGGTCTCTATTTATCTAGTACCCAGGTCTTGAACTGCCAACTTGCTGGCCTTCCAGCTAACAAGGCAAGCTTCTTAACTACTGAGCCACTACAATCCATATGGCTGAGTGAAGATCTGAATACAGGGCTCTTGTTCCTAGTCAAACACTCTCCCCACTAACTTACACAATCAGCTCCCAAACTAGTTCCAAATTCAAGCAAATACTCAGATGAGTGCACATTCAATAATACTAGGCCTTGGGGAAATTACTTTTGTGGACCATAGTTCTCAGAATTTTTCAGGAGCATAGCTATTGCCCATGATAGCTAGAAAATTGTAGGAGTATGGGGGTGGGGGAGAGTAAGAAAGAAAAGTCCAAACTCCATTATTTTGGCAGCTGAGCTAGGAAAACCCTGTGACATTTTTCTCCATGTTTGCTAGTGAAATTGCAAACTAAACAAGCAATGGCCTACAGCTCTTTCAACACAGCCTAAAGCTGCTGCACACAGGAGGCAGCTGTCACATTCAACCTAAAGTCCTGTACCCTGGAGCAGCAGCTCTTTTCTATCTCATCACCCTTCTGGGCACATAGCAGCTCATATAGGGCTAGAATTCCACTGCATATAAACTATGCAACAAAATGTTTAACAAAATAGTATCTGTTTTTCAACACAGAGTTGGTTTTCTTCCATGTCTATACCAGACATGAAACTGCCAAAACAAAGCCACTTTTTGGTGAGTCCATTCTGCAGTTCCTTTGGCCTGACCTAGTATGAGAAAGACTGACTGGCAACACAAGGATGCCCGATTGTAGTTTAAAATTAACAAAATCTTTGAGGAGGCTCTTTCTGAGTACCTGTACCAAGAAGATTGTTGTGAGAATGCAATGCAGTGGCCTTTTTATCTTCCTTCCACATCACATTATGAACTCTGTACCACTAATCCAGTTCCATGAGTCATTTCTGGTCCTGAGCCCCTTTGACATGCAAAGTCCTCATCACCCCCAAGCCAGTATTGATGAAGCTGCTGCCCTCCATCAAGATGGATTAAAGTGGGATCTAATCCCTTTCCTGTGAACTTTGGCACCCAATGTCGTTAGTCCTCAAGGTGGTCAGTTTAGCTAACCACCACCTGACACTCGGCGTTGAGTGGCTGGACTTCAATTACCAGTCTTCTTGGACTTCAATTACCAGAAGCCCAACTCCTGCTGATCAGGGCTTCTGGGAATTGAAGTTTGAGAACACCTGGAGTGCCAAGTTTTGCTATCACTGGTCAATTCTATTACCATAGCAGGATAACCTGGCCAGACAGAGTTGGTACTAAGAAGCTAATAAAAATGGGAGTGGGGATGGTTTGGAGACAGCTGGTATACAAATACAGAAAGAAGCTCAGCTCTTGTGGAATGCCTAAAATGAGCAAAAGTCGTTCTCCAACAGAGCAAATAAAATGCAACTCCAGATGGACTCAATCTGCACTTACCTTCAATAACACACCTTGCTTCTGTTATGTTCTTATCTACTGACAACATGATATTGCCCTTTCTCAGATACAAGGTTCACCCACCTGACAATTCTCCCATCACTTCATTCAGTCCATATTTCCCCTATGTCTCCTCCCACTTCTATTATTAGTGATTCTATTAACTTTTCAAGCAATCTAAATTAGCAGTCAGGGAAGGCAACTGAGCTGCAAAAAG
The DNA here is from genome assembly GCA_030440675.1 of Furcifer pardalis. Classification (NCBI taxonomy): domain Eukaryota; kingdom Metazoa; phylum Chordata; class Lepidosauria; order Squamata; family Chamaeleonidae; genus Furcifer; species Furcifer pardalis. The sequence continues at coordinate 76,947,410 of CP126891.1, forward strand.
TTATGCCATGGTTCAGCACTTTAATTAAATTCAGGGAAAGAACAAGTGCCTAGTTTAATTCCGGTGGAGTCCACAGAGAACGCCCCAAAGCTCAAGTAATTTCAGGAGAATAAGAGCTTTATTTACCAAAAAAGCAGGCAGAAAATAAAACAACCAAATGCAACCAGAGAGAGAGAAGTAAGAATGTTACTAGAATGTCGTGCAAATGTGTTCAAAGATTCTGAGTTTGCCTGCATGCATCAAGGCAGGCAGATGGAAAAAATGATTAAATTTGCAAAATGTATGCAGGGGCAGCATTCCTCCATAATGTCTCATTATTCAAGAAACAGTGATTATCTCTGGTAAGGAACTGGCTTCTCTAGAGCTAGGGTAGCCACTAACAGTGGTGGCCAACCTTGGCACTTCAGCTGTTCTTGAAATTCAATTCCCAGAAGCCTTGATCAGCAAGAGTGCTGACTTGGGATTCTGGTAATTGAAGTCCAAGAACACCTGGAATGCCAAGGTTCACCATCACTGCACTAACACATCATTAAAAACGTAAAGCAAAAGAGGATTTTACTCACTCAACAACTCCACCTCCAAATCGCAAGCAGTGACTCGAATCAAGCGCATCAACTGCTGATTCCTGCTTCTCCCCCTAATTGAAGGAGGGAAGCAGCTCCTCTCTCCAGGCAGCATTCTTCTTCTTCTTCCTGTACTGCCATATCCAAATCTGAATATAGGCAATCCTCATGGTGATTAGCCATGAAGACTTTCCTGTGAATATAATGCAGTGATCTTTCATCTGCCTTCTGCATCACTGATCCAGTTCCACAAGTAACTTTCTGGTTGGGGGCCCTTTTGGCACACAAAGTTCTCCTCAGCCCCAGGCCAGTATTGATGAAGCTGCTGCCCCGCATGAAGATGGATTTGAGTGGGATTTAATTCACTTTGGAATCGTCAGCCTTCCCTGTGGAGATCGGCACCCAAGCCGTTAGTCCTCAGGAATTGCTGGCAGTAGAGTCTACTGGTAGTAGGCAGCATGGTGGCTGGATATTCAAAGGGAACCGCATTAAATAATCTTCTCTGTGTTCAAAATATTCTTTGAGGCAATTGCCCTCTATCAGATCTTTTCTAACATTTGCTTCCTCAGTCCAGAAATATTTTTTCTCTCAACTTCTCTCTCCTTTTACAATCTGGCTTCCATCCTCTATATGGTCAACCTAATTTGCACTTAAATCAGTGCCAGATGTAACAACTGTTCATCAAAAGGTTTTTATTTTGTCCTTTTTCTCTTTTGATATCTTTCCTATCTTTTGAGCGATTGATTCTCATTTGTGCTTGATTCACTGATACACCTTAGCTTTCCACAACACTTGCTTCAGATGGGCATACCCATTTAGTTGTTCATGAGTATTACAGAGTAAGAGTCTTCAGCATACATTATTTTCTGTTGGAGAAATTCAGTCAACTTTTTTCAGTCTTCAGCACTGGATACATAATTTGGTCCTCAACCATATGAAGATATATACCTATTTAGGGGGGCAACATCTTAGCAAACATAAAGCAAATGTAATTCTTAGCCAGCTGCACCAACCAAACTCAGTAAACACAGCAGTTCCCAGCATGGAGAACCTTATATTTTAGCCAGGGTTCACCTATGTCTAATGTCAGAGTGTTTTACTCTGCTAATTTGCTTCTCACCTCTCTTTGAACCATGACTTGCTGGTTGTTTATATTCCTACTAAACACAAGATATCAAGCAAACTTTTCAAGAGGTAAGCAAAGGATCAGTCGTCTAGATGCCCTTTTTCTTATAATCAGCTTTTAAAAAATCTTAAATTATTTCCGTACAACTTCCCTACCTCTATTATCGACTAGTTATGCGCTATATCTGGATCATGTCAAACCAATAGATACTTATTTCCTTAGAAATTTTTCTTTCTGCCTAATCTCACACCTCCACCTATCATGGTTAGTCATGGCAGCATGCTTGTTTACACATCGACTTATTTTATGTTTGGGAGGGGACACAGAATTTTTAGAAAAGAATGTGGACGCTTGGCTAGGCCATAGCATTTCTGTCTTCTAAGATGAGGCTGACAAACAGAGTTCCCCCATTTTAACAGGTGAAACAGTGCCACTAGTAAAATCCATGAGAAAAGCTGAATGGATAAATGTGTTGTGAAATGAAGCTGTACTGCTTTGCTGAAAATTACCAGCAGCACATAAAGACAGACAGACAGACATCTCCCAGTTATTTTGTGAAATGATGCACCAACAATCATGTCTCAGACATCCTGTGACCTTTTGCTCTTTCATGTGAATGGATCAGAATTCCTTTGTTCTGTTTGGCTAGAGAAAAGCTCCACTCAATGCTTGTGTGAGAAAGTTTGAAAAGCACTCATAAAAAATAGCAGCTGGAACTAATTCAAGGATGAATAATCTAGAGTTTATTCTCAGCCTCATGGGAGATTGAATTTACTGGGAAATCTAAAGCTAACAGAAGTAACAGCTTTCAGTACATTTTAACAGCAAAATAACAGTTAAACATTTCAGCAAGTATTTCCATCTCATCCATAAAATTCTGACACATTTTCTTCCCAGTCTTTGTAGACAACCTATTAATGACAACTGAATATGTTCTGCTGATATATTTCTTTTCTCCACTTTCATTCAACAGAAGTAGCTGGATCTTCCTAGTTGCAGCCAATTTAGCTAATTACATTTTATTTGATAAGACTTAATGCTGATAAGTCTCATTAATTGTTTTAATATGGGAAAGCCTTTATAATGTGCACAGAAACCTTGTCAGATGGCTTATGTAGAGAAATTATAATGCATAGTAATGACTTATCCAAGGCCACTGAAGTTAACAAAGCTGAGTAGGAGGTTCACTCTTGGCTCAATACAATGTACTTTCAACTGGTTCATAAGGAGTATCATATCATTGTTCTCTCCTCACACTCCACATCAATGAATTTTGCCTGTATAATAATACAGATGTCTTTCTACTAAACTTGTATAATGTTAACTGGAGGGATATCATAAAAGTAATAATGAAACAACAGGCTGCATTGCATGTTAAAGCATATCTTTTATTTGTATCATAAGGCTGGTGATTTTTCTTGTTTTCACACACTACCTGCATATTAACATATGACACAGACTGTGGCCAAGGAACACCTAATTATCAAATTAAAGCAAAAATTATTCCAGAAAAATTAAGATAGTAAATTAAGAGTGAATCTTTATTGGAAGCCATGAAGATAGTATTTCTATGCTCTTACATAGGCTTTATTTTGTTTGGGAGGAATAGAAATCATTTTGTTTCACTGATTATAGGAATAAAATTACTGCTACAGCCATAATTTCCAGGGAAACACCCAAGAAAGAAAGATGCTCTGGTCTATTGCATAAAATGGAGTCATGTTCAGTTTTGAAAATTTGATAAATTAAAATTCGAACTAGCAGTTGATTGTCCAGCCGTGTAGCTGTCAAAATAACATGTTAGCATAGCCAGTGTTTTTGTTGAAAACTATTCAACAAGGTACATCAAAAGCCTGATCACATAAATAACTTGAAGAGCCATGATCATATTGGTTCAAGACAGGCTGTCCAACAGGTGCATGCTTCAGCTGCTTTACATCTGTTTGTACCCACAGCTGCAATGGCTGATTCACAACTGTGTAGCTAACCTTTTGTACAGTTAGATGGACAAGACATACATGTACGAAAAACATGCAAACACGCATACATGTGCACAAGCACACATGCATGCACACAGTTTAGCAAAGCACTGTCAGGCATGCAGTGCACTGCTGACACAATACTTGAAGCCTTAGGCTTTGCTACAAACACAGCATTCAAGAATGCAAGTCTACTTCCACATTATAAAGTGATCAAGTAGGACTTTGTGAAGGTGAATCACTATGGCAACAATACATTTCCATCTCTTATTTGTTGAATAGCTAGAATATTTCAGTTATGAGCATGACATATCTCCAACATTTATTTTCTGTTAAAACTACTCAGAAAGTCCCTCTGAGGCCATGGGAGGCAATTTTGCAAAAATTTTGGTAGAGTATAGCAACCTTGCCCCCTTCCAAGCCTGAAAATATTTTTTGTCTTTTTTAAAAGAAAATTGACCACCAGAAGCAGTGCATGGGCTTTGCCACCCCTGTCCCCAAACAAAGATACTAAAGGGCCAAAACTTTATTAACTGTTAACGTTAACTAGGAACAGCCCCTCCCTTCCTGCACTGGGATCTATGTATGTAGTGTGGTATCCTGGGACGGAGCCAGGGGATTTCTCCCTATCCCTGCTCCCCATTCAGTGAGTCCATACGCCCTGAGAGTATGCTGTCACTTGACATGCCCAGTCCTGGCCAGCCACTAGGGTAAAACTTGGCCAATCACCACCACCCACCACTCAGGAGTGGGGGTGGGGAGCCAGCTTTAAGGTTCCCATTGGAGCACACCCAGTGGAGTGATGCCTGAGTATAGGGTGAAAAAATCCCCCCTCAGGGTAGCAAGCATCTCTGAGGACGATACCATGTTCAGGAGAGGGGAGTGACTTTAACAATAATCCAGGGTGTATTGGCTCTAATGGGAATGCTGAGAGAATTCTTTCATGTATCCTTGGAAATGAGTAACTCAATATATCTTGAATTTGAGATGAAGGTAAGGAAGCTTAATTTCCAGACAGCTTTCATATCCTATTGCTACTATTTTCAAAAAGTAGTCTGGCTCACTGAGCATAACATTCACCTAAAGTTCAGTATGACTGGGAAGACATTTATGTTAGTAAAAGTGCTCCTGAAATGCTTAAGAAAACCTTAAAAGTGGCACAAACTCTACAACATTGAAAGTGCAACTGTTTGGGTAGTTTAGCACATTTGTTCAACATCTAGAATTTAAATTTTCCAGTGAGAGCATTGATTTCTCTAAAAGACCACATAAATCTCCCAAAGATATTGAAAATGATTTTTTTCTATAGGTAAATGCACTTTTCAATAGCCTGTGATGATAATAATCCAGTGTGAGCATCTTCTACCATTAAATGTTAAAACAGATTTCAGTGAGCTAAAGAAAGACACTGCTTTTTCTATCAGATGTTATGGCACCCTAGAATGATATGCAGTGGTGGGCTAAAAAAAATTACTACCACACTGTGGGCATGGTATGGTGGCTGTGGCCGGGGAAAAGCCCTGCATTGCACCCGAATTAGGGCTACTTTATTTCAAAACATGGATGGGTGGGGCCAGACATATTTTCTGCTACTGGTTCTGGCGAATTGGTGTGAAACTGCTGATGCCCATCACTGATGATACCCCTTGTGTCAGCTATTGTAAGACACAGTAGGAGCTGACACTCTTTGGATTGGAGAGGGAGTTAATGTCAATCTTCACTCTGACTTTCATTCAGTTTCAAATCAGTTTTGATAGCTAGGCAAGGGGCACTGAAAAGATGGCTGAAAGGAGAAAAATTGTTTTTTCTCTCTCTCACTGTTTCTGCTTTTTTTGGACAGGCGTTTTCTTTCAACATTTTCTGAATCACACTTGTTCCATATTGGAACTGGATGCTAATATTATTAATTTGTTTCCCCGTTCCTTTTCCTTTTCTTGGCATTTGATGAAGGTGCAATCCATTCCTTACCTGTGCTGATTTTGATGCATCTGCTATGCTGGAGGGTCAGTGCAGATCCAAGAAACTTTATTTATAATAGATGTTCACATTCTCCAAATGAAAATGGAAGTAGTAACTCATTTTCCCTAGCCCATCAAAGCAGTCTACCCATCGTGCCAGCCATCACATCAGTTTGAACCAGTTCCCACAATGATGCTGCATTTCTTCATTTGGGATACAAATTTCTATCAGGTAAACTTTAGTAACACTTTAAAAACTTAATCAATTCCTTCATATTTGGATTATAAGAATTTACAATTTATTTATTTTTTAAATCACATATCGGAGATACCAATGCTATCAGGTTCGCCCATTCATCACAAAGAGTTTGAAAATGTAACTTGTATAATTCTGTCTTTGAATTGTTCTGTGTTCAACCATATTATCACAGAATCAGTATGGCCTCCTTTTTCTTTCAGAGACAGGTCTAATTTTCATGCCAGATAAGTACAAGATGGTCTTCTCCACCTTTTAAATTGCTGTGCCTACACAGGTTGTTTAATGTTGAGGCAAATGAGGAATTTGCCAAAATTTGCATTTGCTGTCAACTTAATCTGATTGACTATGCTTATTTCAGGTCAGAAGATCACACACAGCAAAAACTTTTTGTCCTCAGTTGCAAATGGACAGGTCAGGATAAGAGGTAATATGCTTGTGCCTGTTCTCTTGGAACACTTAAATTACATTTAAATTTGATATTATCCATTTATTTGTGAAGTCAACTCAAATGGCACCATCTATCACTTCAAGCCATTTATTATTGAGTACATAGAAACACATGATCTCCTTTAAAATGTAATGAGTTCTGTTGAAATTAGATTGCACTCAAATATGAACTGGCAATATGGACATATGTTAAATCTATCTTCCTACGCTCTGCATAAAGTGCTGCTCTTAATTTCCCACAGAACAAAAGCTCAATTTACAAAGAATTAGGAATTCTTTTATTGTGCTAAATGGAGTGCATCATTATTAGCAATGAACCCTAAGGAGATCTGAAAGTGGATCAAGACTGACTAATGAGGAAAGGAGAAAAACATGGCTTCCATCCCAGAAAAATGACTCATAGAGGAACCAAGCCAAATAGAAAACATTCAGTGAGGACAGAAAAATATATATCGGTAGAAGTCTGCTCCAGTGATCTTCATTCTTCTGTCTGTTCAAAATGTGTAAAATTACACAGAGATGTTTCAGTACACACTCATTTTACTTCCTAACCAAATAGGAACATAAAAATGTTAAAGAGCAAGTATTCATGTTTTAACCAAATAGGAACTTTAAAATGTTAAAGAGCAAATATTCAGCAGATTTATGTTTTATTTCATTTGGTTTTTTTTTCTCAAAGGGCAAACAAGATGCCTGTAGGAGAGGCTAACACATCACATCTACTAAGATCAGAAATTTTTTTACAATATATTTTTCCTTTACCCAGTGTCTTAATTGCTATTTCCAGTGGCTAGTATAATGACCCAATGTTCAAGATTAAATGGATTATAAAATGCAAACTGATCCACAACTCAATGTACATGTAAATACCAAAACCACATAGCATTTAAATTTTTAACATGGTTTATCGAAGATAAAAATATTTTATAGAATAAGATTTTTTTAAGACAGTAATACAGTACCCCAGATAACGATTACATAGGATAATGCTACAATCAGATAACGATGCAAGTTTTTGGGAAAAACTTGCATCGGATAACGATTCTGGATAACGATCCTTTAGTGTTATCCGATTCAATCGTCTGGGGGGTGAGGAGTGGGGATTGATTCCCACCCGTTGGGGGGTGGATTTGGTAGCCCAATTCACCCCCCAATTGCAGCGATCTCTGCGAGAGCAGTAGGGTCAGGGGAAATGCACGCTCATGAGTGCCTTTTTACCCGACCCTACTGCGCTCTCAAGAATTGTTGCGAGCGCAGTAGGGTCAGGAGGAAATGCACGCTCATGAGCGCATTCCCCCTGACCCTACTGCACTCGCAAGAATTGTTGCGAGTGCAGTAGGGTTGGGGAAAATGGATGCTCATGAGCACATTTCCCCTGACAGGCTCAGCGTTGGCTACAATCCTCCCCCTGCGCAGGGATCACATTGTGGCACCTTAAAGACTAACTCTTATATTTAAATATGAGTTTTCATGAATCAAGTCCACTTCATCAGACATAAGAGTGAGGCCCCTATTTATACACATCAGGCACAGAGGCAGACAAGGGTTGGTCAGCACAATAAAAAAGTAACATTATAGCTTTTTACTAACATGGCTACCACTTAAAAACTTCAAACAAGAAGCTAAGTGTCTGTTGCCAGAATATAAGGCCAATATATTTTATAATGTTGACATGCTCTTTAAGTGATATACACCCACTAAAGACATATACAAATGTATATAGCAATCATGTAAAAATATGAATGTGAATGATGAATATTTGTTTGTTTGTTTATACAAACAGCAGCAGACAGACAGACAAAACACATACAAAAGGACAAACAAACAAAAGCAACATACGAATTAAAATATAGCCTACCGTGGCTCAAGTAGTTAAGATGCTGGCTGGGAGGCAGAGGAAGGTCAGCAGTTCAAAACCCAAGTACCTGTACTGCATAAGAGAGTAAGCACCCATCTCTGTCCCAGCTCCTGCCAACCTAGCAGCTTGAAAGCAAGAAATTGCAAGTAGATAAATAGGGACCACTTTGGCAGGAAAGTAAACAGCATTCTGTGCACTCCGGTATCTAGGCATGTGTACCACATGTCCATGGAAAAGTCTGCAGGTGCAGACAGCACTGGCTCTTTCACTATAAACAGAGATGAACTGAACCCTAGAGTTGGATATGACTGGCTTTCAAGCAAGGACATACCTTTACCTTTATTACAAACTAAAAGTTACATTAAAAAGCATAAAAACCAAACAGCCATTTTTTGTTGTTCAGTCGCACAGTCGATTCCGACCCTCTGCGACCCCATGGACCACTGCCCGCCAGGCACTCCTGTTCTCCACCATCCCCCTCAACTCGCTGAGCTCTGTGCCCATTGTCTCCACAATACCATCTAGCCATCTCATTTTTGGCCGCCCCCTTTTTTCTTTTGCCCAGCATCAAGGCCTTCTCAAGCGAATCCTCTCTTCTCATTTGATGTCCAAAGTACCTTAGCTTCATCTTTACAATTTGACTTTCTAAGGAGCATTCTGGGTTGATTTCTTCTAAGATTGACCCATTTGTTCTCCTTGCTGTCCAGGGGACTCTCAAAACTCTCCTCCAACACCACATCTCAAAGGCATCTATTCTTCTGCGCTCAGCTTTCCTAATGGTGCAGCTCTCGCAACCATACATTGCCACAGGGAATACCATTTATTTATTTATTTACTCATATTTACTATCCCGCCCCAATCGAGTAGACCCGACTCTGGGCAGCTTTGACAATACAAATTTTTGTTTTCAATATGATGTCTCTACTTTTCATTATGCTCCCCAGGTTTCTTATTGCTTGCCTCCCAAGAATCAGTCGCCTTTTTATTTCATGGCTGCAATCCCCATCTGCAGTGAGATTTGATCCCAAGAAAGTAAAATCTGTCACTGCTTCTACTTCCTCCCCATCTATTTTCCAGTGACTGATAGGGCCTGTTGCCATGATCTTTGTTTTCTTTATATTGAGTCTCAAGCCAGCTTTTTCACTTTCTTCTTTCAACCTAATCAGGAGCTTCTTTAGGTCCTCCTCACTTTCAGCCATTAGGGTGGTATCATCTGCATATCTCAAATTGTTGATGTTTCTCCCAGCAATTTTGATCCCAAATTGTGATTCCTCCATCCCTGCATTGCGCATTATGTGTTCTGTGTATAAGTTGAATAAGCAGGGTGACAAAATGCAGCCTTGTCTTACTCCTTTTCCTATTCCAAACCACTCTGTCATTCCATATTCTGTCCTAACTGTTGCTTTTTGCTTCATGTACAAATTTCTCATGAGACATATAAGGTGTTCTGGGATTCCGATCTCTTTAATTACTTGCCACATTTTGTTGTGGTCTACACAATCAAAGGCCTTAGTGTCATCAATGAAACAGAAGTATACTTGTTTCTGATATTCCTTTATTTTTTCCATGATCCATCTTGTGTTGGTGATGTGGTCTCTGGTCCCCCTGCCTCTTCTGAACCCCACCTGCACTTCTGGTAATTCTCTCTCCACATGCTGTTGCAGCCTATCCTGTATTATCTTAAGCATCACCTTGCTAGCATGTTGGATGAGTGCAATTGTTTGATAATTTGAACAGTCCTTGGCATTTCCCTTTTTGGGGATTGGAACATATACTGATCTTTTCCAATCTTGTGGCCATTGTTGTGTTTTTCAAATCTGCTGGCATATAGAATGTAATAATTTGATTCCATCATCTTTTAGGGCTTTGAAAAGTTCAACTTGGATACCATCAACTCCACTGGCTTTGTTGTTTGCAGTGTTTTCTAGGGCCTTTCTGACTTCACTCTCTAGGATGTCTGGCTCATGTTCAATGTTCTCATCATTGTGATTATCAGGGGTGTTGAGGTCCTATCTGTAGAGTTCCTCTGTGTACCTTTTCCATCTTTTCTTAATCTCTTCTGCATCAGCTAACTCCTTGCCATCTTTGTCATTTTTGCTTTAAATGTTCCCTTAATTTCTCCAATTTTTTTGAAAAGGTCTCTAGTCCTACCTTTCGTGTTGTTTTCTTCTATTTCTTTGCACTCTTCATTCAGGTAGGTCTCCTTATCTCTCCTTGGTTTTCTTTGAAATTCTATATTCAAGTGATTGTATTTTTCCCTTTCTCCTTTGCCTTTTGCGTCCCTTCTTTCCTCTGCTATTTTAAGAGCCTCATCGGACAACCACTTAGCTTTCTTATACTTCTTTTCTTTTGGTATGGTTTTTCTTGCTGCCTCCTGCATGATGTCCCGCATCTCTGTCCATAATTCTTCTGGTACTCTGTCTATCTGGTCCAAGCCATTAAATCTGTTCCACACCTCCACTGTGTATTCCCAAGGAATATTGTCTAGGTCATATCTGTCTGGCCTAATTGTTTTTCCTATTTTCTTTAGTCTAAGTCTGAATTTTGCAATCAGTAGGTTGTGATCTGAGCCACAATCTGCCCCTGGTCTTGTTTTTGCTGACTGTATGGAGGTTCTCCATCTTTTGCTGCAGAGTATGTAATCAATCTGGTTTCTATGTTGGCCATCTGGTGATGTCCATGTGTAAAGTCTCCTTTTGTGTTGCTGAAAGAGAGTGTTTGCTATGACCAGTTCATTATCGTGGCAGAACTCTATCAGTCTTTGGCCTGCTTCATTCTGTGTTCCAAGACCAAACTTGCCTGTTATGCTGTTTACTTTTTGATTTCCTACTTTGGCATTCCAGTCTCCTATGATAATGTTTACATCATTTCTTGGTGTTTGTTCTATGAGGTGTTCTAGGCCTTATAGAATTGGTCAATTGTGGCTTCATCTGCACTAGTTGTTGGTGCGTATACTTGTATTACAGTGGTATTGAATGGCTTGCCTTGTTTTCTGACTGACATAATTCTATCATTTTTGAGATTATATCCCATTACTGTTTTTCTCACCCTTTTATTGACAATTACTAACAGTTTAAAAATGGAACTGAGCAATGTAATCAGTAACTTCCTTAAAGATAAATGTCTTCGGCAGCTGATAAAATAGAAATAGAGGTACGTACTAATTTTTTAATGCAACTCTTAGAATTCCTTAGTAAGCATTGGCAGTTTGTATGGCATTTGGGGAATTCTGGGAGTTGTAGTAATTTTTCCACTTGTGGTAAAGAATTCCACTCACAGAGCATGATCAGAGAGAAAATTATCTTCCAAAGGCAAGACAGTGGCACAGGCAAAAGTGGATTGACAGCTGATCTTAGAGAAGAGACAGATTCACAGGAGAGAAGAGCTTCTTCAGTTAATATGGTCTCAAGCTATTTAGAGCTTCAAAGGTAATAAATAACACCTTGATGTTTGTTCAGGAGCAAACTGGCAAGTAGGACAGTTGATCAAATAAAGTGGTTCTGTGATTCCTTCATCAGATTGCCCTGGGCAAAATTTTAGATACAATATGCCAAGCCAGTTGAAATTCCCATGTAATATGCAAAGGAAAGGTTGCTGCACTAATGTTCCAGTTGATGTATAACTAATTCATGGAGGGTTATGGCAAGATCCAAAGGATGGGAAGAGGCAGAGCTGCAAGGGTAACAGTAAGAGGCACAAACCAGGGTGTGTTAATATCAACTAAATTGACTTATATTTGAACATTTTCTACACAAATTGGAACTTATCCACCATGAGCTTGTTTGGAGGTGGCCTGAAATGATTTGTGCAGCTATTTGTGGAATGAACTGCAAACAAGGAATACAAAGAGCTATGGTATTTGGAGCATTACATAATACCATCATTTTTGGGTGGACCTTCCAGTGTGTACTGTCATGATCTTAGGTTGACAGCTCATTACTAAGCAGCTGCATTCTTTCCTTTGTTTACTCATATCTCAGATTCCACTGAGATTAAGTCAGCCACAAGTGTTTGACAGGCAGACATGACATCAGAGGAAACAGCTGGTGCATTCCTAACATACATTAGGAGGCAAGGTGTGTTCCCATGATCCAATGCATTCCATGGGGATGGGGAGAACACCTGCAGTCCAGGAATTTCCAGACATAAACACATTACATAACCCAGGGTTTTTCCCATTATGTAATGCCATTAGGTAATGCCATTAGGTAATGCATTCCAAGAGGTGACAGGAGCTACTCTTTTCCCTATATATGGGTTGCCTTTTCAGACCCCAAATCGGTTCTCTAACCCAGGGCTACCAAACCCATGTTGGCTGAACTCTATCCCTAAGGGGAACAACGACCCATGGCAGGATGGATTAGCCCAACAGGGCATGGAATGGAATGGACTTGATTGGATTCTACAGCAATACCTCGGATAACGACTGCATCGGATAACACTAACATCAGATAACGATGCAAAATTTCTAAAAAAAAATTGCATCGGACAATGATCTGTCAGTGTTATCCGATGCAGTCGTTCTTAGCAGCAGGGTGGATGGAGATCTGAACGGGGTTCTCCGTTCAGCTTCCCAGCCACCATGCAGCTACGGAGGCAGAGGTGGGGTGACTGGAAAGCTGACCGGGGGGGGGGCTCTGCAGCTGTGGATCGGGCCTCCCGACCTCCCTCAACTGGCAGGGGGGTTCAGGAAGCCCAAAATCGGTAAAAAAAATGTCTGTTGGTTTCACCCATTTCTGGCTCCCTGACCCCCGTGCCGGCTCCAGGGAGGTCGGGGGACCCAATCCACGCTGTTTCTGGACTTCCCCCACCTCCCTGGAGGCTGTAGCAAGCCAAAACGCGGGATCCAAATCCCGATGTTTTGGCTTGCTACAGCCTCCAGGGAGGTGGGAGAACTTCAGAAATAGCATGGATTGGGTCTCCCAACCTCCCAGATGTTTTTTTACCCATTTCTGGCTCTCTGACCCCCCCCCCCCCCCCACCGGCTCCAGGGAGGTCGGGGGAACCGATCCAAGCTGTTTCTGGACTTCCCCCACCTCCCTGGAGGCAGCTGATTTGAATCCTGACATTTTGGCTTGTTGCAGCCTCCAGGAGGGTGGGGGAACTTTGGAAACAGCTTGGATCGGGTCCCCCAACCTGCCCAGAGCCGGGCCGGGGGGGGGCAGAGAGCCCGAAATAGGTAAAAAAAAATCTGTGAGGTTGGGAGACCCGATCCGTGCTATTTCTGAAGTTCCCCCACCTCCCTGGAGGCTGCAGCAAGCCAAAACGTCAGGATTCAAATCCCAATGTTCTGGCTTGCTGCAGCCTCCAGGAAAACAGGGCTTATTTAACATGGACACCTCTGGCTCTTTGGCTGTACAACAGTGTTTCCCAAATGCTGGTGTTTGGACTTCAATTCCCAGAAGCCTAAGTCATTTCCCCAAAGCACTGATCAGCCAATGTACTGACTTAGGCTTCTGAGAATTGAAGTCCACCTGTGGGCTGTGTACCCCTTGTTGGGAACCACTGCTGTACAGTAATACCTCAGATAACGTTTACCTCGGATAACGCTAAAATTGCATAACGTTAAGTAATTTGGGGAGGAGAATTGGATTGAATAATGTTAAGGTCCTATGGGATGGATCGGATAACAACCGCTAAAGCCTGTGCGGTTACAATGTATCTCTATGGAGCTTTAACATTATCCAATCCATCCCATAGGATTTTAACATGGATCAGATAACACTAAAAATCGGATAACACCAAGACTTGTGGAACCAAGTCTTAGCGTTATCCAAGGTATTACTGTAAATGGAGATGTGTGCCATCTCCTAGAGTCAGAAACAACTGGCTTTTCATCAAGGGAGACCTTTATCTATAGGTGATGGTGAACCTTTTGGGGACCAAGTGCCCAAGAAGCAACACATGGGCAGGCACCATGATTGCCCACATACCAATTTGATGTTGCCAGAATTCCTTTGGTGAAGTCACATGGGTGTGTGCGCATGAGTGCCGCTTGATGTGTGCCAACACCATGTTTACAACTGTCCTGCCCTTCAGGTGCTCCCCACCCCCCACTGGGCTATCCCACCCTCATGAGTGCTCCTCACCCCTATGGGAGTCCTCTGCCCCATGAGTTCTTTCCACCACCTCATGCAGCTTCCCCCCACGAGTGCTCCCCACTCCTTATGGGGCCTCCACACTCCCCATGAGTTCTCCCCACCCACAGGGCCACCCTAGCTTTCCATGAGTGCTCCCCACCTCTGATACGGCCTTCCTGCCCCTGCCCTGAGTGCTCCCTACCCCTGTGAAGCTTTCCCACCCACATGAGTACTCCTCACCCACCCCCACCCCACCCCCATTGGGCCTCCCCACTCCTGACAAGTGCTCCCCACCTTACCTTGCCCAACTGCAGCCACTCGGTTGGGATTTCAGCCTCCCCTTTTGCTTCCCCTTTGGCAGAGGTGTGGGGGTGTGGGGATGGGCAAGCAGGATGGGGCTTCCCTTCAATGTCCCACATGCCAGAAGAAAGGCCTCTGAATGCCACTTTTGACATGTGTGTGATAGGCTCACCACCGGGGCCATAGGTGAACAACCTTTGTGATGCTTGGAGTGTCTGATTGTAGAAGGCCTTCCCTTTGCATACTGCTTTTATTTTGGGGCCATCTTAAAACCTCGTTAATCTGAGCATTTTACACAGAGAAAAATCTGGTTTTTTCCTCTTTTTTTACAACCCTTATTTTTTCTAGGTTTTCTTTCCTTTGCATTTTTAAGCTTTTAAAAAGTGGTTTGAAGTGTTTCAACATATGTACATCATTATAAATGTATCATTTATTATTTATGCATTTCATCTAAATGCAGGCTTATTGTCAGACCCAGAGTGGCATGCAACATAGCTGAAAAGCAGTGCCATTAGAACGAGTAAGTTACAAAGACTAAAATATAAATTGATCTGTTATAATATTAAAACATAATTAAAATGAAATCACTTTAAAATATCTTGATTAAAACACTACTAATAATTTACACTGCAAAGAAATTTTTTTTTTCACATGCAGGTAAAATCTCCATCCTTAGCTGGCTGCCAGTTGTCAAAAGCCTGTTGGAATAAAAAGGTATTTGCTTGCCAGCAAAAGAGATCCTAAATTCCTTCAGTAAATAGTTCTGGGCTTTGGTAGCAAGTATTGTACAGAGAAAATCTTCTCTCATGTTTTCATCAGGCTTAGAATTTGGTGATACAGTACTAGGAAAAAAGTTCATCTTTGGCAAATCTCTACTGAAGATGGTATTCGGGGGGGGGGGGGTTGAGGTCTTCCAACTCCCTTTTTGAGCTCACTTTTATGGAGGTGAAATATAATCAGATAATTAGTCTAGAATATAAGAATCTATTTAGTTTAACTCGCATTTTGAACTGTACCCAGAAACAAAAACAAATATGATCCCAGTTACAGAGGGATAATTTCAGCAAAGGCCTCTTTATAAAGAAAAGTTTTAAATGCTTTTCTAAAGATCTTAATCAACATAGCCTTTTGGATCTCCATCAGGAGATCATTCCAAGTGGAGGTGCTGGGTATCAGTCCTTCTGGCCTCTCTAAAGGTGGTTACTCCCAACATCATAGCTTGGGAGGACATCATGGAAAGAGAGATATTTCTGTGGGAGGGTTGCTCCATCAGGTAACAAAGTCCCAAACTGAGTAGGATTTTGTATGTCAGAGCAAGTACTGTATGTTGAATCTTGCATGGAATACAGCAGGTATCCAGTGCAGGCATCCCAAAACCAGGACTATATTATATTTAATAGTTTCTGTAATAAGTCTGGCAGCCATGTTTTGGG
The DNA here is from genome assembly GCA_030440675.1 of Furcifer pardalis. Lineage (NCBI taxonomy): Eukaryota > Metazoa > Chordata > Lepidosauria > Squamata > Chamaeleonidae > Furcifer > Furcifer pardalis. Next base: position 76,963,413 of record CP126891.1, read on the forward strand.
TCTGTTCAAATTTCTGTACCAGTGTCAAGGCCAGCTGCCCACACAGAGAGCATTACAGTAACTATTCTGAGTGGAGGCAATGTGAAAAAGAAGAGTGGTCTCTTTGCTACCAGCACTTGCAAACAGTAGGCCTTCCAGTGGATTCTAGTCTCTGTTTGGCCAGACTTGCTTTGAGTTTTCCACTATTCGAGTCAGTTGCCAGCTCCCTAGGAAATTATGCTCCAGTCCAGGGGTTAGCAAACTAGGCTCTCCAGATGTTCTTGGACTACAGTTCTCAGAAGCCCTGATCAGTACTGACATGGGTTTCTGGTAACTGAAGTCTAAGAACTCCTGAAGAACCAAGTTTGCTGACCCCCTGGCACTCAGACAGATATGAGTGATTGTGTCCACTGGGCTGACCATTTTCCCATTCTGAAGTCAACCAAGAATTCAATAAAATTAGATTATTCTATACAATAGTATTGATTGTATCCTGTCCTGAGATCTGCCAATATAATCCTGTCTAGAAATAACAGACAGACAGACAGACAGACAGACAGACAGACAGACAGACAGACAGATAGATAGATAGATAGATAGATAGATAGATAGATAGATAGATAGATAGATAGATAGAAAGAAAGAATAAATTAATTAATCAATTAATGTAACTCATTTGGCCTTACCTGTGAGGAGGTATTATATTTCTTTGCAGTGTAAATTATTAGTAGTGTTTTAATTAAGATTTTCTCTGTACAATACTTGCTACCAAAGCCCAGAACTATTTACTGAAGGAATTTAGGATCTCTTTTGCTGGCAAGCAAATACCTTTTTATTCCAACAGGCTTTTGACAACTGGCAGCCAGCTAAGGATGAAGATTTTACCTGCATGTGAAAAAAAAATATTTCTTTGCAGTGTAAATTATTAGTAGTGTTTTAATCAAGATATTTTAAAGTGGTTTAGATCAGAGGTTTGCAACCTATGGTCCATAGGCCTAACCCAGCCCCTGGCAGCAAACCTTCCAGTCTGCAACAACAACTCTGGCAGCAGAAGCGGATGCATTTACAACAGCTGTAAACATGCCTGTGCATGCGCAAACACACTTGCCATGGTTTATAGCAGCATTTACAACAGAGGGAAACCACGTGTCCGCCTGCTCAGCTATCTGTCCCCAGCACAGACTGGTTGAGAACCCCTGGTTTAGATACTCTATTTTTAGGATTTTTTTATCTAAGCGATGGACCCCCTGTTGTGTGTTACCATTTTCTGTTATAGTTATGTACATCATGACAAATATTTCTTCTCCTTTGACATTTCTTCTTCTTTCCCCTGGCCAGCTACATAAGCTAATATGAGAAGAAAAAAGAAGAAAAAGTTCTAGTGATTTGTGTCTCCTTCCATGAATGAGTTTATTGCATTCTGAAATAACAAAGCGAAATGCCGACAATGTCAGTTTGAGCTTTTTCTCCTCAATCAAACAAAAGTGCCTCATGGTCTCCTTGGGGAATCTGTTTGCTGTTATAATTCTAGATCAACACATCATGGCAGGTCAGATTTGCTGTCAGCTGGAAATGCAATAAAGAAAAACCCTTATGAAAAAGAATGAAATAATCCAATATCTCTGCATTCTGCTTTAAATGAAAGTCCCAGCTGTCTGAGTTTTGTAACAATGACAACAGCAATAATTCATATGTTAAGGTTATCACACTGAAATTCATTTGAATATCACTTTCAAAATGCTATAGTCATATGATTACGAATATTAAAAATAATCATAGACTTCATTTCTAGTTTTTAATGTGCCATTTTTTGTGGAGATAAAAGAACAAATGAACACAAGGCTTCACTCATTTTAGTGATTCAAAGGGTGTGCTGAAAAATAAGGAAATGTTTATGAACTGTATTTTGAGCAAAGTGGTTTTATATATGAAAGGAATAAATGATGACACAATATTTAGGTCTCACAAAACATGATACAAAAGTCCATTTATATCTTTGTGAAATATAAGTATTTTGTTATTGTTCAGTCACACAGTCAAGCCCGACCCTTTGTGGCCCCATGGACCACAGCACACCAAGCTCCTCTGTCATCCATCATCCTCAACTCTACTCAGATTCACACCCACCATATCAATTACGCTGTCTAAGCATCTCTGCCTCCCCCTTCTCCTTTTGCCTTTGATCTTTCCTAGCATCAAGACATTCTCCAGTGAGTCTTCTCTTCTAACTTGATGGCCAAAGTATTTGAGCTTCAGCTTCAATATCTGGTGAAGTGCCAGACAATTGGAGGAAGGATAATGTTTTCCCTATTTAAAAAAAAAAGGGGGGGCTAAAAGGAAGAACTAGGAAATTACAGGCTACTCAGCCTGACATCAATCCCAGGGATAACTCTGGAGCAGATTATAAAGTAATCAGTCTGCAAGCAACTTGAAAACAGGTATCCTCTTGATATGATCGCCGAGGTGTCCATTGTCCAATCCCAACAATTTGTCCAGGAGGATATCATAGTCAACAGTATCAAAAACTGCTGAAATATCCAGGAGGCTCAGCAGAGATGCATTCTTCTGTCACCCTTCTGGAGGAGGTATCTATCAGGGTGACCAAGGCTGATTTAGCACCATACTGAACCAGTTGAACTCAATCCTACACAATTGGATAGAACAGTACATTGGAAATCACTTCAGAATTAGCTGTACCATTAAGAGAGTCCAGGACTACGGATGGCTTCACCTTTAGCTCAAAAGGGGCTGCAAACATGTTAAATATGTTAACTTCAGGCTGAAGAATATTACCATTGCAGTTTTCACCTAATGTGAGGTATTGGACCACTCAACAGAGCAGACTTTCTTCGTACTAGAGATTTTATTCTGTAGAATTTGTTTCAAAAAAAAAAATAATTGTCAAAACTATTGTAGTAATGGCTTACAGCCATGTGCAATCTATCAATATCTCATGAAAACAAGGGATGCTATTTTAAAGATCAGCTGGCTCACAAGATTGCTCAGGCAGACTCCTCCAAACACGTTCTTTAAAAGCTGTTGAGTGCCTTGTAGTCTGTCCACTAGCTGTATTTCTAGAAGACAAGTACATTTTGTTTAATTCTATACAGTATACGAAAAGTAGGACACTTGTTTTAAGTGGTCTGGGGCTAAAGCACATACCCTTCTCTGTGTTGTGCTGAACAGCTTAGCACAGGGCTGCCCAAACTTTTCAGACCAGGTCACATGGTTCAGAGAGCTAGTCACTATGGCTGGGGGGCCAGATGTGGCCTCCGATGCCAATTCATCCAGCCCACGAAACCCTCGTTGCTCTTGGAAGTGGAAGTAAAATGCGCCTGTACAGGTGCATTTTACTTCTGCTTTCCATGAGGAATGAGGGCTTTGTGGGCTGGATCAATTGGCATCAGGGGCTCATCCGGCCCCCGGGCCATAGTTTAGCCACCCCTAGCCTAGCAGCATAAACTGAACTGTGTGGGAAGGGGTTTGTTTGACTATTGTATATGAAATAACCACAAGTTCCCCCTCTGTTTATCACTGCTCCCATTTTCACAATCTTTTTCTTGGAGAAATCAAATGTGTTCTTTATCAAATGCCGCCTACCTAGAATAGTCTCCTATTACAATAATTGTGTCTGTCTATCTGTCACGGCTACAGAACAATAAAAACTAGATATCTGAAATGATGACTATTTTGGGCTTTCCCATGTTGCAACATACGTTTATTTTATTTTGTTAGGTCGATCGTTGTTTTCCTTTCAGAAGAATGCAGAGGCAAAAGAGGAATTCAGCAGTTCTGCCTTTTCTTTCTCTCTGCTGATAGCATTTCACAATCATCTCTACACAGTGGACCTTTCCTTCTCCCTCTTACTATTCTGAAAATTTAAAAATAAATATTAAATTAAAGCCCTGGTGGCACAGTAGATAAACTGTATTGCAGTTAAAAAGAACTGCTGACGTTGTGAGTTCGATCTCAAAAGGGCCAAGGTTGACACATCTTCCATCCTTCCGAATACCCAGCATGTTGGGAGCAAAATGCTAATTACCTTGTGAACTGCCCAAAGAGTGCACTAAGCACTATGGAGCAGTAAGATAAAAGTAAAGGTCACCCTTGCTCAAAAGGCAGTCATATCCAACTCTAGGGTTTGGTGCTCATCTCTGTTTATAACCCAAGAGCCAGTGGTATTTGCATCTGCAGATGTTTCCATGGACATGTGGCAGGCATGACTAGACACAGAACACTGTTCACCTTCCCACCAAAGCAGTACCTATTTAGGTAAAGGTAAAGGTTTCCCTTGCTCGAAAGCCAGTCGTCTCTGACTCTAGGGTTCAGTGCTCATCTCTGTTTCAAAGAAGAGCCAGTGCTGTCTGCTTCTGCAGATGTTTCTGTGGACATGTGGCAGGCATGACTAGACACCGGAGCACACGGAACACTGTTTACCTTCCCACTGAAGTGATCCCTATTTATCTACTTGCACTTTCTTGCTTTCGAACTGCAAGGTTGGCAGGAACTGGGACAGAGACAGGAGCTCACTCCGTCATGAAAACTTGGGTCTTGAACTGCTGACCTGCCAACATTCCAGTAATTAAGTTCAGCATCTTAACCACTAAGCCACAGCATATAAGTACAGTATAATTACTAAAAATGATTTTTTTAAAATAGTAATATTTTTTGCAAGTTTCAGTTTTTCTCTCCATTGCAAATTATTAGCAATGTAAATTATTTCCCTAGCTAGCCATACTTGAATCACTTGACAGCAAACATGGGAAAAGGTTGGAGAAATCCTGAAAGGTAGCTGTCTCCTTAAGAATAGAAAGCCTTGCTTTTTAATCCAAATGTTTACCTGGTATTAGATGGAACTTGGGAGAGACAAGACAATGGCAGCATTCACTTCTGGTCTTTCAATGGCTGGGGAAAAACAGGTTCTACTTCTGCCTTAGCTAGTTGCCTGGTGAGCTTAGCCAGTTCCTGAGTTCAAGTACATGTTGTGTGGTGTGGTTTTTTGTAATTTGCAGAAATATATCCTGCATAGCAGAGTAGAAGTGGTCAACACAAGGAGCCACAGCCCCTGAATTCTGGGCTCTGGCAATACATGTATAGGTTTTTAGCACATATTTTACATTTTTGGTGGTGTGTTTTTTGTCCTGTTTTTCCTGACTTTGTGTGTTTGTGATATGGCAGATATTCTGCCAGCATAACAGCAGTGTATGTCCTATAGGGTTGCCATAAGGATAGAAAAACAACTGCCTGGCCAGGTTATCCTGCTATGGTAATAAAGTAGACCCAATGCTGAGTGTCAGGCAGCAGTTAACTAACCTGACAACCCTGAGGACTAATGGGTGCTGAAGTCCACAAGGAAAGGTGATGGTCCCCAAGTGGATTAAATCCCACTTGAATCCATTTTGATGGAGGGCAGCAGCTTCATCCATCCTGGCCCTAGTGCTGATGAGGACTTTGCATGCCCAAAGGGCTGAGGACTAGAAAGTGAATTGTGGAACTGGATCAATGGTACTGGTATCATGCTGCAATATGGAAGGCAGATGAAAGGTCACTATATTATATTCCCAGAGCAGTCTTCATGGCTGATCACCATGAGGATTGCCAATTTGCCAATATTTGGATTCAGAAGAAGAGGAGGAGGAGGAAGAGGAAGAGGAAGAGGGAGAGGGAGAGGGAGAGGGAGAGGGAGAGGGAGAAGGAGAAGGAGAAGGAGAAGAAGATACTTTTACTGGACTCAGTAACCTCAAGGAAAGTAGCTGTTTGAACCTCCCAAATTGAAGTGAAAACACACCTTTCATATGTACAAATTTTGAAATGCAAACAGTTCAACTGTGGACAACAGAAACAATGCAAAAACTGTTGTAAACATGTAAATTAGGTAAAGAACTTAACTATGTCTGTTACATAAAATGTATACAAAAATAGTCTCTTTAGGGCAAATGTGGAAAAGTGTATATTAATTTCAATAGGGAAAAATACCCAGCAAGTTTTGCATCACCCCAAAATCAAAAGCAATATTCATATTTCTATATTGCTTGTGTATTCTATTTTAGGCATTAAAATGCCTTTATTTACATCAGGAGTTCTCAACCTTTTAAAGCTGGGGGCCAGATCACACACCTCAGACTGTTGGCGGGCCATACTGATGTTTCCACCTGCCGCTGCCTACACTCCCCCCCCCCCACGCTGCTCCTGCTTCTCTGCTTAATGACCTGCCGTGGGTGAAGGCCCATGCTTGGCCAGAGCAGCACTCAGGAAAGACATGGGTGGCTGCATGTGTCTGCCACTTATGCTTCCACCACTTGTGCCACCATCTTACAACATCTGCCTTGATATGGAGTGGCATTAGGGACACACCAAGCCAGGCAGAGGGGAAAGGATGGGTGCGGGTCGGGCATGGACACAGGCACGGACTGGATGGAATGGCACCATGGGCTGAATCCAGCCCATGGGCCGTAGGTTGAGAACCCCTGATTTACATGCTGGTTCTTTTAAACTATCTTTACTTATTCAGGTTAAAGTGATAGGAAGTGATGAGGGTGTACTGCTGGTTGACGTGCACCTAGTATTTTGCCACACTATGGATAATAGCCACATTCTCCACAAGATTTCATTTACTGCTGTTTTATTGTACTTGTCAAATCTTGGCATGACAAAATGGCAACACAAAGAAACTTAGGTGATAAATGTCAGTCAAAAATTGTGGAGGGAAAGATTCAGGAACTTAGAGGAGACAGATATCAATCTCACCCATAACTTTGACCTTTCTGAAATTGCAGCTATCTGCCACATGTCTATTTATTGTGTTTCTCATAACTTTTCGCATCTACAGGAATATGGTTAGAGAGCAGCCTCAACCCTCCTTTGGGGACTGAAAGACAGTACTGGGAAGCTCATCAGTTCTGCAGACCTTACAATTGATTTGAGCTGTGTTCTGACATACTCAAAGTCCTCTCTTGTGATACATTTGAGTATGGAGAGAGGAAGGAGAGCAGGACTTTACTCAGTAGCCCAGTGATATTCAATCTTTTGTACCTTACAAGAGGGAACAAGTATACAAGTGGCAAAGTTCAAATACTTATGAACAACTATGGTGTAGTAAGGCAAACTAAATATTGGGACAGTCAACTCCGCTCTTACAACATAAGGCAATACCAACCAGCACAAAGAAACACCTCATACAAAGCATATTCATCCCCACCTTATGCTACCAGTGCCAAACATGGACTTACAACAAAATATAATCAAAAGTTGGGCACCATGGAAATGAGATGTCTGAGGAAGGCTGATGGTATGATTAAAAGGGATAAAATCAGGAATTAGATTATAAGGGAAAGAATTGGAATAGAACTAATTTTAAAATAATGTACAGTATATACAGAGACAACAAATTGAGTAGTTTGCCCATTTGGAGAGAATGTCTTGGTATTCCATACCTTACAAGGCATATATGGAAAGAGAAGAAGGAAAAAGAGCACAAGGCAGATCCAGAGGAAGGTGGAGATATAACATCAAAGACATACTACACCACCACCAAATAACACTAATTGAGACTGCTAAAAGTACAAGAACCTTGTATCTCCTTCAACCCCCGAAGTGGTAAAAGAGGAAGTGAAGAAGGAGACCTCCCTCACATCCCACCACTCATTATTTCAGAGAATTTGGATCCCACTATGAAATTAAATGCTCACTCTTTAAGAAAGGCATTTATATGGTTCCAGCCATTGTATCATCATCATCATCATCATTGATTGTGATTGTTAGGGATGTAAAATACCATAATGTTGTAGAGAATAAACAAAAATTGAAATTGCCTTGGTATCTGGCTTGATTGACTTGCTAGGCGTGCAGTGGTCCATGGCGTCGCAAAGGGTTGGACTCGACTGTGTGACTGAACAACAAAACTATATAATAAATATAAACCATTGCAGTAGTATTATTGACAACAAATTCTGTTACAATGATGATAACAAAAGAAATTAGTAGCATCTTCGTTCCATAATAATAATTACCTAAGGCCCTATTGACACTATACCAATGGCCCACTAGTGTTGCATATAATACTGGCGAGACCCACTGTTGTAGCCCCTCCCATAGGTCTATACTTTGCTATAGCTCCTTCCACATATTGGTTGCTTCACTTTTCTCACTCTCAAGGATATGCATGACAGTCATTCCCCATAAAATCCATGTGAAAAAGTTCCATGTGCTTTATTGAATAGCATCCTTTGACACAACCCATCTGCATGCATATCTGTGTGCATATGGCCTCTCTTTGCACTTACAAGAAATGCAGAGCCATGAGATGAGACTAGTAAATGCTACCCTGATTATCTCAAGCCTTGAAGCCTTAAAGGAAGCCATCTGTGCCTTCACCTTCTTCCTAGAATAAGCATAATCTTTTAACAGAGATCAAAGTTTAATTTCCCTTTTAATATTCAAGGGAAATCCTCATTAACATTGATGCTAGTTTTGACTTTGCATGGAGGGCAGAATTTGACATATGGTAATGCTGTATGCACCTAATTGAAATGAATTAAGTTGGTCATTTCCCTTCTGAATCTTCATAGCTTCATCTTGTCCAAACAGTAAACAGTGTTTTGCTTTTTAACTAGCTTGCAGTATTTGTAAAATAATTGTAGAGATGTAAATAATGGCTAGAGTTATTGCCAGTTCTTCTATTAGAATCAAAGAGCCAAAACAGCATTCTGTAAGCCATTACTGATAGGAGAGAGCATTCCAAACAAAAAGTTGTTCCCCTGCCATGATCTTATTTGCTACCATTTTTCATGGCTTGTAGCTAAAGCAGTTATCTTCAAATGTCTAACACTGCTCCTGAAAAGGGGAGTCACAGACAGAGAGGGAGAGAAATATAGAGGAGTCTAGGGGAAGGAGAGGGAGGGAGGAGATTTGAGGGAAGACAGAGAAGAGATTGGAAAATAGCATGTGCTCCAATGAGAAATACTTAACTGTTGATGTCAATATTCAGGCTAGCTTTTGCTATGTAACGCTTGGCTTTTTTTTTCCTTGCTGGAATTACTGTTGAACATTAAGAAGTTATAGAATAATTAAACATTCCTGTTGCGAATTGACATAGTTAAAAGTGGAGATTTCAGGCAGGAAACCAGAAAACTGAAACTTGGGAGGGCAACTAAGATGAGACTAGAAATGATATTTTTGTGTAAAAATCGTGCCTATAAGAATAGGCCAAGTTTATCTCCACTGTGGTATTCCCTTTTATTATTATTGCTGTGAAAGCTGTGCAATGAAGAAAATGGGAAGGAATCAAGTTATTTGAAATGTGTTGTTGAAGGAGAACATTATGGATACTGTGGACTGAATTTTCCTTTGGAATTCTCATAAGAAGTCTCACTTGAAAAGACAATAATGCTAGGAAACACAGCAGGAAGAGAAGAGAACTAAAAATGAGATGATTTAACTCAATAAAGGAACTTATAGCCCTTAGTTTGTAGGATCTGGGTATGGCTGTTAATTAGTGGAGACCACTAATGTATATAATACCCAAGATGGTATAGTGGATAAAGTGATGGACTAGGACTCAGGAGACCTGGGTTCAAATCCCCACTCCTCCATGAAAATACACCCGGATGGAGGGAGAATGGAACTGGTAAAACAATTCCTTAAATATCTCACTTGCATTAAAAACACTATTGGGGTCCATGCAAGTCAATTCTGATTTGATACCACACAACAACAAACAAATTTGTAAGGTCACCATAAATTGGAAACAAATTAATGGCAGAAAACAAAAATGGACTCACACTTCTCCAAGCAGCCTGATTTGCTCAAGCTTTGTAGAAGTGAGACATGTTTCATAGGTACTGAGGCATGGCAAAAGCCCTTAAGACTATCTTCAGATTTTCCCCTTTGTCAGGTACAGAAAGAATCAAAGAGCCTTTCTCTGAGCGTAAAGATTCCTGCCACCACGCTTGTTAGTTTGATTCTATTGGTGTCTGCAAAAACTACAACAGGCATCTTCTGGGTAAAAAGCCCATAATTTCCCTGGAAAGTGGCATCAAAGAGTTGTTTCAAAAGTAATCTAGCATGCTGTCATTATACTCATTATTGTGTGCATTAACCCAAAGAAGTGGAAAATTGAGAATGAGCTGTAGACATCTATTTCCCTCTGACTTGTGGTTTTTTTAAGGGGGTTGCCATGTGCTTCAGAATCAGCAGCTGTATTTGAGACATGTTGACCTAACAGACACATGCAACTAGAGATGGAATGTTTTATTGATCCATTACTTAGATTAATTGATGTTCAGTACAATCTTATGCAGGAATGAAGACAGGTCTCACTACATTCAATGGGACTCTGCCTAATAAATGTGTGTATGAATTTAGCCTATAGACATTTACAGGAAGGTTTGCTCTGAAGCAAGTCCCACTAATTTTCCTTGTGTAAGTGAATTGTGCATCAAATTGCAACTTATAAGAATAGCAAAGATGGAGTTTAATCAGGCAGTAGGAGTATTCTAGGATACGGTTAAAAATATTTTCCTATTTTTTTTGTACAGCAGCTTCCTATATTCCTTTGCAGAACAGCCTCTGAAAACTGGTTATGGGGAAATGATAGTTGGATGGGGCTATTGATTTCAACTCCATCTGTAAGTTTTTCTGGTGGCATCTGATTGGCCAATGTAGAAGACAAAATGCCAGATTAGGTGGATCTGGGTGGTGGCATCACTATTGTAGCCAGAGAGTCTTTGGGAGTCACTAGAGACACTGCTCCACAAGTTATGGGTTGTGAGGCCCTGCTCCTCCATTTGGGCCCTAAGGGTCAGTTGGGAATCTTGCTCCTATACCTGCCTCTCTGCAGACTCCCTGCCTGAGCTCCTTGATGCTGTCACTATGTTGGCATTGGAGCTCCCCGGATTTATGCTCCTGGGGAACTTCAATTTGTCTTCATTGGGGGCTGGCTCCAAGGTAGCATGGGAGTTCATGGTTTTCATGGCAGCTGTGGGCCTGACTCAGGTAATTCAGAACCCAACCAGGAGTGGTGGCCACACCCTGGATTTAGTTTTCTTGTCAGAGCGGTGGCAGAGTGATCTGAAATTACAGATATTAGACATTGCACCTGTGCCATGGTCAGATCACTATCTAGTGACTCTGGACTTTTGGGGGTGAGGCTTCACCGCAGGGATGTAGGGCCAGTTAAATTGGCCTGCCCCAGTGACTGATGGATCCGGATGGATTCCAAAAGGAACTGGGGTGTATTCCTCTGGATCAGTAACACAATTTGCCTGAGACTCTTGTCAACCTCTGGAATGATCTGGCAACGGCGGCCTTGGATGTGATTACGCCACTACAGCCTCTCCGTGCCCATGGGCATCGATCGACCCCATGGTTTACAGAAGAATTGAGGGAAATCAAACCGGCAAAGAGACACTGAGAGCACCACTGGGTGAAGACCCAGAGTGAGTCTGATTGAACACTTGCTAGAGCTGCTATCAAAGCCTATCTAGTGGCAAGAGGGGGGAGGGGTTTGAAACATCACTATTTCACCACCCTTATTGCCATTGTGGATAATTGTCCAATGACCCTGTTCTGGGTGACCAGGTCCCTCCTCAGCCGAGGGGGGTTGGGCCCTGGTTAGCAGGGGTCAGCTGATGCTTTTGCTGATTATCTGATGGATAAAATTGCTTGGATTCACTTGAACTTTAATCCCAGCATGGAAAATGCAGAGTTGGGGTTGAGTGGAGTGCAGTCTGGCCATGTTATCTGGGATAGGTTCGATCCAGTTGTCCCTGATGAACTGAAAAGGCTCCTTGGATCTGTTCGTGCCACTGCTTGAGCATTAGACCCATGCCCTACCTGGTTAGTCAAAACAACCAGGGTGGTGACAGGCAGTTGGGTTGGAGCAATTATAAATTCTTTGCTGTGGGAGGGGGTTTTTCCAGCATCCTTAAAACATACCTTGGTGCACCTCCTCCTGAACAAGTCATTGCTAATCCCCATGGTGCTTGCAAATTACCAGCCTGTGTCAAACCTGCCCTTTTTGGGCAAGGTTTTGGAGAAGGCAATGGCACGGCAGTTACAGAAGATCCTGGATGAAGTGGATTATCTTTTCAGTTAGTATTCAGGCCTGGATACAGTTCGGAAACTGCATTGGTCATGCTGGTGAATGATCTCTGGCAAGAATGGACAGTGGACATCCGTCCATCCTGGCTCTTCTTGACCTCTCAGTGGATTTCAATAATGTCAACCACGGTATCCTTCTGGAAAGGCTCCAAGGACTGGGGATCCAGGGCACTGTTTGGTCCTGGTTTTCCTTATTTCTGAGGGGCTGGACCCAGTCGGTGTGGTTGGAGAGTGAGAGGTCCAGCCCTAGGCTGGGGTGCTCTCGCCTCTCCTATTTAATATCTACATGAAACCGCTGGGTGAGATCATCTATATATCTCGGCCTGTGGAGATCCAATCGATGCAGTGGGAGGCTGTTGGGGTCTGGATGGGGGACAACAGGCTACAACTTAATCATGGCAAGATTGAATGGCTGTGGGTCAGGGGTCCTGCATTATCTCGGGAGCTACCATCTTTGGTTCTGTATGGGGTGATTTTGCCCCAAACAGACCCAGTGCATAATCTGGGGGTCCTACTGGACTCACAACTCCTGCTCGAAAAGCAATTGGCAATCGTGCCCAGGTGGGTTTTTGCACAACTTCGTGTTATATGCCAGTTATGCCTGTTCCTAGATCGGAACTCCCTGCTCATGATCACACATGCTTTGGTCACCTCCAGACTTGATTATTGTAATGCGCTCTACAAGGGGCTGCCCCGATGACCATTCGGAGGCTGCAAGTGATCCACAATGTGGCTGCCCGAATGATGATGGGTTGCGGGCGTTATGCACGTGCCTCACTGCTTTTGGAGCTGCACTGATTGCCAGTATGCCTCCTGGTGCAATTCAAGGTGCTGGTAATTACTTTTAAAGCCCTACATGCTAGTGGGCCAGGATACTTATGAGACCACATCACCCCAAGAACATCTATCCATTTTTTTATTTTAAAAAAAATTATTGGGTGACAGGCAGCCCTGTCTGCAGCATAACATTGTTTCAGATTTAATCTGAAAAGGTCAAATCTGATTATCTGTTTCCTCTCTACTGTAGATCTAGATCAAGGGTAGGCAACCAATACAGGCTGGAACCAGCCCACAGTGCCAAATAATCGGGGGGGGGGGTCACCTAGGGACTGTGATCCTCAGACTATTCATGGTCCTTCAAAGTCTTCCATAGGTGAGGTTGAGGTCAGCGATATCCTCCTTTAATGCTATTCCTTTTTCAGTGAGCTCCTTCCTCCATCTTCTAATTTGGTTTTGCTCTTGCATGCCCTGAAAAATGTATAATCTTCCTGAATCTGAGTTGGTGGACTTGAGGAACATATCCATGCAAAGGATGCCAATGGATGCACTCAGACTAATGAAATACCACTGTTTCCAGCTGCTTTAAGGGTTAGTGTTGCTCCCTTGGTATATAAAAAATAGTCCTTGTTACAGTATAAATCTTTGTTTTAAATAAGAATGGTCAGCAATTTCTTTTGATTTCTTTTTAGAGAAGAAAATAACCAGATGTCTTAATGAATTGTAAGAAATGATATTCACAAATTTGTTTGAAATAATTTGAATTTTAAAAGAAAATGAATATAGGCTAAAGTAAACTTAGCAGATTTGAGCTGGCTGGGTAGCTCACTAGTTTAGGTATCTGGCTGCAGAGACAGGGATTGGAAGTTCAATTCCCCAATGTGCTTTCTGCAGGAAGAGCTGGTCTATGTAGCCATGGACAAACTGCATAATCCCAGAATACTTTAAGAAGACAGGAATGGCAAACTAATTCTGAGTACTGTTTACATAGAAAATTCTGGAAAAGGTTGTCAGGAGTTATAATTGACTTGAGGGCATGCAATTATTATTATAATTTCAAGGGCAGTTTGGCTAAAGCCATGTTGCTATAATGGAACTAGCTAACTAATTAACTGGAAAGAAATATTTCAGTGTATTATCACATTACTTTGGTTATTTAGTGGTGCTTGTAGTACTGATCTCTCTTCCCTCTTTTGGAACCCATTTAGAGGAGTCAGGACAACACACTGCCATGATGGAATATAACTGATGGAGTGGGGTGGGGGAATAGCAATTTTAATTATGGGAATGATCAGACAGATCCAGTAGCTGAATATAAATGAGCTCTACATATAGCTTAGAAACTTTACTGCAAAATGTGCTTTTGTTTCTAAAGGTAGAAGCAGGTATCATATATGCAGCACCTTGTATGGTCACACTGCACACACACCTCCAAGTGCTGTATAAGTGCAGGACAGCATTTGACGTAGAACAAGAATTCTCAACCTTTTTAAGCTGGTGGCCAGGTCACGCTCCCTCAGACAGCTTTGAAGGCCAAATGGCCATTTTGCCCTTCCTCCACCACATGGTGCTTCCTGGTGTAGTGGAGGCGGTGGGGGGGGGCACATGAAATTGTGCTGTGGGCCGTAGGTTGAGAATCCCTGGTGTAGAGGAATCATGTATAAGAGGACATTAATCGCACAGCCCCCTGCTGCCTGATTATGAATGGCCTTTCTGAGAAAGGAAAAGGTTTCCTGTGTTAACCTACAAATGGTTTAATGCAATGGAAAGGCTCTGTTATGCATAGTTTATTATATTTTTATCATTTAATATCATTCTATTTCAGAGACTAATGGGACTTAAGTCCATGTTTTGTAATCAAAGACAAAATGGCACACATCGTTGTAGACAAAATGTCAGTTCTGATTTAATTCCTTTTCTGAAGCATCCTTGGCTAACCATACAGATTATTTCAGCAAAGGCTATTTGCTCTTAACAAGTAATATAAGCTTTAGATAAGGACTTGTACTTCCAGTTGCCCAAAAGCTACATAAATGTCAAAAGCAGTGTGTGTGTGATTTGAATATTACCTTTTCTCAATTCTTTTTCTCAGAAATTGAAAACCTCTGTGTTTCTGTGTTGCATTTATTCTTTTCTGGAATTTGTGCTTTTATAATTCATTTATGAGGATGGTGCTAAACGATTCAAATCTTGTGCTCTAAGCTGCTCCAATAAAGTGGAAATGGCTATATAAACGGAAGGATTTTAATCCTAACCAAAAGACATAACCTGACATGAAAACAGTGGGTATATAATCTTAAATCCAATATAACTAAACACTACCAATATAAGGAATAGAAGATAAATATAATGTCCTTTTCTGGTCTTAATTACTCCCTAGACTCAAAATCACAGATGTTTTTGTGGTAAATAGTACAATGCAAAAAAAAAATCCTTCATAGCGTGAAAGTATGATATTTATTTATTCTGTTGTTTTTTGAGAGATTTTCCCTGTTTTTGAGACTGGTTTTTTTACTTTTCTGTAAATTCTGTTAATTTCTGTATAACATGCAAAATTGGGGGGGGGGGTGTTGTAGTAACTATCCTTTGTTGCAGAGATGATTGACTGTTGTGGCATGAATAAGCTCTTTGTGCTTTTGCCATTTTTTACCTTGTTACACAGTGCTTGCTATCCATATGCTTCGCTTTACAATGGGGAAAGACACTAGTTTATATACAGTTGTACTTTGCTTAAAGAGCATAATGTGTTCCACTGGATAAAGAGCAAGTTTGCTCTTTAAGAGAAAGACCATTGTAAGTGACCAATTGTGACTTCTTGGGAGGGGGATTGCGAACCCCAATTTATTTGTTAAGCAAGTTTTTGGTTGGTTTTATTTGTTAAGCAAAGTGAACATTCAGAAAAAATTCTGCTCTTTAATCAAGTTACTCTTTAAGCGAGGTGCTCTTTATGTGAGGTTTGACCGTAGACCCATTTTGTGTCTGTCATGAAGACTGGAAAATTTTTAACAGCCTGGTTTGATCATTCATCTAATTATGTACTGTCAAGTTAGAACCAACTTAAAGCAAGCCTTACAAGATATATTTAAGGACTTTCACCAGTTTCACTCCTCACTTCAGGTTGGGTTTATAGTTTACTTTCTTTTATTTGCCTGTGAACCACCAATAGTAAATATATTATTAGATGGATATTATACAAATGAATTGTGGTTTAGCCCATGGTTACTGAATGAACAGGATAATCAGTGTGAGTATAGTGACAGAATGATGGATAAGGAGTTCCCACTTGGCCATGGAAACTCATTGGAGGACTATAGAACCCTATTGCATCCAGGAGCTTCTGGGGGCACACCATCCCAAGCTGTCCATTCTTCACATGGAGTGGAGGCACCAACATCAGTCCAAATGTAAAGAGGAAAAACATGAAAAAAAGAAGAGTGAGCAAGCACTGCCTTCTCCTTCATCTCTTTCTTTATGCAGATAACAGATTTACAGACTAATCAAGCAATGAATGATATCAATGCGGTCCAAAACTTGAGGAAAACAAAGTTCTGGCTTTCATGGAGAGCCCCCATAGATTCACAAGTTCTCTTTCTTCTGGCTTGATATTTTTTGTCAACATAGCTACAGTGGATGGCAGGGCTAGCTCAAGCTCTTTTTCCATTCATTTGATTCTGAATGGCACATATTGCTTACCAGAATAAACACTGATCTTCACAAATCAACTTCTTGACCCAAACAGTTAAGTAATCCATTGAAGAACTTGCATGTGACAATCCATTTCTGGTGCTGCCTATCTTTCACTGCTAATGTAATTCTCCCTCACTCATCTTATTGTCTGCTGCTCACCTGCTCCACATCCAAGCATTCCTACTGTGACAATGCTCCATTGGGTTGTGCTACACCAATAATGGGTAACCTTGGTACTCCAGCTGTTCTGGAACTTCAGTTCACAGAAGCCCTGATCAGCAGGAGTGTTGTCTTGGGCTTCTGGTAACTGAAGTCCAAGAACAGCTGGAGTTCCAAGGTTAGCCACCAGGGTGCTAGACCATGTCCTCAAGGGGCCCAAGATTGGTAGGGGAATGCTCCCCTCCTGAATGTTCCTCTCTTAACACCTAAAAAAAGTTATAAAGATGATTTAAGCAAGAGAACTATTCTCTGGCAGCCCTTGAAATAAACAGGGATGTATGGATGGCCACCATGGGGAGCAGGTCACAGGTCACATTACAGATTATAGAGAACAATAGCAGGAAACTGAGAAAGCAGACAGCATGTACCATGACATTTTGTAGATGTCAGTCTGACTGTGCTAATAAAAAGTATGCCTTGCTCTAATTATTAATCAGCCACATGATCCTCATTTTCTTCTAGACTTCTTTCTCCCTTGGGGCAAGTACTCTAGCAGCAGTCCTTGGCTTTTGCTCCTGGAAAAGAAAAACAATTATTATTTTTTAAACTGTCTTTTTTTACCTCTGCCATCAATTAATTATCCTTGCCATACTTTAAGGTCCCAAAAGACATCTGCAGTGATCTTTGGCTCCTCATATAATAGGAGAGAATCATATTACTTATCTGGAAGCTTTGTGTAATTCTGTTCTACTGACTACATCTTCTTCTGTTCTTTGTCAAATTATCCCATAATAAAGTAATCTATGTGTCTGACCTTGCATACTCTGTATACAGTGGACTTGGTTACCTTTGAACCATTTTCCCGCCAAAATGGTTCATTTTGTGAACTTTTCATTTAGTGATTCATAAGCTTATTTTTACTGAAATATGTTTTATGATCTTCAAAGATTTTTTTCTGCCAGAATGGAGACAAAGATAAAAGATGTTGCTTGAAATCAAACATGATAAATTAAGGAAGAGGGAACTGGAAGATCTGTTTTATCTTAGTGAGAGCAAAGTCAAATTATATTTATTAGCTAATTCCCTCTGGTACACATGGTGCAAGGAAACAGCTATGTATTGTGTCAACAAATATGCTGATTAATAGATTCCTCAGAATAAATGTGCCCCCACTTAGTTCAAACTTATGGAAAACTACTTAATCAAACTAATCATGAATTCAGAGTTTGGATTCATCTTAACTATGTTAATCTAACTATTATTTAAATTAAAGCCAAACTCCCTCAAATTTTTGTGCTTCTATAAGAGGCAGACAGTAGTGGACTACTGGGTATTTAACTACCTTATTATTATTATTATTATTATTATTATTATTATTATTATTATTATTATTATTATTATTATTATTATTATTATTATTATTATTATTATTATTATTATAATATTTCAATTTCTATACCGCCCTACTTGGTAGGACCAACTCAGGGCGGTTCACAACACATGTAAAGTTACAAGTTCATAAACACAACATGTCAATAAATCATAAATAATCAATATCAATATCACAGAACATCAGAATGTCAATATCATTACAGTAACAAAAAAATTCAATAAACATCAATATCAAGTAACAGTCAAAAATTTCCATATCTCAATAAGGTTTACACAAAAAACAGAACTAAACAAAAACAAAATAATTGCTAAATCCCACGACAGGTGGTGGGCCCATATGAAATGGTGCCATGGGCCGGATCTGGCCCACAGGCCTTTGGTTGGGAACTCCTGTGGAATTGTGGTTCTAAATCTAAAGGAAACATGAGGTTTTCACAATGATTATTGAGAATTCACTATGATTCAGCTATGCTTTATTCTTCAGTTATGGGGCCACATTGATTTAGTGGTTAAGATGCTGCACTTGATCACTGCAAGGTTGGCAAGACAACAGTTCGAGACACGAGTGCTGTATGATGGAATGAGTTCCTGTTGTCTGTCCCTACTCCTACCAACTTAGCAGTTCAAAAGCAAGAAATTGCAAGTAGATCGATAGGTGTTTCTTCTATGGAAAAGGTAACAGCATTCCATGTGCTCTGGCATCTAGTGATGCATGTCACATGATCATGGAAATGTCTGCAGATGCAGACATCACTGGTTCTTTAGTGGAGATGAGCACAACCATCTAGATTCAGATACAGATTCAAGCAAGGGATTCCTTTACCTTTACCTATGCTTCAGCTGTTGGTGTGATTAGCAGTAGCAATTTTTCAGAAATTGAACATTTCAATCTTCAATCCTGAAGTTCCAAAGGCTTCAGTGCAATCCATTTCACTGCATGGTATCTACTGCATATACTCGAGTATAAGTCAATCCAAGTATGTCGAGGTACCTAATTTGGACCTCTAAAAGTAGGAAAATAGATTGACCTGAGGTGGAAAATGCAGCAGCTGCTAGTGAGTTTCAATAATTAAACAAACAAGAAAATACAGTGAAATTAATCAATTTAAACATTTGTGTGGGCATGTTTTTGAGTGTTTACAGTAGTTACTTCTTTTTTTCTAAAACTATATTTGTACCACCAACCAGTGGTGGTGATGAAGAAGAAATGGGCGGGCGGGAAACAATGCTCTAGCCTAGCCTCTTGGCTCTCCCTGCAACCAGGAAGCATGGCTTCCCCCTCCATTTTGACCACATGGTCAGGGACAAAGGCAAGAAATGTAATTAAAACCCTTTCTTTTTATGCACAGGTTTGGTTTCCCACCGGAATGCATTGGGAACATACAAACAGAAAACCTTTAGAATCGAAGAAATTGATTTCCAATGCATTTAAATGGGAAATCGTGATTTTTGCCCTCTAGTGGCCACCTGTGGCAATGGCTCACCAAACATACATTTTTCTTTCCCCACTCTTGAAGCCAAACTGCACTGAATCCAGTGCGGTTTTGGATGGTTTCGAACTCTCATGGTTGTTGACCTGTGTATAAGTAAAATCACTTTTTGGACCTCATTTTGGGAGGCTAAAAAACTCGACTTATACTCGAGTATATACGGTATCTTCTTCTTCTTCTTCTTCTTCTTCTTCTTCTTCTTCTTCTTCTTCTTCTTCTTCTTCTTCTTCCTCTTCTTTGTACCTTTGTTTTGGAGAGTGGTGTGAAAATACAATGACTTTTGATCTGTAGCCATGACAGGTCTAAATCTTGGTATAACAGTAGCTGGGGGCATATGGTTGAAAGTCCTTCCCTCTTCAGTGTTATAATCTTGATACAGATTGAGTGTTTCATTCTTCCTTCTAAGTAGAAAGGAGGGAAATACCTGTTTGCCTTTGAGATGTGGTGTTGGAGGAGAGTTTTGAGAGTCCCATGGACAGCGAGGAGAACAAATAGGTCAGTCTTAGAAGAAATCATCCCTGACTGCTCATTAGAAGGTCAAATAATAAAGATGAAGCTAAAGTACTTTGGACATCAAATGAGAAGAGAGGATTCACATGAGAAAGCTTTGATGCTTGGAAGGGTCGAGGGCAAAAGAGGAAGGGGAAGGCCCAGGATGAGATGGCTAGATGGTGTTGTGGAGACGGTGGGCGCAGAGCTGAGCGAGTTGAGGGGGATGGTGGAGGACAGGAGTGCCTGGCAGACGGTGGTCCATGGGGTCGCAGAGGGTCGGAATCGACTGTGCGACTGAACAACAAAAAAAAAGTTTCCAAATTAACATTTCTTTTTACTTTGAGAAGAATAATTTACAAGAATAATTGGTTGTAGCCTCAATACAGAGTTGAGTCATGTGCAACAAGGTAAAGATCCTTTGTTTTGATGGGTCCAGATAGAGAAGTGGATCTGCATCAGTGTTTCCCAAACTTTTTGTTTTTGGACTTCAATTCCCAGAAGCCTAAGTCAATTCCCCAAAGCACTGATCAGCCAATGTACTGAGTTAGGCTTCTGGGAAATAAAGCCTCCTGATGTACATTAATAGCTGAATGATGTGAAATATTTAGAACCATGTAGAATACGCTGTCTTTGCAGCATGATCAGACATGCATTATTATGTGAATGTCCATCCAGATACCCAGTCACATATGATCTGCAGCTATCATGTGCTGGATGCTTCTTGTAGTTAGCTCTGGTTACTGGATATGGCAACTACTCCTGAGGTCTTTGTCTCTGGAGTCTTTTATCAGCATAGGGATCATATCAGGAGGAGCTTGAATTCTTCCACCACACAAGAAGTATTTCATCTCTCCAGGTTTTGGCCACTGTCTACGCTTCCTTCATTGTTGTAATTCCACTTCCTCTTTCTCCACCTCCCTGCCTTTCTCCATTGTCACTGTACACTGCTGCTGAGAATGGGCAGTCTCAGAGGGTACCTTCTGCACAATGCCTGGATCAGAGAAGCAAATTTAGTAGTCGTAGAATAAAAGAAGTTCTTCTAAAGTTAAAAAACCCCAAGAAGCATCAAATAAGAATAAATAGTACTAATAAGAGGGTGACATCTATAGTGATGAGCATAAAATCTAGTGCCTTTAAAACCACAGACCAGATCCGGCCCATAATGCCAATTCATTTGGCCCATGCTACCCTCATCGCTCCTGGAAGCAGAAGTAAAATGTAGTGTGGGCCAGATTAATTGGCATTAGAACTGCATCCGGCCCATGGGCCATAGTTTAGGCACCACTGGTTTAACCAGAGAAAATGTCAACCTAAAATCTATCTAATCCTGTTGCAAAACAGATTGCACGGCACGTTTTGCTTCTGCTTCCAGTGGGAGGAACGACATGACTGACCCACTAAATCATGTGGGCCCAAAAAGTTTGGACACCACACCCCTGCTTTAAACATTTTTTTGCAAATAATCTGGTGTCAGGTGAGTGATGTAGCCTTATGTGCTGGTGACAAGAAATTCTTCACGGCGATGGAAATAAAAAATGGTTGTAGAGATCTCTAAGATTTTTTTTTCAAATTTCCTTTGGTCAATGTCATGCTATAACTAATCTTTTGTCTTCAGAGAAGCCATTCGTGATAAAGCACAGCTGGGCGTAAGATCCATAACGCTCACCTGCATGAAATTATGCCACTTTCCATCTGTTTATGCACCTGCGGAATGGAGCAAGGACTATTTTCGTGGTGAATTTCTGAAGTGTGAAACATGTTATAGCCATGTGAGATCAGGAGACCTTTAACTAATACAGCTCATTCTTCTTAATCAGAGATGGAACCTGGTGATATATCAGATTGTAGAAATAAGATTATAATGTGCAGTATTCAGTCTTTGGGAGTTAAACCTCTGTGTTCCCTTGGCTGGCTGCATACAACCTAGCTTTATTATTGAAGAAGAATGCAATGGTGATTTTGACAGTGTCTTAGAGAAGCCACTTCACCCATCTTTGTGCATTCTGGACCGTAGCAAATAAATAAATAAATAAATAAAAGGTTCAGCAACGATAACTGGATGTTTCATCTGGAATGTATTTCTTTCACTATTGGATACATGAACTGGCAGTTGTATTGATCTTTCAGCAAGATGATTTTGAGATAGAACTGCTATTTTTAAATGTGTGCCAACTTATCTTCCATCAGCCTTAAGGCAGTTACAATTGCAGCTGCTACTGTTGTGCCTTTAAGCACACCTTCTGAATTTAAATCCAGCTGGTAGAAAATAGACACTTAAAAATTACAACGTCCAAAGCAATTAACAAGAGTCAGGGTAGCATAGTGGTTAAAGCTTTAGAGTGTGTTTTGACAAATCCTGGTTCAGATTCCCACTCAGTTTACATTGGGCCATTTACTGCCTCTCAAATTAACCTATCCTCACAGGGTAATTTTGAGGATAAAGTGAGGAGCTCATTGTAGGAAAAGCAGGATAGAAATGTAATACTTTGAGTTTACTGGAAGAAAGAAGGACTGAATGTGATATAAATACCCATACATTAAAAATAAACATATATGAGGACTAATATTTTAGGAAGCCAGTGAAATAACATAGAGTCATAAGTGATAGTGTTTGAGATCTAAGAGATCCAGGACAAACACTATGCATATAATCCATGAACTACACCCTTACACCCTCAAATGGCAGCCCTATGGACAGATCATTGCAGTAGTCTGTTTCTCAGATTACCAAGGCGTAAAACAGTGTTTTTAGGCTTTTTGCAATCCCGGCAGGGTACAATTGGGAAACCAACAAAGCTTATGAAAGGTACTCCTGGTGGTAGCCAATGTTTAAGCCTCCATAGAGAGTGCCTGATCCAATAGCATGTGAACTCAATTTTGCATGGGGTGTGTAACCTGTTCTAGGCCAGGTAAATTTCTTCCAGCTGGTTATGTGAGCCTCCCAAGAACAGGAGTTCCATCTTGTCTGGATTCAATTTCAGTTTATTGGCCCTTGTCCATTTATTATCAATGCCAGGCAGTGCTCAAGGACCTGAATAGATTCCTTTGCAGATGAAGCAAAGGAGAGATATAGCTGTGTGTCTTCAGCATACTTGTGGGAACGCCCTTTCAATACTCTGAATTAATTCTCCTACTGGCTTAATATAGATGTGGAAACATATTGGGGCAATTATCAACCCTTGTGGCACTTCAGGGGGTTGACACAGCATCCCCAAACTGTACCATCTAGAATTGGCCATCAATCTCCAAGCTCAAAAGTCTTCCCAGAAGGATACAATGGTTGACAGTGTCAAAGGTCACATAAAGATTACACACCTCCGTCAGCCTCCCTTAGTAGATTGTCCTGCAGAGTGACAAGTGCATTTCAGTATCATAATGTGCCCTAAACCTCAATTGAAATGGATCTAGACTAAGGATCTCTTCTAAGAATGCATGCAACTGATCAGCCATCACTCTCTCAATTAACCTGCCCAAAAATGGAATGTTTATGATAAGCCCATTTGTTATTTACATCATCCATCACCAGGTTGAATGTCTTAAGGATGGCTGATTCATGTTTTCTTTTAGGCAGGAATGCCTATGTCCTTCCTGAAGCAATGTTTAATAGAATGAGTGGCCAATCCTATCAAAATTCTTGGCAGAGTTTAGTAGCCAAAATGAGCATGTATCTACTAGGGAAGTAGTAGTTTTATGGCATGCAAGTGCCTTGTCAACCCCATCAGATCTTACAAATAGAAATGGATCCAAAGAACCACAAGAATATGGTGCACTGTAAATCTCCATTCATTGTGAACTGCAAAAAAAGAGTCCAGGTGTCTGTACATGTCCTCTATCTTAGATTTAAACTGGGTTGACCCATCAAAGTTACACCATTTGTGCAATGGCAGCATAATATAAATCAGCCTTTGCATAAGTGGTGTGTCTAGAATTTTTTTGTCACATGTTCAGACATGTCATTCAAATGGATATCTGAGCATATGACAAACTTTTCACAAAATGTAAAAACTATCTGCATAATTGTCCTTATGTGTGTAATATTTTGCAACAGGACTTTTGTCTGAGGATTGAAGGTGAAATGTCTGGAGGTCAACAGGACCTTAGATCCAACTCATAATGCACAAATGAGGAAAATGCACACCAATCAACACACATGATTTGGGTTGGTATCTTGCAGAGAAATTTAATTAGTGGGGGGGAAATGTCCAGTTTACTTTCTGCTCTGCAACTCTCAAGATATTGTACAATGCATATTAAAATAATGAAACCAATACAAATGTATTTTTAAAAATCCACTGAATAGCAAAAATATCTAAATGCCTGTCTTCTAATAAAACAAGAAAAATGTTCATCAATGCTATATAAAAATAAGTCAATGGAGTGCATTTTCCTATATGTGCTACAATGTACACAGCAGGTAAACAATAAACTTTTCTATATGTTCATGGAATTCTATTTCTTCCTACAGTACATATCATTTCTCTCCTAATTCATTAAAAAGAAGAAGTGTTGTATGCTTCATTTCATCACTGAAGAATGGCTTAACAAAAGAGTTTCTTCCCCAAGGAGTATGGTTATTTTGAGACTTCTGATACCTAGGAGCATCAACTCATCTATCATCCTAAAACAACCAGTCAGTGCTATTTTCGCTTAAAGTAACTTTCACTTTATTAGGCTCCAGCCCTGTGCAGAAATATGGCTCTATGCCCTTCAGATATTTAGCAGTTCAACCGCAACTGATTGGGTTTATAAATAGGAGTTTTAAATATGTTATGAATTTGTTTGAAGATCATAAGCAGTAGGAAATGAATTTAATTGGATTGTGAATTGATGGGGGTTTGCTGGTGTCTGAGAAGTACTAAAAACAGTTTAAAGCACCTAAAACAAGATGGATTCTTTTAGCTTCCAAAATATCTCTGTAACTGCACAGAACAATTCCCTGAGGCAGCAACAGTGGAAGCTTGATTTTTAATTGGAAGTGAATTGTGCTGTGCGTAGCTGTATCCAGACCTGAACGATGTCATGCAAGAGAAAGGTTAAATCAGCTGTGCTTTGGAATCCTAACATAGAGCCAACAGTGCTTGGAATTTTCCACTCATCCTTCCATTTCACTCTTAAGGGTATATCTCCAAAACAAAGGATAAATGCTTCTCAAAGTACATGTGTGAAATATTTCTGTGTGACCTAACTCTTCCTTTCTCAAGGGAAGATCAAATGACCATATAGCTAACTATTTGGCTCACTTTTGTGTAGTTTGGTTTCTGGAGACCACTTGTGGTTTGAGTCGCAGCAATCTATTTCAGCCCTTTTGTGAGCTTTTCCATTCTGTTCTGGTACAGCACTAGGCTGCAGTTTATTTGGTATGATTTGGAGTTCTCCTGATTACCCCACTCTGGAATATAAGCCAAGTTGCTTAATTTGCTTTCAAATAGAGCTGTGAATGGCATTCTTTTCAGTGACAAACTTATAATATGGACAGTGAGTTGTGACAGTAGAAAGGACAGTACAAAAAAGTTTTCGTCTAATTTCCTGTCCATACATGTTTTTAAAAATTCTGTGATGTGATGCAGTTATTTCAAATATAAGGGAGTAGAGTGATGTATTTCTGTAGCGCTATGCTACCTTCTAAATAAAATAAAAAAGGAGAAGTCACTTTAGCCTGTGGAATGACAGGCACCACCAAAAAACAGGGATAGGGATGTGGTAGAGGGCCTCAGTAGTTGAAATGGGGACAAATTGAGATGATCTGAAGTGCTGTCAGATCTTCTTCTTACAAGAGAAGAAATGTCTCCAGTGTGAATGGAAGGCTAACTCAAGTGTGAAATAAAATTGCACCAAAGATAAGAGCCTTTTAAACACAACCTGCATTGCTCCAAATGCCCCTGCCAGTTTTACATTCAGATAAATTATTTATTGCATTTATGTGTTGAATAAATATGTATAGTCTGAAGGACTCAAGGCATGGATTTACAAGTGTCCAGGTATTTAGGTAATGAAAACTAGGATGAAAGGCTACAAGGGATCTATATGAAATTATTTATTTGTCAAACTTATTCATTGCCCTCCTCACCGAAGTGACCCAGGGCGATTTTACAACAGAAACATCAATAACAGTTGAAACCAATTTAAAATTATTAAATCAGAAGTTTAAAACTAACTAAAACAAATTAAGAGATTAAAAGAGTAAACTAAAATTACAGCTAAAAATTGAGAACAGGGGGGCTCAGATTAGCCAACGGGCTGGGGTCGTTATATCACCCATCCCCCAAACCCATCCCGCCAGCCAGGTTTTCACTCCTTTCCTAAAGGACAGCAGCTCTGTATGCATATGTAACTCAACTGGTAGGAGGTTCCATAGGGCTGGGGTGGACACAGAGAAGGCCCTCTTTCTGGTGCCAGAGAGGTGCACCTCTCCGGCCAATGGCACAACCAGTCTGCTCTGGTGGGACAGACCTCGGGGTGATTCATATTTGGAGTCAGTCAAACATGAGCCATTTATTCCCGTATTTGCAGGGAACTCTTCCTGTACTCCATGCACCACCTCATGCAAGGCTGGCGAGCCTTGGAGTTTTCTGAGTTGAGCCCATGGATAGGGGGCTTTGCCTACTTGATGTTGAAGCTGCTCTGGCTGCTTCTCTCCCCCTCCCCCCTGCCTAATTTCTGTATTGGTGTATGATGTGTGACAACTCCTTGCAGTCAGAAGCATCTGTGAATGAAGGTAAAAGATGAGCTTGGAATGCCTCCAATGTCACTGGTATCAGAGTAAACAAGTCCAGGGCATCTGCCTACTCCTGATTTTCCTTGGACTTGCTTCCTGAGCCCACAGCCTTCCCAACCCTTCATGCTCCCTACTTTTATACCTTGCCCACTGTATCCTTCATCCTTCCCAAGCACCATTCATTTCTGGTGGGCCACCCTGATGGCTGAGCCTTCCCATCACCTATCCAGTCCTTCAGGTGATCTTTAGCCTTGGTTGTGGGCAGCCTTCTTCTGGAGCAACCATTTTGGGTATGTGAAGAAAAGAGAATAGAGTCATTGTTTCTCTAAAGACCTATAAGGAATTCATAGCAGGTTGACCAGAAGGAACCAATACCTCTGGATATTTTGGTTCACCTGGAAATATATTCTAACATTCTGCTTTGATCTGAACCCTACTGGCCTAAACTAGAACAATTCAGTTCAGGATTCAGTCAAAGCTGATGCACAATCCCAATAGCAGATTCTCCACTGTTGAATATTTCCAAAGTGCAAGGTGAAAATTCATTTCTCCATTGTAAAATAACAATTTCATTATATTATTAAATCTCCTATGGTGGCAGGGAACTTTTAGAGCAATGGAAGTCTCACTGAACCTGAGGGCAATCTGAAATGAAGTCTGTGCTGAACATACTTGGTTCCCACACACAGAGAAGTTCTTCTTGTCTCATTGCAGAAAGAACCTCTATGTGAAGGTCTTCCCAGGTCACAGATATCAGTTTCTGTTGCTTCTACTGCCACTTCTACAAGACAGTCACACCACTGAAAATAAAGAAATAGGTTTAATCTCCCATGGATAATTTTTGACAAATGTTGATTGAATCTTGTACTTGGAACAAAACCTTGTGGTAGTTACCTGGGATGGTTTATGTGGTCCCTTCCAAGATGTATGAACCATCATTGCCAGAGATATGGGTGGTCTATTAGCTTTGCTGTGGGAGGAAGAGAGCCTTTGGCACTTTTAAAGACTGACCACAAGCTTATTAAACTATGAATTTGAACTTTGTATTATTTTATTACTTATATGATGTTGCAACTTTTCCAAGAAAAAAGGTGAAATGTAAAGCAATCAAGGAGGAAATCAAAGTAGCAATATGCTAGATGGGAGGTATATAAGTGTAACTAGCTAAATAAAAAAAAAACTCTAAAAGGGCACAGGATGGGTTGGCCCTACTTTATATGCTTTATTTGGACACTAACTGGGTTGGGAGACCAGTGCACTCCTAGATTACTAAAGGTTCCTCATACCTTCTCTTTTGATGTAACTAATTTAGGATCAGAAAAGAAATTCTTATCTTTACTTTTTTGTCCTCAAACAACATGACATTTAAATTTTAAAACTTGCAAATTCTTTTGGATTATGGATTGTTTTTGGGTTGAGTGAGGAAAGGGGGTTGATTCTATGGATCATCACTTGAATGACTGAAATGCCTTTTAGCAACATTGTAAGTTTCATGATCCATGAAACACTGAAGCTGGAAGATAATAATTGTCTCCAGAAGATAATATGCAAATTGCAATATATTTACTGAACCAATTGATTAGGAAATTGCAATCAGCATTCTCATCATCTACTTGAAATAATTAGTCCTGCATGCTATTGTTTGAGCTGTTGATTAAAAATATTTGTTTAATATACTTGAAATGTAACATAAGATTACAGATTTCTGTTGTGAAATATGTTTTTCATGGGACTGTGTACCATCCACGTCTTTAATCATTCCTATTGCAAATTGGTATTAATATTCTCATTAGTGCAAAATAACATTCATAGGCTAAAGAAGTTCAAATATGGTTTTAGTATGCAGGACTCTATTCTAAAAGGTCTAAAAATATCTGAGTGCAGCATCTTTGCCAAAGTTCAGTAGGTTTGGTCCTGTTTGGTCTAGGTTGAAGTGTCTGAACTATGCCTGGTACTTTTTGTTTATGATGTGACATATTGAGTAGGTAGGTTGTTTGGTTGTTTGGTTCATTGGTTGGTTTGTTGGTTGGTTCATTGGCTGGTTCGTTGGTTGGTTGGCTGGCACTTTGGCAGGTTGGCAGGGTGGCAGGAACTGGGACAGACAACAGGCACTCATTCCATCATGCAGCACTCAGGTTTTGAACTGTTGACTTTCAGACCTTTTGGTCACCAAGTTCAGCATCTTAACCACTAAGTCACCTATGCATCGGTTTTAACATACAAAGCCCTAAACAGTTTAGGTCTTATAGAATGTCTTTTTCAGAAGGATTTGGCCCTGACACCACCTTCTCTGCCAGGACTGAGGATAGATAGATAGATAGATCAATCCTGGGAAAATCAAAACTGGATATAACCAGAAAATGTTTGTGGTTTTTTTATGTAATGTTGAAAAGATGCAAGGAGGATGTGAGTAATATTTTTTAAACATTTTTCCCCATCATAAAAGATTGGGGGAGTGAGTCCAGGAACATACCGTTGTTACTCAAGGGTTTATTACCTATTTGGTCCCTGTAGAATTATTATTATTCATTTTTCTGTAACCACAATGTTAGCTAGTAGACTTGGATGGAGAATACCTTGGGAGGAAGTGTGCTGGGAAAGTCTTCCGATCAAGATACTGGGCAGGAGATATTTACAGGAATGACATTTCCTGTGATAAGAACCTCTCTAAGTGGTGAAAGTGCTGTGTGAAGATCTGATGTTAACATCTTTATAAGGTGTCAGGCTACCAGCTGGAGTCACAGAATTTCACAGTTGAACCAGAAATTCTCTTGCAGAAAATATTGCCTCTGGGCAATGCTGATTAAAATTTAAAATTTTGCACCAAGTTGGTATTCCATGGTTACAATAGGTGTACAAAAACTAAGACAATTTAAAAAGCAAACTACAAGAATGGGGGGGGGGGTACTCTAAAGACTTCAAATATGAGCTTTCAAAGATTAATCCACATCATCAGATATATTTGTGTGGAGGAACATTAAACTACTGACATGTATTTATAAGGTAAAGGTCACCTTTGCTTAAATTCAGTCATATCCACTCTAGGGTTCAATGCTCATCTCTGTTTCAAAGCTGAAAAGCCAGCACTGTCTGCTTCTGCAGACATTTCCGTGGTCATGTGGCAGGCATGACTAGACACCAGAATGCACGGAATGCTGTTTACCTTGCCACCGTAGTGGTCCCTATTTATCTACTTGCAATTTCTTGCTTTTGAACATGTATTTATAGGCAGAGATTATAACATGTTTCCTAATTAAGTCGTAAGTTCTATTTCAATGGGGAAAGAACACTCATACACAGAAGACATGACTCTAGCCCTACCTCCTATATCCCTGGATTTTTTGCCCCCTCTATGTGGCTAGGGCTGTGGTGGCTTAGTGGTTAAGATGCTGAGCTTGACAACCAGAAGGTGGACAGGTCAGCAATTCAATACTCATGTGCTGTGTGACGGACTGAGCTCCCATCAACTGTCCCAGCTCATGCCAACCTAGCTGTTTGAAAGCAAGAAATTGCAAGTAGATAAATAGGTGCTGCTTTGGAAGGAAAGGTAACAGCATTCCATGCACTCTGGTGTCTAGTCATACCTGCCACGTGGCCGTGGAAACTTCTGGAGATGCAGACAATGTTGGCTCTTTCAATGTAAATTGAGTTCAGCATCAACCCTTAGAGTCAGACATGACTGGTTTTCAAGCAAGGGAGACATTTACCTATGTGTCTAAAGAGGTAGACCCACGTTATATAAGGGAACTTTTCCCTGACTCGCTTAGAGAGTTGACACAGATGCTGTGGGCCCTCCCTCTTCAGATTCACCATCACCCATGTGTGGGGAAAATGATGGATGTCACAAATGACATAGGTGAGTTTAGAGTGCTGCCCTTGGGCATTAGTATTCTGCTTGGTTTGGAATGCTTGAATAGGGCCTGTAGGCTAGCTGATTCCATACTGGTATCTGTCTATCAATGACAAGAGTCAAAATGAGCTCTTTTAAAGCTTTGGGGGAAAATATCCCCTTCAGCTATATATTTAGTTTGCTGCTTGAAAATGGGAAACATTGACAAGGGGGGGGGGGGGAATCATTCCAGAAGGTGTCCTTGAATAGTAAAGGCAAGTGTTGTATTATATTGCCTAAGGTTAATTGATAACATTAAACAGTCTATTAGTGTTAGCCACACAATAAACACAGTATTTTCTTTTTTATGATTTGCTCAATACTAATTTAAAATGTTCCATCTGTTCTATTTATAAGCTCTTTCAAGATGAGGAAAAATAGATTCTTAGCCTACTTCAAAGGCCTTAATTGCTTTTTTGTGCATTCATCTCTTATTTTTAAAATCTGAGGATTTTATTAGGTTGAGCAGGTCAAGATTGGCTTCACAAGCAAACGATAGATCCCTTCCCCCTCAAACAGTTCATTCATACTGAAGCTGATGATTTAGGCTTTGGATGTAATTTTCAGATTCTGGCAACTGAACTATCTTTGTCTTTGAACTTCATACATGTTCCTAAAATTGAACTGATAATTTTTTTGGCATAAAAAATTCTTTTTGAGGGAGCAGACAGCCCAGAATTGTTCAGTGCAAACAGAATATGTTAAGTGAGTGTATAATACTTACTAAGTGTTAGGATACAACACTTAGCAGGGGAGGGTGAAATTGAATGGAGTATCCTGGGAAAGGGTATTTCTTGTGAAAGAGTATTTCTGGTCATCTCCTGAACTTCAGCACCGCACAAAGCACTATTTAGTTACAGATTCCCCTCAGACTCCTCTTTTCCCAAGCTGCAATGCATCCCTATAAATGAAGTCGCCCTGTTAGCAGCAAAGTGAACATATGTTGCTTTATATGTTTCTTTTGTAATCTTTAAGAAAGGATCAAATAAGCTAAAATAAAGACAATATTATCTGTGATTACTTTGCTGCTCATAAGGCAAAATATCGTGTAACACATGGTACTGTTCTAGCATTCTGTTTTAGTTAAAGACTTCTATCTTGCCATCAACAGACTCTAAATTATCCCTTGTTATGTTGATGTAAGTCACTTTAGAGTTTGTCTTTTGGTGAACATTTCTATTTGGTTCACTCCCAATATTCAGTAGGCAACTGTCCTGTTTAGTGCTGAGTTCAGCCATAGTTGGGTCAGCCATAGCTGACCTGCTCAACTGAGGCTAAATGCAGGTGAATTCGTGACTCAACTACTAAGAAACTCTCCGCTCTCCCTCTTCCAGATGAACCTGCAAATACCTTTTTATTCAGCCTTTGGTAATTAATGTCTTTGTCTGTGCCTCCATCATTAGACATACTCTGCCAAGATAGATAAATTGTTAGATTTGCTCTATACCCTTATAGTAAACTCTTTTACCAATCTATCTCCACCATGTTGTAGTGCTGAGGGGTGGTAATTGTGGAATAGCATTGTATTTTGAGGAAGTTTAGTCATATGTCCCATTCCTCTAACAGGCTCTTGAAATAGCCAACATTCCATATGGACCTATAAGCTGAGTTGGCTTGCCTAGCAGGAAAAGGAATACTCCCTGAGTTATCATTTTGAGACATTTATTCCCCAAAATACTTTTATTATTATTATTATTATTATTATTATTATTATTATTATTATTATTATTATTATTATTATTATTATTATTATTATTATTATTATTATTATTATTATATTTCAATTTCTATACCGCCTTACTTGACAGAGCCAACTCAGGGCGGTTTACAACACATACAAAATTACAGTTACAAGTTCCTAGACACAACATATCAATAAATCATAATAGTCGATATCAACATTACAGAGTATCAAAACATAAATATCAATTACAGTAACAAAAATTCAATAAACAGTAACAAAAAAAAATCAATAAACATCAATATCAAGTAGTTAAAAATTTCCACATCTCACTCAAATTACACAAAGAAACAGAATTAAACAAAAATTAAACAAAACACCATGACAGGTAACAAGCCTCTCCGTCCACTGCACAGCGTCTCTTAAAGCCCCCCAGCAGGGCGCGGTCCTGGGGGGAGGTGGAATGAGTCCCGAGGCTGAAACGCCAAGGCTGAACGCCATCGCAGCCACTCATCTCGGCTATGCGTGTTACTGTGCAGCGGCGACCCGCACAGCCGGGCAGCGTCTTTTGGCTGAGTCTCCTGCCATCGGTCCTTTACAAACCCACCCTCCGGACAGATGCTACGAGTCCGCAGGAGAGGGCAGAGACGGCCACGGCTGCCTGCCGCCTGGGTCCCGCAGCTGTTGCTCCTCGAGGCGGGCTGGCTGAGGGAGAGACCGGCGAAGGTGGTGGCGTCGGCGGAGGTCTTTATCGCTGCCTGGGTCCCGCAGGTGTTGCTCCACGAGGCCGGCTGGCCGAGAGAGAGAGACCGGCGAAGGTGACGGCGGCAGAGGTCTTTATCGCCACCCGGATCCCGCAGGTGTTGCTCCTCGAGGCCGGCTGCCCGAGAGAGAGACCGGCGAAGGTGGCGGCAGTGGCGGAGGTCTTTATCACCACCCGGGTCCCGCAGGTGTTGCTCCTCGAGGCCGGCTGGCCGAGAGAGAGACCGGCGAAGGTGGTGGTGGCGGCAGAGGTCTTTATCTCCACCCGGATCCCGCAGGTGTTGCTCCTCGGGGCCGGCTGGATGATGCACCACTGCAGGAATGTTGAGGAGAGTCCTTGACCAAGATAAGATGACACAGTATGAAGGTTGGTACCATCCTCAGAATCACTGATAAAAATAAGAGAGCATAGTACTATCCTCACCTGTCAAGATGTTTATGCCCATCAGCCCACACCAGGTACCATTAATTAAACCTAGGAACATGTATGCACCTCACAGCAAGTGGCTTAGAGCCAAGGGTACTGAAACAGCACCTTCACCCAGGGAGTAAAAGAGGGCAAGTTAGACCACCAAGGGCAGCTCTCCACAGATCTGGCACCAGTTACTGTATTGTTGTTGGCCTGGGGTTTCTCTGCTATCCATTCCAGGCTCCTGGTAACTGAAAGGAGAGAAATCTTGCTTGGTATGCTTTGATTTCTTGTTATGTATTCGCTCTTAGTTTTAAGGATAAGATCTATCTAATAAAGCATTATTTCTTGCCATCCACTGAGTGTTTATAGCCTCCAGATTCCAAAAGAACTTGAGTCCACCTGGCCTGGCCTGCCTTGCTAATGTACATGTTTCAGAAGCTTTGCCATGTTTTATCAAGTGTATTCCACCTTGAACATCAGTATTTGTAATTGGTTCCATATTAACGTCAAGTTCCTCTGGCTGTGCAGTGTTGGCAAAAACATATGTTGCTGTTGGGCTAGTTTGGTTCAATATATCACAAAAATATTCAACCCACTGTTTGTTCTGTTCTTCCTTTCCATGCAGCATATTCCCATACTAATCTTTGGTTGGATCATTGGCATTAGTTCTAACTCCTGCAAATTCTCAAGCAATAAAGTATAGCATCCTGGCATCATCTTCTTTTGATGCATCTTGTGTCTCACCTTCTATTATTTCCAACCAGTCTTTTTTATCTTCTTTGCAAATACATTTAATATTCTAGGTGTTTGTATCACCTTGTGGATTCTATCTTCTACTTTGGCATTTTTGCTTGTTCTAACTGGCATTTAGCCTTTTTCCATTCATCAACTTGCTGACACCTTCTGCCTTACATCCACCATTCTTCTTAGGTTCCTCTTTTTTGGTCGATAGTCCACTCCACTGTTTTAATTATGATTTGTTTGAAGTGTGTCCACTGGTCTTCAATATTTTGAAGAGTCTGGAACTGATTCTGCATCTGTGGCTTGGAATTCTTTTTCAATGGTACACTCTTTTTGTCTTTCAATGGGCAGTCAACAATTTGTTTTTTGTGTCTGAAGTTTTTTCAGGTGAAGATGAACTGACAACATCAGAAAATAATTGGCTGGTGCAATATCTGCTCTTTGGTATGTATCACTATTATCATCATTCAGTTGACTTAGTGTTTCTTTAGCAATTATAAGTTTTATGGGACAGGGGGGCTAACCCTATGCCTGACCCTTCTCACTTTATTCAAACTTGGGACTGGTTGGGTTTCTTCAAACAGAATCAGCCCAGGTGGAGTTCTGAGTGTCTTTACTGGATTTAATTAATATTTTATCTTGTAAAAGATAATACCATAAAGGGGAGTTAGCAATACCATTGCTTGCTGGATTTCCAGCATGACATGGCCAAGGATGTCTCATATTATAACTTTGCTAAGGCAAAAGAAAATCAACTATATAAAATATTACCAGAAATCTGGAGTTATATTTATAATAATCTTCACTAGGAAATTACCAGAGGAAGTATGCTGAATATAAGAGGTAGTTCTTTGAATATATTACATCCTTATTCCTGAATAGATTACAACTTTGCTTTCAATTATGTAGTATTCATAAAATTCATATCGATGTCTGGGTTTCTATGCCTTTTGATGTGTTGTACAACAAATTATATCGGATCACTGTGCATCTGATGCAGTTCTCTATTTGGCACAATTCACTTACATCAGTAAAATATGCTCCATTGATTTGATGCTGAAGAAATATTAGTCAATTTAAAGGCATGGCAATGGCTGACATTTTTAATGTGAATCTCACCACACTGGTGCTTGAAATATATGACATGATAACAAAAATATTTTCTTATTGTGGTTATTATTCTGTACATGTTCTGTTCTACAGCACCTAAATCTTTTTCTTTTTTCCCCTTTTTTCATTAAAATTTGCCTGCAAGAGATATAAACAGCTCACAGGCAATGATGGCATGTGTGCTTTGCATGTATAAAGTTACAAACATGATCTGATGTTTCTCTGATTAAACAGGTTTGAGATATAGGAAAGATGCTTAACTGCTGTTGATAATTGAGATAGCATTGGATGCAGGAGAGCTAACACTGCCAGAGGTGAGGGAAGGAGTACGGGGACAGTAACCAGGGCTGACTGGATCACTCTGCACTGACACAGTTTGAGGGTCAGAATACCAAATATGTGGTGTTAGGTGCTATAGTTGTGCTTTCATCCAACATTTTTCAGAGCTGCTGTGGAAGAGTGGGTTGGGAGCATATTTGTCTAGATGGGTACACAACACTTTCCCCTACCCCATGAAATAAAGAGGCAAGATACAAAAAGCTTTGGTATAAAACTTGGGCCACATTTATTGAAATTTATCAACCATAGACCTTTGGTGGGGCTTGGTAGTGCTAAGCAGGGCAATCCCCCACCCTCAGTCTGGATGGCTCAATCCCTAGTTTCATGCACAGCTACTGACAGGCTGGCTGTTTCAGGGAGACAGCAATGCAGGGATTTCCAATTCTAGTCCCAAGAACAGATATTGGCTGTACCACATGTCTGTCTCATGGTGTGCTCTACATGCCCAACTGATTCGCCCAAATCATGTCAGGCTTACAGAGACCATCTTGATGCTAAGCCAACAATACCTATCTGGCCCCCAAGAGTGACCCATTAAGCACTCTAGCCTGCAGGGCAGGTTGGCAGGCTGATCAAAGGTGAATAGACTGCATCGGGAAAAGGTGTAACAGCCCTACCTCCATGCCGAAGAGCAGTAATGCTCAAGACAATAGAACCCTAACCAAAGAAAAAAGGAAGATTGGTCAGTGCATCTTTTAAATCATCAAATGACTACCATCAGCACTCCCATGTATTGACCGTTATTAGACTATTTACCCAAATGTTCCTTGTTCTATAATGTGTGCTTATAGCCATGAGTTGAGACAAAGGTTCAAGCAGACATCTTGTTTTATTTTGCTGTTCTATGAATCTCAAGCCTTGGACTTCTCTAGCTGTCTGAAATGATTGTTTCATACCTACATGTTCATGTGTAATTTAAATAAGAATGATCAGTACTGTGGATTAATCTACCATCTTATTTTTTAAAAAAACATAGAAGGAGGATTTAATGTTCGGAAACTGCTTTTTCTTATCATGTATTCCTAACGGGAAGTTAAATCCAACTCTAATTGTAGCTAAAGCAGACCTACTGAAGTCAATGGTAATTAAATGAGTTGTAGCTAACAAATCCCATCAATAAAATCAGCACAAAATCAGGTACATTATAGTAAACAATTGTCCTGTCTGGAAAATTCCTCTCTTAGATAAGCTGAGACACAGATAAAGCCCAGTATGTCTGCCTGGGAGAGTTTAATGACAACTTGCTTTCCCATCTTCTCTGCAGTCCCCCAAGCCCCCCCCCCCAAAAAAAAAACCCAACCTTAGCCCAACAGAATTACCCAAGCTTCCAGAGTATTTTCTCCTGGTTGCTTGGGTGACTGGATGAGCAAGTGCCTTTCCCAGTTCTATTAGACAGCACTGCTCTACCAATGGAAATCCTTCACTGGATCCTGCACATAACCAATTCTTTCTGTAGTTTGCCTCATAAACATTTATTATTGGTTCGATTCTCCTCAAAATCCTGTCCAAATTGCCAAGCTTTCTTGCAGCACAGTTGAAAAAGAAGCGGCAGCATTCAAGTTGGATGAGAGTGTTTGGTTTGAGAAAATAAAGAAGGGAAATAGGTTAAAGCCATAACAAAAACATGAAATGTCAAAATGACAGGAGCTTTATATATCCCAAAGCCTACAGAGAAAAAAACATCTTGTCTCACAGTGCCTGCCTTTCCTTCTACACAAACTGCCCTTATAGTATATTGATTACCTACTGAGCAAAGGAAGTCAGCTTCAAACTGATGTTTGATATTTCTTATTATATATGAAAATGAGTTAGGGTCAGAAAATGCTATAGTTTGTCATTTAATAAAATCTATCCTTTTCTTCTCATTGGTCCAAGTTTCCCTGGAAAATAGGTTAACAGGAAATTAGTCCTAGACAGTCACTTGCATTCCCCTCAGAAATTAAATACAGCTGTTTATTATGCAAACCACGTTTTATTTTAAGATTCCTCATTGGAATGGAAACCTCTCTGCCATTTGTCTTGCACAAATAAACATGCAAGAGAGGGTGCCAAATAAAGAAAGGACAGTTTGTTTATCATTGAAGCCAAATAGTTCTGAAAGGTCAAAAATCTCATCCTTTACCTCTCACCAAATGTATCCTACCAGGCTCAAAATAATTCCAGGTGTATTAAAGTCACAGATAATCAGTGTGCTTAAAACTTATGTTTCATAAAATCAAATTTAGCATGTACACCTGGGAACTCTGTTATCTTGCAGAACTAGCATTCCAGAAAGCCATTATCCATATCCGGCATTTTTGGTCTCTGACATTGATCATCTGTGTGCTTATAAAAAATCTAAATACACCTCTCCATCATTTAATATTTTCACTATAATTACCTTTCAAATGTTACCATAAGATACAGCTTCGGAAAATTATCCACCATCGTAAAACCATTCCAATGTCTATAAATTAGCAAGTAAATAACATTCCATTTAACAGCAAAAGAAGACACTGGGAAAAGTTACTTTTTTGGAGTACAGTATTGTAACCCACCTTTCATCACAGGTACAGTCTAGAATAGCTGGAACATTCTAGGAGTAAGAGGCCAATTTTATTTCCAAAACAATGGATGGCAGAATGGATGGATGGACAGGCAGTTGGACAGAGGGCCAGATGGATGGATGGACAAACAGATAAATCAACTTATTAGAGTTTGCAAGAGTACTTAGCAGAACAAATTCATTACATTCCTTGTTGTTTTGCCCAGATGGCAGTTTCATAATGTGACTAGAGTTATGTGACTAGCTTACATAATCACAAATTACATATTATCAACAGGGTAGCAGTCATGTTCCCACCATGCTCCCCAAAATTAGAAAGCCACACACTCAAAGTGTATTTCCCAATTTAGCAGCTTCTCCACCTGCCTTCTCCTGCCCATCAACCAACCTTCTATTCTTCTATTGAAATTCCTCTTACTTAAAGTATTTTCTTTTCTCTTCTACCTTTCTTTTAATTGATTAGCCAACATGCATGTTATGTGTACAGCATCTTCAAAAGCCTACAGGTATTCCAAGAAATATCTGGAAGAACTAATGGTGCTTTCCAGGAGTATCTGTGTTACTATAGCTCTGTGTCACCATAGGAAGGAAAATATTACCATCTCTGAATGGCTTTCTAAAGCACTTACAGACTTTGGGTTTAAATGAAGAAGAGGCATTTTATTTTTGAGAAAGAAGAAAATGGAAAGAAAAGGATGCCTGTTTGTGTTATGGGAAAAGAAATAACCAACTCTCTCACCATATTCTTTGTAAACAGAACAGCAGCGCCATAGCCAGGGGGTGGCCAGGGTGGGCTTGACCAGCGATGGGATGTAACAGGTTCGCAACAGTTCAGCAGAACCAGTAGCAACTTTTCCCAGTGTCCTGGAGGACCAGTAGCAGCTTTTGGAGGGAACCACCCTCGGGGCTTACCTTTTCACTGGTTCCCCCACTGCGCATGCATGCCAAGCACTTGGTGTGCATGCATGCCTACAGTGCTTGGAGCATATACACGGCCTCCTTGCTGTCCTCCCAAGCAGGAAAGAGGAAGAGAAGCTGCTAGCCTGAAGCTCACTATAGCCTGCTCTGCAGGGTAAGTGACTCACCTTTTGATGTAGTGTATCTGTGTGGATTTTAATGTGTATTTAATACCTTTACCTATATTGACGTACTACCACAGTTCTAAAAAGGCCTGGCAGCCTGGCGGCCTGGCTTGGGGTTTTTAAGCAAAGTCTTGGACTTACCTCATCAATAAGCTACACCTGTGCTGTTCCAATTGCTTTTCCAATTGGAGAATCCTTAAGGAGGTACAGCTGTTTTACATTTACATTATGGCATATTATCCTAGAGAACTGGTTAGGCAAAGACTTAGTACCTAACTTCTTTAACTGTTGAAAAGTTGAAAAGTGCCAAAATGAAGCCATCTTGTGGTGAGTTCATTCTGTAGTTCCTTCCATCTGACCTAGTGTGAGAAAGATTAGCCAGAATAAGCTTTAAGCTCTGGTTTAAAAGCTCTGGTTGATTTGTGTTTGGGTGGGTGGGTGAGTATTTGGGTGGGTGGGTGTATTTTAATGTATTTATTTATTTATTTATTTTATGGGTTTGTGTGGTGGGTGGGTTGAGGGGTGTGTGTGTGTGTTTATTTTTATTTTATTATTTTATTTTTTTCTTTGGCCCCACCTAAAATATCATGACCATGATGTTAGCTCCACCCACACTGTGATTACATCACGGTGGGGTAGTAAATTTTTTGATATCCCACCACTGGGCTTGACCCACTCTAAGTTAGCAGTTTGCCCACCTTGGCAAAGCGCAGTTTCCCATAGAAATGTATTGAAAAGAGGCTTTGTTGCCTATCCTGAAAAAATATCTGCCCACTCACATCTAGAATCCTGGCTATGGCTCTGCAGAACAGAGGTATGACTTCTGGTATTTCAGTATCCTATGCAGTAGGCCATTATATCTATCAAACTCTTTGCATTGCCCACAGAAACAATGAGCTCTCTCCAGGAGCAGCTTGAGCATCTCCTCAGAAAAAATGCTTTTTAGTAGCCTCTTTTCACCAGGCACTTGCCTCAGTGCTGAGGAACATACAACCCTGCAAATATTGTTGGACTGTAGTTCCCATAATTCTTAGCACTGGCTATGATAGAAAGGCTAATGGAAAATTCAGATGAGCAATTTCTGGAAAGTGACACATCACTCAATCTTCCTGTGGAAACAAAGGAAAAGAAAGCCAGTCATGCCACCACATCAGCCTCATAGCAGGGGTCCATTGGGGCAGCCAGCAGTCTTGGCATAAAATCCATACAGGATAATATCTCACTATTAAGTGACCCATTGGCAGAAAAAGAGATCAACTTAATTCTATATGCTTATCTCCATCCTATAGTTCCTTTTGAGTCTCTCCTGAGTGGCTTTTCTTCTCAGCTAAGTGGAATGTGACATGTCCAATTGCTTGGGAGGTGGGGAGTAGAAACTTTACTATAGGACTTATACAAAATTCTGAGCCTTGAATATTCTCTTGTAATATTTAGACTAAAACCTGCCCCAAACATTGAATCTTTTCCTTATAAGAGAATTAGAATTCTTGATAATTTGAGGTTCACTTAAAAAAAAACCTCCTTCGGAAATGGAATATTATCAAAGAGAAGGCATGTCACTCTACTTGATTATTTAGAGACAAAAAGATTTAGGAGAGAACATTTTTAGCTCTTCAAATTGGCTTTAAGAGGAGGGGCCAACTAATAGTTCTTTAAGTGCAATTTGTATCTGCATGTCACAGCAGTAATTTTATCACCTCCTGTAATTTGTGAATTATCCTGCTTAGTTTTATCATTGGCCAAAAGCACAATCTTTCTTTGTAAGTTTAATTGCTCAGAAGTGAAGGACTGCCACAATCTTGTCCCTTGAATACTAATGTGATTTGAGTTCTAATGACAGGTTATTTTTAATGTCTAATTTGGACCCGAGCTAAAACTAAGCAGGACTGTATGATAACCTCTGTACTATTACTATGTGACAGCATAGAGGTCATAGTTTTAAATTAAAACAAAAAGTTGCTCAGGAAATTTTTGCAACCACCACCACTTAAGACTTGATGAAATATTTGGGGAGGGGGACTATTCATCTGTAAGACTCTACTCCTGATGTCACATTGGCTATAGAATCAGATTGTTCTTCTCTATAAATAAATTGCAGTTAAAGTCCACTATAGTCTCAATCAGCTTATTTAGGAAATTTAAAAAATCATTGTGGCCAAAAATTCACTGCTGATGCAAGCAAGCTTAAGTCCATTGATCTTAATGACTTTGAGCCCCTTTCTTTTACCAAAGAATCTGGCTCAGGAGTCTAATGGAACCACTAAAAATATAAAAGATAACATTTAATGTCTCAGAGTTATCATTTAATTTTAATTAAGTTAAGGAGTTTATAACTCTTTCCTGGTGTGGCACATTAAACAGCTATTTCTTAGATGGCCGCATCTAAGTTCAATTTTTTTATGACCCTTTATTCTACTCTTTAATTCTAAAATGTGCTAAAGTAATGGAATGAGTGCTTGATGGATCATCAGTCATCTGGAGCAGCTATTTATATTACTACACTTTATGAAGCAGGACATGCTTGATTGTAGCTTCACATTGTAGCTCCACAGTTCTGGTATTTTACAGCTACCATTGCCTTCATATTTCTCCTGTTCTCATAAAAAAGAACAAAACAATTCATATAGAAAATTATGGTTTTCATGGACTAATATAAATAATAGACCCAATGACAGCAGACTCATAGAGTCATTG
Organism: Furcifer pardalis; assembly: GCA_030440675.1. NCBI lineage: Eukaryota > Metazoa > Chordata > Lepidosauria > Squamata > Chamaeleonidae > Furcifer > Furcifer pardalis. The sequence continues at coordinate 77,005,458 of CP126891.1, forward strand.
GCTGAAATCCTTTTGCTTTGTGTAGCTCACTCTAGAATAGGCCCAATGAATCAGTGGAGTTTTGATATGTCAACTCTTTGAGTACTGACAATAGAGTATCCCCATTTGAATGACTGGAACTTACATAGGATTCAACTCACTAAATCCTTACTGATGCAATGGGCCTGCTCTAGTACAACTAAGCAATGGTATTTCACTAGTACACTCAGCAACAAGATTTTACATAATGGGAAACTGCTAAATCAACAGTTATGTAAGTTCTGTCATTTCATTGGGTCTGTTGCATGTAACATGGACTACTAGATGTAAACTAATGATATCTAAGGCTATGTCACACATTTGTACCAACAAGTTTTTTTTAAAATGGATTCATCTCATTCCTCACTTCATCAATACTGGATATAATTTGCAACAAAGGAGGAGGAAGACAGAGGAATAGGAGGAAAGAGATGCTGTTATAACAAAGTAATTTTATTAATTTACCCAGGCTTTATACTTTGGGCCATAGGGATGAGATTGTGATAATTCTAGGTCTTCCAGTTCCAGAATTTACCAGGCAGATTGTGGGATTGGGAGAGGGGAAATAGAAAGCAAAAGAGGTGCCATTTCTGCTTCACTCCAAGTGGTTTGTTTGGAAAGAGGAAGGCAATGTTTTCTCAGTTACACTGGTAGTAGCCTCAGTCCTTCATGAGAAGGTGGTTCAGTAAGAGGCTTCCCTTAAAATGTCAATTGGATTGCGAGATCACTTTCTGGTGACTTTTGACTTTCTGGGGACGAAGCTTCACCGTAGGGAGGTAGGGCCTATTAAATTGGCCCTCCCCTGGCAACTGATGGGGAGGGGGGAATTCGGAAAAGCCAACCCTTGCCCAGGTGCACGAAACGGGGATCCCACGTTAAGGTAAGGGATCAAAGTGGTGGGTGGCACCCCCCGCTTTGATACCTTGCCTTGACGTGCGATGCCCGTTGCTATACCCGTTTGGTAGAAGAGGCTCCCGCTGGCGCGCCTTTTCGCGCGCATGCGAGCGCCTCTTCTCAGGGTTTTTTTTTAGCGTTGTTGGATCAATGTATCGAACAATGTTAAAAACCGGACAACGTCATGACTTGTGGAACCATGACATAACGTTGTCCGGAGTTCTAGTGTACTTATGATTTATGGTTCCAAATATAAAGCCTGAGTAAATTAAGGAAATGACTTTGTTATAACTGCAAAGTTATAGCAAAATCATATGCTCCTGCTCCTCTTCTCTTCCTCCTGTTTCTCCTCCTTCTTCCTCCACTTTTGTTTATGCATTGATGACCAATGCAATTTTTTTCCTACAATTTTTGCCTTAGTAAAAATAAACTACCTTTCTTAAGCCTTCTTCTGCTTCTGCTTCTTCTTCTTCTGCTTCTTGTGCCATATCTGTTTCCAAATATTGGTGATCCTCATGGCGATCAACCATGAGGACTGGCCTGCAAATATAATGTTGTAGCCTTTCATCTGCCTTCTGTATCACAGTATGACACCCATACCACTGATCCAGCTCCGTGAATCACTTTCTGGTCCTGAGCCCTTTTGCCATACACAATCCTCCTCAGCCCCAGGCTAGTATTGATGAAGTGACTGCCCTCCATCAAGATGGATTCAAATGGGATTTAATCCACTTAGGGACAATCACCCTTCCCTGTGGACTAGTCCTTATGGTTATCAGGTTAGTTAACCACCACCTGACACTCGGCACTGAGTCACTAGCATTATAGTCTGCTCTATTACCATAGTAGGATAATAATAATAATATTGTGTCAGAAATTATTCTGGGTTGAAAGGATTTTTACTAGAGAAACTCCACTCGGTGGATGCCCAAATGAGGCTCCTTTCATGTCCCCATTATCTTTTCCCACCAAAATTGTCCCTGTTTATCTACTTGCAATGTCTTGCTTTCAGACTGCTAGGTTGCCAGGAGCTGGGACAGATACAGATGCTCAAGACATCGTGTAGTACCCAGATCTCAAACTGCTGACATGCAGGCCTTCCAGCTAACAAGGTGAGCTTCTTAACCACTGAGCCACAGCAGCCCCATAACCTGGCCAGTCGTCTTAAGCTACATAAAAATATTAGCTTTCGACATAATTAAGGTCCTATGGCATTTTGGCAAGTGATGATTAAATTAAGCAACAATGATCTTCTCATTGGAATCAATGCATTGTTATTTCCTACTACAATTCCTTCTTCTCTTCTCCTTTCTTATTGAACGTATTTGCATCACAATTGCACTGAGTCAGTCTCTTTGGAGACAAGACTGAGAACTGAATCCTGTTAGCTGGGTGATATCAATGGCAAGCCTCTCAGGTTGAAAGTGCTTTTGTGTCTTCATAGCTAATGGTTCTGTAATGTGCCATGATCAGGCAAGCTGAAAAGATGGGTATGGAAATATTGCCTTTTGTTGTTTTGCCCCCATTTGGGGATGTCTAATAACTCATGCTTCAAACTATCATCTGGGGAAGAAAAAAAGAGAGCGAGTCAGCAGACTGAAGACTTACAGCGCTGGATATTATGAACATGTCTGGGTGATGATATGCATAGCAAAGCTTTCTCTGGGTAACACATTATTGAAATGCCACAAGATGAAACAGGCAGCTAAGATAAACCCATTGCTGCATATAATAATGTTCCATCTGCCAGCACTGACAGCTTTTATCTGCACTCTCCCCTGCACAAGGGCTTCTCAGCCACAATAATAGCGTTATTATTCTCCCCTGGATACTGGTTTCATACATAATTATTAATAGCCAGATTTTTTTCCACAAAAAGAAAAGGCACAAGCATTACAGCTTCATTTAGTGTACAGTTCTTGGCTACATATGCATGCAACAGTTCTTAATTAGCAAGATGTCCTTACTCCAGTTTCAGAGATGAAGAATCTGATACGTCCCTTTGTTAACCCCCTGGGAAGACCCCCTGCTACTCAAGCAGCTATGATTTTCCCAGTCACTGTGATTTTTCTCAGAGTCCAATTTTAGTAAGAAGGGCATCTGTAGACTACAAAAATAGACACATTATCTCCTTTATCTAGGTATTACAATAGATTTCACTGATAATGATCACATAAATGCAGGGTGTGTGGTGGATAAAAAGGCACATTATAGTTCAATATACAGCCAGCTCACACATTTAATCTTTTTTTTAAGGATAGCTTTCATAATCTATACAGACAATGTGGCATTAATTCAAGAAAGTGAAGAAATGAAAGAAAAGAAAAAGAAATGTTTTCAGGGTTTGGAGAGAGCAGATGCTTTCAGTGAAAAAGTGAATAATAATAGTGACTTAGCACTCAATACAGGAAACAACAATCTCAGTTTAAGTGCCTTTTTCAATTTTTCTAACAGTCTGAGGACTGTACAGCCATGGGAATAAGATGAAAGGGAATAGACATGAACAAAGCGTGCAATTTACATTTAAAAATAAAAAAAAGTAGTGGTTATATACTATAAAAGTGGCTCCAATAGGTTTTGGTTAACTGAAAAATGATGGGGGTAAGTGGGCTAAAAAGGAGTTCCTCAATCTCTAGTGGCCAAATAATTTATAAAAATAAGAATTTAGGAGGTGGGGGTCCCATGGTGATACTGCCCCCCTTGAGAGCACAAGGGCTTTTTCTGAGCAAAATATTTTTTTAAAAAATCAAAATGTTTGAGGGTTCCAGAAGAATGGCAAAATTGCCCTACAAGAGGGAACAGAGGGGTTTTTTTCTGAGCAATTTATTTTTCTGCAAAAAAAAAAAAACACAGAAAGAAAGAAAAGAAAAGAAGCAAAGCACCTGGAGGTAGCTTTATATGATAGTTGGCTATGTTTAGGAAACCCTGACTATAAATTCCACTCATCTACTAGCGAATTTCCAGTGTGTTTTAACTATCCTAAAATATCTTTCCTTTTTTACTTTTAGTGTAACAATTTTCAAAGCAGTAGCCAAGTTAAACTACTTCAGCAAAAACTCCTGTGGGACCCTAAAGACTAAAGTTATAGCATGAAGTTCACTGACATCACAACGTTGTAATCAAAGTTGAAGTTTACATGAAATTTTACATAGAAATTTCAAAGTAGAGTATATGAGATCAGCAATGGGGTTACAGCTTTCTTTTAGAAAAAGTGGGCAGGTTATTTCTTGAATGAAAACACATATATGGACACATTAGTCTCATATGTACTTTAGTATTTCTGCAATATGCAGATCTAACGAGTTATCCAGTCCAATATATCAAACTATATTCCCTTTCCATTGCTTTTTTCAAGATCATTATTTTCAAAGCATTAATATACACATTGTTAAATACTCACACACACAAATGTGATGGAATAGCCAAGACCTGTGAGTAGGTTTCTGTTTTTGAACCCTCACTTACCAAACACACAGAAATGCCTTTGTTACCCATCCCTACTGGGCAATGCCCAGACCTGTAAAGTATGTGTTCTACCACTGAGCTATGCACTTTTCTTTGCAGACTGTTTCATGAGTGATTTGATTTCAGTTGGCAAGTTCATTACCAACACAGTTGAAGTAGTAAAAGAGAAAGTAAAGTGCTCAAGTGGCTAAGACACTGACTGGAAGGCAGGAGGTCAGCAGTTCGATTCCCGAGTACGGCAGGACAGAATGAGGTCCCATCTTTGTCCCAGCTCTTGCCAACCTAGGAGTTTGAAAGCAAGACATTGCAAGTAGACAAATAGGGACCACTTTAGTGTGAAAATAAACAGTGTTCCGTGCACTCTGGTGTCTAGTCATGCCTGCCATATGACCACAGTAACATCTGAAGAAGCAGACAGCACTGGCTATTCAGCTTTGAAACAGAGATGAGCAGCCAGCACCAGAACAAATGAGTTTTTGGAGGAACATTTGAATATGGATTAATTGTAACCTCTCCGGATATTGTAAATAGCACAGGGTGGTAATACATAAATGTATTTGTTTTCTTTTGTCGGTCCTTTTTATCTGTAGTGAAATTAAAATATGTAGGTGTGTGTGTGTGTGTGTGTGTGTGTAGGCATTGGGGCATGGGTGTACGTCCATGATAAAGAGTGGGCACAAGTGTACGCACATGCGTATTTGTATATACATATATAAATATAGGTAGATGTGTAAATGTACATAAACATAGGTATATGGGTATTGAAGAATTATTGGTAAATATTAAACAAAATATAAACAAAAGTTGATAGAAAAATGTATTGGAACACGAGAAATATATAAGACAAAGAAGTAATACTCATCCTGTGTGTTTATCTTACTATATTTTAATGTATTTTCTTTTGTTACATTTTCACATTGTACTGTAATGTAATATTTTACATGTTTTTCTTGTTATATGCGTCTTTTTTTCCTGTTTGTTATTGTTTGTCTTCTGTATGCTAGCAAAAAGTTAATAAAAATTAAAAAAAGAAACAGAGATGAGCACTGAACCCTAGAGTCAGATACGGCTCACTTTTGAGAAAGGGAAACCTTTACCTTTAAAGAAGAGAAGGAAGACAGCCCTCTGCATGTACAACATGTGGCACTCTCAAACTAAGACAGTGGACATGGCTGACCCAAGACATTCTATTGCCTGAAGTGAACAACCCAAGGATAGTTGGTGACTCTGATTTCATGATGCCAGTGAATCAGTTCCCAAATTTAGCGTTACTTTTACAGTAGTCACAAAAGTTGTGGTGCACATCTTCCAACTAGGATCAGCACCATGGACAGTGCTTTTTCAAATTTACAAGAAAACCTAGAGCACTAGCGGCTTCTTGAACAAAAGGGTGGTATCCATCACACTGTAGATCTGTGTTTCCCAACCTTTGATTTTTTGAATTTCAATTCCCAGAAGCCTAAGTCAGTACATTGGCTGATCAGTGCTTTGGGGAATTGACTTAGTCTTCTGGGAATGGAAGTCCAAAACCCAAAAGTTGGACAACACTGCTCTAGATGTAGAAACTAATCTGACTGGCAACAGAATCTGTTTTGGGCACCGTCAGTGGCACACCCCAAGAACAACTGGATGGGTCAGACCATGCCTCCCAGAAGCAGATGCATTTATGGCTGTGGGATGTTTGTGCATGCACAGGTGCATTTTATGGCTGACATAAACATGCCTGCTTCCACTTCCAGGTGCAGGGCAGATGCTGGCATGCCATATTGAATGGCGTTGGGGACCGGGGCTGGCCTGCAGACTGTAGGTTGGGAACCCCTACTCTAGCATCTTTCTGTGGCTTCCCACACAAACACATCCCTTCATTTCTGTCCAAAGTGGTTGGACATAATGACAGTGCATAATGACAGTGCAACAACCATCCCCCACAGACTGCCCTAAAACTTTGGAAGACAAGCAAGGAGCTACCAAACACCTGGGCAGAACCACATGATGCTCTACCGCCTGGCCAAGAAAAACCATGGCCTGCGTGGAAAGCTTTAAACATACTTCCAGGGTAGGAAGACCAAGGGCTAAACTGAGAAAGTGGGATTTCCCTGTATATGGTAGACTATGTGAATGCAGAAAAGAACAAACTATTGCCCATATGATGCAATGCACACTATGCCCCTCAACATGCACTATGCACTATGTTGGCAAGAGGAAATGCTGTTGATGTGGCCTGATATTGGGCAGATGTCATTTAACCCTTTTAATTCCTTTTTGTTTCAGATATGTTAATTTTAGCTTTGTATGTTAAATTCACATAGTCAAAGCAATGGCATTCCAGGTGGTAATGTATGGTTGTGAGAGCTGTACCATTAGGAAAAGAAGAACAGAGGCCTTTGAAAATGTGGTGTTGGAGGAGAGTTTTGAGAGTCACCTGGACAGTGAGGAGAACAAGTAGGTCAATCTTAGAATAAATCAACCCTGACTGCTCCTTAGAAGGCCAAATCGTAAAGATGAAGCTAAGGTACTTTGGAAATAAAATGAGAAGAGAGGATTCACTTGAGAAAGCCTTGATGCTGGGAAGGATGGAGGGCAAAAGAAGAAGGTGGCGGGTAAAAATGAGATGGCTAGATAGTATTGTAGATGCAGTGGGCACAGAGCTGGGCAGGTTGAGAAGGATGGTGGAGGACAGAAGCGCCTGGAGATCAGTGGTCCATCGGGTCTCAAAGGATCGGAATCGACCATGCAACTGAACAACAACAACAAAATGTTATTATATGCTGCTGGTGCCTCTGACGTGAACAAAGAAAAGAATGATGGTGCCAGCCCTGCTGGTGGTGTGTAAACTGGCAGACAACATGACAACTAACATGTCTGACAGTGAAGGTGGTGGATCAACTCTGGAGATTAATCTTTTATGGGTTAATCAGAGTTCAGTGTCTTGTATAAATTTACACTAAATTTTGAATTGGATTCATTGCCACTGTTATCAGCCTTCACTCCCTTGGAGATTTTTATCCATTCCTAATAATAATAGTGCATAATAAAATCAAAACTATGTAAAATATTACATTTGTCATATGTTAACCTCAGCCGCCCAGAGTGGAAAAATATCACAGATGGGCAGGGTATAAATGTAATAAATAAATATAAATAAAAATGAATAGCTTTCAAAATTTATAACCATTTTAATGTTTAAAAATTCTTCTATTTCTTTCAGGTAGGAATCAATGATTTATTCCAAAATAAATTGTCCTTTGATGGAATTATTTTATATTCACCACAAAGAATTTATAATATTTTATTTAAAATGCCTTTCTGTACACAAACAAAGAAACTCGGATTATTCCAAAGGAGTGGTTGTGAAAATAAACAATTGCTTTGTTTATATGGCAGATGACAACCTTCAAGGACAAAGTTAAGCTGATAATATATTTTTTTTGTTTCCATATCAGTTGGTAGTTTTTCCTCTTACACTTTTTAATGCTGTTTCTTTCTTCAACAAAAATTGAGGGCAATCACAAAGCTGAAAGTAGGAGACTTTTTAAGTGCTACTGGAGTACAGGGTGGGTGGAGGAGCTCAACTAAACTATAGATTTATGGAGCAAGCTGTGAATGAAATGAAGTGTCCTTCAAGAATACACTGGCATGTAGGTGATATATTTCTGGTGAAAACAATTACAACCCCCTTCCACACACACACATACACACATGTTGCTTAAGAAGCTAAGCTATTTTTATACCTTAGTGATACACCAGTTGCAAGAGCTAATTCCACTGGTTGGTATTAATTATGATAAAGACTTTTTATGAAGTTACTTGAAGGACCATTTTTCCATGGGATTTAATGAACCATATATTAACATTGTTACTAAAAAAAACTTTAGCAGTTGACTCTAGCCATTTGAAGTAAGATAAGAGGCTTCCAGTGTGTGAGTCTTCTGAGTTGTGGTACTACAATGTTGAGTACCCTTCAAATCTACATGTCTGACCATATTTTGATTTCAAAGTTAATTTCAAAAGTTAAGACCCAAGAAGTAGAGGAAATGATCAAAGACATAGGACAGGTATATTACATAGCTCTGGCCTCACGAAAAGAACAGGGGCCTAGGAAAAATAACTGGAGACTGCAATTGCTGACCTCAGCTTCTACTGTCTAAGACAAATCTCCTAATGGTAAAGCCAGCCCTGGAACAGAGTTGGAAAAATCATCCAGTTTAATTGGTGCCTAAACCTGGACCAGAAGGAAAATTGTGTAAGCAATTGTGTCATTAACATGCCAATTGTCAATTATGAGAAATTACACAAATGTGGTACAATGGACTGTGGTGACTCAAGCAGTTAAGATGCTGAACTTGATGACTGGAAGGTTGGCAGGTCAGCAGTTCGAGACCTGAGTGCTGCAAGACATAATGAGCTCCCGTCTCTGTCCTAGCTCCTGCCAACCTAGTACAGTCAAACAAACCTCACATAAAGAGCACCTTGCTTAAAGAGTAACTCACTTAAAGAGCAGAATTTTCTCTGAATGTTTGTTTCGCTTAACAAATAAAACCAACCAAAAACTCACTTAACAAAATAAATCAGGGTTCATAATCCACCCCACCAGAAGTCACAATTGGTCACTTACAATGGTGTTTCACTTAAAGAGCAAAGTCACTTAAAGAGCAATCCTGTGGAACACATTATGCTCTTTAAGCAAGGTACAACTGTAATTTTAAAGCAAGAAATTGCAAGTAGATAAATAAGTCCCACTTCAGTAGCAAGGTAAACCATGTTCCATGTCTGCCACATGTCCAGGGAAATGTCTGCAGACACAGACAGCTCTGGCTATAAACAGATATGAGCACTGAAGCCTAGAGTCAGATATGACTGGCTTTCAGGCAACAGGAACCTTTACTTTTTCCTTTATCTAGTACAATGGGAAGCCTGCAGGAAGAAGAGGATTTCCTTTTGGATCCACACATAGACAGGAAGATGCATGCCCTAATTCCTAATGTTCTAATCAATTTGAATGCCATTGGTTCAGTTTAGTTGCTAGATAACCCATCACTCATTAAAAGATTGCTATAATCTGGAGGCATCTGGTGCAGTTCCACAAATTGAGCTAGTCTTTGTGTGGCTTTGAGCATCACCTCAATGGAAGACTGCATGCAAAAGAAAGACAAGTCAGTTCTTTCAAAGAATATGGATACAACAATAATTATGTGTGGCCTTTTCAGGATTGTACCCATATCTGTTCCTTCTGGCTGTTCTTGAATTATTGAAACATGAAATTGTTTTTGTGTCTGCTCCTGATATTAAGTTGTACATTCTGCATGAAGCTGAGCTTATAGTTCTATACACAAGCGTTGAATTTATTTCCTCTCTTCCACAGCATACCCATTCTATATCTTTCAAATTACTGCAAACAGATCAGAGGCTAAATACATAAGCTCCTGTATTACAGAAGGTACAGAAGGATTATTCTTGCAGACACTAAATCCAAACCTGGAGGTCTTGATAAAGGAAGTGAAGGATGCTTTCTATGAATAGCTCCAAACAAATGTCAAATGATACTGTAGATTTTTAAAGTGTTCTTATGTGGGATTAAATTTATCAATGATTGTTTGGTGCTAGCTAGTATGTGATCCTGTCCCTCCCCACTTTTATTACCACCATTCATGAAAGATGTATGGATTAGTATAGGCCAAATTGAACATTCAGAATAAATCAGGATAAACATGCATAAGGAACACTTATAGCTATAATGAATTAGATAGGTTACCTTGAGGATCATTGAATGGTGTATTGTTGTATTCTTTTATTTAAAGAGTTACCTGGCCAACCCCCAAACTGCATTAAAAAGATATATTAAACACACCAACTAGCTAACTCAGACTCTAAACATAGATTCTGCCCTCAAATTTAGGCCCAGGTAGAAGATATTCATTGGCAGAATGGAGACTACTAACATACACAGCCCATAATCTTAAAAGGGGGATAGGAGAAGCACTTCACTTTGCCACTGTGGGATAAAACACTGCTCCTTATCCCACAGTGGCATAAGGTTTACATTAGTGGCTCACTATTTAGTAAACTTCACTTTATGTTAGTGAGTCACCATAGTGCTATACATTTGGCTGAGACTCATGAGGACCAGGAACTGAAGATACCAGCCATGAGACAATCTACATCATTACAAAGGCACTCTTGGCTTTAGAGGAGGGAAAATGTTCTAGGAAAAAGTTGCATACAAGATAGGTCAGTTGCTTGATAAGTCTTCTGTTTCTGCAATTTCTGGATCTAGCCCATTCACTTTGAAGTAAACCCAATTGTTTCTGAGTAAAAATGATCCACATTAGTTACTCTTTGACATGTATAGCAATGCCAGTTGCTTGTGCATATACTGGTTTATTTGCTTGTTTAGATGCTCCTTTCTTTTTCTTCTACCAGATTTTATTTTGAAAAGTTTGTGCTCACCTTATGTCAAAGTAGTCCCAAGAGGCATGCAGCTAAGTCAATAATGTAACAATTAAAAATAAGTTTCCAGTTTGTTACATGAAAATACAAACACATCAGCAGAAAGCAACACTTTTTAAATTAAAAAATCTGGTTGATCAGCTCTACTAAGGTAGTTTAGAACAAATAAAAACACTACACAGCAAAAAAAATTAAAAAGAAGATCAGAGCAATAAAAGCACCAGAATTAGTGTAGAAATCATCTACTGAAACCCTCTCAAGTGAAATACTGGGGGAAATCCAGAAACCTGGTGTTCCAAAGACATCTAACTTGGAAACAAGTAAGCGTTCCAGGAGAAAGCATTTTCTATGTAGGCCATCACAACTGAAAAGCTCTTGTCACTGCCAAAATTTGGAAGAGGAGGACCAGAATAGGACCTCAAAAACAATTGAAAATTGTGCTGTATTGGATTAAATATTAAGTGTAATGAATATGCTCTTAAAAGTATACCATTCCCAATTATTTGCAGAGTTAGGTAAAGGTAAAGTCACCCTTGCTCAAAAGCCAGTCGTATTCCAACTCTAGGGTTTAGTGCTCATCTCTGTTTATAGCCAATGAGCCAGTGCTGTCTGCGTTTGCAGACATTTCTTGTGGATATGTGGCAGGCATGCCTCAACACTGGAGTGCACAGAATGCTGTTTACCTTCCCACCAAAGTGGTCCCTATTTATCTACTTGCAATTTCTTGCTTTCGAGCTGCTAGGTTAGCAGGAGATTTGCAGAGTTACAGAAGCATAAATGAGATTAGTATGTGACATGTTCATTAATATGTTTTTCTTAGTTCTCTGCTCACTAATGCTGCAGATCTATGCAGATGTCTTAAGAATTGGACGTATTCAGAATTATATTGCTGTTCCAGGAAAGTCAAGGAATGCTGTCCCCTGGGTTCAGAATTAACACTACGGGAAATCAGAACAGCTAATGTAAGTTCTTGCACAAGTGAGATAACTGGCTGCATACGGGACCATTAAAAAAATATAAAAACAGCACTAGCCAAAAAAAAAAAAAGCATTGTACCATACATTAGTTAAGAAAGATATTTCAACTGTGGAGCATTTTCCATATGGACATAAGAACTTCTTTTTTAAAAAAGTTGTATGAAGAAAATGAATCAGGCCCAAGTACATTGAATATGTCCATGCTGTCTTTACTTTGCTGAATATACCACATGTATCGTTTGCTTTTAATTAAAGGTTTTTGAGAACTGTTGATTGTTCAATCTTGCAAATTCATTCAGCCTTTGTCTTTTTTGGGGGAAAGGAAACCAAGGGACCAAATCCTGCCAAATGTCTGCACCGTAAGTTCCAGACTGCCAGAAAATAGGGCAATACCAATCAAATAACATTTTTTCACCAATTTATCTTGCTGACTATGTGATCTGATCAATTAAGCCTGTGATGGTAGGGTAGTAACATGATAGGCCCAGATCAGAAGACATAACTTTCAACAAAGATACTATACAACTTTGCACAACTTCGTGTAATACGCCAGTTATGCCCACTCCTGGACCGGGACGCTCTGCTTATGGTCACACATGCGTTGGTCACCTCCAGACTTGATTACTGCAATGCGCTCCACATGGGGCTGCCCCTGATAACCATCCGGAGACTCCAGCTGGTCCAAAATGCAGCGGCCCGGGTAGTGGTGGGGTGTGGGCGTTATGCTCATGCTTCACCGCTGCTCCGGGAGCTGCATTGGTTGCCAGTATGTCTCCGGGTGCAATTCAAGGTGCTGGTTATTACCTTTAAAGCCCTATATGGTAGTGGGCCAGGATACCTAAGAGACCGCATCACCCCAAGAACATCTGTCCGTCCCACCAGGGCGGATCGGAGAGGCTCCCTCGTTGTTCCTTCGGCGAGAATGGCGCATCTCGCCTGCACCAGGAGGAGAGCCTTCTCCGTGTCCGCCCCGGCCTTCTGGAACCTCCTGCCCACCGAACTGCGCCTTCAGACAGAGCTCCTGCCCTTCCGGAAGGGCTTGAAAACCTGGCTGGCAGGTCAGGTTTGGGGACCCGGGAATACGAGTTCCCTTACCAGGTGGCTTATTTAAAGGATTGCCACCCTGGGTCTGGAAGTGGGACTGTGTATTGTTTTTAATTTTTGTGGTTAAATTTTGATGACCTTTTAACTTTGATACTTTTATTGGTGTAAATTGTTTTTATGTTTTTACTTTTATTTTTAGTGTCTTGTAAGCCGCTCAGAGTCGGGTTCTCCCGATTGGGGTGGGGTATCAAGTGTAATAAATAAATAATAAATAAATAATAATAATATACATGGACAATTACATTATTAGGGCAGCCAGGAGCAGATCCATGAAAACTAATGAGGCAGATAAATTGATTTAAATGAATGCAGTGTGGTTTTACAATTATGCATTTCTTTTTGATAAAAACCACTGAATATGAAACAGTAATTATTTTGAAGCAATACAATTTATTTATTTTTTAAATAAACCCCTACTGTCACCTCTTATTAGATGAGGACAATCATGGCTAAAATGCTGTGTTTAGTCCTTTAGGGAAATCGCCCAATTTTGCTCTTGACTATTGTAATTCTAAAGCAAAAACCTTAGTTCCTTGGAGAAAATCCATGGATTGCTTTGGCACAGGTGAAAATCCAAGTCTACTTCTACATGTATGATCACCCAAAATTTCTGGAAGGTGCATTCACTGCATTGGGTTTACTGCAATGAATACTATTATAGCATTTATCCCTAAGAGCCCTACTTGATTGGACTAAAGATCTGTCTAGTTTAGATTAGCCAATCAAATGCCTTTGGGAAACCCATAAGAAGGATGTAGTATCCTTTGCTTGTGACTAGAGATAATCTATAGCCTTTGTGGCTTGTAGCTTCTGGCAGCTCTCTCCTTCTTTAATCTGTGGAAAAGAAAAACAGAAGTAGTATTTGAGCGCATCTCATCTCATTACCTTTTGCTGTTACATTGTTAAAAGGTAGAAGATTTTTTTTTTAAAAAAATAACTTCCCCTGATCATTTGTAGACAATCAGGGAAAGTGTTTAATTTCTGATATGCTGAATCAGCTTTTGTAAGCCATTTTAGGATACTGGACGTTGTCTCCGGAAGCAGCTTTGACAGCTGCAAGGTTTCCATATATGCTATTCTCAGCATCCACATACAGAGCACATCGAAATAGTAGAATACCCTGACAGGTGCTCAAAAGGATTATCTTTTGTGGGTGGGACAAAGCCTGCTGTGGTATCCACTGCTTATGGATGCTACAAAAAAATAAAAGACAATAAGTCGTCCCCACCCCCCAAAAAAGAATGAATTTAATGTCTATCTAGGCTACCCCTTTGTTACATTAATTTAGATTTGTTTAATTTCAATGGAGAATTTTTTTGATGAACAGGAGAAATAAATAGACTCCTGCATTCCATGAATGCCAGCCTCCAAATGTGGGATCAGACTTACCAGAAATTTGGGGTGAACATATATGTAAAAGTAGACTTAGATTTTCACCTGTGCCAAAGCAATCCCTGGATTTTCTCCAAGGAACTAAAGTTCTTACTTTAGAATTACAATGGTCAAGAACAAAATTGGGTGATTTCCCCAAAGGACTAAACACAGCATGTGACAATCCACTTGCTCCCAGGTGGACTCAGGAGTCTTCCAACCTCCTGGCAATGGAATTGTGCCTGATCCTGCTTTCCTGGTCAAGTTCAGACCCAGCAGTTCAAGCTTCTCCTATCAGTGTGCCCTATCACTCCTGACCGAACTCCAGGTAGTGAGCAAAGGGTGCACATGAAACTAGTGTAGATTCAGGTAACATGAGCCAAGTAAACATTCCAAGTCTCTTCCGGTATTTTAGAAGTACTGTATATTGAAATAAAAGCATAGTAAAGAATACAGTCCAACAAAAGCTCAAGAAGCATTTCACAGCAAGGAAATAAAGCAAACTGGTTTGAAGGGATAGCACAAGCCCCCGTTCTTTCTCAAGACTCTACACTTTTGCAGGTTAAAAGCACAGCATTCCAGAGAGTGTGTATGCGTGCATGTTGTGTCTCTGGATTATATCTCCTCTAATAGGGTCCACCTTTGGCCCTCCCCCTTAAGAGATTCCAACCAATGATCTTACAGCAAGGCATGTCAATCACACGTTAGGTTTCATTTCATCCCAGCCATGAGACCCACGTAGTTTATATACCAGACCTAGTGTGAAGGGACTCCTACACACCAAATTCCCCATCTTGGATTAGGCTAAAGCAAAGGGTATAATTCATTCAATCACCCAGCATTTTAGCCACAACTATCCTCATTTAATAAGAGATGGCAATAGGGTTTTATTTTTTTAAAAAATAAACAGTATTGCTTCAAAATAATTACGGTTTCACATTCAATAGTTTTTACCAAAAAGAAATGCATAATTGTAAAACAACACTCCATTCATTTAAAACAAATTCATATATTTAAAGCCCTCTATGTAGTGTATTTAATTTTTTTTAAAAAAAAAATCAAGCTGAAAGCGAGAGCCTCCCTTTTATGGCATAATTACTGGTAGTGATATATTACTGCAGCTAAGTGTCTAATTTCTTGTTAGTTTCTGGTCATATTTCACCATGTATTCCTTCTATTTAATATGTATGAAGCTGTTGGGTACAAGAAAAATTGTTCCACATTAGATACTAATCATATATCTGGACTTTTTAATTATGCATTTTAGATTATTTAAAATTATAAAAATGATTAATTGTGAGCTAAGGGGATGATTGCTTTGAAGTGAGTTGAGGGCACACATGGAATAATGTACTTTCAGTTTATTTGAATTCCCAAAAGTTTGAATTTATATATGGGATTTGGGGCAGAACAACCTACCTGGACTCAACTTTAAGATGAAGTAGTTTTCGTGATGAGGACATATTAATCTGTGAATCTTTTTGCTTTGCCAGAGCACATAGGTACAAACATTTCAGTGATGATATGAAGAGCTGAATCCATCAAATAGGAGATATATCTGATTTGGAAATACTCTATGGCCATTATCAACAGCTCTTAGCCCAAGATTGAAGATTATACATGAAATAGCTGCCATCTAAGGAGAAGAAATCTAGTGTTCCAAGTCAAAGATTCTTTCTGAAGCAATTGTACAAGATGAAATGACCAAGGCTAGTTTACTATTGAGGAGATTAAACAGGCCAAGCAAAGAGTCATAGACGTGAATCTATGTGATTCAGGAAGCCAAAGTTTTCAGACATTCTAATATACAGTCAAACCTCACATAAAGAGCGCTTTGCTTAAAGAGTAACTCGCTTAAAGAGCAGAATTTTCTCTGAATGTTCGCTTCGCTTAACAAATAAAACCAACCAAAAACTCACTTAACAAATAAATTGGGGTTTGCAATCCCCCCCCCACAACTGGTCATTTACAATGGTGTTTCACTTAAAGAGCAAACTCGCTTAAAGAGCAATCCTGTGGAACGCATTATGCTCTTTAAGCGAGGTACAACTGTATCTTTATAAGATAATGCAAACTACAGTACTGTGATGAAACTTGCCCCCAGACCTTTTACTTGCAGGTCAACATGAAAGAACCAAATATCTGTGACTTGGTTCTCTAGAGATTATTTGCTTTGTCTCAGACCCCCTAGATTGTATCTGGTATTGATTCAAGTACTTGGAATCATTTGGAACAATTGTCATAATGTAAGCCACTTAAGGATATAGTGTGTTAGAAAGTGTCATACACATTAAATAGATGGTAATGATAATGGGATGATATCTTAGTGATGCACGCCAGCCTGGTAGATGCCTTAAAAATTAGCTATATAAAACCAAGGCTTTAATTTACTAGCAAATTAAATTTTAAAAATAACCAACATTAGAAGCAACTACAGTATCATCTCTTGGACTAGAAGAATAGTTTAACATATTTTCACTCCCTTTTTCACATGTTGTTTCTTGTTCCACCCAATATTTTACTCACACCTAAATTTTATACGTCTAGGGATACTACAGGTCTCTTTGCCCAGGCCTGATATCTGCCAAAATTACTGAGAAAGTGATATTGCCACCATTTACAACTAGATTTAGTACACTGTGGTGGTGAAAGACTTACACAAATATTCAGATTCCCTAAATGTCCTAATACTAAATCATGTTTCTTTCAGTTTCATGTGGGACATGATTTATCCTGATCTTGTCTCTGTGCAAGATGGAAAACATTACTAGCTTCTGATCCATCACAGATTCAGGCATCTTAACAAGAACATACCAGAAAAGATTATACAGTACCTTACAACAGAAAAAGAAAATAGCCTACCCAGCTCCATTGAATAACTAGAATGCATAACTGAATTAGATCCAGTCATTGTAACTGTGACAGTAAATTGAATTTCAACATCCTCAGCTCTTCTCTCAATGTGATTGTGAAGTATGTCCTTTAATGACATTTTAAGAGCTGCAGGACCTGGGCTGGTAACATTTTTTTGTGGCCCATTTGCTCATTCCTTAACTACTTAATTTTCCCAGCATCAAGCAAAACTCAAACCCGGTTCCTTCTGCAGTCTAAGTGATTTATTGCAGTGCAAACAAACATTTCCCCAGCAATGGGGTCCCAAAACAATAAACCTAAGGCCAACAGAGCCCCTTCCTTTCACAGTACACATTCACCAAGTAGACTAATAAGACTAACACCCACACCCACTTACACTTACCTCAACACCGTGGCATCTTGTTTAATCATTTTATACCATTTCCATCACCTCCTTCTGCCAATCACTGTTTTTATCCAATCCTGGCCTTCATAGTGATGGTCTGAGGCTTCCTTCTTGCCTTGCCTACTCTGAGGTAACTACTGGCCAGGACTATTCTCCCTGTCAAGGCCAATTCCCCCTCCCTTTCAAAAGTGCCTGCGAGAAACTGGCTGGCTAGAGAGAAATTACTCCCTTCCTCCAGTTTGTCTTGCTCTTATGGTGAACGGAAGGGGTTTCTCACTCCACATCTTACAGACATAAATGTTCAATACAAAACTTGGAAAAAGTATGTCTTTGTTCTATATCTCATGCAGGCCATATTCATTCAGACTATTTCCTGAGTTGTAGTCCAAGATTAAAAAGCTATAGTTCAGAGGCAGAGCTGGCTCTACTGTTAGCCAAGATGAGGCAAGTGCTTTAGGAAACAGATGTTGGAAGGCAAAAATACCAGCCCCCCCTCCAAATATTCGTGTGTCATTTAGCTATTTTTGCTGTTGTTATCATGACTGCACTAGATACTTACACAGCAGTATCTATTGACCTTTAATAAACTATGACTTGTATCCTTTGCTCTTCTTTTTTGAACCAGTTGTTGAAGGAAATAGAAAGTAGAATTTTAAGTACTGTATTATAATGTGCTGTCAGGTTGCATCCAACTTACAGGGTTTTCAGAGTAGATGAGATATTTAAGAAGTTGTTTCACCATTGTCACAATGCACTGATTTTCCAGAGAGCAAGGATTCAAACCCAGCTCTTCTGAGTTCTAGTCTATTGATCCTTCCACTATAGTGCATCATTTGTTCAGATTTATAATTACCAAACTTTTAAAAAGAAGTTCTAAATATCCATTAGAATTCAATACTGAAAACAATTTGCTAGATAATTTTGTTCTCCCAGAGTTTTATAAAAAATACTGCAGTGTTAAGTGGGCTTGTGCAATCTTGAAATACAGTGTTTGTTGCTGTAATTAGAACTTCATAGTTTGACAATAGGAAACAGATTTAAGTTTTTGAACTGTATTTGGCAGCATTGATCTTGTCAATCTGGTTGACATGGCAAATTTTATCCATCAGCAGAGGGTAATAATAATTATTTTTGAAAGTGTCATCTTTAAACCTCCACTATTACAATGATTGCTTTTGAGAAAACAGTTTAACACATTGGCAATTACATCATTCTCTTAATGGATGCTGAAACAGAACTACTGCATAATGCACATCTTTTTTTTTTTCTTTGCAAATTTCTGTTCAGGGTAGATTTTAGTGTGTGATACATTTCACCGGTAAAATATATTGTGTTGCTGCCTTGAGTTCAGATACAATTAGCTGCTGTCTAAAGCAGAGACATATCATATAATTTGCAGCTATCTGACAAGCAACTTTGTGTGATACACTTAGGAGAAAAGCCAAAATTAGAAGACTTATCTGGGCCTAGCTTTTTCCAAACTTCCCGTTTCTTCCAGTAATACTGGAGTGCTTTTTTCTGAGCAGGACATTTAGGAAGAGCTTAGTCTAACTAAGCCTCAAAGACTTCTAATATAGGCCTTCTTTCCAAAATGTTATCTGGGATCGGTTTGATCCAGTTGTCCCTGCGGAAGTGGACAGGCCCCTGGGGGCGGTCTGTGCCACTGCCTGTGCATTAGATCAGTGCCCTGCCTGGCTAATAAAAACTACCACGATGGTGACATCAATTCTTCTCATTGGGAGGGGTTTTTTCCAGCACCTTTAAAACATGTTTTGGTGCACCCCCTCCTGAAGAAGTCATCCCTTGATCCAGCAATAATGGCAAATTATCAGCCTGTCTCCAACTTGCCCTTCTTGGGCAAAGTTTTGGAGAAGGCAGTGGCAAGGCAATTACAGGAGATCCTGGATGAAATGGAGTATCTGGACCACTTCCAGTCAGGATTCAGGCCCGGATATGGTACAGAAACTGCATTGGTTGCGCTGGTGGATGATTTCTGGAGAGAGCGGGATGGCAGACATCCGTCCATCCTGGCTCTTCTTGACTTCTCAGCAGCTTTCGATACCATCGACCACGGTATCCTTCTGGAAAGGCTCAGAGAATTGGAGATCCAGGGCACTGTGTGGTCCTGGTTTTCCTCATTTCTGAGGGGCCAAACCCAGTTGGTGTGGTTGGAAGGTGAGAAATCCAGCCCTAGGTTGCTCTAATATGGTGTTCCTCAGGGCTCAGGGCTCTCGCCTCTCCTATTTAACATCTACATGAAACCGCTGGGTGAGAAGTATCACCCACGGGGTGAAGTATCATCAATATGCAGATGACAGCCAGTTGTATATCTTAGCCCGTGGGGACCCTAGCGATGCAATGGAAGTCCTTTCCAGGTGCCTGGAGGCTGTTAGGGTCTGGATGGGGGACAATGGACTACAACTGAATCCTGGCAAGACTGAGTCGTTGTGGGTCAGGGGTCCTGCGTTATCTCAGGAGCTACCATCTTTGGTTCTGGATGGGGCAGCTTTGTCCCAAACAGACCCGGTGCATAATCTGGAGGTCCTCTTGGACTCACGACTCCTGCTCAAAAAGCAGGTAGCAGTCGTGGCTAGGAGGGCTTTTGCACAACTTTGTGTTGTGCGCCAGTTACACTCGCTCCTGGATCGGGACTCCTTGCTCATGATCACACATGCTTTGGTCACCTCCAGACTTAATTACTGTAATGCGCTCCACATGGGGCTGCCCTTGGCGTCCATTTGGAGGCTTCAACTTGTCCAGAATGTGGCTGCTCGAGTTGTGATGGGATGCAGGCATTATGCTCATGCCTCATCACTGCTTTGAGAGCTGCACTGGCTCCCAGTATAACTCCGAGTCCAATTTAAGGTGCTGGTTATTACCTTTAAAGCCCTACATGGTAGTGGGCCAAGATACTTAAGAGACCGGGTCACCCTGAGAACATCTGTCCATCCCACAAGAGCGGACCGGAGAGGCTCTCTGGTCGTACCTTCAGCTAGAGAGGCTCATCTCTCTAGCATGAGAAGGAGGGCCTTTTCTGTGTCTGCTCTGGCCCTGTGGAACCTCCTGCCAACAGAGTTGCATCTTCAGACAGAGTTGCGTCTTCAGACAGAGTTGCTGCCCTTTAGGAAAGGAGTGAAGACCTGGCTGGTGGGACATGTGGGGGGAGTTGGTCAGACGGTCAATTCAGACACCTGACTCTTTTGAATACCCCACCTCTCTCCTTGTTGTTTTTCTCCTGGTGGTTTTAACTTTTAACTTTATATTTAAATTTTAAGCTAATTTTAATCTGTTGTATGTAATATGTTTTAATTGCTTTTAGTTATAAAGCCGCCCTGAGTCTTCGGAGGAGGGTGGAGTACAAATGAAATAAATAAGTAAATAAATAACGTATCACACTGAGGCATTTGTCACGTCCTTGTAAGATAGGTAGAACTTCCAGAATAGAGAATTACGGTATTTATTGTCCAGAAAATTTAAAAAAATCAATCCCTAGTTCTCAATATGTAATCGGATTAGTTAAGTGACCAATATACTGAAGAGATAATTTTTTGTTGGTTAATAACAATCACTAGATAATTTGATAGTGCTGGAATGCTACAAGTCTGTCTCCCTGTGCAATTAATAGCATGAAATAAGGTGGAGACAGTATAGGAGTATCTGATCGCATGGATGCCTTTGTTGTTCAGTTGCACAGTCGATTCCAACCCTCTGCGACCCCATGGACCATTGCCCGCCAGGCACTCCTGTTCTCCACCACCACCCTCAACTCACTGAGCTCTGTGCCCATTGTCTCCACAATACCATCTAGCCATCTCATTTTTGGCCGCCCCCTTTTTTCTCTTGCCCAGCATCAAGGCCTTCTCAAGCGAATCCTCTCTTCTCATTTGATGTCCAAAGTACCTTAGCTTCAACTTTACAATTTGACTTTCTAAGGAGCATTCTGGGTTGATTTCTTCTAAGATTGACCTATTTGTTCTCCTTGCTGTCCAGGGTACTCTCAAAACTCTCCTCCAACACCACATCTCAAAGGCATCTATTCTTCTGCGCTCAGCTTTCCTAATGGTCCAGCTCTCACAACCATACATTGCCACAGGGAATACCATTGCTTTGACGATACGAATTTTTGATTTCAATATGATGTCTCTACTTTTCATTATGCTCCCCAGGTTTCTCATTGCTTGCCTCCCAAGAATGAATCGCCTTTTTATTTCATGGCTGCAGTCCCCATCTGAAGTGAGTTTTGATCCCAAGAAAGTAAAACCTGTCACTGCTTCTACTTCTTCCCCATCTATTTTCCAGGGACTGATAGGGCCTGTTGCCATGATCTTTGTTTTCTTTATATTGAGTCTCAAGCCAGCTTTGTCACTTTCTTCTTTCAACCTAATCAGGAGCTTCTTTAGGTCCTCCTCACTTTCAGCAATTAGGGTGGTATCATCTGCATATCTCAAATTGTTGATGTTTCTCCCAACAATTTTGATCCCAAATTGTGATTCCTCCATCCCTGCATTGCGCATTATGTGCTCTGTGTATAAGTTGAATAAGCAGGGTGACAAAATGCAGCCTTGTCTTACTCCTTTTCCTATTCCAGACCACTCTGTCATTCCGTATTCTGTCCTAACTGTTGCTTCTTGTTTCATGTACAAATTTCTCATGAGGCATATAAGGTGTTCTGGGATTCCCATCTCTTTAATTGCTTGCCATATTTTGTTGTGGTCTACACAATCAAAGGCCTTAGTGTAATCAATGAACCAGAAGTAGACTTGTTTCTGATATTCCTTTGTTTTTTCCATGATCCATCTTATGTTGGCGATGTGGTCTCTGGTCCCCTTGCCTCTTCTGAACCCCGCCTGCACTTCTGGTAATTCTCTCTCCACATGCTGTTGCAGTCTATCCTGTATTATCTTGAGCATCGCCTTGCTAGCGTGTGGGATGAGCGCAATTGTTCGATAATTTGAACAGTCCTTGGCATTTCCCTTTTTGGGGATTGGAACATATACTGATCTTTTCCAATCTTGTGGCCATTGTTGTGTTTTCCAAATCTGCTGGCATATAGAATGTAATAATTTGATTCCATCATCTTTTAGGGCTTTGAAAAGTTCAACTTGGATACCATCATCTCCGCTGGCTTTGTTGTCTGCAGTGTTTTCTAGGGCCTTTCTGACTTCACTCTCTAGGATGTCTGGGTCATGTTCAATGTTATCATCATTGTGATTATCAGGGGTGTTGAGGTCCTTTCTGTAGAGTTCCTCTGTGTACTCTTTCCATCTTTTCTTAATCTCTTCTGCATCAGCTAACTCCTTGCCATCTTTGTCCTTTATCATGGTCATTTTTGCTTTAAACGTTTTTTTAAAACGTTTTGCTTTAAACGTATTTTGCTTTAAATGGATGCCTAGTTCCCTTCAAATGGGAGAGACTGAGCCAACATCTGCATGGTTGATTACTTGATTACACTTGCACCTCATAGTGAGGGGGAGAGGGCAACTCTTATCCTAGGACAGGGATCAGCAAACTTGGCTCTCCAGATGTTCTTGGACTTCAATTCCCAGAAGTCCTGATCAGCAGGCATACTGACTTGGGCTTCTGGTAATTGAAGTCCAAGAACACCTGGAGAGCCAAGTTTGCAGATCCCTGTCCTAGGACATAAATTATGGAAATATTTTTATGAAGCAGGAGTTTGCTATCATCAGAAACCATGACAAAGGCTATCATCATGTAGCTTACTCAAAATTGAGTTTTGTGGTACCGGATACTGTGAATGTTTATTTACAGTAAAGGCATACTTCAATCAGCAGTGACGGCTGAACAAAGAACTAACCAAAAGGTTTCACAGAATGAAGTTGAAGTAAACATGGAGAGAGAACAGTCTCACACCAAGTGTCCTATAGCTAGTATGCCTGAAAGCATACATATATTTTAATTTGACTCACCCATCATAAAAATTCTTAATTATAAATAAGCATTTTAGGTGAAAAATATAGTTATTTACCTATGTGATAGCTCTTATCAGACCATAATAATAACAATTCAATTCTAACCTACGGTGACCCTTTCCAGGGTTTTCAAGGGACAGAATGCATAGAAGTGGCTTATCAGTCCCTTCTTCTGGCAACACTCTGTGACTGTGTAGCTTGCCCAAAACTACACAGCCTGGCTCTTCTCCCAGATACCTAAACCACTGAGCTATCCATCAGATTGTAGGGAGTATTAATTTATATCACAGGGACTACTAAACATATAACATGGGAAGTACCAATTGAGTGTAAATGGGAAATTTTGACTGGTCTCTTTGAAAGCAAAGGAGTGTTTTTGACCACATTTACCTTCTTTTTAGTAAGTTTACATTTTTCCTGGCAACAGTTATGGATATCTCTTAATGATTATGAGAAAGCACAAACAAATATGTGTAAAGGCAAATCTAACAGCCATCTCCCCCTGCCTGCAAGAAAATCATCAAAATCCAAGTTCAGTTTGAATTGATTTTGGAGATAATATAGCATGGCTCATCATTGTTTTCCCCATTTTTCAGCCACCACTTCCTACTTCCAAAACTTACCTTATGGCAGATGTCACCATTGATGATTTCTTTTATTCGTACTTTGATGAATGCTGAAATGGCAACATCACCAAGGATCCTGAGAAATTTATTTTTTCGAAGACATTCATCTATGTAGATGACAGCAACTAAAAATTATATGTCCCACTAATCTTTGCACCTATAGCATGGAGTTTCTAGATAGTTTTCAGGGGAAATTGTTGTTCTTCCTGTTCCACCCTGCTAAAACCAGTCAGATCCATTTTGAACTGAATCAAGTGATGGAACAACATCAAATGGTCTCCTTCAATACTAATGGCTTTTACATAGTTTAAAAAAGATTTTCTTCAATTTCAATGCAGGCTTCATTCATTCATTCATTCATTCCATTTACATCTCACCTTTCTCAGCAAGGAGTCAAGGCAATGTTTTTATTTTCTACTCCTGAAATTTTGTTGAAAAGCTTTGCCTTTATATTCATCATTCATTCATCGCCTCTCCCAACCCCCACCTGGTCAAATAATTTAGACTTCCTCAGCACTACTTGAAAGGTATATTGTTAATTATCTAAACATGTTCATTTCTTTGCTCCAATCAATATTGTTCATCTAGGCTGACACTGCGATAATTCTTTCTTATGTTTTCAGCCACTCTGAGTTATGTAACTGTTCCATCCAGTTGAAATGATTCTTTCAAGGACAAGCTGCAGTGTAATATTTTGGAGACCTTAAATTTCTCTAAAGTCTATTGCAGGGGTGCCCAAACTTTTTATGCTGTGGACCACCATCGCCCCTGACACACAGCTGCTCCCACTGCTGACCATTTTGATGTCAAGCAACGGCAGCAGCGGCAATGATCGTGCTTTGTCCCAGCTGTTCCAAGCAGCCTCTGGCTCAGTCCCCTCGCTTCAGCAGCCTTTGGGGATGTGGATCCCTACCTTGGGACATTTTTGGAGCCTTCCACACTTCAAAATCCCCGGTGCTCTGGCAGTCTGGAGAGGGCCAAGGTTCTCAGCCTGGGCCAGATTAATGAGCTGCATGGGCCTAATTGGGCCCGTAGGCCGTAGTTTGGGCACCACTGGTCTAGACCATCACATTGTTCACAGTACACAACTGTTTTCTTTCTTAAGTAAACACTCAATTGGTAAGAGAACAACCTCTGCATAGTTGGATTCTCATGTCTGTAATTTGTTATTGTTCAAAATTTTCTCCCTTATATTAATCCAACAGTTATTTCCACATGGTCTTACATTTTATAATCATAAAAACATTTCACATTTATTTTTCTGTTACAAATATATTTTGCAAATTGAACAGATGCATATGAGAACCAACTTAAGACATTCTACTATTAGAGGCAAAAGATGGCAAGATATTCCTCTCCATTTCAAGTATAAACTGGACTGATAGTTGAACCTTTTGTCAAAGGATTGGACATCTTTTCTTTCTTTTTTTGAAGAAGGAAAAGCATGAAGAGATCCACTTAATCTCACCACCTCCCTTACAAAAGAGATGCTTATTGGTTTGAGAAGCAGAAACCTTGCACACACAGTTTATACTTTCATTATTTCCTTTTCTATAGTGTGGACCTCCATGCCTGTATGTAAGTCTGTAGAGAGCAGAAAATGGAGGGGTGAAGAAAGGCAGCTAATAAATAAACAACAAAGCAAATCAAAGCAATCACACTTATATACCACCCCATAGTGCTTAGTGCACTTTCTGGGCAGTTCACAAGTTAATCAGCATTCCCCCACCCGACCCCCAGCATGCTGGGTACACATTTTACTGCCCTCAGAAGGATGGAAGGCTGAGTCAACTATGTGCACTAGTCAGGATGTAAGAAATTGCAAATAAATAAAGACCACTTTGGTGGGAAGGTAAACAGCATTCTGTGCTCTCTGGTGTCTAGTCATGCCTGCCACATGACCACAGAAACATCTGCAGAAGCAGACAGCGCTGGCTCTTCAACTATGAAACAGAGCTGAGCACTGAACCCTAGAGTCAGATACAACTGGCCTTTAATTGTAATGGCCTATGGCTACATGCAATAAAACTTATTATTATTATTACAACTGGCCTTCAAGCAAGGGTGACCTCTACCTTTACCATTTACAAGATCAAACTCACAACCTTTTGGTTGCAGTACAGCAGTTTCACTGATGCATCACAAGAAGGAAAGGGTGGTCTCAAAGACTCTTGAGGCATGGGGGGAGGACACTTTAAGTGTATAACTATGCAGCAGAAAGAGGTAGTTACACCCAGGAAGTACGATTTTCCCAAGTTAACTTCCTTCAGCTGACTACACAGGAAACAAATTGTTAAACATTTGAATCCTCTCCTCACACCTGGTGCTTGGGTCTCTTTGTTTCTCTCTTCTCTTCTTGTTCTGTTTATTTCTTTTCTTCTTTTTCTTTTAAACACTTATTGCTCGGTGGCCAACCTAAGTGTCCTAGGTGTTCCTGGACTTCAATTACCAGAAGCCCAAGTAAGAACACCTGCTGATCAGGGCTGCTGGGAATTGAAGTCCAAGAACATCTGGGGCACCAAGCTTGGCCACCCCTGCCCTACAGCTTGCCATCCACGTGACAAAAAAGGGGGGTTGATAATTCAGCAGAGAGACAGAGTGAATTTTTCACTTCAATCTTGTTTCCAGCTTCTTATGGTAGCTCTGGTCTTAGATAAAGGTAAAAGTCTCCCTTGTTTGAAAGCCAGTTATGTCTAACACTAGGGGACGGTGCTCATCTCCTTTTACAGACAAAGAGCCAGTGCTGTCTGTGTCTGCAGACATTTCCATGGTCATGTGACAGGCATGACTAGACACAAGAGCACACAAAACACTGTTACCTTTCATGCTGAAGGGGTACCTATTTATCTACTTGCAATTTCTTGCTTTCGGCCTGCTAGTAGGCAGAATCTGGGGCAGATCATGTAAGTTCACTCCATCATGCAGCACGCGGGTCTCAAACTGCTGACCTGCCAACCTTCTGGCACAGCATCACATCCTGCCCAGATAAGGGAATCATTTTCTACTTTCTTAGTAGCCATGAGACCAAATGTCATGGTCAAAATAAACAAACTATGAAGAAACCTCATCAGATTTCTTTTACCTCTGGAAAGTAAATTCAAGGCCTTTGAACATATATATTCTTTTCATCCACCCTATCAGCTCTCGGAAGAAGGAGAAAGGAAAATAGCCTAGGTCAATGATTGTGAACCTTGGCATTCTAGGTGTTCTTGAACTTTAATTCCCAGAAGCCCTGATCAGTAGGAGTGCTGACTTGTGCTTCTGGGAATTGAAGTCCAAGAACACCTAGAGTGCCAAGGTTCACAATCACTGGTCTAAGTGAATGACTAGCTACAAAAGTGATGCTGACGTGAGAGATTTAGCTTTTTAGACCATGGTACCACACCCAAAAGCATTTTACAAAAGGGCGTGGCTTTGCCCCCTCTGCCCCAGAGGGAGATGGAGGAGGCATGTCTGGGGGTATGCTGAGTTAGAAGGGAAAGGAGCTAGGTTTGCCTCTTAAGGAAGCTTCTCCCCAGCTCTGGCTTTTTTTCAAGCCAGTAGGAGAGTGAAAGTCCACCCTCCTGCCCTCAAGTTGCAGTGTGAGATTAGCTGGTCACTTCGGGGCCGAATGGGAATTTTTGCTCACCCCTGATTGGCCTTTTGGCCATTCTACACTGTTTCTAAAGGGGTATTGATTGGCCTTGTGGTGGATCCAAATTGGTCACTTTGGTGGGTAGTGTGGGGTGAAGAAGGTAGGTAAAGGCCCAGGTTTATTTGGGAATGGGTCACGGTGTGGCAAACAACTGGGACTACAGGATCTTATTTGTATTTGTATTTGTATTATGGTTTGTATTATGGTTTGGCTCCTGACTGGGGAGGTATACTAATGGCCTGTTGACCATGCTATGGGTCTACAGCCCTATGGCTTGAGTGGAGCATTGCAAACCGGGAGGGGGACTGTTGTAGGACAGGACACTCCTGGTGAGCAGGCAAGCATGTACAAGTGAGTGGAGAAGGTATAGGATAACTACCTTTGCTCCATCACAGAGACTGACACTACTCAGTCCCCACTGAAGGTAGGGCACAGTTTCAGTTGAAGTTAATCATTAATAATAAAGTGGCCCGGAGTTGATTCTAACAATATGTCCCTCTCTTTACTCAAGGGTTTGAGGCCAAGGGCTATGCTTCCTGGAACATGGACTGTTGGCAAGTGATGGGTAGCACCTCACAAAGCCTGGAAAGAATATGTCTGGCCAGAGCATGAAGAAATTCATCAGAAGTGCTTTCAACTGAATTGGAACATTGAGTGAGACATAGAATCAGAGGTAAAGATAGATAAAAACACTTATGCAGAATTAGAGGAGCAGATCAAACAATCCTAATGAGGCCCAATAATAATCTTCATAAAAATGTAGTAAGGAAAGCAGACCACAAAGCATAAAAAACAGAAAAACTGGAGATCCTTAGTTCATGGGAGGAAATATGACTTGATATGGATAAATGAAACTTTGTGGGATGATTTCCATGATTGGAATAAGCAATTGAAGGCTATACAGTTCAAGAAGAACAGAAGGCATAGAACAGGAGATGGAGACACACCATATGTTAAAATTACAGATTCCTGGTCAGAAAGACAAGAAGACGAGCTTAGTTTCCAATTGAGAGCATCTGGGCTGATATAATTGGGTTGAAAACTAAAGGGATGTGGTTGTTGGCATTAGTCACTGCACAATTAAAGAGAAGATGGAGATGAAAGTTTTGAAAAACAAATTGCAAGACTTTCATACAGACATGTAATGGAAGATAGCAATTATGCTGTTAACTGTTGTGAGGCAAATTCTGTTACAAGAGATTTCTGGTTTGTGTGGCTGATAATTTTTGCCAACAAAAAGTAGAGGAAGTAATGAATTAACTATCCTTGACTTGATTCTAATCTATAAAGATGATTTGGTGAAAGAAGTGTCACTAAGGAGAACTCTGGCAGAAAGTGCCCATGTTCTACTGGACTTTTGGTTCCAAAGGAACAAAAGCAAAGTGTAGCTGTATGTGTATACTAGATTTTAGAAAAGCCAATTTTAATAAACACAGAACAATTATATATACAGTCCCATGGCAGGAGATTCTAACAGGAAAAGGAATCCAAGATGGATAGCAGTTTCTTAAAAATGAAATTGTAAAACCACAGCTACAGAGAAAGAAAGAAAGAAAGAAAGAAAGAAAGAAAGTGGAAGACAGCAAAAAAGACCAACGTGGTTCCATAAAAACTCAAAGAGGATTTAAAAATTAAAAAGTAACAAATATAGGTGACAAAGGAAGAAGACAGAGGTAGGAAAAAATTGATAGGATAGTACTGTATCAGGAAGACAAACACTAAGAATGAGCTGGAAGATTTATGAAGTGCTAGATGACTGAAGGAGAGCTAATGTCCCTATCTTCAAAAAAGGCAAAAAAGAAGAACTGAGGAACTATAGATCAATTAGCTTGGCATCAATCTCTGTGAAAATTCTGGTGTAGATTACAAAGTAGTCACTCTATAAACTAGAAGCCAACACAGATTGGTCAAGAACAAATCCTCCCAGACTAGCCACATAAAGCGACTACTAGGAAGGCCAGCAACCAGATGGAAAGACCAGTTCAGGGCAAAGTTCCTGAGGCCCTGGATGAGATTGGCACCAGATCGGAAACAGTGGAAGACGATATTTCGGTCTGCCTATCAACCTGATGTGTGAAACACGGATCCAACAAGTAACCAAGGAACTTCAATCCATACAGGAGGGAAAGAAGGGAAAGAGAAACAGGAAAGATAGTTCTTGATTTAATAAAGTCACAGAACTGTCTTCGGTTTTGCCTGGTTGTCCCTGAGCTTATATTGTGTTTTTGCATAAGTGTAGAAAAATCTTCACAATGATTGATTTTAGAATGGGTTTATTCAGTCATAAATTGATATACTTGGTCATAAACTCCAAGACCTCTGGATTCTGTGCTTTAGACTGCACATTTTTAAACAGTTGTGCAGAAAGTGTTTGAAGGGCTCTGCTTTTAATCCTTTACAGTTAAGCCAAGCTAGTGGTAGCATTGTTTTTCTATGAATCATGTAGCAAAGAAGAAAATTTGTTGGAATATTTTAAAGACCAATGTATTCTATTTTACTGTCAAGCTAACATAAAAATGTCAAATTGTATGTATTTCATACCCAAGAATATCTGGGACACACAATTTTTCAAAACCTAGCAGAAGGTAAAACAGATGTTCAGCTGGGACCATAAATTTTAATTCCATGTTGAATTAATTATCAGTGACAGAAAGTCTATAACAAAAGTGGACACTTCCTTACTGGAATTTCTTGTTTTTTAAAAAAATAAATTCTCTGCAAATTCTGTACTAAGAAGTTTTAGCACATGGTTTAATATGTTCTGACAGCAATTCAATATCTATAACTGAAAAGCCTGTTGTCTGAAATTATTTCCCAGTATGTGACAAGAGATTAATTTAGAATTCATTTGAGAGGAGAAAACTCAAACTCGCTGCAGCTGCTGAAATCACTGCTCACACAGTACTTTTCTCCATTTTGGTGGAAAGTCAATCGGTGTTTGAATCAATGTCAAAAATCAAGGTCACGAGAGCCAACATGGTATCACAAATATGACCTGGTGATAGTTATTATTTTGGAAAATGTTATAATGTGAAAAGCAGAAAGCCATAAGAACCATTCTTAAACAAATCCCATCTTTTACAAAGGGAAAGGGTGTACACACAGGAAATTCAGGGTGTATTTTCACCATCACTTATGAAATCAAAGAAAAGGAGAAAGGAGGCATCAGCCAGAGATAGGGCGAAGATGGCTTCAAGTCAAAACTCCAGGCAAGTTTTGGTCTATTGTTCTGAGTGGTTCAATTCTACCATTTGTCTTACGCCCTTTGCCTGCCATAGAAATCGTTGCAAAAAGTATTGAATTCATCTGAAGCACAGAGGTTTTTTTCCCTAAGTGAAAATGTGCATGTCAGATTGCACCTTTAAAATAATTGTTTTTAATATTCCTGATGC
The DNA here is from genome assembly GCA_030440675.1 of Furcifer pardalis. Taxonomy (NCBI): domain Eukaryota; kingdom Metazoa; phylum Chordata; class Lepidosauria; order Squamata; family Chamaeleonidae; genus Furcifer; species Furcifer pardalis. The sequence goes on from CP126891.1 coordinate 77,036,575, forward strand.
AATTTCACAACTTGGTATCCTTTGAATATATGAGGATAAAATTCCCATTCTCTGCAACTATATACAATATATTAAAAATATACAATACACATTTTTAACATATGAACTACTCTAGCCATTTAGAGTTCTAAAGACATTTGTTGTATGTTATTGTTCCTGTTTATTTAATTGTTTATACACCACCCAGAGTGAGAAATATTTCAGATGGGTGGTATAAAAATGTAATAAATAAAAATAAATAAAAATTGCATGCATCAATAGGCTGTGATCTAACCAAGAAGGCACCTCAACCTATCATGTTGCTGTATAGACCACAAAGAGCCATTGATTATAACCTAAGGTTATTTAGTTGGATCTTGTTATTGGGTGATCTTTCATGATGGTTCTACCTAGCAGATGGGATTCTGCTATGCATTCCAACTCCTGAGCCAGGCAGATGTCTAAAGCCCCTTTCTCTCTTATGACTATCACCTCTTGGGGAGTTCAGCAGTAAATAAAACAAAAGGGGGAAAGAAAGATAAAAGGTAACACTTCCTGACAATATCAGATGTTGCCAATTGGCCCAGAAAAAGAAACTCTATTGAGCTGTGCCAACTTTATGTTCAGTCCACCATCTAATGAAAAATTATGTGGAAGCCTTACTCCTCTACACCTTGCTGGGATGCAAACGAACGTCCCCTTTCAAGCAGAAACCTTGGATACAATCTAAAATACTGTAGTTATATAAACAATTTAGAATGTTTTCGCACTAGGCCAGGAGTCAACAAACTTGGCTCTCCAGATGTTCTTAGACTTCAATACCCAAAAGCCCTGATAAGCATGTGTACTAATTTAGGCTTCTGATAACTGAAGGCTGAGAACACCTGGAGAGCCAAGTTTGCTGACCTCCACTTTAGGCAATATGGATTTCTGAAATTAACTAGAGTGAAAATAAATATGTAGGCGGAGGCAGGAGAGATAGAGCAAAGGAAAGGGTGAAGAATTTGTATTTGTATTTGTATTTTCGACTTATATGCCGCCCCACTCGCAGAGCGACTCTGGGCGGCTTACAGAAGAAACAGCTACAATTACATAGTACATACCAAAGCACAAGAGCAATTACAGATATCAAATACTAAATTACAAATATTACGTATACAGTATATATGTGTCCAATATCAGTTACAATTACAAAACATTAGATTAGAACATCCTAAGAAATAATCAAAGATGCTGTAATATAATCATTACAGCATCAAAATTCACTAAGTAACAATATCAAACAACAATAAAAATTCCAGTATTAGTTCAGTTTACACATACAAAAGCAAAAAACTAAATAAAAAACAGTTGCTGAATCCCGCAGTAAGTGACAAGTCAGTCCGCTTAGCCGCAGGTGTTTCTGGTGGCGGTGGCTATCAAAAAAGTCCTGCCGCCGTAGTGGCTTTTAAGCCCTGAGACAGATGGAGAGAGTCCCAAGGCTGGACGCGGTGGGCTTGGAAGGAAGGCGGGAGCGTCCTCACTCCACCGCCGTCGCTGCCGCGTTTTTATCGTCCACCGGGTGGAGGTGACAGGGCCCGGGGGGGAGGGGGGAGCATTGCCTCACCGCCTGCAGCTGGTGGTCATCTCCCCCGGCGTGATGGCAAGTCCGGGGGGAAAGGTGGGAGCGTCCTCACTCCCCCGCCTCACTTCTCTCATGTTTACTTTATCCCAGTAACCTAAAGGATTATGTGCTTCCTCCAGGAAAATATTTTGTAGCTGGAACAAGTCCTGTTTACTTTTCTCAGTATATTATTAACAATCTTTTCCAGCTGTACAGGACTCCAATTTATTTCTGAGCCCAGTTCAAAATGGTTGCTTCAAAAGCCCTCAATGAATGGAAACTGCAATATTTGAAATGTTGTCTATTAAGCAGTATACAACATTTAAAAATGCCTACTTTAAAAGAAAATATTTTGAGATTACATGTTGAGAGCCAACTCAATACATCTGATGAGGCAGAGTTAAGTGTAGTGCCACTTAACAGGAGTTCACTGTTACACATTTAATGAACAGAACTGAGCTTTGAAAAGGAATTGGCTGAATATAGAAAATGTGTGATTAAGAAACATAGCAAAAGAGAAGAAAGCTTCTGTTTTCAAATCTTTGAGCACTTTGCTTTTTTCTGATAAAAGCAGATGAAGGTGTCATCAAGTTTTGCTTCTAAATCTTACTTGTATCAAGGCACATAGCAAGAGATAGTATAATGAGTTAGATGGACCATTAATGTGATATGTTTTATAAAATTGGCTGAAATTCCATTGCATAACTTCTGCAGAAAGATGATTATGTCCATGGCAACCTTCTGTCCAGTTGCTTTTCTGACTCCTGTGTAATTCCTTTCATCACGTGGAAATCAGGGGAGCATTAGAATGGAAAGAGAAAGTCTTTAATTACCAAAAAATCTCTACCTGCCAACAACATCATCTCTCAGTGGTGATTTTTATCATTACATGGCTCTTCCTTATATTATCCAGTTCCCATGACTTTCTTGTGATGGAAGGAGTTACATAGAAGTTAGAAAAGCCATGGAATAGAAGTAAGAAGATTTTGATTATTGGAAATTACCCACCTGTTGTTATCATCCTATCAGTGATGGGATGTAACAGGTTTGTGCCAGTTCGCCAGAACTGGTAGTAACTTTTCCAGTGTCCCGGAGAACCAGTAGCAGCTTCTGGGGGGAACCACCTTCGGGGCTTACCTTTTCACTGGTTCCCCCACTGTGCATGCGCACCAAGCACTTGGTGTGCATGCGCGCCTACAGTGCTTGGCGCGTATGCACTGCCTCCTTGCTGTCCTCCCAAGCGGGGAGGAGGAAAAGAAGCTGCTAGCCTGAAGCTCCCTATAGCCTGCTCCCCAGGGTAAGTGACTCACCATTGGATGTGGTGTGTCTGTGTGTATTTTAATGTGTATTTAATACCTTTACCTATATTGACATACTACCACAGTTCCTAAAAAGGCCTGGTGGCCGGCTTGCCTTGCGGCCTGGCTTGGGGTTTTTAAGCAAAGTGGGTCAGTGGGTGTATTTTAATGTATTATTATTATCTTTTATTTTTTCATTTGGCCCCGCCCACAACATCATGATGTCATGATGTTGACTCCGCCCATGATGTCATGATGTTAGGTCAGTCCATACTGTGATGACATCACAGTGGGGTAGTAAAATTTTTGACATCCCACCACTGCATCCTATGCTGTAGTTTACAGGCACAAATCACACAACAGGATTTCAGCCATAAATTCCTACTCTGAATCACATATTGTACTTAATATTAACTTGTGAACAGTATTTTTAAAAGAATACAAGGACTCCATGTGAGAAACTGGAAAATAAAGTACTGTATTATTTTTCAATATTGAAACTGCAATGGCAACTAACTGCTGTTGAGGATTTTTGAATAATAATTGTAATAATTTTTGAAAAGTAACATTTCAAATTGTGATAAAAATGTGATATTGGGCCTTGTAACAACAGCACTATGTCAAAGCCATCATTCGTTAGGAAGTAAACAATTTACCAATATATTATCATAAAGAAATTCATTTTTGCAAAGAACTCACTAACTCCCTGATCACTATTAAGGAATACTAGCACGATAAATACAGTAAGAATTATAAAGAACTTTGTACACTGCCGAATGCGCTCCCATTGCTTCATAGTAACAATGACAATGTTTCTGAAAGATAAGCTGTATTTTCAATAAATAAAAGTACACCAGTAGATGTAGTAAGTAGTTTACATTTTCTGCTTGCTTTTTATTGGGAGGTTGAATGTAAAGATGCAATTTTACAGAAGGTAATAGCTAGGTATGTGAGAAATAATTTATGTGCTAACAGTGCTAGTTTTGTCAAGTCTCCATTATTATTATTATTATTATTATTATTATTATTATTATTATTATTATTATTATTATTATTATTATTATTAATTCGATTTATATGCCGCCCTACTCAGTAAAAACCGATCCAATTCTAGGGCTTTTCCTAAATTATTTTTGATATTACCCATTTTCTTAATAGCACTGTATTGACTATCCATGAAGAACAAATTCTAAATAGTCAATCTTGTAAACAACTCTCCTGAAAAATTGGGAATGTTTCAGTTATATGAAAAATGTGTATGAGAAAATAGGCAAGGCAGGTCATGTTCAAGGCCTTAAGGGAATAGTGACTCACGTGTTGAGAATATTATGTTTTAGGGAACTATTTGATACACATTTATCGTGTTTGCAACATAATTACTCCATCTCATATTGCCTGCCTGCAAATCTGCTAAAGATTTGAAGAAACACATTCTAGCACTGTTCCGAGCAAGAGAAACCACCTTAGCTTTCTATAGGTTTTAATCCCCATTGGTAAATCATTTTTACTGAAAGGTTATTTAATCTTCCCAATCCTTTTTATTACTCATTAGTTTGAACTGATAGTTTGTACTTTTACTTTTTTTAGCTTTTCTGCTTAAAAAATATTTTGAATAAAGAAAACTAAAAATGCATAATAACATATCAATTATTAATTCGAAGTAAAATCATTATTCTACTGAGTGGTTTATTTTCAATGGTGTAGATGTAGAAGTTGGGTTTTTAAAACATTTACATTTATATACTCAGCAGTATCCTGTGGAAATCTCTTCTACAGGATGCTGCCTCCCAGTATCAATCACAAATGCTCAGTTAAACCTTGTAGCTAAGTGATAATATGATCATTATAAACATAAAATCTATATAATGCCTATTACATTTTCACCCAAATGGATGATGCAGCCAAGAAATCAAAATAAGGTTAAGACTAGGAAGGGCATCAATGAATGAATTAGAAAAGATCATCAAGTGTAGGTAATATCAAAAAACAAAATAAAATAAACAAAAAATTAAAAAAGATAAAAAACACTGTAGCACTTTAAAGACTAACTGCTATATTTTTATTGTTAGCTTTTGTGGATCAAGTCCACTTCTTCAGACAAAGAGTGAAACTCACAGGCATGGTTTGTCTTTGTCTGAAGAAGTGGACTTGATCCATGAAAGCTAACAATAAAAATATAGCAGTTAGTCTTTAAAGTGTTACAGTGTTTTTTATTTTTATTTTTATTTTGTTTTCTGATATGCCTGAACCACAGACTAACATGGCTACTATTCCAAAAAATTCAAGTGTAGGTATGTCTCATTGGAGATCAGGACGAAAATCATCCATACTCTTATAGGGAGGAGGAGGGGGGCATGTAATGATACTCTTGTATGAATGCAAAACCTGGAAAGTCTTCTTCTTTTGTGTTCCTATCAAACCCTGGATTGCCAAAATGAAGCCACTTTCTTGGGTTTGTCGTTCTCCAAACTTAAGTCCTCATCGGTGCATGTTTCTGGCATTAATCAGCAGACCAGTAAATGAGTTGGCTTCTGAATCTCTCCACATTTACTGGTGCTGCTGTTGTCTGCCAGCAGCCCCCACTTGAGTATATTGGTCTTACATTTGGGGACACTGACCTACTCAGGGTCCTCCAAATGATGTAGTGGAGGTTGAGTTCCTCAGCTATATCCTCCTATAGCTGAGTGAGTGTTAGCCAGAGAAGGTGAGTGTGCATGTGTGTGTGCACGTGCGCCCCCCACCACCCTACAGAACTGCTGTCAGGCATTACTTGGGGGGAAGCAAACTGGCTGTTAAAAACCCTCCTCCAATTTGGCTACTCGTCTTCTTCCTCTATGCCTCTGGCTGCCCCTTTCGCAGTCTATCCACACGTCTAAGTTCCAAGATGACTCCGGCTGCATAATTGGACATCGCAACCCAGGTAGTCTCCCTGCTCAACATCTTGCCAATGATGTCTTCTGGAGACAGCTGTCATTGAAGATGCCTCTGTAAAATTTCCTGTTCTGCATCAAAGCATGGACAGTGAAAAAACACATGATCCGTGTCTTTCTGCACAGGCTGGCAGATGGGACACGAAGCATCATCATCCAGCCTAAAGTGGAGTTGGTAGGCTCTGAAGCAGCCATGCCTCGTCAACAGCTGTGTGAGGTAGTAATTCACCTCTCCATGCTGTTTTGTTGACCATGCATTGATGTCCAGATTAGGCGATGAGTCCACCATCCCTTGGTCAATGTATCCCAGATCTGCTGCCATTGTGCTATACTCTCTATCCTGGCTTCTGTAGCAATTGTGCATCATTCCATCGCCTGATTTTTTCACCGCCGCCGGTAAATCTCTGCCCGTTCCTCTGCCATCAGATGGATCAGCATCATATTGGCAATGACACACACGGCATCGTATGAGACTGTTTGAAATGTCCGTGCCACCTGCAGGGCACTCCTATGGTATACTGAAGTTATTTGCCGCATGTACGATGTCCCTGCCATTGCTTCTGACAAAACACTTGAGAGCAGCCTTCGGTGAGTCTGCCACAGACCTCCAATATTTGGGATGATCCTTGTCAATGCATTACATACCGCTCCAGCCCTTGCGCTCACAATTTGCAAATGCTCATCAAAGCATAGCCTGGCATCTATCTGGACATCCAGATATCATAGTAACAGCTGCAAGAGAATACTGCAGCCTCCAACAGTAAGGGTGATGGTCTCCCTACCTTTCCTACTGGTCACAAGAACTGCCTCAGTCTTATGATCTGCTGGGTGCAAGCCAGCTGATGAGAGCCACTGACAAATTTTGGCAACACTCTCATTTGCAGTTTGGACAACTTCCTCCAGATGTTTGGTGGCAACCACTACCGCCACATCGTCTGCAAATCCAACTGTCCATGTCCCTGATGGCTCTCTTCAAGGCCCCCTGCACCTCCTGATGTCGAAGCCTCATAGCCTCATAGTCCTCACTACCTCGGGCACTCTGTGCCTTTTGCCAAGTGCAGTGGCACAGTCTCCAGAGTTCTGTGATCTCCTCATTCCACCAATGGCTGCATCGCAGGCACTAGTAACCAGTGACATGAAATGTGAGGACATATGCTCCACAGAGCCAGCTAACCGGATATTCTCTTGCATCATAATGATGAAAGATTCACGGTCAAAACTTGACGTTCCACTTGGCTTGAGCTGTCAACTCACTCACCCTTCGTCCTTCCTGTGCGGCAATTTCAAAAATGATGGCCTGATGATCACTGTAGGTGTAGTAGTCACTCACTTGCCACATCTTAACTCATGAAAGTAGACTCTCACTGGCAAAGGTCATGTCTATAAAGGAGGTGTTGCTGTCCCGTATATATGCTAGAGACAAATCATTATTAAGGAGGACTCTATCTAAAGAGGCCACAAAGTTCAGGAGTGTTGCACCCCTCCTGTCAGTCTCTCTACCATCCCATTCTGTGGCCCACACATTAAAGTCGCCTGCAATAATGAGTGGTCGTCGACCTCTCACATCTTTAGCCAAATTGTTCGGCAGAGCCTCGAATTCATCCTGTGAGGTGCTTGGTGGGGCGTACGCACTGTATATATATATGCCATCCACTTTGACCCAAGTGAATCCGGTTCTTAGTACTTGAGGTGTTTCCTGGAGAAAATTATGCCTGTATACCCAGATAGCTGCACAGCCAGATGTGTCAGGGATCCAGGCTCATGAACTCTCAATGTCCCTGAACTGCCCCAACAGAACAGCAATGCCTATATCCAGGTCCCGCACACTTTGATTCAGCAGGTCTCACAATGATTAAGATTTCGCTGGAGAATCTTCATCTCCTGTCTACCATTGCCTTCACTGCTGCTTGGTAGGCCACACACCCGAAGCTCCCTGTTGGGTGGTTCCTCTGAGCCTTACACAGTACACACTTCACCCCCTCACTCTTACATGCCTCACGGGTGCGGCCAGCTTCACCACATTGCAGACAACACTTGGACCTGTCCACTCCCTTGTAGTTGTGGGCCAGGTGTCCAAAAGCTCAGCAGTTAAAGCACTTCCACACATCAACCTTCTCCTTAACTCGGCAGATTGTCCAGCCGATGCATACCCAGCCCTTCTCCATTACTTTCCTGGCTAGATCTGTTGGTAGATATCTGTGTGTGTGAGAGAGAGAGAGAAGGAGAGATGATTTTGCATCTAGTATGTCAAAGTGTGAATGTCATGGGGCACAATAATGTCACATTTCATTAAAATGTTATTAATACCCATCCATTTAATGTCATCATAACAAGAACCCAAGAATATTAACCGCAGTCAACTTTCCAACATACCACGTAATGGATACAGTAAGAGATGTGAACCCTAGATGAAAAATTATTTTCAAGACAAAGATTGTCCTATGATTCAACATACAAAAGATTGATTGCTTAAAAGCACCTTTGAGATTCAGAGATCAATGGTATTCAATTGAATTTGCACAAAGCTAAAAATAGGTTGTCGTTTAAATTAGGGGGGAATCACAGCTCTATGAAAACATCACTAAGTGGGTTAGATCCAATGCAAAGCTGCTCTAATACCACATGTTTAGGCAGCTGCAAGAGCATGCCTGTTTACTTCCTACACACAGGAAGGAGAAGAATCAATGACAGTTTCAATGACATCATCATCACATTGCAACATCAGGCACACAGAGAGAGAAAGTGTTATGTGGCCTGCCCTACTCTGATGCTGCCCTCGTAGATAGTCCTTGGCCTTACTCATGTTCCCTGTGGGTTCAGTGCAGATTTACCTGGTTATTTAGGGGACATATGGGCATTTTGACTCAGATACCCTGATTAACTTATTGAACAAGAGGTGGATGGGATGTTTTTGCCTGTCTGTACCAATTGCTCACAGAGCAATGGTATCTTCTTGTTCACAATACTGGTTATACAGCAGGACAATCAAATGCTGAGACATACCCATTATTTTCAGAACAACTTAAGAGACCACATCACCCCAAGGACATCAGCCTGTCCCACTAGAGCAGGGGTCAGCAAACTTGGCTCTACAGATGTTCTTGGACTTCAGTTCCCAGAAGCCCTGATCAGTAGGTGTAATGGCTTGGGCTTCTGGTAGTTAAAGTCCAATAACACCTGGAGAGCCAAGTTTGCTGACCCCTGCACTAGAGCACTAGACTGGAGGGAGGGTCTCTAAGGGTACCAACTGCTATAGAGGTGCACCTATTTAGCACTAGACAGAGGGCCTTTCTGGTGGCTGCCCAGGCCCTTTGGAACTTCCTGCCAACTGTCCTCTGCCTACAATTAGATCTGCCAGCATTCAGGAAAAGCTTGACACAGTTAATCATAGGAATACTTCTGCCACACATGATAGACTTCAGTAGCAGTTTGACTAGTATTAGGCAAGAAAGTAAGCCAAAGGAATAGATACACCAAGGATGCTGCAATATGAACTTCTTGTTCCATTTTAGTCCACTGTCCTTCTGAGTATGTATGAAGCAGTCAGATAGCTACACAAATTGTAATGGGGGGAATTTAATACAGCCATTTATTTTACCTCCTTATTGCTAGGATCACCAATTTTCTGAGGAAGACTGCATTTGACTGGAGCTGTGCAGTTACATAGAGGAAAAGCCTGTATGTAGCAGACTTTGTGTAGGCAACTTCTCATTCAGGTATAGATATTTCCCTAATTATTACTGTAATGCGCTCTACATGGGGCTGCCCTTGACGACCATTCGGAGGCTTCAACTGGTCCAGAATGCAGCTGCTCGGGTTATGATGGGGTATAGGCGGTATGCACATGCCTCGCCTCTGCTTCAAGAGCTCTACTGGTTGCCGGTTTGCCTCCGGGTGCAATTCAAGGTGCTGGTTATTACCTTTAAAGCCCTACATGGTAGTGGGCCAGGATACTTAAGAGACCGCCTCACCCCAAGAACATCTACCCGTCCCACCAGAGCGGACCGGAGAGGCTCCCTAGTTGTTCCATTGGCCAGGGAGGCACATCTCTCTGGCACTAGAAGGAGGGCCTTCTCTGTGTCTGCTCCGGCCCTATGGAACCTCCTGCCTACGGAGCTACGTCTCCAGACAGAGCTGCTGCCCTTTAGGAAGAATCTAAAAACATGGCTGGCAAGACAGATATGGGGTATGGAAGGTATAATGACCCCAGCACATTGGATGATCTGAGCACCTCTCTTTCTCTACTTTTAAATTAGTAGTTGTAGCATCTGGTGTGTTTTTAATCTGTTTTTAATCTTTTTCAGATTTTAATTTTAAATTTTAAAAGTTTTAAGGTTTTTAGATGGAAGCTCCCACTTCCTAATCCTGGGCCCTATCTGTCCAGGGAAGGAAACGACTAACGTCCTCTGGCTGGAAGGAGGAATGGATTTTAGCTGTTTGTGTTGTGTGTGTTGTTGTTGTTGTTTGTTTTTCCTGATTGTAAACCACCCTGAGTTGCCGCAGCGAGTGGGCGGTGATATAAATCTAAATAAATAAATAATATATGCCCCATAATTGGATCAAGAGACCTCACTTGCTCTATCTTTCCTCATGTACTGTATATAATGTAAAGCATACAAATGCAACTTAATACTGCAATGATAGTACTCCACACTGCTTTTCTTCTTGTATGAAACAAATAAATCTTTTTTGAAAACAAATGCCAAGCTTATTAGCCCATTTCCTTTCAAAACTGACTATATACACAAATGTATTGAACAATGCCTCCTTTAATGAACAATTATGTAAAATGTATTTTCATTGTTACAAAAGTTAGATTCAGAAAAATGTCATAGCACAATTTATTTGGATGTTAAGAAGCACTTAAAGCCATCTCCAAGCATCAATTGTGTTACTTATAGTAGTATCTGAAATACCTGACAACATATATTACCTCTGTAACACTTTCACACAAACATTTTTTTACTCCAGAGAAAAGTAGTAGCTAGATGTGCCTTCCATAAATTCTGCAATAATTTTTTTTCCTCATTTAAGATATCAGCCACTCTATTCAGTTCCTTGATCCCCTGTCCCCATTAAACAGCATGGACAAAGACCCTACTCAATTCTCATTGCACTGTTTTAGTGTGAAGAGTCTTTTTCTAAAGACTGTCTGTACTTCTGCCAGCTTGGGTCTTTTTAAACAACTATCTAAGTCTAAGGCATATTTAGTATTGCTCTTAAATGCAGCTATATTGCTACATAAGCAGTGGCAGACATGATCTGAGCACCAAAAATATGAAGAAACAATTGTGATGGGATAAATCCATTGTTGTCTGGACCCCTGTGTCTTTGATCCCTTAACAACTGGCTCAGAAAGGTTTCCCAGATCCCTTAACAAACCATTTTGGGGGGTAGTTAAAGGTAAAGGTCTCCCTTTCTCTAAAGTCAGTCATATCAAACTCTAGGGTTCAGTGTTCATCTATGTTCTTCTTCCGTATCTAAGCCAGATGTGAAACTGCCAAAATGAAGTCAACTTTTGGTGAGTTCATTCTGCAGTTAATTTCACCTGACTCAGTGTGAGAAAGATTAGCCAACAATACAAGATACACCCAATTGCGGTTCAAAAATACTGCAATCTTCAAGGAGGCTCTTTTATCGCTAAAGAGCCAGTGCTGTCTGCATCTGCAGATGTTTGCATGGACATGTGGCAGGCATGCCTCGACACCTGAGTGCATGGAACACTGTTTATCTTCCCATCAAAGTGGTACCTATTTATCCACTTGCAATTTCTTGCTTTTGAACTATTAGGTTGGCAGGAGCTGGGACAGACAGAAGCTCACTCCATCATGTAGCACTCGGATCTTGAACTACTGATTTACCAACCTTCCAGTCATCAAGTTCAGCTTCTTAACCACTAAGCCACTTCAGTCTCTCTACTTTTGGGGGTGCAGCAGCCCAATTTTGGGAATTGCAGTGGTTTTCCAGAGAATTTCTGTGTCATGGAAGGTGAACTGCATTCCATTTCTTTTGGATTCCATTTTCCCACCAGTAGTAATCTACCATTAGATCATGCCCTCTGTGGGTAGTGCAAGAGCAGTATAAAATACAGTAAAACCTTGCATAAAGAGTGCCTCGCTTAGAGAGTAACTCGCTTAAAAAGCAGAATTTTCTCTGAATGGTCACCTCACTTAACAACTAAAACCAACCAAAAACTCGCTTAACAACTAAATTGGGGTTCACAATCCACCACCACCACCACCAGAAGCCACCATTGGTCATTTACAATGGTGTTTCACTTAAAGAGCAAACTCGCTTAAAGAGCAATCCAGTGGAACACATTATGCTCTTTAAGCGAGGTACCACTGTACTTAATATAAAATAACATATAAAATAACAAGTTGCTAAAAGTATGCAATTTCATTCCTACCTCTCTTATTAAAAGTTAGTTTATTAATGTGTGCCATATACATATATTCCCCTTCATGATGATGCAATAAGATTATTGCAGGTTCTTAAAATGAACAGAAATGCTGGCAATGAGCATGTTGCAGGCCTTGATTGTCTTTATTTCCACCTGCCTTGAAGATACTAAGAAAGGGATTCAGCAACCTCCATTTATACTACTAATCAATAATGTTTGACACATAATTTCCAGACAAAATGCAATGAATTGTAAGCAGCCAAGAGCTATTATGTAGGTGACTGACATAGTAACAGCAAAAATTAATAGTTTTCTTTCAGCGAAAGGTACAATCTAGCCCAGGGATGTTCAAATTACACCCCATGGGCCAGATCCGGTTCCTGATGCCATTTATCCAGCCCATGCAACCCTTGTCACTCCTGGAAGCAGAAATAAAATGCCCCCATGTGGGCACATTTTACTTCCACTTCCAGGAGTGACAAGGGTGGCACAGGCCGGATGATTTGGGGTCAGGAGCCGGGTCTGGACCACAGACTGTAGTTTGGGCACCCCTGGTTTAAGCAGAGAAAATGGCAGCTTAAAATCTATCTCATCCTGTTGCAAAACAGATTACAAGGTATGTTTTACTTCCACTTCTGGTGGGAGGAACCACATGACCTGCCCACTGAAACATGTGACCGGCCCATGGCCTGAAAGGTTTGGGCACCTCTGATCTAGCCAAACTTGAAATCTCAATAGGTTTCTTGTTTAGGTGTCGACTCATAACAAAGACCAAAGCAACTCAAGAAGCTTGGAAGTCCACAGCACAGCTAACTTATTATATGCTTATACAGTAATACACCGGATAACGTTATGACTTGGTTCCACAAGTCATGACGTTATCTGATTTTTAGCGTTGTCCAATGCATGCATTGAACAACGCTTAAAAAAAGCCCTGACTTCAGGGACAAACTGCTTTAAAGGCAGGCAGGGAAAGAAAGAGACCCAACTGGGTCTCTTTTCCTCCCTGCCTTTAAAGCCACCCCCCACCCGCAGCGGTCTCTGTGACTGCAGTCGCAGAGACTGCTTGTGTCTCTTTCCCTCCCTGTATTTAAACTACAGGGAGGGGAAAAGAGATTGGGTCTCTAGAGAACCAATCACGTCTCTCTCTTTCCCCCTCCCTGTAGTTTAAATACAGGGAGGGAAAGAGACACAGTCTCTCTCCACCTGTAGTTTAAATACAGGGAGGAAAAGAGTAAGATGCGATCGCGATCGCATCTTACTCTTTTCCTCCCTGTATTTAGACTACAGGGAGGGGGAAAGAGAGAGACGTGATTGGTTCTCTAGAGACCCAATCACGTCTCTCTCTTTCCCCCTCCCTGTAGTTTAAATACAGGGAGGGAAAGAGACACAAGCAGTCTCTGTGACTGCAGTAGGGTCGGGGGAAAGGCACGTGCTTTTCCCCGACCCTACTGCAGTCGCAGAGACAGCTGCGGGGGGGGGGGGTGGTTTGGGTAGTTCTACCCAAACCCCCCCACACCTGCAGACCATTGCCTCGACAACGCTAAGAATCATTATCCAGAATCGTTATCCGATGCAAGTTTTTTCCAAAAAACTTGCATCGTTATCCAATTCTAGCGTTATCCGATGCAATCGTTATCCAGAGTATTACTCTATTGCTTTTTTCAGAGAAGTCACTGGTTAGATTATCATGTTGTCAGTCTCCTGAAAGAGATGTACAAAGTTCCCTCTTGTTCCTATTATTTCCCCTCCCCCTGTACCTATACCAACTGCCAGGGGAAGAAGAAGCCAGGGCAGGATGAGGACCTTGCCACCCCTCCCCCTGTGCCTATACCAACTGCCAGGGGAAGGAGAAGCCAGGGCAGGTTGAGGACCTTGCCGCCCTGTGCCCACCCCAACATATTGCATTGTACTGTATTGTAATGTAATGTATTGTCTGTAAGCCGCCCTGAGTCGCCACGGCGAGTGGGCGGCAATATAAATTTGAACTAATAAATAAATAATAAATAATAAATGATCACTAGAAAAGAAATATATGATTATATTTACATGTCAAAAATCCATGAATGCTCTAAAGTAACTGTGCCAGCCAACTGGAGCAGATGTTCTCCCTTGAAATCCACATGCACTCACCCTTTATTTTGGCTATTCTATGGCAAAAGGTTGCAATGTGAAATCCTATCTCCCCAATCCATCCTACTATCTGTATTGTCTTTGTATAAGTAACTTCTCCTTGGAAGCATAAAACTCAATATAACACTGCACTGACTACAAGATTTGGTTTGGGCCACAATTCAGTGCTTCAGGATCACAGTCTGATTTGTATCAGACCAACTTGGAAACTGCCTGATTTGATTTGGATATAATCTGAATCTTCATTTAGAAATCTAAATCATTTTTCCATTTGTTGACTACCCTTCAAAAACAGTTGGCAGTTGTAACTTTTTGTTTGTCAAAACTGAGTGAAATTTTTAGGCAGAGGGGATTTACATATCAAACTGTAGCAAAAACTCAATTTCTGTTTATGAGTGCTACTGGACTCTCTTCCAGTGGTGCTAGTAGTGACTGAGACTCCCAGCAAAAACTCAGTGGTTGTAAGAATTACCAAGAAAAGAATTACAGTACATCCATCTCCATTTATAGCCAAAGAGCCAGGACTGTTTGCATCTGCAGGCATTTCTGTTATTATGTGGCAGGCATGACTAGATGCTGGAGCGCAGAGAATGCTGTTATCTTTCCCATCAATGCAGTACTTATCTAGTTGCAATTTCTTGCTGTAGAACAGCTAGTTTGGGAGAGATTATAGGAGCTCACTTCATCATGCAGTACTTGGGTCTCAAACTGTTGACCTCAAACCTTCTGGTCATCAAGATCAGCGTTTTAACCACTGAGCCACCACACCCCTGTAGAAGCCTACACAGTACATGCATGCAAATGTAGGCCTTTCTAATAAAGTTACCTATGCTTAGTACGTGGACAGCAAAGGCACATTTTGGGAAAGAAAGTCTGTTTCCACTGAGGCAGCATAATAGCTTTTCTGTCCCTTCCTATGCATTGTCCTCCCTTCATGTTAGCATGAAAGGGACTTTAGACTTCCTTAGATGTTGTCTATAATATGGCTTGATTCCCACAGCATTTTCTCCCCTTTTCTGAAACAAAGGTCATTTGCATTTTAATTTTAAAAGAAACTTCCCCCAAAGCCCCCTGAGATTCATTGCCCAGAAAGACATTTGGTTGGCAAGACTGGGATGAAATCATTCCCATATTTTATTTGCTTTCATCCAACAGCTCCTCACTCAATTAGTAGCTTAAGAAAAGCACAGACTGTAAGCTTGTAGCTAATTCTTCCTTTATGCCTTCTTGGCAGTCAGTCTAAAATACTATACATTTAATACAATGGGAATCATCACTGCATTACATTACATTCTTGCTTAATTGGATACCACAAAATGCCCTTTGTCTCAATAAAGAAAGGACAGGGAGCATTTTAACAACTAGCACATGTTGGATAGCTCAGTGGTTTAGGTGGTTTGGTTATCTGGCTGTGGAGCCAGAGGTTGGTATTTGATGTGCCTCATTGACAGGGGTTGGACTCAATGAACCATAACGTCCCTTCAACTTCTCCCCTTATAAGATAATGATGATATTGTAAAATAATGAAGTTGCAACTTTATAGGTCTTTATTCAGGGATCAAATGCAACTGTTTACCTTATCTCCATATCCAAAAGTGATAATGCCAAGGCAAAGAAAATTTAAAATGCCTTCACTGAGTTAAAAATGATGTACAATAACAGGGCTACATTTCTATATCTGGGAGCAGACTCATAGCATTCCAGATTAATCTGTCCTATCAACAGTTACCTATGTGGAGTCCTTCAAAGAGATAATTTAAAGATATGGAAAAATCTTTCAATATGTTTATATGCAGTAGCTCTATTTTTCTGTTCTTGCAGATAATAGTAGAGTACAAATAACTGACCCTGAACTGGTGCTCTAGCTGCCCCACATACATTAAATGGGATGTCCAAACACCCTTTAAATTTTGGTGTGTTCAAGGATGGCCCCAATGATTGAAATTGACACCAAACACTAAAAATTGATGCCACTTCTTCAGGTGGGTTTTTTCTTCATTCTGACTTCTATAAGCAGGTATGTGGAGAAATGCCCGTGTAGACATGCCCTATACAAGTACAAAGTTTTGTAATTATTTATTTTGGGAAGAAAAATAAAATATTTACATAGGTTAGACATGTATTCTGCTTTCCCCCCCTCCATAAAATAAAAGGAAAATAGGACATAAAGCTACCCAAAAAAAAGACAACCAAAGAGATAAAATTCCATAACACTGATGTGTGCTTGTCCATGTGTATATGTGCAAGTGTAGAAATCAACATTATAATTTAAAAAGAAATGTAATATATTGGCACACAATATATGAAGATGACAGTAGCCAGGTGATCAGCATTCCATCTTACTCTACTCTTTAGGTGCCACATTTTGAGGGACAACTACAAAGTCTTTGTTCTCCCTTCCTACAGTTATTTAGCCATAAACTGGACTTGGATTAGATGATCGTTCAGAGGGATGGCCTCTATCTGATGGGAAAGAAAACAGGCTATGTAACCACTCTGCATTTACTATTCCCATCTCACCCTCCTTCATTGGTTTTGCCAATGAACACTTAATGAACACAAATTCTTCAAAGGTTCTGTCTGGATTACTAAACCTTCCCATAAATCTATGTCAAACAAGCCTTTCGAAATCACTGTAGCTCTCTTGTTATCTTTAAAGCCATGGACAAATTAGGCTAGAGTATAACAAAAGAAAAAGTGAGAGCAGATACCACAGAAAAGTCAGCTTTACAAAAACCTCACAAGCTGACACCTTCTCAACTGCCCTAATTAGCTTTGATATGCAGGGGGTGAACCTGGCCTTGTACTTAAAACCTATCTTGTGGGCAGCTCTGCTTATCAGTGTGAGTGAGTAGGAAACGTAGTATTGACTCTAAGCCCTACACAGTTTTGTAGTGTTTGATTTTGGCCTAAGGAGCTGTCTCCTCAGGTGACTACCATAAATTATTTTATCAGACAAGATTAGTCAAAATGACATTTATAAGATGGCTGGGAGCAGCAAAGCAACGGGAGGATGCTTCATTTCGTCAATGAAGTGTGTAATGCTGCTCAAGGTCATAGTTCCTGCTGATATGTGGGCTCTTTAATGTACTCCTCTATTAAGGGATAAATCACATTTATATACTTTTAAGGCTGAAGGTTTTCTACCCTATAACAATATAAAGGATGTCCATGTTCACTGCTACATTCATTCCTTTATTCTTCTTATCATGTTTGGCAGCTACCAATGTTTTCTAAATAGAATTGGGCATCATATGCGCAAGAAACAAAACATTTGCTCATGCAAGGTTGCTTCAAATGTAGGAGTGGCAGTACGATTAGACAGAATACAACTTCAAATAGGAGGTGCAGAGGGAACTACAATGGTTCCTTTTTCTTGGTTGTAAACCTACATGTACCATACAGAATGATGTCAATCAACACTGTTCATTCATCTGGGATCCAGGGCACTATCCCACTACCACAATTGAACAGCCACCTTTTAAATATACAGTTGCCTTCTGTACATGTACTGGAGAGGGACACTATGTTCTTTCCATATTTGACGAACCTTGCCAAAAGGGCAGTGTGTTTTTATCTAAAAACTTAATAAAAATTCATTTTTAAAAAAGGGCAGTGGGATTGATGTGAAGATTAATTTTCTTTGTCTCTATATACAGGCATTAGTATATATCCGGTCTGTGGTAAGATAAAGGCAAAGGTCACCCTTGCTCAAAAGCCAGTTGTATCCAACTCTATGGTTCAGTGCTCATCTCTGTTTCATAGCCGAAGAGCCAGCACTGTCTGCTTCTGCAGATGTTTCCATGGTCATGGGGCACACAGAATGCTGTATACCTTCCCACTGAAGTGGTCTGTTGTAGTTTTGAATATTTAGTCCCAATTTCCCTGTATGTCATTAAAAAAAGCATGAAGATCTGCATTTATTTTCATTTTTTCCTAAGATAAACATGTTTACATGTAATTTCCCCTTAGTAAACACGTATTGGTACACAGTGTTCATTAAAATACAACTTTCTTATACAGAATGTTCCACAGATGTGCACAATTTCCCCTAGGCAATGCATTTTTCAACCCAATTTTTAAAACCATGAGTAGCTTCACAAAATTAGTAAAACTGAACAATTCAAACTTAGCTTGGCAAGGAGGGCATGGGACAGAAAAATCCCTAGACCGATGACTGGAAAATAAGTAAAATGATGGTGTATGGGCTGCCATGATCCAGCCATCCCTGAGCCATGCTACATGCATTTTTTTATCCCTCTCAGGGACTACTGTTTTGTTGTTTTGTGTGTGGGTAGGATCATTCCATTTTGGTACAAATGCAACATATATGATTTATGGAAGGAAACCACAGCAAATGGTTTAAGCTGTCCTTTTCCTTAAGCAGCTTCAGAGTCTTGGAAAACAGAAACATTCCTCCTGCTCCCCCATGAAGGGTGAAAGAGAGGAAGCAAAAGGGTTCATTCAAGTCCTTGTAAGGTAACACTGATGTAATGTTTCACTTAGGAAAAAAATATTGAAAGCTTCCTCTATTCCCTCATTCCTTCAGCTTCCCAAGATTGTGTGAAGCAACTTAAACAAAGCACAGAGTATGAACAAGGAGAGGGATTTTCCCTCCTTCTTTCTTCTCTAGAGGCGCATGTGGTTGACACTAGCATGTACACACAATGCCCATCAACATGCACTGAGGAGGACTTTATGTTGGCAAGTAGACATGCTGTTGAAGTGGCCCAATTCTGAGTGGATGTCATCTAGCCCTTTTTTATTCTGTTTTGTTTTTAGATGTGTGATTTTTTAGCTTTGTATGTGCTGTTTGTACATCTGACATGAATAAAGACTTGAATGCAGATACCAAGATCATCTTAAATGACATAACTCACCTAAAATGACCCTATTTAGCACAATCAGGCCAGAACCAGGGTAGGATAATTTGATTATCTAGTCACACCTTTAGAGTGAGGGAAAAGAAAACAGAACAGAAAGAGTCCTCTGGCATCATAAACTTGAACATATTTATCATGGTGTGAACTTTTATGAATGATGAGCCCATGAGATGTAACTTTCTCAGAGCTATTCAATGGTATTCCATAGCTCCATAAATCAAGTCCATAATTTTGTGACAGTAGTCTGCAGCTCTACCCACTTATTCAGGGATGAAAAATCAAGAGCAGACATTTCCTCTGGAACCCCATTGTATTTTTGCAGTGTTCACTATTTTTTAAGTGCCCATTAATGTCCATAAAAGTCACAGCAAATTCTCAAGGGATAGAAAGTATGCTATACCTAATAAAGTGAAACGAGACAAGATAATATATTCCAAAAAAGATCTCAGTTTGCTGTACTAGGAGATTTAGCAGGGTGACTCCATTTAAAAATGCAGATGATAGAGACAATAAGTTCATTCAGTAGGTTCACAACCCTCACGCAAATTCATATTTATGGACTCCCATGCTTCTGTATGGAAGTCTTCTATTTCCCTTTCATAAGCAGATTTTGGGCATAGTCAAGAATAATAGCCAGTTAAGATATATTTATTACCTCTTTAGGTCACTTATCATTGCTATGGCCTGTCATTATAGCTCTCAGACATGTCGGCTGCTAGGCCTACTGGCCTGTTAACAGTTTATTTCACATAGCACTCAACATTTACTGTGAATTCCTAGTCTGAGCAATCTATAACCATGACACTAAAGTGAAATTGTTTTGAAATTAAATTGCATTGTGCACAATAAACAGTTCATCAGACCAAAACATATTTAAATTAAACAAAGTGTTATAGCAGAACAGCGTACAGGAGCAAAAAAACCAAACCCTATAAATAGAATTGGTTTAATAGCTATCACAACATTATCAGTTGCAACTCAGAAAGCTTAAAGTGTCAGAGGCCAATTCAAGTGTCAAACACTGAGCAATCCAAATTTTAGCTAATATCACTACCTGAAACCACTTTCTGAGTTATTACTGATGAGGGCAGGAGAAATCTTAAGCCATCCATAATCTAAACAGATAAAGTGAGCTGTTATTGTGACCTGGGTGAACAGCAGGTGTGGCAGCCATTTAGTCAGGATACAGTCTTGAAACTACTCTTCAAAGTCATTTACAGCAGGAATGTGCAATATGAAGACTTAGGGGTGAATATGGCCCTCATTGGTTTTCAAAAGCCAAGGAGAGCCCTTCCCATTTAGGTTTGCACCTCAGGTGATTAGCTGAGAAGCTAGAGGAAATTAATGCTACTTAGTTTCTGAAATTATTAGTTGCTGCTATGTGCCACCAATTCACAGACAACTAATAGCAACCCTCATAGGGCTTCCAAGGTAAATGAGCTCTCTAAGGAGTGGTTTTACCATTCTACATCTCCAGTGAGATTCCATGACTAAGCAGGGATTTGAACCCTGGACTCAAAAGTCCTAGTTCAGCACTCTATCTACTACACCACACCTACTTTCCAGAATTACCTGTAAAGTAAAGGTAAGGTAAAGGTTGCCCTTGCTCAAAACCCAGTTGTATCTGACTCTAGGGTTCAGTGCTCATCTCTGTTTACAGCCAAAGAGCCAGCGTTCTCTGCATCTGCAGACATTTTCATGCACATGTGGCAGGCATGCCTTGACACCGGAGTGCATGGAATGCTGTTACCTTCCCACCAAGTGGTACCCATTTACATACTTGAAATTTATCGCTTTCAAACTGCTAGGTTGATAGAAGCTGGGACAGAGATGGGAGCTCATTCCATCGTGCAGTACTCAGGTCTCAAATTCCAACCTTCCAGTCATCAAGTTCAGTGTCTTAACCACTTGAGTCAGCACAGTCAAAAAATTGCCTGTAGCAATGGATAAACAATAGCCTTGGAGAACATTGATGAGTTGATGTACTCTGTATGTGTGTGCACATATGTCTCTCTGTTGGAAAGAGCTGAATGTTGTATGTCTTTGCAAGTTTACGCTAAGGCTTCCACTCTCACAGTGAATACCAGTAGTAGCTCTCTGGAGATAAAATGCTGTGTGTCTCTTTGACCTACATTAGGTGAATCTAAGATGCCCCTTGCCACTTATTTATTTCTACTACGGATCTGGTCCAATGCCTCCTAGTACTTGCAGCATGATGTTGTAATTGCAATATATAACAATATTGTTAAATGCCAGATAAAAAATATTACTAGAAAAAAAGAATAAAATGGCCCTGTTTTTATGAAATCAGTTGTGAATTGCAGGTAAAAATTCCCTTCTATCTCTGTAAACTTTTGTCTACCACAGATTAACAAATTCTAAACAATTTGTACCAAACGTTGTTCTTAACAATGCATTAGCTTAATCACAAGTGCCTTGTCTTCAGAATTAACCACTGTGCACTGAACCCAGGACTTAGCGTCTCTGTCCCTTGCAAATACAAAGTTTCCCTTGCTTACATTAAAATGTTGTGACCTATTTCCAGTGACTTGCCAGCAGTAATTCTGGTGACTCTCCAGGGAAGGCTCCACCATAGTTTTCAAGCACCTATTGAGAGTTCTGCTGTTTGGATAGTATAACAGAAAATGCCCCATTTTAAAACAATGCTTTTTCTGTTTTCTTCAAACTCACTTACATGTGTTCTAGTACTTTTAAAATGGTGATTCCAGATATGTGGGAGGAAGAAGAATGTAAACAATTGAACCTCATGGAATTGGAGAAATGGAACTTAATATGTAATTGACATGCCTTGCTGTAAGATCATAGGTGGGAATCCCTAAGGAGGAGGGCCAGAGGTGTAACTCAGTGACACAGACACACACAGGCTTCTCTGAAATGCTGTGCAGTCATTCTGCAAAATGTGAGACTTGTGGAAGGAGGGGGCCTGAGTGCTTTCCCTGGAACCTTTAATTGTTTATTTCTGCTTTGAAATGCTTGCTGTTCTTTTGATGGACTGTATCCTGTATTTTACAATGTTTTCAATATATTTCTTGAAGAAACTTGGAGTGGTTATTTGGCCTAATGCTACCTTTTCTACACAAATCCAACCCTGGGTTGCCTAGCCAAGGAGCTGCAATCCAGAAGAACGTTGGGGCCTACCCGAGAAGCAGGTCCCTTCTGTTACAGATAGCTCAATGGTTTTAGTGACTGTGAGTTAGATTCCCCACTGTGCCTCTTGCAAATACAGTAGAACCAGTCTGTATAGTGTTGGCAAGCTGCACAGTTTCAAGATGCTTCAAGGAGAAAGAGACAGTATACTCCTTATGAGTATTCTCTACCTAGAAAACCTTAAAAAGAGTCACCATACATAAAACTTTACTTGATGGCAAATTATTATTATTATAATCATTGAGAGTGCTGATCCTTCTGATGTCTCAGCTTGCCTCACAATCTTATTCAAAGAATGCTCTTGGGCAATCTTTGCTGTCATAATGAGTTATGATTTACAATTAGTCTTTTTCATATGTCTGTCAGAGCTTTCAAAGAAAACTTGAAGGAAGTCTCCCATGCTGTTAAAAATGGCACAAACATGCTAATACTAGATTTCTGGATAAAAGTGATTTTAAAAACATATTATCTTACATGTGAGAAAACAGGATATTGAGTGAGAATTACACTATTATTTTGCTGGTGGAATCATGCAGTGTTTTTTCCCCACTTTGTTTATAAAATGGTATTTTCCTAACAAGGCATAAAAATGAATTTTTGATGTTGCTTTTTTATATACCTGATGGCAAAAGTAATACACAAACTGAAGCTGCAATCTTATATAGACATTTACTTGAAGCAAGTTCTTACTCAGCTAAGTGGGGCTTCCTTTGCACAGGATTGCACTTCAGTATTTGAAAGATTTAGTCCATGTAGATTAAATCTAGTTTAGAAGGTAATACTTCCAGAGGGAAACATGCACAAAGAGTATAGTTCTGCCTTTTGATTTTATTTGTTTTGAAATGTACTGTCAAGTTATAAAGCCTCAGAGGCTTAATGCAAGGTGAAAATAATTTGGGCAGAAATGAAAGTATTTCTATGATCTTCTAGCACATCAGATTCACTCTGAGCAGACTTGCAGAATAATACTGTACATGTTTACTGAAGCTAGGCTGAAAATGCTGCCCTATTTCCATTGTCCTATTTGTATTCTCAGTAAAACAGAGAGGATTTTCAGTAATATTCTCTGGTGAGGGGACTACGAACGAACACTTAGCCCATGAAGAGGCCTATCTTGATATGTAGTGGTATATGCATTCCTTTGTTGCTGCTGCAAAATGACAGGCTGCCATTTTGCCCACAATCCTTAATACTTTATACTATAATAAGCTCAAAGTATAAGTATAGTAGTTAAGACTATAATAGGTTCAAGTCTGGTGATGCTATGTGGTACCTAGGGCCTCTTTGGCCAGGTGATGTGGATTAAGTAGGTGTCAGACAGAGCAACCAGCACCTATTGTAATCTATCCCATGCCCATACTAGAGACAGAAGAAGTTGCTTCTAATATGGAGTAGCAGTTGGCTTCTTGTTCCAAATTGAAGCATGTTGACTATTATTCCTTGTCTTCAATGCACAGGAGTTTATTTCATGCCACAGCAAAGCACTTTCAGCTCCTATCAGTAGGCAGGTCTTGTTGCTTTCTTCTGAACGGCGATGCAAGGCATTGAAGAGGCACCACATTTTCCAAGGCTGCCCAGATAAAGCCAAAACAAGAGTATGCCCTTCATTGCAAGGGGTTTTGAATTCAGCCACTAGAAGCTGGCACACCATTTGCCTGTTCCCTCCCTACTTCTTTTCCAGGTCATCTGTCTCTGTTGCTATTTGGTCAGTGGAAGAAGAATGGAAAGATGCCATAACAGCTGATCACCTGCTGACAAAAGGTATCATTAAAACAATTGAGGAGGAGGGAAGTTGAGTGAAAAGCTGAGGTATTGTCATTAGAGGATGACTAGAATTAGGAGAAATTTACCTGGTATCATGCAAGTTAGACTTGGTTCCTGAAGATCACTCGAAGCTTCAATGTTGTACTCCAAACTTGTGGAGATTTTTCTCTAAAGCAGGTATGTGTGCATGTCTGTCTGTCTCTGTAATATAAAACTACTCCCCCCACTTCTATACATAAAATTTAACAGTATTGACAATTTTTTTTTATGGGAATGGCAAACCATAGTCCATTTCACATTCAGGTAGCTGGATGTCTTATAGGGAACAGAGCAACCTGTCCAATCCACCCTTGTCTCCTCTCATCATTTGAGAAGATTGTCTGATTCTCCCCATCACTCTCTCTCAAAACACATACAGATACACACATCTGTAATAATAATCTGCTGTTAAATTAATTCTATTTTTATGGCCCTCCATTTCAGGTTTTGTCAGAAGTGGTTTAACATTCCCTTCTTCGGGGGGGGGGTGCCCTGGGACTATGAAGCTTGCCTAAGGCCATGCAGATTGGCACTTCTTATAGGAGGCACAGTGGGAAATCAAACTCCCATATATCTGCTGAAAAATAATAAAACACAACAATGCTCCATTCTGCCATGTTCCAAGGCATCTGACCTCGTCTGAGTAGTTTACTGGGTATATTATTAAGAAATTTTTTTAAAAAAATTAAAATGATTGTTCTCTTTATGACACTGATCTCCTTCACTAGAAAACAGAAAATACTATTGTATTAGTACCAAATGAATTTCCACCATAATAATTTTCCATCATTATCTGCAAGAGATTGTTCAAATTTCTGAATTAAAGTTGGAAGCATTTGTATTGGCCATTTCAACTGCCCTTAGCCACCCTTTAACAGCTGTTTAAGAGATGGATGCCATGTGAAATGTTATTTACTTGCCCTGGAGCTATTATATACCTACAGTGTTAGTTCAGATAAAATGTGGCAAACTGATCATTAAAGTTGATTTTGTCGGTGCTCTTTCACATGCCTGCCCCATTAAGGTTTACTTGCTGATCTGTTAGGCAGGCAATTTTGTCTGTCAACTTCCTTCACACGTCCAGAAAAAATGAGTGCAAAGGGAAACTGACTTCAAGCAATATTCACTTCTGATTTGTAACTTTTCTCTCCAGGCTTGGGGCATGCCCCATTACTTCACATGCTTTTTACAGTATCAGGAAATGTCAGAGAAAAGTAGAGAGACATAGACATTTTCTAGTTATAGGTGCAGTACAGCAGTGATGGAATATATTCATTTCCATTACTACTTCACCTATGAATGCCAAACTAAAGTCACAGCCATTTTTTAGAAACTGAAGAATCATTGTTCCTCCTTTCTGATTAAACACAGCCTTAAATATTCTATTTTTACATGCAGGGCAATATTTATTACATAAAGGTTTCCTTTTAGCAGCTGTCATATGCCTCTAATCCTATATTGCAAGAAAGGACATTATTAAATCTCTCACTCACTCCCACTCCTCATTTGTAAAAAAAAGACAACTAGTTCTCAGGTGAGATGCCACATGGAACCATTTTCCTGAGGAAAAGATGATCTAGGGGTGAAGCATGGGAGGTAAACTCTGATTTCCTGCTTACAACAGTAGCTGCTTGGTGCAAAGGACCATAATGTAACCAATACTATTTTGTCTACAGACACTAACGAGTTTAACGTTAGCTGAGTACTGTTGATGGGGCAACTTGGTTATGGAGGAGTCTACTTTCTTTAGGGAGTAGAAAACAGCCTTCAAGGTATACAAAGTTCTGTTCTTGAGCACTTTTCTAACTTCTTCCTGATACAATTGTCTAATTTCTCTCATGGTGGTCATCGTCAGTTGCTACTTTTATCCAAGTATAAATTTTTCCTGGAAATCATTTTCACACTTGATGGATGTGTCTCCAGAGAAAGTGCCACTAGTATGAATTTGTTTAGGTTGGATCGCAGCTTCGCATGAGGTTACCCACACACTGTGATCACTGAACCATCTCCTGCAGGACGTATGAAATGAGGCATGCAGGATTTAACACCGGGACTGCAATGGGCTGCTGCATCCTTGAGGATATTAACAAGATGCGCCTACACAGCCATTCCATATGGCATGGCCTCTTATGCCTCCATTACGTTTGGGAATCAGAATAGTGGTTCCTCCTCCACTCATGTTGCCATTTGGCCACTCTCATGGTAAAACCATCTTATTTCTCAATGTCCAGGGACCACCATATTACCCTGAGGTTATAATTTCCAGTTTTGAAAGCTAAGGAAAGTCAGCCCTTGATTAATATTTGGATGAAAGATCACCAAAGATTCTTCAAGTAGGGTTTGAAAAGAACCACAATGGACAACTTCTACCAGAACTTCTATGAACCAATAATCTAGCTCAGCATAATGCAGCTTCCTATGGAATATCTTACAAAGAAGCTGAGATCATCAGCAAAGCACTCCTGAATCTTTTTTTTTAATAATTAGATACATGTTCATCTGTCCAATGTTGCTGATGACAACTTATTTGGATAATTCATGGATATTTTTTCAAGCACTAAAGAAAAATTTATTCGTTCACTGTGGAAAATGGGATACAATTTTGAATGCTGTTTATATTTTACTTTTTCATTTCATGGATTGTAATGGACATTTGGACATTCATTTTCATAAGAAACATCCATAAAGATAAACAAAACAATCTGGTTTCAAGACATATTCTTCCTATTAGCAAGGGACAAATTACTGAAAATTTTCTAAGCTCATACAAATATTGGGACAAGGTAATCTCAATGAAGTGCAGCCTTCCCTATTCCCTATTTAACATTCAAAAAAAATCTCACAATTGATCGATCAAGCTTATTTACATTCACACTCCTACATTCCTCTATCAAGTAGTTTCAACTTTAAGATCTTAGCTCAAATTTGTGAACCTAGTGTATATGATAAGACCTTTCCAAGTACAGTGAAACCCCGGGTTACAACGGAAATCCATTCAAACAGCCTCCATTGTAAACCAAAACAAACGTAAACCAAACCACGTTTTTCCATAGGAATGCATTGAAAATTTTAAAAAAAGGTCCCAACAGGACCAAAAATAATAATAAAGATACAAAATATCACCAAAACATCCAAAAAATGCTAGAAACGACCATCCCCAACCCCCATGAAGGGGAAACAGTCCCTACCAGACAAAAAATAGTCCCCAAAGAATCCAAAAACCTCCCCAAAAAGCCAAAAAATGCCAGACACAATCGTCCTCAACCCCCACAAAAGTGATGAAGTGATCTCCCTACCCTTTCCACACTGCTGCTTCCTCCTGAGTGGTTTTGTACAGCCACCTGGGAGCCCATTTTCCACCTCTAATGGCACTGGGAGAGTCTAGGGACCTTATCCGCTCGGTTCCGATCTGACCTTCATCTGAGCTCCCTAAGCGGTGCTACAGCCAAAAATGTGCATCTCCCCCAGGTGCATGTTCCCAGCTGTAGCAATGCCTAGGAAGCTCAGATAAAGGTCAGAACCCAGCGGGTAAGTCCCCAGTAGAGGTGGTGCACAGTGCAGAAATAGCAGCAAAAATAATGACAATGGCACTTTCACAATGTTAAGTGCTGAATTGCAACTTCCAGAAGAGGAGGAGAACACCATTTTAAAATCTAAAATGGCACTGGCCACCATTTTAGAGCTTAAAATAGCACATTTTTTGGTCATAAACTGAAAAAAATCATAAACTGTGGCATTAATTTAATAAAATTTGCCATTGTAAACCATGGCAGATGTAACCCAGGGCAATTGTAACCTGGAATTTTACTGTATTTCTTTGTTAAGACAAGTCAAAGTTAGGCAATACTGCCCATTAATGAGTTGCTTATGGAAATGGTTACTTTCTGTAGTCACAAACTGAAAGTCGCTTTTTCACATGTACAAACTATGGCTGTAATGTACTACTTTTCAGTTGAATAAATAAATAAATTATGTGTCAGAAATTACTCTGGGTTGAAAAGATTTTTGCTGGAGAAACTCCACTCAGGGGATGCCCAAATGAAGCTCCTTTCATGTCCCCAAGATCATGCAGCACTCGGGTATCAAACCCCAACCTTCCAGTCTTCAAGCTCAGCATCTTAACCACTAAGAATGAAAACAAGTGTCTTATTGCTGGCAATGGAGTAGTGTGAGCCACAGAGATGAGGAAGAAGGGTAATGGCACATGAAAGCCTTGTAAGCTTCATTTCATGTTACTCTACATTCATAATCGTATATTCTGATCAAGCAGTGATGGTGAACCTTTTAGAGACCAAGTGGCCAAACTTAACAGGCTGCCATCCACACTGCAGAGGGGTGGGGCCAGCTCTGTGCTGGAGGAAGAGAGGAAGTGCTCTCTTTGGGCAGAGGGGGGCAAACTCTGTGCTGGGCGGAGGGAGGAAGCACTCCCATTGGGCTGATGGGCAGAGGGATGGGGTGAACTCTCTGCTGGGGCAATGGTGCACATGACCACAGAGAGGGCTCTGAGTGTTCCCTCTCGCACACATGCCATAAGTTCATCACTACTATGGTAGAGAATGCACTGAAATGGATGGTATCCCATTTTTCTCTGGTTAGTGGAACTAAGGATTTTAATGGGGAAAAAAATGAATCTCAGAAGCCTGAAATCTATCTAGAGTTGCTCCAAGAATTACTAACATTGGCAAGTGTTCTAATCTATGCATTCCCATTTAAATGTAAGCTTTATTCATGCATTTTATCTGAACTAATAAAGATCTCACCTTCTTTTCATTGGATCCAAAGAGTCATATTTATGTAGACGAAAGCAGGCATAAACTAATGCAAAAAGCAAGAGCATGGATTTTAACCATTCGGAAAACCAGTCAAGACAGTCTGCCATTTGAACAGGTTTTGTAAAATACTCTTTTGTGTACTGCTATGGATGGAAAGGAATTTTGTTAGATTCTACTATCTCAATGCAAGTAGTATTTCAAAATTTTTGAACTTTAAAATTAACCCTTGAGAAATAAATTTGAGAGGCTTATTTTAACACTCATATACCAATATCCTGGAGAAATAAATTTTACACCAAACTATTTACATATTTAAAAATGTGAACAAATGTTTACATTTAAAAATACGTGCAAATGCACTGTAGTCAACAAGGGACAAAAATATGTAAAGCAATATATACTTTAGAGAAAATGTCTAGAAAAATGTGTTAGAATTTCAGTGCTAGAAGGCAAAATGAAGTCTTCTTACTCTCTCTTAACCAGATATGAAATTAAATGGGAAGAAAATTCCAGCAGGATTGGGTGATATACAATAAAAATGAGCCTCAGGAATTTTCACTTCTCTGTGAAAAATCACACTCCAGGTGAGGGCTCTTTAAAGAGTGATTCCCCCCCCCTATCAAAAACTTATTATATGAGAAGAAAAAGGGAGGGAAGGGGAAAAGTGAGAAGAATATGTCTGAAAGAGACTGCTCATATGTAAAGGAGAGTATTCAGATCCTATCTCCTGAATTGTAATTTTCATGTGGCCCTCAGAGGTCACCATATAAACCTTAAGGAATTCTTTGTATATGTAGTTCTGCGTGATTTTGAGACACCCCCCCTCAACCAGATATGAAACTGGATGGGAAGAAAATTCCAGCTTGATTGAGTGAAATACAATGCAAATGAGTCTGAGGCATTTCCATTTTTCTGTGGACCACAGGCAGCCTTTAAGCTGACTGAAAAATCCCACTGCAACTGAGGGCTCTGGAAATAGTGATTTTGGAGGACACAAATATCCCATTCTGGTATTTGATATATAAAACCCAAAAGTATTCACAAATGCAAATCATGTACCAAATGTCATGCTTTGGTCTTCTGTTGGCCACTTGAAGAGATCTATGCAGCTTCATCCTCTGAGTTATTAAAGTATTTGGGGATTTCAGATAGGATCAGCAGCATCTAACCATCCCTTAATTTCTGTTCTAGATGAGACCTTAGTGTAATACCTTAGTTCAGATATTGGGAACATTAATGTGTGATTTAGCAGTTGCCCATTAAATGTTTACAGTTCCTGCAGCTTTGCTGGAAACTATTTTAAGAATGTAGTCGGTGTCTATGCTCCAGCAGTGCTTGAGAGAATTTATGTGGCAATTTAACAAGCGTCAGTCTTTTCTCCATAATTGGGAGCAAAATATACTAAAACAACAGTATTGCTCCAAACAACTTAAGTGAAGAAAATCACATGGATAAAAGGTAAGATTAGGGAAAATTAAATCAATAATACTGGATCAGAGCTCAGTTTTCTGAGTAAGAATAAGACTGCAGTATCAGTTTGGAAGAAAACAAACAGCTCTAGGGATGCAAAAATTCCCCAACACACACTTCAGTCATGCATATTTATTTGTGTACAATTCAGCAAGAAGACAGTGGGGAAGGATTTGTGGCTTGTGGCTTCCTCCTGATGATGAAAAATAGCAAGATATATGCATGCTCTTGTTACTAATCTCTCAGACCATGATTTAATGGATTTTTTATTTTTTAAAAATTCATATTTATCCTGTGCAGTTCTTCCAAAGATGCAGAGACTGTGTTAAGATGGCAGGTAGCAGAGTACAGCGGGCAAACAAACAGGCAGGCAGTTGTGGTGCAAAGCAAACTTAAAGGCTGTTTTACTCACAAGTAAATTGAAGAGATATTTACAGTGCCACAAACAAAAGTCTCCCTGGTCCCTCAGTTGCAGTGATAGGACGTAACAGAACCAGTAGTAACTTTTCCCAGTGTCCCGGAGAACCAGTAGCAGCTTTTGGGGGGAACCACCTTCAGGGCTTACCTTTTCACTGTGCATGCGTGCCAAGCACTTGGTGTGCATGCATGCCTACAGTGCTTGGCGTGTATGCATAGCCTCCTTGCTGTCCTCCCAAGCGGGGAAGAAGAAGAGAAGCTGCTAGCCTAAAGCCAGCCTGCTCCCCAGGGTAAGTGACTCATCATTGGATGTGGTGTGCCTGCGTGTATTTTAATGTATATTTAATACCTTTACCTATATTGACGTACACCCACAGTTCCTAAAAAGACCTGGAGGCCAGCAGGCCTCGTGGCCTGGCTTGGGTTTTTTAAGCAAAGTGGGTGGGTGGGTGTATTTTAATGTATTTTATTTATTTATTTATTTATTTATTTATGGGTTTGTGTTTTGGGTAGGTTAAGGTGTGTGTGCTTATTTTTATTTTATTTTTTAATTATTATTTATTTATTTTTCTTTGGCCCCGCCCACAACGTCATGACGTTGGCTCTGCCCATGATGTCATGATGTTAGCTCCGCCCACACTGTGATGACATCACACTGGGATAGTAAAATTTTTGACATCCCACCACTGCTCAGTTGCATTCACTATTCAGTTCACAAGCTCTGTGTACAGATTTACACAGTTCAGTTCAATGGTTACAAGTTAGCTGTGAGCAAGAAGCAAGTCACAGAGTTCCTTGGCTTTGGTTCCTTAGTTGGAGGTTTACCCAAGTCTTTCCAGTGAAGGTAGCCTGCCAGGCAAAGTAAGAATCCAGTCTCCAAGTCAGTAAGTGCAGAAGCCTTTCTGCATACCTGGTAGCATAGAGTTTGCAAAGCAGTGCAGGCTTTGGAACAAGCAAAACAACATCTGCAAATGGTGGGCTGGTAGCTGTAGTGTTGAACAGCAATGAAGCAGTCCCTCGAACACAGCTCTGGACATCAGCCTTGGAACAGCTCTTGAAGTAGGGGCAGAAGCGTAGCTTACCTTGGCGGGGCCCCGTATAAAAATTGTTTGGGGGCCCTTTATATGCGGGGCGGAGCTAACGTCATTACATCATGACGTCGTGGGGGGAGCCAACGTCATGACGTCATGACATCGTGGGCGGGGCCAAAAATAAAAATAAAATAAAAATAAAATAAAAATAAAATAAAAATAAAATAAAAATAAAATAAAAATAAAATAAAAATAAAATAAATAAATAAATAAAATAGAATAGAATTAAAATAAACAAACAAACACACACACACACCTCAACCCACCCACCCACCCAAACAACCACAACACAAACCCGTAAATAACTTAAATAATTAAAATAAATAAAGAAATAAAATAAAAATTTAATAAAAATCCACCCACCCACCCAACACACACATAAACCACCCACCCACCCGAAACACAAAACCCTCACTTACCCTCCCGGCTCCATCCTTGCTCTCTGCCCCGGGCTCCGAGGCGCGCCTTCCCGCCCCGCCGAGCCCGACCGCGGTGCCTTCCGACGGCGCCGGGCTCCGAGGCAGCCGTGCTCCCGGGAGGCAGGAGGCACGTGAGCGGGCAGGGAAGAAGGCGGAGAGCCCGGCAGCCGGCCGGGGGAGGGGGCGAGGTGTGCGTTCCTGACCCGCCGGGCACGCTCCCGCCTTCCCCGCCCGCTGCCGCTGCTCGCGAGTGGGCTGAGCTTCTCCGGACCCGCTGCGGACGAAGGACGGGCAGCAGCAGCGCATCCTCCGGAGGAGGCGGTGGCGCACTCTGCCAGGCGTCCCCAGGCCATGGGGGTTCGGCAGCAGCGGACAGCCCGGGCAGGCCTCAACCTGCCCGTGGGAGCTGGGCGGCCCCAGGGGAGGTGCCCTCCTCTCAGGGCCACCATTGGAGCCGCTCCGAGAAGCTGCGGCTCCGACTCTGAAATTTTATTTTTTAAAATTGGAGCCAAAAATGGCTCCAATAAAGTGCGCATGCACAGAAACTCAATCTGACGCATGCACAATGCATCAGATCGAGTTTCTGCGCATGCGCAGTAAATTTTTGCTCTTTTTTTATTTTTATTTTTATTTTTTGCCGTTGGGGGCCCCCGTAGCCCGGGGGCCCCGTATAATTGATACGGCTGATACGGCGGTAACTACACCTCTGAGTAGGGGCAAAACTACTTCTGGAGATAAATACTCAAAGGAGCTCACTGTAGCTCTGGACTATATACACAGGCTGACAGTATACAGCAAAGCAGAGTCAGAACACCTGTGTGCTCCTGTTGCCAGGCCTTAAAGGAACATAGCCACAATACACCTTGCAATCCCTTGGAGTGTTGAGCAAGGACTTACACTCTAACAGTCTGGTACCAAAGCATCCTGAGTTAAAGATGCTGGAACAAAGCCCATACTGAACTATGTTCTGAGATTCCACATATTCTATGTATGTATATCATCATCAATCTATATACTTTTCTTCTTCATAAGAGCTCTACATAATATACACGATTGAAATTGCTTTCAATTCACCAATCACAAACACATAAAACATGCATCACAAAAAAAATGTCTCCTACTTGGTCTAATCCATGTGTCCTATACAAAATCAACTGCGTTGAGTCCAAATCTGAAGTCCAATTCTGTCTAAGATGTCAAGATCTTAAGTAAGCAAATCTCACCCTCTTAGTTAGGTTCTCGCGTTGATCATGCAGAGTATATTTGCCAGAAGTATATTTGCCACAAATGTAGCAAAAATTGTCCAGTTTATTAACACAGCTGCTCCTACTCATCTTTAGTTCAAAACAGACTCATTGTGGCATAGCTGTACTATCCAATAAGATGGTTTCGCACCAGAGACAAGCCCTTGGTCCATCTCACCTTATACAGTATACCTATTTTTGACGTCAGCTCACTGACTTGCCCAGACAAGCCCAGCTGCTACTGGAACATGCATACCACCAAGTAACGTGATTCAGCCAAGGCAGCAGCAGGCATAGTGGTAGCTGCAACTGTTATAATGTTCCCATGTAAAAATACATTACCCAGTTACTAACCGTTTGAACAGCTATAGCATGCCTATAAATCTGTATATGATAGGCAAATTCTGAGTTCAGATTTGGAATCAGCACACTCAATATCATGTAAATAACATGTGTTATTTCCAGTAGCAAAATCATTGATGTGCAGTGATTAGACTCAAGCCCTATTCAGGTCTTATTCAACCCAGCATCATGAACAGGCTTAGAGTGGATGCTTAACCTAAACCCCCTTCATTCCTTCAGTCACAATGGTTCCAGCACCAGATTTGAAAATGAAAATAGCCCTGCTTCTTCTTCTTCTTCTTTCATGTCTAGGTCAGTCTTTAAACTGCCAAAATGAAGCCACCTTAGGGTGAATCTATTCCATAGTTCCTTTTGCCTGACCTAGTGTGAGATAGATTAGCTGGCACAACAAGGTTGCCATTTCCTGGAGTACACCATTTTACTGCAGGCATTGCAGGCATGATACTGTGCAGCAATCTTGGGCCATCTCCTGGTATTCTGAATTATGGATACTAAGCACAATATCCCACATTCAAAAAACTGAGGATTTAAAGAAAAAATAATTTCCTGGCTTTTTAAAACAGACATTTATGTACTGCACATACATTCCAACAGAAACTTCCCTCGTATAGAATTACACAGTGCTGGAAGATTCCACAAGGTAAACACATGATCTGTACTATGGTTTCTGGGAGAGGACAGAAGCAAAGAAAGCTGGAATGTGGCTATAATCCCTCGGTGACAAAGGGCCATTTTGGATTTCATGAAATGGTGACACAAAGGTGTAAGTGTAACATATAAAATAGAGAAACATACAACCCATTTAACTTCTCAGATAAACTAATGATGCTGGGCTTGCTCTGCAGAATGCAGAGTAGACAGCTATCTTCCAGTTTCCAGACTCTTTTTTTTTTTTTTTTGAGGTAGCCAAACTGGGGAAGAAAAGCTGTATTTGACCAAAGTTTCTGAGAACATACGCACTGCATGTTTTTCTAAAAGATGTCATCTTGCCTTTTAAAGTTTAAAAAAAAGGGAGAGCAAAGATTGACACTGAAATCAAAGGTCAAAATCATCCATACTATGTAAAAGAAAGATAGGGAAGAAAGACATGGGGAAATCAACTTATCCGAAATTTGGTGTTGGAGGCTTTACAGATATCACAGACAACTGAAAAGGCAGATCATTGAGTGTTTAATCTTGTCCAGCCTGAACTCTCACTAGATCAAAAATTGATAAATTGGGGTTATCCAACCATGCATATAAAGTTGGATAAAATACAAAACTGATCAAAAAAGACAATATTGCTGTGGAAAGGGAGGCAGTAGAAGGAGAGAAATACCTAGCATGAGACCAAGTGTCAGTAACGTCGCATGGATTTCAGCCGCCCTGGGCTGAAGCCAAATTTGCTGCCTCCTGGTGGACGCTGGCACCTGTTCCCACTAGGGCTTCTGGAAATTGTAGTCCAAGAACACACATAGCCCAAAAAGCCCTGACCTGGACTGTCTGCCCCCCCCCCCCCCAGCCCTTCCCACATGACGCCACTGCCAAGTGTCTCAATAACAGAAGCCAAAACTGTTAGTTTGCAAGACATGAGCAAAATTTACTGGAAAAGACAATTTTGCTAGGAAAGAGAGAACAGAGGGATGAGAGAACAGCCTAACATGAGATGCTGTTGGTTTGTAAGACCTGAGCAGAGCTATGAATGATAGAACATTTTAGAGTCATTAATTCATATAGTCACCAAACATCAGAAGGGACTTGACAGCAAATAACATAGTTTAATCACCAAAAAGTTGTTTAGCAATAAAAAAGGTTGGAATAGTTGAGACCATGTTGAGACATTAAATAGACAAGCTACACACTGCAATTTCATAATTTAAAAGAGTGAGTTTCTGAATATTTTTACATCTCTCTCTCTCCTTTTCTCTCTGATACACATACCCTTTGGATTCATTCACAATCCTGGATAGAGCTGTAACCAAAGAGTTCTTTTGCTTGATATAGCTGATTAGCAGTGTTAAAAAGGCCATTGTCATTTTGAAAGCTCATTACCAGTATAATTGTCATTTCCCATTTCACTTGGTCTCCAGCTCCTACCATGTCCTCTGTGTACTTAAACCGGTAACCTAATTATGAACCTATTATGCTCCATGTGTCTGAGGATGTAGATTGCAATTCACAAAAATTCAAACTGAAATAAATCTGTTTGTCTTTAAAGTGTCACAACTCTTCTTTTTAAAATCAAAAACACTTGTTAATCTTTAAAGTGGCATAACAATATGCACTGTTTTTCAACAAGGATACAATTTCAGAACCATGTTAAAGCAAAAAAGACAGAGTTAAGAAAAAGAACAACACAAACACCAAAATATGAGAATTGCTAATTTTAGTAATAATCACATAATATTATAGATTAGATATAATTTATACAATAGGACTATGGCCTATAAATCACCAAGTCAAAACATTATAAGAAGAGTTCTGCTGAATTACATGAAAAGCTCCATTAGTTTGTTCTCCACTTTGTCTGACCTGAATCTTTCCTCAACATTTGTTTTATTTCACCTTTTAAAGCTATTTTTGTGGGATTTCAGTGGCTCAAGTAGTTAAGATGCTGACTGGGAGGCAGAAGGTCAGCAGTTCAAAACTCAAATACTGCATGACGGAATGAGCACCCATCTCTGTCCCAGCTCCTGCCAACCTAGCAGATTGAAAGCAAGAAATTGTAAGTATATAAATAGGTACCACTTTGGTGGGAAGGTAAACAGTGTTCCATGCACTTCAGTGTCTAGGCATGCCTGCCACATGTCCATGGAAATGTCTGCAAATGCAGACAGTGCTGGCTTTTTGGCTATAATAATAATAATAATAATAATAATAATAATAATAATAATAATAATAATAATAATAATAATAATAATAATAATAATAATAATAATAATAATAAACAGAGATGAGCACTGAACCCTAGAGTCTGATACAACTGGCTTTCGAGCAAGGGTGACCTTTACCTTTACATAAAGCTATCTTTATCTTGGAGGGCCATACATGCCCAGTATCTGCCAGCGATGGAAGGACTTGTTGAATTTACCCTATGGAGTAGCTGGACAGAGATATAGTTCAACACTACAACCTTGTTCTCAATGCTGTTGTTCTAACAAACTACAACAAAGCACCTTATCTCCCTAATAAGGTAGCCATCTTATGCTCTTCCCTTCCCAACTAGTGGGATTTTCCAGCCATTGCCATGAACTTCTGTGGAACTTTGTTGTAAAATTAATTAATTAATTGCCCCAAGACAAAATAACATGCCATTATGTTTTCACTTACAAGATAGTGAAAAAGGAAATATTTGCCTATGAAATGTGATAAACCTGCAAGAAATGAAAACTGCCAAGAATCACAGATCACACATTTCCAAACTAAACTTTATCTCTTTCTCAGAACAATAGTAGTCATGTCATTTCTTTGTAATGTTATTATTCTGGTCAATTAAACTTCTTCTGTACCATTTTATTAACTTGATGTCCTATGACCTTGTGTTCCAGCCCCTTTCCAATAGTGGCATTGATTTGGAGACAACGCTAGTGATTTGAACTTCTGTTGTTATGCAAAGAGTTAAGCTTTAACCTTTAAAAGTATTGATTCTTCATGTGGAAAAGCATTAAAAATTCACTTTCAAGATTTATGTTGTTCCTAATGTTCAACATAACCATCTACATTCTATCACTGTTTAAAGGGAAGCATAAAATAATTCCCTTTTTCACTTTTTGTTACAAAGGTTTAAACTGTTCTTACATGATTATCTTTTCTTAGAATATCATAAGGAGGGACTGGTATACCATTATGACGTAACTAATGAGCCATTTCACAATACTGTACTGGCAAATACAACACTTTCCCTGCCATCTACAGACAGTTGGGAAAGTGATATTTTTTTTAATTTGGTAGATGAACACATTGATTTTTTTTAATGTTCAGTAGATGTTTGCTGTTGCCATGCATCACTCAGTTATCTAAGTGATGCATTGCAACAGTGAGCATCTACTGACTGTACAAAATAATTTCATGCAGATGGTCATGAAAAGTGTTCAATTTGCTGGTATCATGAACTGGGTCATCAGCCACTTCACAATACTGCGAATTCAAAAGAGAAGCAGCCTTTGTACATCCAATTACTGCAAGAAATTCAGAAAGAAACAATTTTTAAAAATTTCATTTACCCTGACCTCCACATTATTCAATTCAATTCAATTACAGTAAAACCTCATATAACACTAAAACCTGGTTCCACAAGTCTTGGTGTTATATGATTTTTAGTGTTATCTGATGCATGTTAAAATCCTATGGGATCCATAGAGATACATTGTAACCACACAGGCTTTAGCGGTTGTTATCTGAAGCATCCCATAGGATCTTAATGTTATCTGATGCAATTCTCTCCCCCAGATTCCTTAATGTTATGCGATTTTAGTGTTATTCGATACTAATGTTATATGAGGTATTACTGTATTTGACTTGTATGCCGCCCCACTCGCAATGTGACTCTGGGCGGCTAACAAAGAAGTAAAATATCACAGTTAGAATAAATACGATTACAATATCACAGTTGCAAAATATCACAGTTACACTGTCACAATTACAATTATAAAGTAATTACCAAAACATTTCATAAGCAAAACTCAGAAATAGTTCAATTTACAATATCCTTAAGTTGTTCATAAGGTGCTTCAGGATACCAAACATTGACAACAGGGGCTGCAGTGGCTCAATGATTAAGAAGCCTGCCTTTTTAGCTGGAAGGCTGGCAATTCGGCAGTTCAAGACTGCATGATGGATTGAGTGCCCTTCTCTGTCCCAGATCTTGGGGACATGAAGGGAGCCTAATTTGGGCATTCTCTGAGTGGAGTTTCTTCCGCAAAAATTCTTTCAACCCAGAATAATTTCTGGCACAAAATTATTATTATTATTGACAACAGAAGCTGAGTTTGCCCATTCCAGTGTTCAACATTTTTAGATCTCATAAACAAGACCAAACAAGCACCCCACTACCACCAAAATGCCCCAAAGAGCAGGATATATGACTTTCTGGAATGGCTAGTTTTCAACTTGTGCTTAAATTCACCTGATATGATTCATGAAATGAATATCTATTGAGGATAACATGTTTGATTGTTCAGATGGTGAGTCTAAGGAATGTCCCAAAAGAACAAAAATCTGGGATTATGTTTATATTAAAGTTTTATTTTTTTCCTAGATAAGCAAGTCCATGAGGTAAATTTTGGAAGAAATTCCTTCTCAGACCAGAATAAACATTGGTAGGGATATCACTAGAGGACAAACAGTTAACATTAGATGTTTAATTTATAAGTGTACATGAAATATTCTGGAAGGTATGGGTGGAAGTTTCATGAAAACCCTCATGCTGGCTATTACATCAATTCTTTATTATCTATGACATATTGATGCTTCATAAAATGTTGAAGTACAGTTTTCCACATCCTGTGTCTTTCTGGTTAGTGGTGTATTAATAGCCCTATTATCTTACCTTCTCAACCTGCTAAACGGGGTTATTCTCCATAGAAAATTCAACCCATATGTTTATGTACCCCCTACTACTTAGTCCACTTCATCCTTGTGATGAAGTAGACTGTCACCTACAAAAGCTAAAGCTGTAATAAATCACTTTGTCTCAAAAGTATCCCAGCACTCCTTGGTATATTGCTGAATTATTCTGTAAAGCAACGTTACCTCTGAAAAACTAATGCACTTAAACCTGTGTAGAATCATGAAAAATAACACTGCCCTTGCTCAAAGTATTTTACTTTTATTGGAAGTGAAATGGAGGACATTACTTACATATGACACTTTTCATGAACATTGTTTGGACTATATCTCAAAGGTTGCTCTGTATGGTATGCACACTTCTGCATTACTACCGTATTAGACAGGTCCCTGTTGCTTGGAACTTAGGAGAGACCCTTCTTCTGGAAACAGCCTGGATGTGTACTTGTCCAAACATGTTTTTCTATGTAACAATTGCAGTTTAAAATAACAAAGATTTTGCCCTCTAAAACTGGCAAATTCCAAAGAGGAGATAGGGATTGTTAAATATATGTTCCACAAGAATAGCAATACAAGCTCCTTAGCTAATAGAGCCCACCAAATAGTAGAACTCAATAAAGTAAAATAAATACTGTACCAATATCCCAATATCTAACAGACAGAGACAATTTGAAATTGCGCTAGGTAAACACTGCTCACCTTAAATTTTTCCCCCCTTACTGTCAAGGTAAAGGTGAAGGTCACCCTTGCTTAGAAGCCAGTCATATCTGACTCATGGTTATGGTGCTCATCTCTGTTTATAGCCAAAGAGCCAGTGCTGTCTGCATCTGCAGTCATTTCCATGGACATATGGCATGCGTGACTAGACACCAGAGTGCATGGAATGCTGCTTACCTTCCCTCCAAAGTGGTGCCTATCTATCTACTTGTAATTTCTTGCTTTCGAACTGCTAGGTTGGCTGGAGATGGGACAGAGATGGGAACTCACTCCATCATGCAGCTCTTGAGACTCGGAATTGTTGACCTGCCAACCTTCCAGTTGTCAAGTTTAACATCTTAACCACTAAACCACCAGTCCCTATACTGTCAAGCTAGGCTACTGTTAATTGATTTTGGGGAAGGGGGCTTTCAGTAAATGAGTTACAAGTTGGGGTGCTTGTTTACTACAATGTTTCCCTGAAAATAAGACACTGTCTTATATTTTTAAAAACTCCAAAATATGCACAAGGTCTTATTTTCAGGGGATGTCTTATTTTTCCATGATGAAGAAGAATACAGTACACATTTATTGCTGATACAGCGGCTCGGCAGGGCAAGATTTAGGTGAGTGACTTTTTTTTTTTTTTTGGGGGGGGGGGGCTTATATTTCCGAGGTGAGGAAAATAGGTCCTATTTTCGGGGAAACAGGGTATGTTACTGGTTTAAAATTTCCAACAAAAGATACAACTAGTTAAGGTAAAGGTTTCCCTTGCTTGAAAGCTAGTCATATCTGACTCAAGGTTATGGTGCTCATCTCTGTTTATAGCTGAAGAGCCAGTGCTGTCTGCTTCTGCAGACGTTTCCATTGTCATGTGACAGGCATGACTAGACACTGGAGTGCACAGAACACTTTACCTTCACACCGAAGTAGTTCCTATTTATCTACTTGCAATTTCTTGCTTAGAACTGTTAGGTTGGCAGGAGCTGGGACAAAGACAGGAGCTCATTCTGTCCTGCAGTACTCAGGAATCGAACTGTTGACTTCCCACCTTAACAACTAGTTAAAGTGTTCTCTAATTTAAAAAAATATATATTTCCATATTCCAGTTTCAAAACAGAAATCCTAAAAGGTTTGGAATTCAAAATAAATAAGTATTCAGAGACTGCAGTTAGATGACTTATTCTTCCATGAAGCCACCTTTTGGTGAGTTCATTCTGCAATCCCTGTCGCCCGACCTAGTGTGAGAAAGATTAGCTGGCAACACACAGTTGCCGTTACCAGGGTACACCCGATTGTGGTTCAAAAAATATCACAATCTTTGAGAAGGCTCTTTGTGTACCCCAATTTGGTTACTAAAAATCATGTATTTCCCCCCCAAAAATTGATTTATGAGCACATAGGATATTTAGATGATGAAGCCTTGTAAATTGCTTTATTTTCATCTAAGCCTTACTTAGATGATACTTATGTGGTCTTGTAAATTGTTTTATTTTTGTAACTATATACCAAACCTCATGACTACGATGCTTTGCAAATAATTTATTTTTAATCCAACTCTAAATGTGATGTGTTTCTGATTCTTGTCTTTCTCTTGCACTTAGAAGTGTGATTTTAAAGGCACACAGACACACACACACACACACACACACACACACACACACACACACACTGAAATGTGAATTTGCTCCTCAATAAATAAATTTCTTAATATACTCAAGTGGCTAAGATGCTGACTGGGAGGCGGAAGGTCAGCAGTTTGATTCTTGAGTACTGCAGGATGGAATGAGCTCCTGTCTTTGTCCCAGCTCCTGCCAACCTACCATTTCAAAAGCAAGAAATTGCAAGTAGATGAATAGGGACCAATTCAGTGGGAAGGTAACATGACTACAGAAACATCTGCAGAAGCAGACAGCCCTGGCTCCAGCTTTGAAACAGTGATGAGCACTGAACCCTAGAGTCAGATACGACTGGCTTTCAAGCAAGGGAAACCTTTACCTTTACTACTATACTGGGGGAAATCTTCACTTATCTGCCTGGGTACAAT
Source organism: Furcifer pardalis (assembly GCA_030440675.1). Lineage (NCBI taxonomy): Eukaryota > Metazoa > Chordata > Lepidosauria > Squamata > Chamaeleonidae > Furcifer > Furcifer pardalis. Next base: position 77,078,838 of record CP126891.1, read on the forward strand.
CATAAAATCAGTACAATTTAGCATGAAACAAATATTGGTTTAAAATAAAGAACCCCTTCAAGTCTATTTTAAATAACCCGTGTGAGGGCATGTAATGCAAGATTACATGTGTGTCGTGTAAACAAACAAAAATTTAATTGATTTCACCAATATCAACTTTGACATAAATGTGTTATTTTTTAACCATTTAACTGCACCCAGAGTCCGCATTCTGGATACTCAGTGGAAAATATATATCAAGTCTCAAAATGTTATGTTAGCCCGAGCTAAAAAGAGACCAACTCAATTAACTTCCTTGAACAAATTAGAATACAGTGCTTGTTATGCAGTAGCATCATCAAGATATTTGAGGAATTAGAGAAGGAAGATGCTACTGTTTTTAATACAAATGCTAAGGCTTAATATTTTGTTTTAAGTGGCAATGTAATTTACCCTGATAGCTTGCTATTATCTTCACATTAGAACATTATCTCCTAAACCTCCCAGTGAAGACAATCTTGTGCTGGCATTATTATCAGATTTTCCAGACATTCACTGACATCTCTTTACCCATTACCTTAACATGGCAATGTTTTTGAGCAGGCTTGACATAATTTCTCCATCAGGCTGACACATAGCCTTGCTTCAGTGGGTTTGTACTGACACTGAGTGCATGAAGCATCCATGCTGCCTTAAGTTAATATGACTTTGGTTACAGAGCTATTTTTGTTTTCAAAACAGTTCATTCCACTATAGTAACAACTTCTAAGTGTTGATGGGTATTTCCTATCTACTATATGAATGCAATTATCGCTGGCTTTTTTAAATCTAAAACAGGAAACAGTAGAATTTGGGGGATCAAAAAAAATGCCCTGAGCTATAATTCAACATGTCTGGCCAAACATCCTGCTATGGTAAAGGAGTAGACTATACAGCCAGCTACTCAACGCTGAGTGTTGGGCGGCAGTAAATAACCTGACTCCCTAAAGGGGTCAATGGCTATGGGATGGATGAGCCCCTTAGGTGGGGCAATGGTCTCCTCAATGGAAGAAATGCCACTGGAAACCATCATATTGGGTCCAACAGCAAAATAAGCAGAGAAGGAACTCTGATTCCCAATGGTCATGGAGGCGGAAGAGGCCAGTGGTAGGCTCCAAAAAACAATTACTACCACACTGTGGGCGTGTCATGGTGGGCGTGGCCAGCGGGAAAGCCCTGCATTGCACCTGAATCAGGACTACTTTATTTCAAAACTTGGATGGCCAGGGCCAGTCAGAATTTCTGCTACTGGTTCTGGAGTACTGGTGTGAACCTGCTGATGCCCACTCCTGGAAGAGGCCATGCCAGATGGACTGGCTGTGAAGGTGCTCTTGATAACTGTGGGAATCCATTGCAGTTCTGATGTTAAAGCCTGCATGTCTCATTCCATATGTGCTGCAGGAGATGGCTCCGTGATCATAGTGTGTGGGTCACTTCCTGGACAAATTCATGGCAATGGCATTTTTCCTGCTTCAGGAAAAAAAATGCATTCTCAGATATGAGTTACAGCCAACAACAATATTTCAACAAGAACTATAGCTCTAAAGAAGCCTTTATAACATCAACCCACCATCTAAATGTCTCCTTGCACAATAACTAGTAGATTCTTCCTGCAGAGACCTCTAGATAGAGAAGCTGTTTCCTATATTTATTTAGTTTTAATAACAATAGGTGTCACAGACATACTTGTTCTGTATTGCTCCTGCCTCAAGCTTTTATTTTGCTCCAGTATAATTTTGATGTCTTTGGCAACTATTTTTGAATGCTTTCTGTATCTTTTGTAATTTCTTTTTATCATATTTAATGTCACTTAATGTATGATTTTTGCACTACTTGAAAGCACTGCTTAGTCAAATCAGTGAAGTCAGCTGTAAGTCTCATCTGCACTGGCCACTAGAAACAAAGGTGAAGAATGGTGTAAACCACAATCCAATGAAATTTGGAAGGGCATACTTTGCCCATCCATTACCTAGCAGGATGTACTTTTCCTACTTCTTCTTAGTCCAATATTGGGTTAGATTAATATATCAAATGTTGATTCCTCCTTTGCCTTGGAATGAGAGTTCTAATAGTGATACAGTTGTACCTCACTTAAAGAGCATAATGTGTTCCAAAGGATTACTCTTTAAGTGAGTTTGCTCTTTAAGCAAAACACCATTGTAAGTGAACAATTGTGACTTCTGGGGGGGGGGGATTGCAAACCCCGATTTATTTGTTAAGCGAGTTTTTGGTTGGTTTTATTTGTTAACCAAAGTGAACAATCAGAGAAAATTTTGCTCTTTAAGCAAGTTACTCTTTAAGTGAGGCGCTCTTTATGCGAGATTTGACTGTATCTCCTTGGTCTCCAAAAAAGATGTCAGATATTCTGGCAAATACATTTGTTGGGTGGTTTCATGCTTGAAAAGTTGCTGAACATTATAAAATATACAACATAAGAGTTCTTTGTCTATTTCTTTAAATCCAAGTTGCATGTTATCAAGCTGTGTCTTGAGTGTATCCTACTCTTTAGTTGACTGAAGGGTGATGCTAATAGATTGTCTTTGTAAACCAGGATTGAGAATCCCTGTTGTAAACTAATGAATGGATTGCTGGACAAGTCTGCAGACCTTGTGAAAGTCTGCCCTGAGGCAATGAGTTATCCCAGGGATTGCCAACCTAAGGCCTACAGGCCAGATCGAGCCCATGATGCCATTTCATGTTCCCCCCACCTATCCAAGGGTATTCAAGATACAAAATGGCCATCCCCTTTGAAGCTGTTGGTACAAAAAATGGCTACTCCCATCGTGCAAGCAGTAGGAAATGGCCATTTGGCCTTTGAACCTTGCTAAAAGGGTGTGACCCGACCCCTGGCTTCAAAATGTTGGTTACCCCTGAGTTAGCCAATAAGATGAGCATGAAAGCTAAGCAGAATTAATTCATTACTCTGCCAAAGAGTACAGACAAGTTTTTGCAATGCACTAAATTTGCCTTGACACTACAAATGGAAAAGGAGAACCAGAGAAAGCAACTTCAAAGCTATTCATTCATAGCAGAAAGCTATCAAGAACAAGGCATGCTATTAAAGGTATAAAGAGAAGTTATTGAATTGGTTACTGGTTCCAACTGCATGAAAGATGGAGTGAAAGGTAGATTGTTTCAGTCTAATTATACTTAAAGTTAAATGGTGAAAGTAGTTATTAAAAATGCTGGAACACAGTCTGAGGCTACACAATAAGACATAAGGGCTGGGAAGGTGAAAGCAGAATGGGATTATCAGTACCTAGGAGATGATAAAAGTGTCAGACATCTTTAATGATAGATAAGAAGCTACAGGAGGTAAAGGTAAAGATCACCCTTGCTTGAAAGCCAGTCATATTCAACTCTAGGGTTCAGTGTTCATCTCTGTGTATGGCTAAATAGCCAGTGCTGTCTGCATCTGCAGACATTTCCATAGACATGTGGAAGGCATAACTAAACACCAGAGTGCACAGAGTGCAGTTTACCTTCCCACCAAGGTGGCATCTATTTATCTACTTGCAATTTCTTGCTTTCAAACTGCTAGGTTAGCAGGAGCTGGGACAGAGATGAGAGCTCACTCATCATGCAGTACTTAGGTCTTGAACTGCTGACCTTGCCAACCTTCCAGTCATCAAGTTCAGCATCATATTAACCACTAAGCCACCACAATCCCTAAACTAGAGGAAACCGAGTGTTATTTGATCACAGCAGGAGATTATTTTGACAGCCCCAGTGAGATCCAAAATAAAGGAAAGAAGTATCAGAACCTCCAGAGTGTATAGTTTCCTATACATGATGAATAAAATGTCATTAAGCCAGTCCATCAAGGATGAAACACTGACAATTTTGCGGTATCTCTGTGCATCCCTGTATGATAATTTCTAATTGCTGCTGTTTTTTACTTCTTGAAACCTATTTTCCCCAAATTGTGAGAACTTGAATATATACTTAAATTATGACCCCATATCCAATGACAAACTCTAGAAAATTGTCTTAAGTCCTTTTAAAGCTAACTCAGTTGCACTAGACTTGTCATTTTTATGGGATTAGTATAGTTGCTCTCACCCAAGACTTCTGAAGAAAGTGAACGATATCTCTGGAAGAACAGTCAAAGTTCAATAAGAAAAATGTAGTCTGAATTAAATGCTGAAGAAACATAAGCCTACAGTGCTGTGTCTCCTTATTTTTAGTCTCCTTTCTCCTTCTGGCTAAGGCATCAAGTTCAGTGTTTTACAGAAAGAAACATACAAGCCAAGGAAAGATAAAGCAGCATTTGACATGGAAAAGGCAATGTAACCATATGCTTCACAGAATGTTTCCTTAGGGCAAAGGAGAGAGGGTAACAGGAGATACAAGCTTCTCAGGGTTGGGCTAGTAAAACATATCCACTGTGTGCTTGCTACTGTCCACTTGCTACTGATCATTTACCTGTTCATTCATTAATTGGAACATTATGTCAGGAAGAGTGATAGATGAACCTAAGACAAATATGGACATCAACCTTCCTCTGCTCTTACAGACAAAAATAACTTTGCTACTTCAAAATGGATCATCACTATGTTTAGACTCTGAATTCTGAATCACAAAACACTTTGTCCAGCACTGATTAGGACAGGTCATGATTGGCTGATAAAACTGAAATATGTCTGAAAGAAAACACTACAGTTCTAGGACATTAGAAGTGTAGCAGAAGATTTATAAGCATTGGCTTAAATATTAACCTCCTTCCTATTAGTGGGTCAGAAGCAGCAGTGACAAAGTAAGTATATTAATGGTGCTATTTCACTGCAAAATTCTGTTGAACCGTATTTGTGTGTTTTCTGTGAGCTGCCCTGAGTTGGTTTTTACTGAGTAGGGCAGCATGCAAATTGAATTATTAATAATAATAATAATAATAATAATAATAATAATAATAATAATAATAATAATAATAATAATAATAATAATAATAATAATAATAATAATAATAATAATAATGGGTTTGAAGGTCATTGGGAATGGTCCAGTGAACTGCATGACAATAATGAAGGAGGAGGAGAAGAAGCATATGGAAATCATTCTTTTCTTTTAAAAATGGAAGAACGATCCTTCTGGATCTAAATTAGGTAGTTTAGTCAGCACCCATTTTCAAGTATTTCATGTAAAATAAAGCAGTTTGTATCAAGTAAGAAGAAATTCCTTGCCATGTAGAGTGCTAACTTCTTCTTCCTCCCAAAGGAGAAGAAAAAAGTATCCATCACACACAAAAGACACAGATTTACAGAAAATTTATTTAACCAGATGATACACTTTGACTGAGTAGGTTTTAAAACAGAAGACTATCACGTGTGCTGAAGGATACATGACCACCTGGTAAAAATCCGAATAACTGGCGAAAAAAGAAACTTACAATTTCAAAAGAAAGCAATCTGCAGGAAGCTATTAAATGCCTACCTGGTTTCCTGTGTTTGTGGAATGGGAGAGAAATCAGATCCAACCTGCTATTTTTGCCCAACTCTAAGAAACAAAGCCTGGCATAACATCTTGCCATGACCTTTGAGGACTCGCTTTGATAATTTTCCTGCACTATCCACAGAAAATTGGTGCATGCCTAAAGAAATAATCTTGCATCATAAGAGCTCGTGTAATGTTTGATTTTTTTTCAGTGATCCAATAAAACTATTGCCTTTCTACTCCATTTATAATGAAATAACATTTCATTATAAATATTTCATTATAAATATTTTCATTATAAATATTTCATTATAAATATTTTCTATATTTTCTGCCTATAGAAAAGGTCAAGGTGTGCTCATGCATCCCAGGGGGTCTGTAGTGCACCCAGGTCTACATTCACTGTGTCAGTGATGCCATCTAGCCATTTCATCCTCTTCTGTCCCTTTCTCCTTTTGCCTTTGATCTTTCCTTGAATCAGGGCCTTCTCCAGTGAGTCCTCTCTTCAAATCTGGTGGCCAAAATACTTGAGCTTCAGCTTCAATATTTGTCCTTCCAAAGGATAAGTCAGGATTGATTTCCTTTAGGATTGACTGATTTGATCTCTTTGCAATCCAAGGGACTCTCAAGAGCCTTGTCCAGCAGCACAGTTCAAAGGTGTCTATTCTTCTGTGCTCTGCTTTCCTTATGGCTCTCACAGCCATACAGTCAGAGATGGGATTCAGGTGGTCTCACCGATTCAGGCAAACCATTAGTAGAACCTCCTTCTCCTTCTCTCACCCCACTCTAGGCATCTGGACCCAGCATTGCTGGATGTTGGAGTCATGGCCAAGACGTGCGATGAGAAGCCAGGAATGCTGCAGCAGCTCCGGCCAGGAAGCTGGGAGAGAAGGGTTCTCCAGCCTTATTACCATCACCACCTCCAAGACACCTCCCGCCATGGGTCCTCCTCCTTGCTGCCACCCACCCCCTTCAGCCCAGCCCCAAAAGGGCCTCTCACTAGAATGCATGAAGCATGCCTTCCTGGCTTACCTCCAGAGGGTTCTCCTGGTGCCTCCGAGCCAAGCGGCCCCGGCCCCAGGCCACACAAAGCCCACCTATAGCCCCTCATGGAGTTTTCTGCTCCAAGAATAGTAAAACTACAAGTCCTACAAAGCAACAGGACTTGGGCCACTGAGCTCTTTGAATGCTGGGAGTTGTGGTTTTACAGCATGATGGAGCGAGCTCCCATCATCTGTCCCAGCTCCTACCAACATGCCAGTTTGAAAGCAAGAAATTGCAAGTAGCTAAATCAGGGTTGCCCAAACTACGGCCCGGGGCCAGATGCTGCCCCTGATGCCAATTCATCTGGCCCATACCACCCTCATCGCTCCCAGAAGTGGAAGTAAAATGAGCCAACTTCTGGGAGTGATGAGGGTTGCATTGGGCAGATGAATTTGCATCAGGGGCCGCATATGGCCCACATGATGTAGTTTGGGCAACCCTGAACCATATGAACAGCCCACGGCCCAGAAAGTTTGGGCATCCCTGAGCTAAATGTTAGTTATAATGATAGCAATAGCAATTACACCTATATACCACCCCATAGCACTTAGTACATTCTTTGGGCAGTCCACAAGTTATAGCATTTTGCCCCCAACATGTCTGGTCCTCATTTGACCACCCTGGGAAGGATGTTTGTTCTCAGATATGTTTGCAGACTAACATGGCTACCATTTCAAACATGTAATTGTTGTTGTTGTTCAGTCGCACAGTCAATTCCAACTGGATTTAAAAAACTAAATTGCATTTTTTTGTTTTAATATACCCACCCAGTCATATGGCCACCTGACTACACCCACTGAGTAGTTAGCACAATTTTTTGAATCCCATCACTGCATACATTATGACTGGGAATACCATTGCTTTGACTATGCAGTGTCAGGATGATGTCTCTACTTTTTATTATGCTGCCTAGGTTGGCTAATAATACTGTTTACTTGTTCTTAATACCAGCTGTCAAGTTGATTCTAAATTATGGCAACCTCCTCCAGAGTTTTCCAGGTAGAGAATACACAGAAGTGGTTTACCAGTCCCTTCTTCTGGGGGGTGACTTGGAACTGTGCATTTTGTCCAAGGCTACACAGGTTGGCTCTTCTCTGAAAAAGGCACAGTGAGAAACTGAACTCCCAACCTCTAGTTTTGCAATTAGATACCTAAACCACCAAACTATTGTGGAAAGAGATTCTCAAAACTGAGCACCCTATTTGGGGCCAGGCAAATGCAGTGTGTGTGTTGGGGGGGGGGGGGTGTTCACTGAATTTCTACATATTTTTTTCTAGCTTCAGAATTTGAGAGTTCTGTTTTTTTCCCAGACTGAATTTTAACTTTTAAAACAAATAGAGAATTTTCCTAACTTATTTTCAGTTTATTCTCAGTGTTGAGCTAAGGAAAAGTTCACATGAAAATTTGTATACACTACTAATCTATCGATTTTTGCATATAATTTTGAAAACAATTCAACAACAATTTTAAAAATATTGTGCTTTGGGGTATTATTTGTGAAAGCAGTTTTATATAATATAAGCATTTTCTACCTATTTCCTCCACTGGAGAACACCAATACGAAATTCACAGAAGTTCAGGAAATGATAAAGATTTCATCACAATTAATCAATGGAATTACTTCCCCTATTCTACATTTGAAAAGACACAGCTATAATAATCCTGTAAATTAACAAGCTTCCTGGATAGGTTAGGTATCTGGCTCTGGAGCCAGAGGTTGGAAGTTCAATTTCCCACTGTGTCTCCCATGAGAAGAGTCAGCTTGTGTGGCTTTGGGCAAGCTGCACAGTCCTAGGATGCCTCCGGAAGAAGGAAATAGTAAGCCTATCCTGAGTATAGTTTATCTAGAAGACCCCGAAAAGGGTTGCCATAAGCCAGAATTTACTTAACAGCACAAAATTAATATAATTAAATTATTATCATGTTAACATTTTACCAGCCAGAACAGATGGAGATGTTGGTGCGGGGAAAGTAATTGAAAAGCAATGGTATAGGAATTTCTGGTTTCCAGTTGAGAAATTAAACAGCTTTTAAATAGTAGTAATGTATGGTTGTGAAAGCTGGACCATAAGGAAGGCTGAATGCAGAAGAAGAGACGCCTTTGAAATGTGGTGCTGGAGGAGAATTTTGAGAGTACTCTGGACAGCAAAGAGAACAAATAGGTTGATCTTAAAAGAAATCAGCCCTGACTGCTCCTTGGAAGGTTAAATATTGAAGATGAAGTTAAAGTACTTTGGACATCAAATGAAAAGAGAGGATTCATTTGATTCACAGAGAATAAGATGTCTAGATGGCATTGTTGACACAATCAGCACAAAGCTGGGTGGGCTGAGGAGGATGGTGGAGGATAGAGATGCCTTGCATGCGGTGGTCCCGGGGGTCGCAAAGAGTCTGAATCGACTGTGATACTGAACAACAACAACCTCTTATTTTTCCAGTACTACTCCCACTTTTTAGGAGGAACTATCACTCTTTTACATTCTAAGGCTGTTCAGCTGTATTCTTGCAACACTTGCACAAGTTCTCTTTCATGTATAATATGCCTGCTGGAAAATTGCCATTGGGTTGTCTAGCTCTGGCTTATTGTCAAGCAGAGCTGGGGAAAGAATTCTGCGCATTTTATTTTCAAGCTAAAAGCTATCCGGTCCTGATTTTCATGCTATAAATTACATCAGGGGAGGGGGAGAGAGAATCCACTGAATTCAAGGACAATTTGATAGAGTTAGGTCAAATCACTGTTTCTCACCAGTTCCTATTAATAGTCTCTTATTTTATTCTATGAATGTGATTGATGATGATGATGATGATAAATGCAGGAATTTTAAAACATTTTTATCATATAAATATTGTAACTATCTTTCAGTGTGTCTTTATCTTTATCTGAAGGTATGGAATTATCTGATTTCATTCTAAGCTTTATCACTTGGTCTAGTTTCTATAAACCACCTTGATGAAACATGATATATAAATATTTTGAACAACTCTGCAGCTGGGAAATTAGAAGAAAACTGAGATTCAGAAGGGCAGCAAAGAAGAAATAAGAAAAGATCATTAAATGTAAGGAAGTGTCATTGGAGACCAAGACCAAACCTACCCACACTATTGTATTTCTAATCACCATGTATGGGTGAGAAAGCTGGACAGTAAAGAAAACAGATAGGAAAAAACATTGACTCATTTGAAGTGTGGTGCTAGGAGACAGTTTTATGGACAACCTGGACTGCCTAAAAGACAAATAAGTGAGTCCTGAGCAAATCAAGTCTGAACTGTCTTGGGAGGCAAAGATGGTGGAACTGAAACTGCCCTACTTTAGGCACATCATAAGAAGGCAAGACTCTTTGGAAAAGACAGTAATGCTGGGAAGGGTAGAAGGAAGCAGGAACAGAGGAGGGCCCAAAGCAAGATGGATTAATTCCCTAATGAAACCACAAACTAACTTGCAGGAGTGGAACAGGGCTACTAAGAACAAGACATTCCATAGATTTCTAATTCATATGGTTGCCATGAATTGACAAGTTAATATGCAGACTAGGGATTTTCACTTTAACATTATTACACCAAATGTAACAGGCTATTTTTATAATTTCTGTACTGGTATTAGACAGCAAAAGTACCTCTCTATGAGAGGGAAAAAACGCATGAAATTCCTACATAGTGACTCCTAAGTGAACTCTGTCTTACCTCTCTCCCTCTTCCAATTCTTGCACAATGGACTTCATCTCTCTGTATCCTAGTACCCATGATCCTATACTAGAAATCTATTATTCCCATCTCCTGCTACAATGATCCATCTTTCTCCCAATAACACAGTGGGTTCTGTTGTTTTCCCCCAGCCCCAATGTAGGTCTTTTTTGCTTTCTCTGCCTTGATATCCAAACCAGTACTGTATTCAAAGACAAAAACAGTTGACTTTTTGGATTACAACTCTTAAAGTCAGAAAGCCAGCATGGCTTGTTGAGAAGGTTTAAAGTTGGAAAAATCAACAGTATCCATGAAAAAATATTATGCTTCTAGGTCTCACAATTTCAGAATTCTGACCATTTCAATTTCAGGATTAAACCCGCAAAATCCACTAGCCAACATGGCCAGTCAAGAAATACCCATCCAGTTATATACTCTTGAACCACAATAATACAAGTAGAAAATTTTATGTTTCTAGCTCTCACTGTTTCAAAAGGTTTGATAATACCTTTAGGAGCTCTTCTTTTTGATTGAAGTTCAGAGTTGTGTAATGAGGTTGCCCAGGAAATTGCTTAGGGCAAATCATACTTTTCAGACCTATAACAACCTCTAGGTCTGTTTAGCCATCTATCACTTTTCTCCTCACTTTCCCTTAATTTTTGCTTCTCCAGATTTGTGATACTCATGATGAAAATGATGCACTCACATCCAATTCTAAAATCACAGCTTTCTGTTGCAATCATCTTCATTGGTAACTTTAGGCTGTTCTTTTGATTTCACAGATATTTCCACATTTACTTTCTTCAGCAAGATTCTCCTTATTTCATTCTGCTTGCTTGTAATTTTTGATCCAGTTTTCTCATGGATTTTCATATCCTACCCTGCCACAGTTAGTAAACATTCATATTTCATGTGTATTTCTTTCTGGGTGTCCAATTCATGTGCTAAGTCTCATGACACTCACTTTATATTTTGCCTTAGTACGATTATATATCATACAGGACTCTTTGTTTTACAGCAGCATAAACACCACCACTGTTTCCTGTTTATCTTTTTTTTAAATGGAGCACTGCATTGTTTTACTTATTCAGTATACCTTTCCTCTGTATTCTTATACATGTCATATATTCTGGCTTAAGGCCTTGCTTATATTAGCAGCTGCCTTTATGTTTTGTATTCCTATAGCACACCTACGCTATCTGCCTCATAAATCATCCACTTCTCTGTTCAAGTGCTTTTGTTTTGCCATATTTAGCTTTTTTGCAAGGGAGGAAGCATTCTTCTGACTTAAGGGCCAAGCTAAACATTATGTGGGAATAAAAACAAGAAAGATTGTCACTTTTTCTTCCTCCTGCATTTTAAGTTTTAAACCTCAAACTCTAACATTACACTTAAAAATAAATATGCATGTGCTGAAGAAGCCTTCAAATATGAACCAAAATGAAAATCTACCCCACCTGCATCAACTAAATATGTTTAGTTGTGGAAAGAACCATGTTGTACCTAAATATCATATAGTGTTAAGAACCCTTGAGGGGAAAATAAAATAAAATAGATATTAGCTCTAATTTAGCACTATATATTTGATTGTGTTGTTTTGTGACACTTCTAGTGACCCTAAGAGGATTTTTGAAGTAAGTGAGATATTTAAAGAGTGATGTTACCAGTTTCACACAATTCCACTCGGTTTGTATGGCAAAGTAAAGATTCGAACCCAGTCCTCCTGAGTTACTTTATCATTGAACTTGAGATTCTGCAGATTTCTTTTCTTCTACAAAGATCACAAATCATAGAACAATGCAGTTAGAAGTGGCCAGTAAAGTAACTGTGCCCAACCCCTTACTCAATGCAGAACAATAAAACAACTCCTCACATGCCTTCCTAGATACAGTATGTAAGTTGTGTATGAGTTATACAAACTGCACTTCATTTTGGTCTTACTGAAGACCCAAAAAGGGCTGTTCCTACTTTTACTTGAGCTACATAATAGTGAATTTAACTGACTGTATAGGTACATGTCAGGTCTCAGTGTTTCCAGATAACTCAGCTAGTTTTACCTCATACCCGTATATTTAGTAATCTGGGCCTTCTCTCTTTTTGTCTCTCTCTCTCACTCACTCTCTCTCTTTCTGCCTGGTTATATTCTTTTGCATTTCAAATGTTTTCAGACTTTTTGGAAATGGTCAGTAATACCTCTTAATTTATTTGAAATTCTTAAATTAGTGTGCTGTTATCTGTGGGCAGAACACCTGACTTAAAACATTTCATTACCATGACTACATTATTATGAAGTCCTTGACACCTGAAAATTTCCCAGAATGATAGAAGACTCTCATAGCCTATGAAAGAAGCAAAGATTGGACAAGCTGTAGCTCTCCATATACTGTCAGACTGCAACATCTTTCTGGAGGGTCTCAGTTTGCATATCCTGTCCTAAGAATGAACAAAACTAAATTGTTGACATGTATCATTCATAGTACATAACTTTCTAAGTCAGGGGTGCCCAAATTATGGCCCACAGTGCCAGTTAATCCACCCCGTGCCACTCTGGGAAGCGGAAGTACTGTAAAGTGTCCATGCACATGCACAGAACGTGCCTGCACATATATAGAAAGCTGCCATAAATGATCTCTTTAATTACTTGCCATTTGATTGTGGTCCACACAGTCAAAGGCCTTGGTGTAATCAATGAAATAGTAGACTTGTTTCTGGTATTCCTTTGTTTTCTCCATGATCCAGTGTAGTTCCGCTGCCTCTTCGGAACCCAGCCTGCACTTCTCTATCCACGTGCTGCTGAAGCCTATATTGTATTATCTTGAGCATGATCTTACTACTGTTCAATTTGAGCATTCTTTGGCCTTGCCCTTTTTTTTGGTATGGGAACATATACATTTCCTTCCAGATTATGTCTTGCTGCAATTCTCTAATTTTAATAATTAGTCCCTTATAATGGTATTTTCTTTTCTTAAGAAGGTTAGAACTAGTGATGGTATTTCCCTTATGGTGATGGTATTTACCTTATGGAACAGCTTACCAGTGAAGCTGCCTCAAGCCCGTTCTTTTTAAAATGTCTAAAAACAGCATTATCTAAAGAGACATTCATACCACATTGGTTGATTATTTTGTATTTGGTTGTTTCTGGACCCAAAATTATTTTTTATTTGATAACTTTTAATCATCAAAGACTCGCAGGAGTTGGACAAGCCATCCAGCCTGCAACCATGTGTACGATAGAAGATCTAGTAAATGCCCAAACTAATGCTATTGAAGTATTGGCTTGTGGTAAAACATTGCTTAATTATTTTAACATTTTAATTTGTTTTGAATTGTACCTATATTTCATATGCATCCATAATTTTAAATTGTGCAACACTCTGACATGAAGAAAGAAAGCACAAATAAATATCACTAAGACTGTGAGAACACATTAAAATGGAAATGTTTCCTGAAGCAACAGCAACTACATATTTAACTAAGAAGACAGAAATACAGTTAAGTCAAAGGCAATACCCACAAAGAATCATTCCTCACTAGTGGTTCCTTTTAAGCTTTTCATTAAAGTCACCGTCAAGACAAACTGCAGAAGTGCACTGGCTTTCCAATAGAGATAAATATACAAGAATAGACCTTGTGCTTTCAGAACAGGAAATATTTTTAGAATATAAGAGTTGCTTTCTTGGATGAAGGCCAAGGGTTCATCTAATTTAACATTCAGGGGCAATCACACTAAGCCAACCAGCTATGTCTGGAAGCTGCAAATACAGGATGGAGGTGACAGCTATCCCCTGTCAGCCCCATTGATTAACTAGGCAGACAGCGCTCGATGGTATATTACTTCCCAGCCAGAATGATTCAATATTATGTAGAACCTAATGGCCAACTGAATTCCTCAGTAACTCCTACAGAAAGTATTAATAACTTTCAATTTAATGAAGGCCAAAAAAAGTATTAAAAAGCTTGCATTAATAAGCACTATGCACGACACCACCATTTCTCAACTGACAGCTGGTTTTTTTAAGAAAGGCACTTATTCCCTACATTCAAAGAAGTGAGGAAGATTAATTTTAAGAGTCATATTCTTTAAGTTATCATTTTCTGTGTAGACAGTTGTCTTTTTATCTTAGGAGTAATTTCAGCAGTCCCTGCCATGCTGTGTTAACTAACTAATATAAAATATTGTATTAGATAGTGCAACATTTTTTTAAAAAACTAAAAATATTAGTTAATTGTGTTAATGGATATTTTTAGATACTAGGAATGGCTTGGAGTAATGATCTAAAATATCCATCTAAGAGGGAGTGGAATTATGACCTTTAGAACTGTCTGTAAATGTATATCTGGCATTTGATTCCATGTATATCCTATATTAGCTGTCTGAATAGGTCAGCGGTTTAGGTAGCCATAGCATGGGTTTGATTCCCCACTGTATCCCCTGGAGAAGAGTCAACCTAAGTGGCCTTAGGCAAGCTGCATAATCCCAGGATACACCCAGAAGAAGGGAATGATTAACCATTTCTGTGAATTCTCTACCTAGAAAACTCTGGAAAAGGTTGACAATGACATGCAATTACTATTTATACTCTGTATTATACTCTGTATTCTTTGTTCCACGTTGCAATCCTCTCAGGATAGTGTTGCCAGTCTACCTCTAGGATGCCATATTTTCATGGAGAATGTTACAATCATACAAGGTGTTTTCCAAGCCAGAGACAAAAGCAGTTATCTCAGGAGGTACAGAGAAAAATCAAATTCTCCAAACTCTGCCTCCACTGCTACCTACCTAAACCACTGAGCAATCCAGATATGTAATATAGGATATACATGGAAAGGAGTGCCATATCATATTGTTTCTGACAACTAGACTGTTGACATTACTGTAAGTTTGTCTTTCCACCCATTTGTCAATGAGTGTTGTGATCTAGTGAAACAGCAGAGATTTCCTTTGGAGGTATGATGGCCTTTGATGAATATGTAAATATGGACAGAGAGAAACATAGGGCAAAGCAAAGAGACTAGAAGCAACAGTCGCACTTCGCAGAGATCCCTTGTGTTAAATTTTTGTGGGGTTAAAAAGTTCAAATAAAAAGGATACCATACAATTAAAACTCATGGAAAGGGAATTGAAAGTATCTATACCTTATAAGGAAGACATTGAGCCAGCATCAAAGGAAAAGACTAATTGCTCCTCCTGCCCCGGCCCATAAAGCCCAAGACCTCCACTGAACATGCCGATCACAGAGAGTGTCTAGTTTTTCAAATGTTGTACATTTTATTTCTAAGCTATGGTACAAAACGAGGTACTTCTATAGGTACACCACAGTGCTTGGGCTGTCCATTTAAAAATATTTCTTTAAAAAAAACTTATTTACACTGTTTGGTCTGAGCATGCATTTTTGTCTGGATGGATTCTGAGTAGTTTACTCTTGGATGCTAAATTCTGCCTCTCTGCCCCTCCCCTTATACATTTGGTTACTATTTTCATGTGGATGCAGTTCCATCATTATAATATTAAAAGGCGAAAGTGAAAAACTTCTCTGATATTTGCACTGATACAATCATGGACACAACCACTCAGAGCTTGTAACATGTACCTTTTGGATGTCAACTTTCAGCATCCCCTGAGCCAGCTTGGCTTCCTTAATTTTATTAGGCTACATTTCCTGTTATTGTTTGTAAAGGGTAATTTAAAATCCAGCAAGAATTTCTGCACTTGGCTTTTTGATACTCAGGCTGTAATCTGGAAATTTCACTAATAAACCAGACCAGACCAGAAATCATGACATATCGTCCTTTGGAATCATTTTAAAATGACAATTTTCTACATATCTAGAAGGTCTCTGTATGGCTACATATTTATATTATACCAGATGACAGCAGGAGCTATGGGACCTTTAACTCAGCTGATTATTATCCACCAGGCATTGTCAATGCCTGGAGTCATTACACTTCAAATGAAATTAATTACTGATCTTGTTTTTCCCCCATTCCTCTGTAGCCAAGGGGGAGATAAAGCAGCTGCACAGAGATGGAAGGAAATGGCTTGTTACCATTTATGTCTGACTTTTTACGTCACTCTACCTGTCACTGAAAACAAAAGGCTATACCTTTAAAAAAAATAAGCACCCAATGTTGCAACCTTTGATGTGTGACCACAGCATATGCTTCTTGTTCAGAGATTAAGAAAGCCATGTTCTGCCCAGAAGGAATGTTTGCAGCCTTCTATCTTGTACTAGAAATCAAGAGAACATCAGGCCTGAGAAGATGCAGACATGATGGAAAATGAGAAATTCAGGTGGCCGGCCCTCATGTGTGAAACAGCATGAAAAATCTTCATGAAGAACAGCAAGTAGATGCATGAGCATTAGATAACTGGTGGATGACTCCTAGCCCAGAGTGAGGGGGGAAGAGGGGATGCCTTATTTTTTTCATAGTCTCAACATATACAATATGTTTTGTAAACATGTTTATTCAGAGCTTGGGAAAGTTATTTCTGCAAGTGATAATTTCCAGAATCCCAAAGCCATCATGATAGTTGAGGTATTCTGAAAGTTGTAGTCTATGAAAGCAAGATTTCTAAAAGCTGTGTTTATTTCACATGTATCCTACAATGGCTGAAATCCTATTTTATAATGGAAAACTAAGTCATAACTTTCAAACTTTTCCTCCCTGGTTTTTTTTTAAATCTCTGCTGTGGTTCTTGAGAAGCATGTGTGAATTCATGAAACTGCATTTTTATGGCAAGGCAGGGACAAAATGGTTACGTTGTAGACTGAGGTGGTATTTTTCAGTTGTATTAGCTAGTGCCCCAACTTATGCTCCAGTCGTACCCCTAGTTACAGTCACTTTTATGTACTCTTTCTGACAGGCATGATTAGATATATGTATAAAATTTTTGCAAGCACTGCCCTTATATCACCCTTTTGTCCATTTTCACCCACATTCAACATATCTTTGTGTGTTTTTCCTTCAACATTTGAATTTTTACTGGGAGATCTATATTGCAAAATTCCAAGAAAAGTGAATACTGAACTGCACACATTAAGAAGACAAAAGAAGAACCATGGTTTTGATCAGCAATACAAAGACGGTGCACAGAAAATTTGTTTTATTTAAACAAAGCAATGCAATGCTTCAGTTATCATCTCTAAAAGTTAAAAAAAAGTCACTCTCCCTGACCATCCCTCAGCAATCAGGGAAAGTGTTTAATTGAGATTTATAGTATTGGTTCCTGTTCAAACATTGGAAGAATGCTGAATGGCATATCACTCCTTCCCATGAATAGTTACCAATGCTTTTCTTGGGAATCCAGCTGTACAGTCTTTACATTCCCTAAGTCTCTTGAAAGCAGATAGATGTTACAGATAGAGCTTAATATACACTTCTTATACTCTGTCAGGATGCTGACGACAGTTCTTCTGTCTTATTCACAGACAAGTTTGACTAGCATTGCTTCTGCCTGTCAGCATCATCGTTTGTAAAAAAATGGCATCCTCCCTCAGTAGATTTTGTTTGAGATATCTTTTTGTCCATTTTTTATTTGTAAAAAAAAAGCCCTATACAGTAAAATACCGGATAATTGGATCAGATAATGCTAAAATCGCATAACGTTAAGTAATCTGGGGAGGAGAATTGGATTGAATAACGTTAAGGTCCTATGGGATGGATCGGATAACACCGCTAAAGCCTGTGCGGTTACAATGTATCTCTATGGAGCTTTAACGTTATCCGATTCATCCCATAGGATTTTAACATGGATCGGATAACACTAAAAATCGGATAACACTGTGTGGACCAGCTAGCTCAGCCATAAAGACCTTGCTGCTACTACTATTGCTGCCTTCATGACCACCTCAGGAACATCACAGAACTCTCCCTGCCTGCTGGAGAGGGAGGATGAGAGCCAACTGTGTGGACCAGCTAGCTCAGCCATAAAGACCTTGCTGTCTCTCTTGACTGTATTGTATTTTTACACTGTATTTTATTGTATTGTTTTTTCTTTTATGTAAAATTTATTGATTGTGTTATCTGTGCTGCATCTGTTGTTATATTTTTATATTATGCTGTATTTATATTTGAGATTGTGATACTGTATATGTTTATGTTATGTGAGCCCCTCTGAGTCGTCTCAGTGAGGTGAGTAGAGGGGCATATAAATCTAATTTAATAATAATAATAATAATAATAATAATAATAATAATAATAATAATAATAATAATAATAATAATAATAATAATAATAATAATAATAATAATAATAATAATAATAATAATAAAGACTTGTGGAACCAAGTTTTAGCGTTTTACTGTATATGATAAGTGAGTAAAACTTGGGGAGGTTGTTTATAAGTCTTCAGCTTCCAGAATGCCTACATTGCTGGCCTAATTCTGTATGGACTTTATACCAGCACCTGACTTTGGAGAATTATGCCCATTGGAAATGTATCCCAAAAGTGTAACTCAGGTTGGAAAGACCCACTTGCATAGATACAATCATCATCATTATCATCATTGTCTTACAACTGCAGAACTGGAAGGATCATCAAATCCAGCCCCTGTCAAAAAGGCACCGTGGGGAATCAAACTGGACCCAGAGGTTAGGGATTTGATTCCCCCTGTGAGTTCTTGATTCTGCAACCCACCGAGCTATTTAGCAATTCTCCAAGTTCTCATTTTATTCTGTTGCAGAGATTGCTTAATCTACATCTCGAAAGAATTTATTTATTCAATTTTCTTTCTCTTTTTATACAGGATGTCCTCTATTTTCTCCTTCAGATGTTTTATATATCCTTTGCTGATTCACTATCCAACACCTCACAGCTATGTTCACTGTGAAATTTTTATGATAATGAACAGAAGCTTGCTCTTTGTTCCTGCAATATGAAAATGTTGCCTCTTTTCAAGCTGTTCTATTTTAATTCTATTTAAATGAGTCTCCTTCCCTGACACAGTTAGTAATCTTTCTGCAGCATGAAACAGATATGCTGTATTTTTTAAAAAAAAAATTTTGGCCAAATGGCCCAAAATCTTGATTATGTCTCTAGTGTGACTCAAACTAATCTTTCCTGTTCAGTAGTTCTTGAATCAAAAGTGAGCAATTTCCCTTTTTTAAAATGTCATATTCTCTCCTTAACATTTCTTCTCATTGTCTTCTGGATGGGCATTGCCTTTGGTTAAAAATTGTCAGCCATTGCCAGGGAATTTTTGCTTTATAAGGAGCTAACTCACATGCCACTGGAGCCATGAGTAGTTAAAAATATTCTGTGTGAAGTGAGAAGAATCAGTATGTAAGAAAAGAAAGTGGTAGGAAAATAAATAACAGAATAGGAAAGAACCACACAGAAGCATGATTAATAGGGATGCAGTCATGTTATACAGCAGGGGAAACTTTTTGGGCCATGGGCCGATCATGTGGTTCAGGGTGCCAGTCACTATGGCCCGGGGGCCGGGTGTGGCCCCCAATGCCAATTCATCTGGCCCGTGAAGCCCTCGTCACTCCTGGAAGCTGAAGTAAACGCCCCCATACAGGCGTGTTTTACTTCCACTTCAAGGAGTGACAAGGGCTTCACGGGTCAGATGAATTGGCATCAGGGGCCATACCCGGGCCCCGGACCTTAGTTTGGGCATCACTGTTATACAGTAATATAGCTCTGTTTTAAATAGTTGGAAAGAAATCACATGGATTTCTGAAGGCAAGAAACTTCACAAGAAATACAGCTTTAATTTACATACGTGGTAGGACATTAACTGTCTGGCCAGGTTATAGTGCCAGCAACTCATTGCCAAGAACTAACAGCCTTGGGTGCCAAAGTCCAACAGGGAAGTGTAATGGTCCCCAAGTGGATTAAATCCCACTTGAATCGATCTTGATGGATGGGAACAGCTTCATCAATACAGGCCTGGGGCCAAGGAGGACTTTGCATGCCAAAAAGGCCTCAGGACCAGAAAGTAACTCACAGAACTGAGTGATACAGGGGTCACGTTGCAATGCAGAAGGCAGATGAAAGGCCATAGCATATTATCAGGACAGTCTTCATGGCTGATCGCCATGAGGATCATCTAGATTTTGATATGGAAGGAGGAGGAGGAAAAGGAAGAATTTATTTATTTATTTATTTAATCACATTTATACCCCGCCCTCATCCTTTCTATCTTGGGTCTCTGCTTTCAATGAGACATTATTACCAGATCCTGACCAGACATAAACTTGCTTATGTTCAGCAGAGTGGCCATATCAGCACTTTTATAGTATTGCCTGGGCCAAAGACATAAAAGAAAAAACATATTCCAAAGACATTCAAGTTATTCATCCAGGGTTTAAAAGCTCTGGTTGAACCGTTTCCTTTAGCCCATAGTTCTCAATATGGAAGAAGTATTTTGTATGGCCAAGTACCATGAAACATTTGATGCCATGTCTCCACTTTGAAATGAGGTATCACAGTAATATATCTATCTTAATGGTTTAAGATGCTGAGTTATTCTGAAACTGGCAACATAGCTTCCTTGTTTGGATTTAACAGGAGAGTAAGTTTCACCAAGGGTGACAAATGATTTTGCGCCATGAGGGAACAGAAAACAAGCTGCATCTCCCATTCCATGTACAGGAGCTAAAGGGACTTGGAGATGATGCTTAGGTTCACACTAGCAATGGGATAAGGATGGTCCTCTACCATGCCTCAAAGTAGCTCGTGGAAAAGTGGATCTTCCCAGAAGCAATATGTTGGCCAAAATCCTATTGCTTAGTGTAGTAAATCATACTTACACAGTCTCATTGCATCGATGGGAATTTGGGAAGTCATCTCATTTGTACGTTCCATCTATTCCAGGGGTCCTCAAACTTGGCTCTACAGCTGTTCTTGGATTTCAAATTCCAGAAGCCCTGATCAGCAGGTGTGCCTCATGACTGATAGACTGTTCTTTTAATGTCATATCATGTTATTTCTTACAACTGGACTGTTGACAATTCTGTATGCTTATCTTTCCACCCATCGGTCAATAGGTGGTGTGATTTAGTGCAGGGCTCTCTTCAATTCCTGCTCCTTTCCACTCCATGCCAGGAGTGTGTCCTCCCAGAATAGAAGGATGCACAGGCCAGGTCTTGTACACACCAGCTCTTCCATTTCAGTTGCTGACCCAAATGATAGCTGCTCTCTGTCTGTACCCAAACATTTGGGAATCAATGACTAGACCTAGCACCCCAGAACACCCAATAAACATGGTTCCAAAATGGCTTTCAAACAGAACAACTTTATTGACTAAAACAAAACAGGATGGAAAAACAAGGCAAAAACAGGGTGGCGCGCAAGCGAGCACGCACGCACACACGCTCGCACAAGAAAAAGAAAGAAAAGGACTTTTGTTAGGACATTTTCCTTTTGTGGAGTATTGTACAAAGATTGCTGCCCAGTGGAATAGTACAACTTTAAGGCCCTGCAAGTGTTCTATACACAGGTGTTCATAATAGAGCCACAGACTGATTGCCCGGCTGTGCATGCCTCATCTACGTGCTCCTGAAACAGTCCAGCTGTGGCTGATTAGAGAATCTGCCCAGCAACACCAGGGTATAACTGTGGCCCTCTGGGAAGGGTCTACTGAGAAGATTATTATTTGGAAGAGGTTGTTATATTGAGAAGGGGTGAGACACTGAAGAAGAGACTACAGAGAGAGACTGCTGAAGGAGGTTGTGCTGTTAATGAGAGTTTCTTCAACTGAGAAGAAAGAACTGCTGAAGATTACCAGGACTCTGTGCATGCTCTTGGGATTGGAGCCAACAGAGGAATCCAAGCTGTGTACCAACTGTGGGGCTTGGAGAGAGAGAGACTGTTGTATATAGACCTTTGTTTGTCTGTCTTCCCCTCACTGTTAAGTAAAGTGCACCTTTTCACTGAAGGCATATGTGTGTGTGTTGTTGCACCTAAAAGCTTTTGCTGCATAACAGCTTAAAAGTGCTACTCTGCTATTGAGACACACATATCACTGGGGTATCCCTGACAACTTTCAGCCACACATGGACTCTGTGATGGGAAATAAAAAGGCCAGATTGAAAAGGCAGAAAGAGACAGCACAAACCTTTCAGTCCACAAAAACCTACATGACTCAAAGAGTGGAACCTTGCAGTCTTGCAGGGCTGCTACCAAGCCATACCAGCACTTCAATATATTCTCCTTGCTAGTGCTAATGGGAATTAGATGATAAGGTAAAGAATTGATATAGAACCAATCTTAAACTAGATTCTCTCTGACCATTTGGAGAGAATGTATTGGAATTCTGTACCATACAAGGCATATGTGAAAGGAGGAGAAGGACAAAGAGCATGAAGCAAACCCAGAGGAAGGTGGAGAGCCAACAATGAAGAAATATTACAAGAAGCCCAGGTGTCCCTAATCTATCATCCCCAGGTGTAATAAAGTCCCAAGGTTGGCTCCAGGACAGAAGAGAGAAAGAAGAGTGTCTCCTGACCCTCCCAGCTGGCTACAATTTTAGCACTTCCAAGGCTGTTTGGTCTCCACTCTTTCTGCCCTTTGATATTAGCATTAACCCTTAAGGGTCAAGTTCTTCACAATGACTTACTCTTTGAATCAAAATAATTTATGCAAGAGTTGAATTATCAAAGCCTTATTGATTAAATTGCAATTTGCAATGCTAAGCAATAGGATTTTAGCCATTGTTGCAAGCTATCTCTGTCGTAATACTGAGTGTTTCAGGGTGCTTCACTCTTGAAAGGGAAGTGAGAACTATCAACTTTACAAAATATCTATTCCTGATTTGCTGATAGAAAATGATCCAACAGAGCTTGGGGTAGCTGGCTATGGGAACTGGCAGGAAGAATACCTGTACGTATTTTAATTTTATCACTTCACCACTATTCAGGAGAATGGCTGGAAGGCTGCTTTCTTCTAACTAATCTTTGTGATCATAGGGCCTCTGTCTATCTTAGACAAGGAAGTATTGGGAGGGGGGTGCCAAAAGACTCACCAACATCTCAGCTTATTAAAGTGAGATAAGAGCATCCTTAATAAAGCCAATACAGTTTGCGTACACCCTGTTCCTATCCAAACTGCCTCTGGCTTTAAGCCTGCTCTTAATTATCTTCATATCAGTTATCTGTGATCTCTTTCTGTGATCAAAGGACAAGTATAAAACATTTTGTAGCATGCTTTTGGAAATAGCTCCTGCAAATTTCTTTATTTTTCCTTTTAATATACTTTTACAGAAACCTATGGAGTGGAAGTTCTTCTATTTCCAAATATTGATTTATTTGTTAGTTACACTTATATTCCCTAATGGCCTCAAGGTAGCATGCATGGCTCTCACTATTTTTACCATTATAACAATCCCATAAAGCAGATCAGTGTAAGAAAAGATAACAGGACCAAAAGTACCCAGTGAATACAATGGCTGAATGAGGATTTGAACCCAGGTTGGACCATGAATGGGGAGGTGATCATTCAGAACCCCAAATACCAGTCTTCCTTTGAGTCACTTGATTGTTCGATAAACTGGCCAAATTTAACTACCCAGATTTCTCAGGCAATGGACAAGCTTATATGGCAAACGCAAAGTCCTGTGAGGAGTACAGAACAATTAACCTCATGAGTCATGCTCTTAAGGTCTTCTTGAAAATAATCCATAGTAGAATTTAACATAAGTGTGAAGAAAATACAGGTGAAACACAATTTGACTTCTGGAATTCTATGGGTACCAGAGAGGCACTGTTTACAATGCAGGTCCTCATAGAAAGGAGTAGAGACATGAGATGTGACATGCATGCATGTTTGATAGATTATGCAAAAGCCTTTGACAGATGCCAGCATGAGAAGATGATTACATCACTGAAGAAAATAGGTTTAGATGATAAAGATGTCAGAATCATCACCAACTTTTATTGGAATCAGACAGCTCAAGTCAAAGCTGAAGAGCAGCTCATGGAGTAGGTTCAAATTCATAGAGGTGTGGAACAAGACTGTATGTTGTACTAACACTGTTTAATATATATTCAGAGAGTATTTTATCAGAAGCATTATCAGATTTAAGCACTGGCATTAAAATCAATGGGGAATATCTGAATATTCTGAATAGCTGGTGACACAGTGTTGTTGGCCACAAACCTTGCAAATCTTCAGTTGATGCTGGGTCAAGTTAAAGCTATAAGTGCAGAATATGGTTTGGATCTCAACATCAAGAAGATGAATTATCTGGTTATAAGCCAAACAACAACTCAATGCAAGCTAATGGCAGGAACACAAGAAATTGAAAGAGTGAATAAAATTGTCTATTTGGGGAATATGTTAAATGAAAATTGGGACCCTGCGGTAGAGATTAAAATACAAATAGAAAAAGCAAGAATCACCTTCATAAAAATGCAATGCTTGTTATGCAGTAAAGATTGTAACTCTTGCTACAAAGATCTGAATAGAGAGATGTTACATATTCCCTGTGTTGCTCTGTGGAGCTGAAGCTTGGACATTGACTAAAGCATCTTAAAAGAGAATCCAAGTTTTTGAAATGTGGATCTACAGACAGTCATTAAGGATATCATGGGTTGATCATGTGAGTAATGTAGAAGTATTGCACCAGGTGGATAAAGAAAAAGAACTCTTTAAGACCATCAAGCAAAGAAAGCTCCAATACCTTGGCCATATCATGAGGAACAACATAAAATATAGAATACTCCAACTTACTCTACAAGGAAAGATCCATGGGAAGAGAGGCCTTGGACGTAGACGGACTTCATGGCTAAAGAACCGGAGAAACTGATGTTGCATGTCCTCTGAAGAACTGTTCTGATGAGTTAAGAACAGGAATACTATTGCCATGATGCTAGCCAATATCCGGAACCGATATGACAGCTGAAGTAGACGACTATGGCATTAAGTGAAAAGATCTGTAACAAAAAATGAAGCCATAATTACACACACACTTTACCCATGTGTTGTTTATACAAGCAAATTAAAATTCTTATCTACAAAAAATTAGTAAGTCATTTAATTAGAAGAAATAGCACACAAGAAGAACATTCTAGGACAGTGATGGTGAACCTATGGGACGTGTGACAGAGGTGACACTTGGAGCCCTCTCTGTGAGCACCTGTGCAGTCACCCCAGCACAGAGTTTGTCCCGACCCTCTGCCCAGCAGCCTGATGGGAGAGCTTCTTCCCTCTCCCCAGCACAGAGTTCACCCCACCCCTCTGGCCAGTAGCCCAATGGGAGCAGTTCCTCCCTCCCCCCAGCACAGAGTTCACTCTGCCCAGCAACCCATTTGATGTGTTTCTGTGTTGGCACTTTGCAATAAATAAGTGGGTTTTGGGTTGCAGTTTGGGCACTTGGTCTCTAAAAGGTTCGCCATTACTGTTCTAGGATCTAAGCAGTTCATGGCTTTGTGGCAAAAGCTGACATAGTTACAATTTTTGTTTAAAGTGAAAGCAAAATTTTTTTGATGTAACAACTATAAAAAGTAGGCAACTGCTCTTCTAGGTTCAGAATTTATTTGGGAAACAGAGCAAAGGGGGTAGGGGTAGTAGGAGTCCATTTCTGAATTGACTTGAAGCAAAGCAAGAAAACACAAAAGTAGAGTTCAGACTGAATCAGGGCTCTCTGAAGTACCAAATTTTGTTTCAGAGGCTGAGAGGTTAAAAATCCAGACAAGCAGCTTTTCCTTTAGAACAGGAGTTCTCAACCTTTTTTAAGCCAGGGGCCGGGTCACACTCCCTCAGCTTCAGGAGTCGGATGCCCATTTTGCCCTTCCTCCACTACATGGGACTTCCTGGTGTGGTGGAGGTGGTGGAAGGCCACATGAAATGGTGGTGCCTTGGGCCACAGATTGAGAATCCCTGCTTTAGAGAATCCAGGGATGACTAACAAGCAGGCCACAGGGCCCAACATTGTAAGATGAATTCATGAAAGAGTGGGAGCTGGACAAAAACTGCATTGAATATTTCCCAATGAACAGAGGGAGGGAGGGAAGTGTTGAAGTTTTGGTTGCATGCTGGAGACTTAACAGTGGTTGATAGCACTGAGTTTCACCTCCCCCTCTCTCTCACACACACACACATTATTCCAGCACGTACACATGCATACAAACATTTTTAAATATTTGGATACAAGTCAAATGGAATGGGCTACAAATCAGTCAAAATTTGTAAACCAAATAAATTGGATCAAATCAAAGAGGCCAGTATTCACACATCGCTACTACAAAATAAGAAATAGGCTTTCAAATGCAATCATCTGTGCAGTTCAAGGCAGAGAAGAGATGATGACTAGAACATCTGTTTATTCAGGTATTATTGCAAACCAGCCTATTTCACAGTTGCTAAGATATAGGGAGAGGGCTTAAAACAAAAAAAAATCATTATCTAAATAGAACACAATTGGATATGAGTAAGTATTGATCCTGGATGACAAACCTGTTCAGCATATCCTGTACAGCTCATCAAAGCTTATGCCAACTATGACAGCTAGAAAATATCATTAGATATCTAACATCAGATAATTGACACAAGATTCTAATCTGCCTTGATCCTGTATAGACATGGAACTTGTCAGCAACCTGTCAATGTACTGTGGGAGAATTCTTATTAGTTAACTCTGGTTGACAGTATCTCAGAGATGTGATGCTTGAAGTCTGAAATGTTCTAACTATTGACATGTCAAAGGTTTTCTCTTTCTCTTTAGGATAATTAGTGTTATGGTTCATAAGCACATGTTTTTGTTTGTAAGATCTACTTACTAATTGATGGAAATATGTTCCAAGTAACTTCAGTTTTTCTTTCCTATTTCATGCATTCTATCACCTTGCAGAAATGTTTAGGTAAAGGTAAAGGTCACCCTTGCTTGAAAGGCAGTCATATCCGACTCTAGGGTTCAGTGCTCTAGGGTTCAGTGCTCATCTCTGTTTACAGCCAAAGAGCCAGCGCTGTCTGCATCTGCAGATGTTTCCGTGGACATGTATCAGGCATGCCTAGACACTGGAGTGCACAGAACCCTGTTTACCTTCCCACCAAAGTGGTCTTTGTTTATCTACTTGCAATTTCTTGCTTTCAAACTGCTAGGTCGGCAGGAGCTGGGACAGAGACGGGAACTCACTGCATCATGCAGAAATGTTTAGATTATACGTAAATCCTCACCTCATTCTATGCTAATTTTTTCCTCTATTTAATGATCCTCTATTATACAGCTCTTGTTTTTCTCCACTTTATGTTAATGTGAAGGTGTCTAAAATAAAGAAGAATGTTACTAGGACCGTTTGGAAACAATGGTTACTAGGACAATTTGGAAACCATTTGTGAGCTATCTGAAGGATGTTCATCATTTCACCACATTAATGTTATCTCTTTTGTTGTCTAAATAGCTAAATATGTACAAAACTTTTGGAAATTAGTGACCTATCATGAAGACAAGTTGTTCTAATAGTTTCAATTCAATGTTCTTTGGAAAGCAATTGATTTGCTTCTGCTGCTCATATTTCTGCCACCTAACTTTTTAATTAGAATTATAGTTGATAATAACTTGATTTTTCACAGGAAATCTGAATAACAAAATAATTTTACTTAACCTTCTTTGGGTCAATCAATACACCCTGTTTGAGATAAAAGTTCTTTTCCCTTCATAGAACTGCTGCTGGCATTAGAAAATATAGCATCTTACAAAGTGATTAAGGCAAGTATAGAAACCAAAATATTTCTGACACTCTGTTGATACTACAAGCTTTCTGACGGGAAGGAGATAATCTAGTTTTTCCCAACAAACTAAAAATTCAAAGACTTAATGCTGTCTAAATTTGAATCATTTGTAAATGTGCCCAACTTTAACCAATATAGTCCTTGTGTTAATACTCTGTCTAAACTTTAAGCAAAGAGGCTCTTTATGGAGATGCATTCCTACCTTATACCCAGTGATGGGATGATGCCTGTTCTGACCGGATCCCCAGAACCAGTAAAAACAATCCCGGAGGGAGGGTAATTCTTTTTTTTGAGACGTCCGGTTCCGACGCCTCAAAAAAATAAAAATAAAATAAAAATTGGAGCCAACATGGCTCTAATTTAGTGTACATGCACAGAATTCAATCTGACGTACACGTGCTACAATTGTGAAGCGTGCAAGCATCAGATTGAATTCTGCACATGCCCAGTAAGTTTTGGTGAGGCGAACGGTGGTTTGGGAATCAAGCCGTGCTCATGCGCGGTTTGATCCCAAAAAACCCCGTTCACCTCACTGATGGTTTGGTGAGGCAAACGGGGATTTTAGGACCAACCCCGTTTGCCTCACTGATGCTTCGGTGAGGTGAATGGGGGCTTTGGGATCAAGCCACGCGCACACACAGCTTGGTCCCGAAGCCCCTGTTCGCCTCACCGAAGCATCGGTGAGGCAGATGGTGGGGGTGTTAGGAGGCAAGCCACCATGCTGACTGCCTAGTGCCTGCTCCCCGACCCCAGGCCAGGTAAGTGATGGGTTTGTGTTTGGGGTGGGTGGGTTGATTTGTGTTTGGGTTGGGTTGATTTGTGTTTGGGGTGGGTGGGTGGGTTGATTTATGTTTTGGGCAGGGATGGGTTGATTTTAAAAAAAAATTAATTTTTTTTAAAAAAATCTTTGGCCCCGCCCACAACATCTTGATGCCATGACATTGGCTCCGCCCACTATGTCATGATGTCATGATGTTGGCCCCGCCCATGATGTCCATGAGGTCAGGGTGGGGTAGTAAAAAATTTGTCATCCCACCACTGCTTATACCAAAGTGTGAGTGGAACTGTAGCCTCACAAAAGGGATAAGAAGCAGGCCTATAATTCTCAAGCTACATTGCCTGCAATACTATGGGCTCTTTGGAGAAATTTACCTTCTGAATGGCACTGAACATATAGGCATACTAACACTGAATGAAATTAACTGATGTCTGTTGAGAATAAAATAACAGCCAGCTGTAAATCCTACTTTCATCTAGTACAGTGATGGCCAACCTTGGCACTCCAGGTGTTCTTGGACTCCTGGCTTGGGTTTCTGGTAATTGAAGTCCAAAAACACCTGCAGTACCAAGGTTGGCCATCACTGCCTTAGTATGACTATCCAGGTCCTTAAGCTTCTTATTCTTGAAGCAACAACTCTGAAAGTTTAACAGACAGACATTATAAGAAGCTTTATTAACTTATGTATAAACAAACAGCAACCTATGTTTCAACTATATTTTCACAAGATACAGTCAAACCTCGCATAAAGAGCGCCTCGCTTAAAGAGTAACTTGCTTAAAGAGCAGAATTTTCTCTGAATGTTCACTTCGCTTAACAAATAAAACCAACCAAAAACCTGCTTAACAAATAAATCAGGAGTCACAATCCCCCTCCCCCCCCCCCATTGGTCATTTACAATGGTGTTTCGCTTAAAGAGCAAACTCGCTTAAAGAGAAATCCTGTGGAACGCATTATGCTCTTTAAGCGAGGTACAACTGTATATATCACTACCTGTCTGACAAAGGTGTACAGTTTTTATTTTAATTTGCTCTACATTCAAAATTCCTGTTAGATGGTAAAAATGGTACCTCATATTGAAGAAACTGAATAAGATCTATAGTATTGCTAAAAACTGATCCTGACAATGTGAGGTGAGAAAAGAGAATTTTACACACTTATGGTGAAAGTCTAGCAAAGTCAAACAATACTGTGGAATGATGATTGAAACATTGCCAGTAATGTCATATACAGTCAAACCTCACTTAACGAGTGACTCGCTTAGCGAAAAACTCGCGAAACAAGCTGGTTTTTCGCTAACCGGTCTGACTCGCATAAGGAAAATTTTCGCTATGCAAGTCGGACTTGCGTAGCGAAAATTTTCACTATGCGAGTCAGACTTTCCCTATGGAACACTCGCATAACGAGCGTTTCTATGGGAAAAACTTGCATAATGAAAAATTTTCACTATGTGAGTCCGACTTGCATAGCGAAAATATTCGCTATGAGAGTTGGACTTTCCCTATGGAAAACTCGCATAACGAGCGTTTCTATGGAGAAAACTCGCATAACGAAAAAAATTCGCTGTGCGAGTTTCCACCCTAGAAAAGCTCATTATGCAAGTTTTTCCACTGGAATTTTTGCTATGCGAGTTTGTTTCGCATAGTGAAAAACTCGCATAGTGAACAGCCTCACAGAATGAATTAAATTTGTTATGTGAGGTATGACTTTAATGGCTTAAGGTGGCTCTTTAAAATGACACATGATACAGATTGGGGACAGGCAGATATGGAGATTAGCAAGGAACATCAATAGGAAGAATCTGTAGTGTTGCCACATATGCTAATCTTGCAGAAAGTGTTGCTAATGCATTCATCAGAGACCAACCTGATCAGTTTAGAAGCACCTGCTATCACAAGCATGTGAAATTTGCATTGACAGCTAAATTAGCAAGGGGTAAACACAGAAATACTAGAGCAATTTTAAGAACATAGAATGTGCTAAGTTCTTCAGGGTTAAGATGTGAAGCACACAGATAGCATGCTTCATATCTTAAGCCCCAAAGACAACCTCTGAATTGGAGCTTTCATAAGTAACAAAAATTGTGGCTCAGTATAAGGATTAAATTAAACAAGTAGGGACAGCAGAAGAAAATTTACCAGGTCTGCACACTATTTTCAGACAAACATGCAAAAAAGGATGAAATCGTATATTTAACTTCATCCCGAGCGCGCCAGGGGGGTCTCTTAGTGCCACGAAGTTTACTTGCAGGAGGCTCTGAAAATTCGCCTGAGGCAGCAATCGGCTTCAGCACAGGTTGCTGAGGGGAATGAATTGAGTGAGAGGCTGCTCAGAGCAGCCTGGGAGAAGCGCAGTCACTGCCTCTGTCGCCACCACTGCTGACATCAAAACTGTCACCAGTCAGGGCAGCCTGCCTCTGGCCCCCGTAGCTGTGTGTCAGGGGTGGGACTGGCCCACAGGAAAAAAAGTTTGGGCACCACTGCTCTAGCAGCAGGACAAACTTGCTTCTTTTCCCTGCATTGGAGTTCTGTGAAGGTGGATGCCTTTTCACGGAACCGTCGGCTATATATTTCTATGAGAGTTTTCTCTGGAATCGGCGGCTGGTTAACTGGCAGAGCATGATCTGACTTTCATCGGATCGCTGTGCTACCCAAGTTTATTGGGGGGGGATTTGGTAACATGTTGTGCTTGTGCTACAGACATGTAAATGTGTGATGTTTGTGCAACTTTATTGTGGATGGGCAGGGATGACCAATGGTTAGAGCAGGAAGCCTCCAGAATTGACAGCAAAAAACAGAGTCTCTATTTCATCTATCAAAAGTACGGAAACTTATTTTCATTTCTGGGGAGTACTATTCTGTCAGTAGATCCCAGAGACACAACTTTTGTAAAATCAATTTAATTACACATTGTAGCATTGATTCTATAGCTAATTTTATTCCATGAGATATTTAGGGACAGGAACCTCAGGATATACTGGACATCTTTCTCTGTCTTACTTTTTTGTTGTTCAGTCGCACAGTTGATTCCGACCCTTTGCAACCCTATGGACCATTGTCCACTAGGCACCTTTGTTCTCCACCATCATCCTCAACCCATCCAGTTGTTACTAGCAGAAATGTATTCTGAATTGTACTCTTCAGAATATGCTAGAAATAGAAGTCATTATTCCCTCTATACTTTATACTTTAATGAATAAACCAACACAGGAAATTCTTGCAAGATTTAAATATGTATAAGATTGCAATTGTATGGGCAATCTTATACCTGCTTAACAAGAAAAATGCACCTTGCATTTCAATGGGGATTAATGCCACATAAAGTAGTATAGGATTGCCCTAAATCTTTTCAGACACATTAGTTATTCAGATCAGCTATATTTACAGTAAGAATAATTTAGGGATAAATCCAATTGTTAGGCCCAAACAGAATAGACTCATTATATCAGTGGGAATCTGATAATTCAGCATTTATGCCGTACCGAATCAATATACTGTTTTCTGTATGTTGTATCTATACTTTGTGAATGATTTCTATTTCAATAAAAATGGACTCTTTAAGAATATATATTTATCTATAGTACAATTTAAAGGAATTGACAGTAGATCACTCTAAGAGAATAGAAGGATGACTAGGATGGAACAGAAGCTCCCAAATAATATAAGGAACAGAATGGATGAGACCCACTCATTTTTTAAATTGAAGATAAAACTACCACTTATTATCAAAAGGAAAATAAAGGATATTGCTTGTTTAATAATAAAGGAACCATGTGACAAAAAAATACTATATTTTTAATGCATCGACTGATAAGTTATTTGACAGGCAGAGCCAATAAAACTATAATGCATTGGAGCATAAGCTAAAATGTTAAGAGTAATATTAAGAAGGCTTGGTTTTCAACCACTGCTTTTAAAGGGTTCCATTAACAATGACAAGGTAAGAGTCAAGACCAGTTCCACTGTAAAATGACAAAAGCTGAAACATTCTTTTTGAGACACAAATAGACCCTTCAAGGTGATGGTGATAACATGTTCAAGGCTTACTTCTTTTGTTAGACAATCAAAAAATGTAGGTTGTTCCATTCACTCTCACTGTAACAGATTCAGGCATCTGGACAACAATTTCTGTAAACAGCAGGGGACTGCAGCAGACACAATGGCTTTTACAAAAAACCCTCTGCACAGATGTGGCTAAATTCATAACTCAGAGACTTAACAGGAATATAGATAATAGGCAAAGCACTAGTAAATCTCAAATGCCTTTTGCTAAACTGTGTGAAGAACATTGAAAATGACCTTTCTTTTCTCTGCCTTTGCAAAGCAATCTAAAGTTTAAGAAAAAAAGCATGTGGTACAAACCCTTCTGTGACGGGGATGGCACAAGTAAATGCTTAAGCAAGTAAGAAGTCCCCACCAATGAAACTAGGGTTAGAACTGCTGACATGGCCATAATCCATTTCAGATAACTTGAAAAGTTATCTGTCAGATTTCTTTCTTGTACCTATTACATGTGGCTTTAATTCTTCCATAGTTTCAATGATTGGCTTCCCTTTTCAATCATATTATTTTGCATAATTATAGGACTGCTGCAATGCAGCCAAATTTCTGCTCACGTTGTGACTTCAGTGATGGAACTCCAGGTTGCCTCAGCCTTCCATCCTTCTGAGGTCAGTAAAATGTGTACCCAGCATCTTTGAGTGCAAAAATACTAATTATCTTCTGAACTGCTAAGAGAGTGCTTTAAGCGCTTTTTCGTCTTCTATTGGACTGCCAAAATAAAGCCAATTTTTTAAGCTTTTTCATTGGTCAACTTAAGTCCTCATCAATGCATGTTCTAAGTGCAATGAGGCAGTATATAAATAAGTATAATTGTTTTTAGTTATTGCTAGAAGCAAAAATGACAACTAAAATTACTACTGCTTTCTTCTCTTCTATAGAATGGAGACATCTGCTCAACATCTGTCCTCTTAGGCTTATACTATACTGTATATTCAAATAATTCATATCCTTGGGCTCTTTATAAGCAAAATCTTCTACTCAAATCTTCTACTTTCTGCTTTTCTAGAGGAGTTATTGGACAAAATTCCATTGTTTAGCCACACTGGTGTAACTTGGCATTTCATAATAACAACAAAAGCACCAAGATGGATGTGCTATCCATGAAGCATTTTCACTGATGTTTTGTGCAATGGAATTGTGCAATTCACTGCTGCTGGACATAACATCCAGCACATTTAAATAGGGTTTTGCCTCTTGTTTCAGGGCAGGGAAGTAAAATGTGCCCGTACTGGCACTTTTTACTTCCGCTTCCAGTAGCAATGAGGGCTTTGGGTATGGATGAATTTGCATCAGGCGCTGCATCCAGCCCCCAGGCCATAGTGACTGGCTCTCTGAACTACATGACCGGCCCACAGCCTGAAAAGTTTGGGAACCCCTGTTGTAGATGCAGGAGGTTCCAGTAAAATTATGTCAAAGGTGCTGTTTCAGTTTTGTTAAAGAAAAGATTTTGCTAGATTTCAGTCTACTCTTACATATATTCAGGTTTACTTGAAAGAATTTTAAAACATAATGAATGGGTGCATTTCTTAGCAAATGAGCTTGAAAAGGGTGCCACTCAGTTAGATAACCTATCCTTTACCAATTCCTATTATTAATCTATTAATTTGGACTTTCTATAATTTTAATATCAGTGATGGAGAGATAACAGTAGTTTCAGTAGCTTATAGTAGGCAGTAGCCCACAGTGGCTCCTGCTAATACATTATTATGATTCAGATAATTCCCACTCCTGTGTACTATTTTTTGTTCAATTTCATAATATTTTCTTCTCTTATTTCTTTCCAGCATTACAATATCAAAAAACTAATCTTGCTCTAGGCTTTCCTTGGTAATATTGATAAACTAATCAATGAGCTAGTCTATTTTAATTAAAGAATCAGGTATTGCACTAATAAATCAATTTGCTTAGTACTTTCCTTAGATATTTTAACAGTAATTTCTATTTAACCACTTTTTTTTACATATAACTATACCAATCCTATTATGTATATCTAAACCAGGAGTTCTCAACCTTTTAAAGATGGGGCCAGGTCACACTCCCTCAGACAGCTTACAGGGCCGGATGGCCATTTTGTCCTTCCTCCACCACATGGCACTTCCTGGTGTGGTGGAGGTGGTGGTGGGCCACATGAAATTGTGCCATGGCCTGCATCTGGCCTGTGGACCGCAAATTGAGAATCCCTGTTATAAACCATGCAATTATATCAGTTAATTGTCAGCAGTGTGTCCCACTGAGTATTCTTCACAGGCAGGTACACAACTGCAGATTAAAGTACAGTTGTACCTCGCTTAAAGAGCATAATGCATTCCACAGGATTGCTCTTTAAGTGAGTTTGCTCTTTAAGCGAAACACCATTGTAAATGACCAATTGTGTGTGGGGGGGTTGTGAACCCCGATTTATTTGTTAAGCGAGTTTTTGATTGGTTTTTTTTTTTTTGTTGTTAAGCGAAGCGAACATTCAGAGAAAATTCTGCTCTTTAAGCGAGTTACTCTTTAAGTGAGGCGCTCTTTATGCGAGGTTTGACTGCATTTGCATTTATATGAGCACTTACAATATTATTCATATTGATCCACCAAAAAAGACTTGGGGACATACATGCCCAATGCTTTATGTTAATACTTGGTGTCAATAATGGACTAGATAAAAATGAATAAATTGAAACTTAATCCAAAGAAGAAAGAGGTTTCCTGGTCAGTTGAAAGGCATATAAGGAAAAAGGGATCTGACCCCTTCTGGATGGGATTACACTCCCCATGAAAACACAGGCGTGCAGCTTCGGTGTGATCCTCAATTTGTCCTTGTGCCGGGATGCCCATGTTTCAACAATGACCAGGCATACATTTGCACAATTAACACTGTCCCCATTCCTGGAGATGTCTGGTCTGGCCATGGTGACACATATCATAGTTACATCCTGATTGTGCTCTGCATGGGACTTCATTTCAAAAGTGTTTAGAAACTGAGAGGTATGCCATATTTGTAAGATACTGTACTGGGAAACAGAATTGTGTATACCACATTGCCTGGCCTCCTCCTCTGCCATAGCATTTCTTTAGCTCTTGAGTGTAGCAGAAAACATTTATACACGACAGCATTTACCTCTTATTTAGTAATCCAGTAATTTTCTGGTCCCATAATATGACCAGCATGTTTTAGGCCAGCTTGTACTTGGTCCAAGACCTGAGTAGAGTGTGTTTGTGCCTTTAGCATAAGGAAGGATGAAGGGAATTCCCGCTGTTCAAATCACAAGCAGCATTCATTAATATTCTTATATTATAGCAATGTGTCACTGCATGCATTTATAATTTTGTTTATATAACATATTTATTCCTCACATGTAATGCATAGGTGTTATTATCCAAGTTATCTTACAATATTTAAAAGCCCAATATCAGAATAAAACAATAATAGCAAACAAAATAACAGAGGCAGACTAAGTTGATACACAATATTCAGGTACTGTATATCATTTCCTTTCTGACAAGGACAGGGGTTATGGATTCCCCCCCCCAAAAAAATTAAAAACTCAGCTTCTGGTGAAGAAACTAGGAAGGCCCTCTCTCTTGTGCAAACCAATTGTATTTTTATCAGTGATGAGCCACAGAATTTGTTTAAGGTGGATCCCAGCTTGCCAAGAAGTGACCCACACACTTTGATGATGGAGCCATATGAAATGAAACATGGAGGATTTAACACCAGGACTACAATGGACTTCTGCAGCCTTGAGGATATTAATAAGGTGTGCCTTCACAGCCAGTCCATCTGACATGGCCTCTTCTGCCTCCATGACTATTGAGAATCAGAATACGTAAATGGTTCCTTCTCCATTCATTTTTCCATTGGACCTAATATGATGGCTTCTGGTGGCATTTCCTCCACTGAGGGGACCATCACCCCATCCAAAGGGGCTCATCCACCTGTAGCTGTTGGCACCTTTAGAGACTCAGGTTATTTACCACCACCCAACACTCAGCATTGAGTCACTGTCTGTACAGTCTACTCCATTACCATAGTGGGATGTCTAGCCAGATATATAGGACACGTATTAATGGGTTCATATGTGTGTGGTCACATGTTTCATGCCAGGATCAGTTTATTGAGTCACCAGAGACACATCCATCAACTGAGAAAATGACTTCTAGGGGAGCCACAGAGAAGAGATGACTCTGGAGGAGGTCCTTCCTCAGGTATTTGGAGGTAACACAAAGAATTCTTAATGGCATAACACCTTTCCAACATGTTCATAAGAAACTGAAATCCACAATGGTGCCTTTTTGTCTAGGAATAAATCTAGTCTACACTGTGTTTAATGCCACTGGTAGATGCAGAAGCTATGCAATAAAGCTGTGCTGCCTATCTCAGAAATTATAATGTAGAAAAAGAGAGGAGAAAAATAAATCCAGCTCAAATAAGATGAAGCAGCTGGAAGAAAATGAAAAAAATAGCACTTTTAAGCATAATCATTAATAAGTCATGGATCTAGTGCCAATGACAAATACCACACTGAAACCAAACCCTTCTCACTGAAGCAATGATGAAGGAATTTATTTTCAAAGGGCTTTAGAGGATGAGAAATGGAGTGGATTAACATATTTGAGAAATTACAAAAATGGTAAAAATAAAAATGCAACATTGCAGCAGAAATCTGAATGGCAAACTGACCTCATTAAAAAGGCTGCCATCAGATATTTATAAATGAAAATATGAAAATAGTATTTAACAACCCAATATTTAGTCACATTTCCTTCATTACATTAGTAAAGGTAAAGGTTTCCCTTGCTCGAAAGCCAGTCGTATCCGACTCTAGGGTTCAGTGCTCATCTCTGTTTCTAAGCTGAAGAGCCAGCGCTGTCTGCTTCTGCAGACATTTCCATGGTCATGTGGCAGGCATGACTAGACACCGGAGTGCATGGAATGCTGTTACCTTCCCACCAAAGTGGTATCAATTTATCTACTTGAAATTTCTTGCTTTTGAACTGCTAGGTTGGCAGGAGCTGGGACAGAGACAGGAGCTCATTCCGTCCTGCAGTACTCGGGAATCGAACCACTGACCTTCTGCCTCCCAGTCAGCATCTTAGTGACTTGAGCCACTGCAGTCATTACATTGGGTGGATTTAAAAAAATACTTGGAGGATGTTTGTCTTTTTTTAAAAAAGATAATGCAAAAGTGAATTATACACACAGACAAGATGAGTGTGACAAGAACACAGATTGAAACCTGCCTCTAGTAAAAGCCTGCCATTACCTATTCAGAAAATACAGAAATTCTATTCTACATTTTTTGTATCAATACATTTCCATTACATTTTGTATTCCAAAATAATGATAATAATTTCCATCCTAAAGATGATATAGAAATGATTCATATTGCTAAAGAGATTTAAGTCAATTACACCTTGGGCCAAACAAGACACTACATTAATTGCATAGCCATATTAGGAGATTTTTTTTTTAATTTTAATCCTAGGTGTGATTGCAGGAACTATTACGTTATTTGGAATTACAGAACAATTGCATCTCCTCAGTGAAAATTTGATGAAATATCCTGATTTGTAGCACAGATGTGGCTGATTATTGCCTGGATTGTATGAGAGGAAAGAAAGAAGGATTGCAGTCCTAATGAACCTCATGTATAAGATTAATATTTTAAGATTGCCTGGTGTTACCGCATTGCCTTATATTTAATAATGCATGCCAAAGTACTAAAAGCGAAACCTAATCCTCAGTCTCGTCATTCACTGAATGGAACGTATATGAATCTCAGCAGGGAAAGGAACTGGAGCTGAATGCTTTGCATGCAGAAGAATACCACCTTCAGATTGGCATTGCCAGTTAAACTGATGGAGCAGAACAGCTTTCAGTGCTAAAGTCAGATCCAGATATGTCATGGGTTGTACTCCAGATGGGCAAAAGAGTGGGTTCACCATCTACTGTGTTTTCTGATGATGTTCTTTTCAGCCTTTTACCAGCCTTTTCTCATCCTAGTTATTATTTAATGGGACTTTTCATGCATTATCATGCATGCATTTATTTGTGGACTATGGCATAGATTACTATGGCCAGATTTTCTCTCCCCAGGAATGGTCATAGCTGTCATTTGAGGCTGACCTCAAATATTCAAATCTACTGAGCTTATATGAGCCTACGGAGACAAAGATGAATCCAGTAGTATCCCCAACCTATGCACCTGCTCCTTCAGGAGGGAGATGCAACTCCTAGGAATGTAAGAGTCAATGACATAGGCAGTTGGATGGTAGAAGAAGCACAAGGACCCATGGCAACCAAGCTAAAGTTCAAGGCAAACCTTATCCAAATCCTAATCCAAGTCCAGGGTCAAAGTCAGGAGCAGACAGGGAAACAAGGAAAGTCCAGTAGAGGAAAAGTATTTCAAGCAGACCAGAAGTCAAACAACCAAAGCAGGGCTGGAGCAAAAGCAGGAAGTTCAAGCAGGCAGGAGCTAGGCACAGTGATGGGCAGCCAAAAAATTTACTACCACTGTGGGCGGAGCTGACATCTTGGACAGAGCCAATGTCATGACATCATGGGCAGAGCCAACATCATGATGTCATGGGTAGAGCCAATGACATGGGCGGAGCCAAAGTTTTAAAAATACATAAAAATACAGAACAAATAAAAATACAAATTAAATAGACAAAAACACATAAAAATACACATTAAATACACATTAAATAGACATAAAAACACACATTAAAATACACATTAAATAGATATAAAAACACATAAAAGCACATATTAAATACACATCCCACCCACCCCAAACCCAAATTACTTACCCTGGGGAGCAGGCGGCAACAGCAGCGGCGTGGTGGCACAGTGCGGCCTAGTCCAGCAACACAGCCCGGCAGCACAGCCTGTCCTGGTCCAGCCCAGCAGTGCGCCATGGCCTGGCTTGGCACAATGGTGCGGCAGCGGCGGTGAGTGGCAAGGGCAAGCAGCGAGGGCAAGCAGCAGCAAGCAGCAAGCGGCAGTGGCAAGCGGCGGCAAGCAGTGGCAGCGAGTGGTGGTGGTGGCGGGCAGCAGTGGTGGGCAGCGGTGGGCAGCAGTGAGTGGCGGTGGCATGGTAGTGCAGGGCGGTGGCACAGTGGCATGGCACGGGGCGACTTGAGCAAGGGCTGCCACCACTGCCACACCTCCAAAGTGGCCACTGAGGGCCTCAGCAGCAGCCCGCCTGACACTGCAGCCCAAAATGGCTGCTATGTCAGTGTGTATGCATTAAAATATCAATTGACACATGTGCGCTGAGCACTGGAGGTGCCCATGCATCAATTGGTATTTTAACGCATGCGCACAGACACACCAGCCTTTTTGGGCTCAGTGTCGGGCAGCCAGAGAGGCGAACGAACAGGTCACCTAAAAAAAAAGGTAACTATCCTGGGTGGTCTCCCAGGAAAGTTACTAAAAAAAAAACCCAGGAGACCACCCGGAATTGTTACTACCGGTTCTGCCGAACTGGTCCGAACTGGCCCATCCCACCACTAGTCAGACAACCAAGGAAGCAACTGACACAGTGTACCTTTAGGGCTGGAAAAAGAACAAGAGAAACCACAACAAATCCAGAAACCTTTATTCCTGAGAGAGCTTCTAGATGGAGCTGGTTCTTCTATAGTTCTTTCCACAGGTGGCATTCACAGTAGCATAGGGCGTGTTTCAGTTCCCCGGGGCAACAGGCCAGACTCGCTCGGGGGGGCAGGTTTGCCCCCCCCCCCCCCGGGTAGGAAAGTCCTACCTTCAGGTTTCACCGGGCTCAGAGGTGGGGTGGCCATGCGCCTGGGACCCGACAGCTCTAGCAAGGCCCAGGGTCTGGGGTGGTGCAGCGCAGGCCCAGCGGTGAGCCCACTGTCAGGGTCCCAGGCACGTGGCTACCCTGCCTCCAAGCCCGGTGGTGGCAGCTCATCTGCCTTCAGCAGCAGTGGCGCCCAGGAAGGTGGGAAGCGAGGCCGATGGTTGCTGCAGAGCAGCACCCATGGCTGGAGCAGGGCTGGCCAGACCTTGCAGGGGGAGGTCCTCAGCTTGGCCGGCGCTGCTCTGGCTGCTGGGTCGCAATGACCACCGGCCTTGCCCCTCTGGGCGCCGCTACCACCGAAGGCAGACAAGCTGTCACCGCTGGGCTAGGAGGCGGGGCGGCCACGCACCTGGGATGCCGATGGTGGTCTCACTTCTGGGCCCACACCCCAGACCCTCACCCGCACCGTCGGGGTCCCAGGCGCGTGGCCGCCCCGCCTCCTAGCCCAGCGGTGCCAGCGGCACCGAGAAAGGCAGGAAGCGAGGCTGGCGGTCATTGCGGCCCAGTGGCCAGAGCAGTGCCAGCCACGTATTGCGGGGTGGTGGTCCTCTGCCTGGCCAGTGCTGGGCCACGGCAAACGCCGGCTTCACTTCCCGCCTTCCTGGGTGCTGCTGTCGGGCTAGGAGGCAAGGCAGCCACACTCCTAGGAACCTGACGGTGGGCTCTCCACTGGGGCTGCACTGCCCCAAACTGGCACGCGGTAAGGAGGGGGTGGTTGGGGAGGATGGGGAGTGGCTTCCACCGCACCATCAGGCCCGCACGCTCTGGGGTAGGGCCCAGGGCACCGGTGGTGGCAGAGGGTCCCGGCGCCCGGCCCGGCTGCCATGAAGTCTGGAGCAGTGGTGTCACTGCCCCCTGCAAAGTGCCACCTGAGGAGGGCCGCCCCCTTGCCCCCACCCCATGCCTCTGGGTGCTCATCAGGGACTCATCAACTGAAGCAGGATATGAGTCCAATCTGAAATGTTTTCCTTCCAGCTAGAGCTCTGAAGCTGCCTCAGACCCTGACAGGGAACCACTGACCCACCATCTTATCAGGGGTCAGCTTGAATTTATAGTTCAGCTTTACCAACCCTGAGGAGGAGGAGGAATAGACATGAGTGTTATCAGTGTATTGATAATGGCCAACCCTAAAATCTTAATGACTTCTTCCAATATCTTTCAATTAACTCTACAGCACTCCAGAACTTAATTCCACTTCTCAGGGAAACTAACACAGGCTGTTTTGCTGCAAAGAACAGTTATACAAAGCAAAATCTTAATTTATCGTGGCTTCTCTGGAGATTGCTGGATCCAGTGATTCTCAGAGCCAGAATAACAGAACCCGTCAGTACCCTTTTGAGATGCATAAAAAATGCTGTAAATTATTGTCACTCCCACAACTTAATCTTTAGAAAAGAACTAACTTCATTATTACATCTAAAGGTCAGATAGCAGCAAACATTTTAAGGTTATTCAGAGCAAGTATAGGCTAGAGTTGTTACCTGCTGAGAAACGTAAAATGTCTTACAAAAAATCACAATAATTTAAAATGTTGAATTCATAGCTTTGCTGTATATTAATAATATTAATTATGTACTGTCAAGTCAATTCTGACTTATGATGAACCTTTGCAAAGTTTTTTAGGTATAGAGCAGGTGTTCCCAATATTTTTAAGCTGTGGGTCAGACTGCACCCCCTCAGACAGCTGAGCAGGATTGACTGGTGGTTTCCCCCCACCATAAACACTGCCAAAAAATGCATCTGCAGCTGTCTTAAATGTATTTACAATGGCACCTTTACAGCTGTTGTAAATGCTTCAGCTCACTCCTGCCAGTGGTGTCAGCGTAGGCCACATGAATTGGTGCTGTGGGCTGGGTTCAGCCCATGGGCCATAGGTTGAGAACACCTGGTATAGAGTACTCAGGAGATG
Organism: Furcifer pardalis; assembly: GCA_030440675.1. Taxonomy (NCBI): domain Eukaryota; kingdom Metazoa; phylum Chordata; class Lepidosauria; order Squamata; family Chamaeleonidae; genus Furcifer; species Furcifer pardalis. The sequence continues at coordinate 77,121,241 of CP126891.1, forward strand.
TTTGCCAGTATCTTCTTTTTTGGGGGGAGGATACACTGGGGAATTAAAATTGCAGACTCACTGAGCTATCCTGTCACCTTTTCTGTATATTAGAGGGAACAATAAGCAATAAATTTTTAAACAGATAAATACCATGAGATATCAAATAGATTGACAATCTGACTGGAATTAACTTGAAAAACAGTTGAATAAGGCACCGCTTTTCCTTGCTGTATATTTTGGAATGTAGGAAAATAGAATAAAATAGCTGGGAGAGGGGGGTCTTCTTCATATATACTGAAGGAATTTTCCAGTCTATCATTTTTGGGGATTAATTTGAAACATATTTGTTTTGCTCCATTATCTGTGTTTTTGTACCTTCACCAATGATGGTGGACAGAACCAATGTCAATTAGAAAGCAGATCATTTGTGCATGCATATCCTAAAATTAAAGAGACAGTCCAAATTCAGGAGTGTGTGCAGAGAATATAGAACCCTTTGAAATGGTTGTGTAAAAGAGAAACCTATGACCTACCGGAAGGGATCATAGAGTGGAATAAGGCTTTCTACCCCAGCAGTTTATTAGCAGGACTGCAGCTTTTTTAAAAAGTATTCCATCCTGATAGTGCAGCCTTGACTCACACAGGGAGACCATCTTGTTTCTTTTCTTTCCATGTGAAGTTTAGGATATATATGTAGGGGCAGTTCTTGAACCAAGCAGTGAGGGCGTCTTGCCCCAAACTGGGGATTGCCCTTTTTCTGGTTCTGAGCTGTGGATGAACATATGCAAGTTCATGCTTGCTCAGAAAGCACGTACCATTGAGCAGGATTGAGACAACAGAAAATAAACCTTGCTACCTTTTGTTCTCCCAATTCTTTTATGCTCCACCTAAATCATTTCCTTTACAACTGTCCTAACATACTCACATAGATTTCTATAATATCTGAGTCAGGCTTCCCTGAATTAAATGGTCCGTAAGTTACAGCTTTATAGCAGCAGAGCTAATAATAAATATATTACCTTCCAAAGCTGGAGCAAGCTTAGCGTCAGCCTGACATTATCAGTTCCAGACATAAGAATTCTTGTGCCACTCATGATTCAAACTCTTGTGTGCTCTGCATTCTTTAACTGGTGAGAAGTACCTTTTGCATCAGTACCTGGATTTTGTCGTCTTCTTTTTTTACAGAAAGAATACTAGAGGCAAAAGGCACAATATTTGATTAATGTTAGCACTAGGAAGTAATTAATTGCAAAAATGTGTATGCACAGAATTATAACTAGTAACCTTTTAGGTAAACAATAATGTATTTATTTCCAACATTTAGTGATAATAATTTAGCAAGTCATCATAGAGCTGCAGCTCAGGTGTAATAAGAAGCAGTTTCTAGTTTTTAAGTATACTTTAGGTGGATGGATGGAATTGTTGATGCGATGGGCGTATATCTGGCCGGGCTGTGGAGGATGGCAGAGGACAGAGGAGTTTGGCATGCGGTGGTCCATGACAAAGGGTCAGATTTGATTGTGAGACTGAACAACAACAAAAAGGCAGTGTTGGCAAACCTATACCGTCACCTCAGCACAGAGTTCTTGTTTCTTCTCCAGAGCCCATGAGGCCTTCTCTCGCCCGGTCCAGCCCGGGGAGAGAAGACACAGCTGTGTCATGACTGGCAGCTATAAGACCTGCGAAGCTTGCTGGTGCAGGGGTGGTGTACATGCGCATGCACATACACAGTTGAAGCATGCTGGTGACATCACATGGGTGTACATGCACCCACATGACATCCCTGGCATGTGTGATGCCTGCCACCCAGCAACCCCCACATCCTTAGACACTCAGTCCCTAAAAGGTTAGCCGTCACTGTCATAGGTTCTATGTGTATGTTTGCGAGAATATGTACACACGTTTAAGACTGAACCCTTGTTTTAACATGAAATTACCTCAGACAACAGGATGAAAGTAGAAAAATACTATTCTACTTATCCTTTGTGATGACCACTTTAGTTCCTTCTATAAAAGACTGTGAGAGCATTATTTGGTCAGCAATTGGTTTTTATAAAATAGGAGGGTATTGCTGTGTATTTTGTTAATAATTCTTTTAGCTTTGCTCCCAAAATTACAAGTATCACTCAGAAATGTTTCTAGCAATGGGTATTCCCTAAAGCAGGGGTGATAAAGTGGTTTTTGTGCTATGATATGAAAAACACAATGGTTTTAGGTGATAGATTGGGAGTTCAGTTCCTCACTGTGCCTCCTGAGCCAACTTGTGTAGTCATGGGGAAGCTGCACAATCCCAGGATGCCCCCAGGCAAAAGAAATAAAAAGGGAAATGCAGTCTCCCACGCATTGATAGATCTCTTCACTTGCAGCTTAGCTTCTTCATCTTATTCTGTGTCTAAACCAGACATGATACTGCCAAAATTAAGCTACCTTTTGGTGAGGTCATTCTGCAGTTCCTTTCATCTGATCTAGTGTGGGAAAGATTAGCCAGCAATGCATGGTTGCCGTTACCAGGGTACACCCAATTGTGGTTCAAAAATACCACAATCTTCAAGGAGGCTCTTTCTGTGTAGTTTAGCTGGATATCAGAGAGAAAAGGGGGAGATTATGAAAGCATAAGGAATCAGGAAGAGGGGAGCAGCTTGCTTCAAATGCCAGAAGTGAGAAAATAACTTAACCAATGAGGTTAGGGGGAAACGACAATCAAATTAAGCTGCCAAACTCCATCTCTAATACTCAGAGGTAGCACACACAAGATTTATATCATGCCAACAAATACCATGCACTACAAGTGAGTTTACCCTTCTTCTTTTTTCTGAATGTGCTGAACCAGGTTGGATTGTGGGGAATGGTTTGCTCACAAGGAAGTTGAGTAGGCATGCATAGCATTGTGGCCTTCGTGTTTTCACTTTAGAACTAAGCAGTCTGTTTTGATCATTACAATTTTTTTCTGCAAAGTTTTGTGCTGACATAACAGTTAGTTTGGCCTCATTAACTCCCAAAAACTCTATCAAATCTGGATATCATCTTATCTATTGCTATTAAGTCTTCCATTAATAAAAATAATGCAATCATGGATGAGATGATTCAGTCTGTACTAAAATACATAAAGAATAATTTATGAAAACCAACTCGTTTGTTTTAATATATTTATGACATTTGTAATGCATCATGTCCTTCTTCCAAGGAGTTTAGGAGGGCAACCAATGCAGGTTTTTAATGTAATTTTCACATTTATTTTAAAAACTTAAGTGTCACCTTTTCTAAAAAGTTCCCTAATAAAAAGAACACCATACTATATACAGAAAACATATAGAGCATACCCACCCCAGCCAAAATGATTGCAACAGTAAAAATGCCAAGATAATAAATCCACTAAACTAACAATTTGTAGTAACAGCAGCTTACTCTGTAGAAAATTAAAGACGAACAAAGCAAACCAATCCCAGAATTTGACTCCTATTTTTCATCAGGCAACCACTTCTTACACAAATATTAATCTACTGTCATGGCTGTTGTTGTCGTCGTTGTTGTTGTTGTTTCTGGTATCTATTGCTTGGGGAATAAAGTAATCTAAATGCCCAGAAGAAATCTGTGCTTCAAATTGACTGTTCTCCTTTGTACATCTAGAAGCTACTGAAGGCTTAATCCAGTTGTGGTGGATCAGCTACAAGTGTTCTTGGATGAAACTGACTGCCTCGTTCTATTCCAGTTGAGGCTCAGGCCATGGTATGATACCAAACTGCATTGGTCTCAATGCACAGAGATTTTTTAAGGAAGGTTGACAGTGGCAATATTATTCCTTTAACACTTCTCAGTCTCTCAGTGGCTTTTCATAACATTGACCACTGTATCCTCCAGACTGTTGGGGTTGGGGACCTCACTTTACATTGGCTCAGGTCCTTTCTTGATGGTTGTGTCCAGGGGGTTCAGCTTTCTTCTGTATGGGTCCCTTGAATGCTCCATTGTGAGTTCCCGCAGGAGTTGTGGGTCCCCCACCAAAGCCATTGGCGAAGATCACGTGGAGATTTGGGTTTTGCTGCCATCAATATGCCGGTGACACACGGCTCTATTTCTCCTTCTCTACATCTGCAGTGGATGTTGTGCTGTGTTTGAATTATAACTGGCCTTGGTCCTGGACTGGGTAAGGCAACCAAGTTGAAATTCAGTCCCAAGAAGACAGAGATCTTGTTGTTGGTTGGTTCTCCAAACAGGCTAGATGGGATTATACCTACATTAGGTAAATTAACCCTCCCCATTAAAGATCCAGTGTGGGTGTACAAGAGCTTCTAGAATTTTCCCTTGTTTAGTATCTCTTTGTGAATGGTAATGGACACAAGAGGGTATCCTGTGGACCATTGTGATTGATTCTGTTGGCGTTGACAATGTTTGCTTTGTAAAACTTGGAATCCTTTTTCCAGCTAGCAATATAGGCACCATATTTTGTGGTAATAGTGAGCCATTTCCTTTTAAATTTTGGATAGAAAAGCATAATATCCCAGATTCATAAACTGGAGATATTTTAAAGAATTGAATTCCCTGCTTTTTGACTGTGCTTTTTCAGGCTATAAACTCTTGCATTTTTACAATGTCATAAAAATATTCTTTTTTGCTATTTTATTGTACCTTTTATGCTTTTGTAGTTTGTACTGAATTATGACTTAGCAATTTGCCTGCAACTTCAGTTTAGTTTTCATATATTTTAAAGTATTTGTGCTACAGTTTTTCCATACCTGTATGACTTTTAGATATTTTCAACAACTGTGAATTATCTTTGTACACATGGAATATAAAAGCTATAAAAAAGGTAAACCTTGTAAAATAGACAGGCAGGTGATGACTGTGGTTAATACAATTATACCTTGATACTCGGATGAATTTTGATCCAGTTGTCCCTGAGGAAGTGGACAGGCTCCTGGGAGCTGTCCATGCTACTGCCTGCACATTAGACTCTTGTCCCGCCTGGCTTGTTAAGTCTGCCCGGATGGTGACTGGCGGCTGGGTTGAAGCAATTATTAATTCCTCGCTCCGGGAGGGGTTTTTTCCGGCATCTTTAAAACATGCATTGGTGCGCCCACTCCTGAAGAAGCCTTCCCTCGACCCAACCATAATGACCAATTTTCGACCTGTATCCAACTTACCCTTTTTGGGTAAAGTACAGTAATACCCCGGATAATGATTGCATTGGATAACACTAGGATCGGATAACGATGCAAGTTTTTTGGAAAAAACTTGCATCGGATAACGATTCTGGATAATTATTCTTAGCGTTATCCGATACAATGGTCTACGGGTGTGGGGTGGTTTGGGTAGAACAACCCAATCCACCACCCCCACGGAGCGGTCTCTGCGACTGCAGTATTTAAACTACTGTATTTGCCGGTGTATAAGACGACTGGGCGTATAAGACGACCCCCCAACATTTCCACTCAAAATATAGTTTGTTATATACTCGCCATATAAGACCACCCCCTCTTCCGCACACCTTCCATACACCAAATAAAATGTAAAAGAACATCAGATTTGATTTCAACATGTTAATTTATATTCAAATGCTCATGACATGCAGAAAAACTGTCACAAGGCTGTATGTTATCAAACATGTACAGTAAACATAAAACAGTGCAAGTGCAAAGTGATACTTATTTATCTACCGTATATACATGAATATAAGCCGACCTGAATATAACCCGAGGTGCCTAATTTTGACCTTGAAACCCAGGAAAATAGATTGACCCAAGTATAAGCCAAGAGTGGGAAATGTAGCAACTGCTAGTGAGTTTCAGTAATTAAAATACAGTAATATTAATTATTTTATTGATTTTTTTAGAACTATACTTGCACCACCCACCAGTGGTGGTGTTGCAGGTAAAATGGGTGGGTAGGTCAATTGCACTGAGGCAGGAAGTGTTGCTCTAGCCTAGCCTCTTGATTCCCTTGCAAAGAAGCATGGCTTTTTCCTCCATCTTGGACAGAAGGTACCAGTAAGTGAAACCCTTTCTTTTTCCCCACCAGTTTGAAAGGGAGACACAATTGTAATGTAGAGCTTCTTACTTAATCTGGATGGTATGTAGAATGAGGTGGGTGAGCATTGGGAAGCCACTATGGGCAGCTATGTCTATCCCAACTGAAGTGCACCCGGCATATAAGATGACCCCCCCCCCCCACTTGGAGGCATGTTTTTCAGGGGGGAAGTCGTCTTATACGCCAGCAAATACAGTACAGGGAGAGAGAGAACTGCTTTTTTCTTTCTTTCCCTCCCTGTATTTAAACTACAGGGAGGGGGAAAGAGAGAGATGTGATTGGTTCTCTAGAAAACTAATCACGTCTCTCTCTTTCCCCCTTCCCTGTAGTTTAAATACAGAGAGGGAAAGGGAAAAGGAGTCTCTGAGGCTGCAGTAGGGTCGGGGGAAAGGCACTTTCCCTGACCCTACTGCAGTCGCAGAGACCCTGCGCGGGGGGTGGCTTTAAAGGCAGGGAGGTCTCTTTCTTTCCCTGCCTGCCTTTAAAGCAGTTTCTCCCTGAAGTCAGGGCTTTTTTTTTTTAGCATTGTTTGATGCATACATCGGACAACACTGAAAATCGGATAACATCATGACTTGTGGAACCAAGTCATAACGTTATCCGGGGTATTACTGTATTGGAAAAGGCAGTGGCATGGCGGTTACAGGAGTTCCTGGATGAAGCGGATTATCTGAACCCTTTTCAGTCAGGATTCAGGTCTGGATATGGGATGGAAACTGCATTGGTCACGCTGGTAGATGATCTCTGGAGGGAGCGGGATGGCGGACATCCAACTGTCCTGGCTCTTCTTGACCTCTCAGTGGCGTTCAATACCGTCGACCACGGTATCCTTCTGGGAAGGCTCCAAGGATTGGGGATCCAAGGCACAGTGTGGGCTTGGGCTTGGTTTTCCTCATTTGTGAGGGGCCGGACCCAGTCGGTGTGGTTGGAGGGTGAGATGTCCAGTCCTAGGCAGCTCCAATACGGGGTGCCTCAGGGCTCAGGGCTCTTACCTCTTCTATTTAATATCTACATTAAATCGCTGGGTGAGATCATCCGTTCCCATGGGGTGAGGTACCATCAGTATGCAGATGACACCCAACTGTATATCTCAGCCCATGGGGACCCAAGCGGTGCAGTGGAAGTCCTTTCCAGGTGCCTGGAGGCTGTCAAGGTCTGGATGGGGGACAACGGGCTACAACTGAATCCTGGCAAGACTGAGTGGCTATGGGTTGGGGGTCCTGTGTTATCTCAGGAACTACCACCTTTGGTTCTGGATGGGGCAGTTCTGCCCCAATCAGAACCGGTATGTAATTTGGGGGTCCTCCTGGACTCGCAACTACTGCTCAAAGAGCAGGTGGCAGTCGTGGCCAGGAGGGCCTTTGCACAAATTTGTGTGATTCGCCAATTACAGCCGATCCTAGACCGGGACTCCTTGCTCATGGTCACACATGCCTTGGTCACCTCCAGACTTGATTATTGTAATGCGCTCTACATTGGGCTGCCCTTGGTGACCATTCAGAAGCTTCAGCTGGTCCAGAATGCAGCTGCACGAGTAGTGGTGGGATGTAGGCGTTGTGCCCGAGCTTCACTGCTACTGAAGGAGCTGCACTGGCTCACAGTTTGCCTCCGGGTGCAATTCAAGGTGCTGGTTATTACCTTTAAAGCCCTACATGATAGTGTACCAGGATACTTAAGAGACCGCATCGTCCCAAGGACATCTGCCCATCCCACCAGAGTGGACCGGAGAGGCTCTCTGGTTGTGCCATCAGCCAGAGAGGTGCACCTCACTCGCACGAGAAGGAGGGCCTTCTCGGTGTCCACTCCGGCCCGTTGGAACCTCCTGCCAATAGAACTACGCATGCAGATGGAGTTGCTGCCCTTTAGAAAAGGAGTGAAAACCTGGCTGGCAGGTTTGGTCTGGGGAGTGGATGGTGCAATTTCCCCAGCCAATTGGTTGGTGTGACCCCAGTATGTCTGTGTTGTAATTTTTTGATTTTAATACCAAGTTTTTTTAAGTTTTTAATTTTTTAAATTGATTTTATAATTGTTGTAAATCGCCCTGGGTCCCTTTTGGGAGGAGGGCGATAAACAAATTTAAATAAATAAATAAATAAAACCTAAAAAGGATAAATGTCAGTTGTGTTGAACACTGCTGCCCCAATAGGTCTATAAAATTCAATAGCAATCTTAGGAGAATGTTCAAGCATCAGACTCTCTGACCCAACAGTAACAATGTTTTAATAGAGGTTTTTATGATTTAATGAGACAGTTATTGCTTCAGTTATCAAAACTCCCTGTTAAAACAACAAGCCATGTGATCTCCCCAAAGAGTAACAGAATGTCAAAGAGTAACTATATAGTCACCTTCATTTTCCAGAAATTGACCAAAGCAGCAGTGGAACCTCCATCCATAGCCATCAGGAATTCACCTGGATCTGGAAGCCTCTGAACATGAAACATACAACAAATAAATAATGTCTAATAGCTACTGGTGGTCAGTGGTTTGAGCAGGTGGTGGGAGGAGGAAGAAAATGTCACCCATTGGATAAGATGTCTTAACCTCAGAATGTTATAGAACTCCTTGTCCTGTGGAGTTTGAAAACTGACAACTATATCCTCGCCTTTTGTATTTCCTAATTAATTATTTATATAATCACTTGGAAATTGTATAAACTCCTACCTAAATTCCCAGAAGGCTGACGGAGAGGAGATGCAACTTTTATTTTCAAATTAAATTCCACTTAGATGCATAACTTTAGAACTTGGAGAAGTTGATATTTCACACTACAAACCAGTGATGGGATGTTACAGGTTCGCACCAGTTTGCCAGAACCGGTAGTAACTTTTCCCAGTGTCCCGGAGAACTGGTAGCAGCTTTTGGAGGGAACCACCTCAGGGGCTTACCTTTTTACCAGTTCCCCTACTGCGCATGCATGCCAAGCACTTGGTGTGCATGTGCACCTACAGCACTTGGTGCGCGACCTCCTTGCTGTCTTCCCAAGTGGGGAGGAGGAAGAGAAGCTGCTAGCCTGAAGCTCCTATAGCCTGCTCCCCAGGGTAAGTGACTCACCTTTGGTTGTGGGGTGTGGGTGTGTATTTTAATGTGTATTTAATGTGTATTTATTTGTTATGTCTTATAATGTGAAAAACTATATTGTTAGTTTTAGTAGTGTTATGTTATAATTTTTATTATTTATTTATTTATTATGTATTATTTTGATTTTTTTAAAAAAATAGAAGTCACATGACCAACTTTGGCCCTGCCCACAGGTCACATGGTGCCGTCCATGATATTGGCCCCACCCACAAATTAGGCTCCACCCACATTGTTGGCTCCGACCACAAATTAGGCTCCACTCACTGTGTGTTAGTAAAATTTTTGACATCCCACCACTGCTACAAACCCCAGATTTTCCCAGCCAAGGTGGGAGCTGTTGCCAAAAAGTTACTCACAAAACAGCTAGAGCCAGGCTTTCCCAAAACTACAATATTCTAGAGTAGATGAGACATTAATGTATGCATCTGTAAGATTTCTAGAACTGTCAATGGTTTCACTCTTTGTCTGATTGCACAGGAAATCAATTTCTCAAAAACAATTTGCCAAATGGTACTTGACTATTTTGCCCTCCATCCAAGCTTCTATGAGAGCTACAATTTTAAAAAAATATGCCTTGGAATCCAGACCAGATGAAGATCTAAACAGGCACTAGATGTTATGCCTAGGCTCTAAGTAAAACTCAGTAATAGAGCCTTCGTGGTGCTATTGTCAGGCTGCAGTTCTGCTCACATTGTGAATTCTATCCTGAAGGGCTCATGGTTGACTTAGCCTTCAATCCTTCTGAAGTGAGTAAAATGAATACTAGGAACAAAAATGGTAATTACTTTGTGAACTGCTAAGAGAGTGCTCTATGCACTACAGGGCAGTATATATAAGTGTGTTTGCTATTGCTAATATAACAAAATATGTGAAAGTTTACCTAACATTTCTGTTAATGTCTTAGAAATTGTCTGTAATAATTTATTATTATGTACTTATTTTGTATATATTGCTTTTTGTTCATAAATATATATAAAGAAATTGTCCATCATGAACTGCAGCCTCTTCCACTCCTACCTCTAGGATTTGATCATGTAAATCATATTAATAACCAGGTAACTGCAATTATATAATAATGAATGTAATAGTGCAATAAATCATTAGGAAAGTAAAATGACATAATGTTATAGATCCCCTTGGCTTAAATTACAGAGGAGTGACTGTTAATTTATACCAGAATTTTTTTAACTTGGCATCAAAGGTCTCTTGATATAATACTCCAAAATACATTACTATTTAGGTATACTTATTCAAAGCATTAAAACCCTTCTTTGATTGGTTTATGGACTAATAATCAGTGCCCAAGCAGATAAATGATGAGGCTGAAGGCCAAACTATGAGTGGGATTGGATATTAGCCAAGTGGCAAACTGCAATTATCATTTGTGGAGTTCAGCGAGCACTTAATTTTATTGATACAATCTCTGTATAGCCACACAGGTTTCATAGGAAGTTTGCTCTGTAAATAAATTGAATTATCCAAGGTCTGAATTTTCAGAATAGAAATTTGTAGGAAGAAGAAAAATCCTTCCTTTTCCCAAGACTTTCTGGTTTTCATGTGGTGCCTCAAACCACCACCACTACCATTTTAAAAAAAGGACCGTCCTCAGTTTTGAAGTAACAAGGAACACAAGTAAAGGAGGATATAGCTAAAGATCTCAATCTCCCCTACATCACTTGGAGGACCCTGAATAGGCTGAGGGTTGGAGTCCCTAAATGCAAGACCAACATGCTCAAGTGGGGATTGCTGGCAGACAACAACACATTTACTGATCTGCCAATTGCTGCCAGATGAGGACTTAGGTTTGGGCAATGACAAAATGAAGAAAGTGGCTTCATTTTGGCAGTCAAGGGTTTGATTGGGACGAAGAAGAAGAGGAGGAGGAGGAGGAGGGGGAGGAGGTTTGGAAGTACAGTTGTACTTCAATTAAAGAGCATAATGCGTTCTACAGGATTGCTCTTTAAGCGAGTTTGCTCTTTAAGCGAAACACCATTGTAAGTGACCAATTGTGACTTCTGACGGGAGGGATTGTGAACCCCAATTTATTTGTTAAGCGAGTTTTTGGTTCGTTTTAGTTGTTAAGTGAAACAACCATTCAGAGAATATTCTGCTCTTTAAGCAAGTTACTCTCTAAGCGAGGTGCTCTTTATGGGAGGTTTTACTGTAGTGACATCATAAACCTCATTCAGGAGGAATACCTGAAAGCCCTGAGAACCCTACACATAGTAGGGTTACGAGCCCCAATCACCATGTGCCCTTCACAAGGTGGACATTGATCAGATCTCCATCCACTGAATGCAATGAAAAAGAACTTATTCATAATGGTTGTCCTTATAAATGTCTCTTGCTATTATCATGGAGGTTCAAGTGCCAAGAGGGTGGTTTGCTAGTACTGTACTGTATATAAAAGAAAAGATACAGCATCTGGATTATATTAATTTCCCGCAATTTAAATGAAATTAAGATGATGTTCATATAAACCAGGGGTGGACCGGTCATGTGGTTCAGGGGCTGGCCACTATGTCCTGAGGCCTGGATCCAGCCCTCGATGCTAATTCATCCAGCCCGCAAAGCCCTCATTGCTCCCAGAAGTGGAAGTAAAACACACCTGTACGGGAACGTTTCACTTCTACTTCCAGGAGTAATGAGGGCTTTGCAGGCCAGATGAATTGGCGTTGGGGGCCAAGTCTGGCCTTCAGGCCATAGTTTGGGCACCCCTGATATAAACTGCTAGAGTTCCAAAAAAACTGCTAACTGTGATACATTCAGGTCACTGCTATGCTGTTGTCACGTGTAGATGCAATTATTCCAATATTTGGTAATAAGATGTAGAACTCATTGGTCAATTGAAAGTGTGTGCAGAGAATTCTATGCACTTTGTGTCTGTGCATTGAGAAAAGGCAGTGTTCCCAGCTGTACAAACAGATTCTCCTTCATAGAGAGGTATGTATGAACACGGTTATATGCATGCCTTTAGCTGAACCCAGTAAGGATGAGACCAAAGCCTGCTACTCTCACCCTGCTCTTCATCTTTCATCCTTTCAGTGAATACATTTTTAAGCAAAGAGGATTAACGTCAAAGAAATGTGATAGTCTAAACAGCTGGTATATGAGTGCTCCAGTGCTACAATACTCTGGAGGCAGAAAAGCAGAAGTAGACAAAAATGGGATGAGAAAGAGCTCATAACATAAACCCTGGTTAACTTCAAAGCACTAACAGCATATAGCTTTACTTCTGAGCCTTCTATGAAAACTGTTTCCACTGGAGAAAAGGAAGAGGACCACAGAAGGGAAGTACACAATCTCATTCTCAACATAAAGGGTGTGGCACAAGCACATAATCTTCTCATGCCGGCAAGAATATTGGTTTATATTCTTCATACATTTTAGTATGTAAGTGGAGGAATGGAATAGTAATAACCACAGGAATCTCAAAATTCCTATTCTAATCAGACAATACTTGGTTTTCAACTGTTTATGTTATGTTTGTGGGAAAGCAGATTAAAAACTGTGCATCTATAATGATGCTGACCACTTTCCAGAAGCACAACATGTTGATTGGGCTGGCTTTTCATGGCTGTGAGTGTATGTCATACATACATACACACATGCTTACATATTGGAGAGCCAGAGAATTACAATGAGAGAAAATACAGGAGATAGAATCATCTCTGAATTCCACTCCATTACTTCAAAAGACATTGGGTTCATGAAGTCTGCACTGCTGAGCTGGTAAATTAGAAATTCACAACACTGTTTTGTTATTGCAGCCTGACTGCATTAATGGATGCAAGGACTGAATTCATCTGAAAAGCCAAAATAGGAAGAATAGCTAGTAGCCTACCCTGAGTCCTCAGGATAGAAAAAAATAAATAGTCAATATATTTTCATAGGAAACCCTTCTTGATTAGGTTCAATTTCCAGATCTCAGTACATGGAGAATCATACAGTGAGACATCTTTTGACATAGAGGTGGGTTTTGTTGGGGGCAAAATGTCAAATTAACAAAAAATACCCCCCCCCAAAGGAAACTGGCGATCAGAGCATCCGATCCCCAAGTGCTGCATGAGTTCCTGCCTCTGTCCCAGCTCCTGCCAACCTAGCAGTTTGAAAGCAAGAAATTGCAAGTAGGTAAATAGGTACCACTTTGATAGGAAGATTAACAGCATTCTGTGCACTCCAGTGCCTAGTCATACTTGCTACACATTCACAGAAATGTTTGAAAACACCAGGCCCCAGCTGGTTCCAACACCACCCTCCGAGGCCAGGAGTGAAAAAGCCAGGTGCAGTTCTGGGAGGAAGAAACACCATTCCCCAGCTGATTCCAGCCCCACCCTCTTCCAGCCAGCCTGACTGTTATGTTTGCTAAACTTTTTCTAGGCTGGGGTTTTGTGGCAGCACCTACATGTTGGATGGACACATTGCCCTTCTCCTTTCCCTTGGACAGAAGGAAGGGGAGTAGTCGGTTGGTGGCCACCACCTTAATGGGTAGGATCTGGGGTGGGTAGGGTGGGGATGCCTTTTTGTAACATTTTTTTCCTTTGTAAGATTGTGTAATGTTCCTATGTTTTTTGTAATATTTTTGTAACTTTATGACGTATATTGGGGTTTTATCTTACTGTATTGTATTTTATGATATTCTATTGTTTGAATTAATGATGTATATTTCACTATATTGTGACATTGTGTTGTTCTATTGAATTGTTACATTGTATTTGATTGTATGTTGTGAACCACCCTGAATCGGTTTTCACCGAGTAGGGCAGCATATAAATTCAATAATAATAATAATAATAATAATAATAATAATAATAATAATAATAATAATAATAATAATAATAATAATAATAATAATAATAATAATAATAATAATAATAATAATAATAATAATAATAATAATAATAATAATGCAGAGTGCTGGCTCTTTGGCTATAAATGGAGATGAGTACTGAACCCTAGAGTCAGATATGACTGGCTTTCGAGCAAAGGCAACCTTTACCTTTACTAATAGTGGAAAAACTGCTGCTGCTGCTGCTACTGTACTACTAGTAGTAGAAGCAGCAGCAGCAGCACCTTATTAGAACCAAAACTACCTGTAGTCCTGCTAGTTTCAGATGGCATTGCCAACAATAAACAAGACCATTACTCAATTATTAATCTACATAAAGCTTCTAAACTTATTCAAAAATTGGATCCATCATGGCAAAATGAAGTAAAGGTGTTTTTCCATTTTGATTTATGAGAATATTGATATTCATATTTTGCAATTATGGCACTCCCATGTCCCATTGTAAAGAAACAAAATGATTTGACCTCCATTTCATTCAGTACAAGAATTTGATCAAAACTGTAACAGCAATCAAATTTCTCCTCTGTGAGTGGGTGGGTAGGGACACGCTTAGCTACAGTTTGAGGACTCTGATAGATTAATTCCATTCTCTTGCAGACTCTGGATATTCAGGTGAGAAAAAAAGAAGGTAGTTTCACAGCTTATACATATGCCTTTATTTTCAGAAGGAAGTTAAAACTCATTTTTTTTCCCTCCTGCCATTCTTTATCTCATTCATCTGCTTCCCCCTCTACTGAAGCCTGGCTACTCAAAACAAGATCTGACTTTGTTTTACTGTTTCATCAGCTTCCCTGTATAGCAATCCATAATATGATCTCACCTGTGATTTATGCCACAGGAACTAAAACTTAACTGTCCATGAAATTTACTGCATATTGTTTGATTCATTTCTATGGAGCCTACACCAAATACTATCTATATTTCAAATATTACCCTTGCAGCAGCTCTTTCATCAGAATGATTAAACATAATTCAAATGCAAATATGAAATTGCTGTGAGAATTTGTTACTGAAGGATTAAAAATTAGTTGGAGGCTTTAAAAAAAAAACCTCTTTGCAATTTATTGGCTTGGTCATTTTGCCAGAAGTTATACCCCATAAGACTGGTATTTTTCAGAAATTAAATTTTCCCTGGCAAAAAGTCTTGATATTCCTTTGGGATCTCTTCCTCATGGGGAAGTCATTGGAAACTGCAGGATAACAGGTAAAATCCTTCTGATGGTGCTGATTTTAAGGACTCAAAGACTTTTTTCTTTAATTTACAAATAGTTACCACAATTTATGATGTAATCAGCCTTACACAGTCCACATTGTGAAACAGGCATTCAGCCATAATCTTTTCCTATCATAGGATGGCAGCTGCCATGCTTCATGTAATCTGTAACAGAAGTAAAGGTAAAGCTCTCCTTTGCTCGAAAGCCAGTCGTATCCAACTCTAGGGGGCAGTGCTCATCATTTCCATGTAGAACAAAAGAGCCACTGCTGTCTACATCTGCAGACATTTCAGTGCTCATTTGGTAGGCATGACTAGAAGTCAGAGTGCAGGGAATGCTGTTGCCTTTCCCACCAAAGTGGTATCTATTTACTTGCAGTTTCTTGCTTTTGAACTGCTAGATTGGCAGGAGCTAGGACAGATGACAAGAGCACATCCTGTCATGCAGCACCCAGGCGTCGAACTGCTGACCTGCCAACTTTTCGATCATCAAGCTCAGCATTTTAACAACCAAGTCACCATGTCCCATCATAACATAGATATGCAATACTCAGCTTCATTATAATTATTTCTTGTTTGGAGATGCAGTTGCATTCCCATGTGAAACGTTTTTGGGTAGGACGTGTTTAGTGCCAACCAATATCTCTCCCCAGTTTACTGGTGGAATTAATTTGAGGGTCAGGTCATGGAAAGATCTTGGCAGTGATCTTTCCCTTCCTCCATGGAAAGACTGTGCTAACTCTATCCATCCATCCATTCATCCATCAATTAACTAATTAATGGCCGCTATTGTTTTCTTATTCCTGTTTTTTAGTGTTCATTGCTTCTAGCAAGTCAACATTGAAGCTCACAACATCCTAAAATATTTTAAATATATGGGGCTTGTCCCCACAAGTAATTTTTTCCAAGCTCTGTTTCTGAAACTTCACCCGAATGTTATTTTCATCCCAGGAGAAAAAATTCAGAGAGATCTAGATGGACATTTTCTGCTTCTGCAGAAGGTAGAACCCAAACAAATTCAGTCAAAAATCAAAAGAAAGGGAATTCTGACTAAACATTAGGAAGAAAATGCTGGTTGTACGAACTGTTTATCAGTGCAGTGGATCACCACAGACAATTGTAGACTCTTTTTTCATTTGAGGTTTTAAACAATAGTTGGACGCTTTAATGGTGAAATTGGCAAAGGGTAGAGATAAATTATCCCTTACAGTCGCTTCCAGTTCTGCAATTGCATAACTACTGCCAGGATTTGATTCTGGCCCAATATTGTAAAGTTCAGAGCTCTTGAAAGAGATAAAATAACTCAATGAGCCATTGGTCTAGTGGCAGAAGGAAAAAAAGGGGGCTTGATATGCTGGGCTTCGAATTGTACTAAAGTATGTCTGCCTGGGGGAGTTGGGATCCCCTGAGAGAAACAGGCTGTCTAGTTCTAAAGAGGGCTTTCTACAAGATAAATCTTCTCTAGACTTGAGTATGTAAAGATCAAGTTCAAATAAAATATATAAACACCAAGAGTTTGATGACTTGTATGTTTTTGTTTAATAAGAGAAAGATAAAATGAAGAAGTGGATATCATAAGATAAAAACGTACATATTAAAATCTGGTACACAGCTTCTTTTATCAAACATTCATATTTAATATTATATTAAAGCAAAACAAAAAGACAAGTTTAGACACAGAGCCAAAACACATTACAACACAGCTATAATCAAACATACAGTAAGAATGGTGAAAGAAAAATACAGTATGTACAACTTTCTTGAGAAACTGAAGGCACAATCCTAACTAGCGGAGATGGCTGAGGGCTGGCTGAACTGGCACTAAAGTTGCAGAGGTTGAGTTGAAGCCAAACCCCTCCCATGTTAGGGATGTTGGAAATTGCTTGAGTCTACTCTTGTTTTGTGCCAGCAGATAGGCTAAGTGTAGGTTGGATACAGTAGGCTGGATCAACTCCTCACTTCCCCAACCCCCTTTTAACTTTTCTGCTATTTGATCTCAGCCAGGACAGCAGTAGTACCAACAAATCTGAGATCAGACATTACAAGGGAATTGTTCCTGTATAACAGCTGTTGTACTAGCACAAGAGGATTCAGCCCATTCTAACCTATTAGAGCTGTGAATCTGAATTATGCTTCGTCTGTGCTCTGATGCAGCAATTCATGGTGCTGGTTATTACCTTTAAAGCCCTACATGGTAGTGGGCCAGGATACTTAAGAGACTGTGTCACCCTGAGAACATCTTTCCATCCCACTAGAGCAGACTGGAGAGGTTCTCTGGTCATACCTTCAGCTAGAGGGGCTCATCTCTCTAGCACGAGAAGGAGGGCCTTTTCTGTGTCTGCTCCGGCCCTATGGAACCTTCTGCCAATGGGATTGCATCTCCAGATGGAGTTGCTGCCCTTTAGGAAAGGAGTGAAGACTTGGCTGGCGGGGCATGTGTGGGGAGTGGGCCAGACGGCCAACTCGGTCGCCTGGCTCTCTTAAATATTCCACCTTTCTCCTTGGTGTTTTTAACTTGAATTTTAATTTTTAATTCTAATTTAATTTTATTCTAATTTTTAACTTGATTGTATGGATGTGTTTTAATTGTTTTTAGTTGTAAAGCTGCACTGAGTCTTTGGAGGAGGGTGGGGTACAAATGAAAAATAAATAAATAAAAATCACTGTGTATTTGGACAGTGCAACTCCTTGTTGTTGGACATAATACCAAGCACATTTATGCTAGCATAATATTACTCTTTTTTTCCTCCATATGATTTCAAGTTAATGTTGACTTATGGTGACTCTTTTCAGGGTTTTCCAGATAAGAATACTAAGGACTTTACTATTCCCTTCTTCTAGAGTAGTGTTTCCCAACCTTTGGTTTTTGGACCTCAATTCCCAGAAGTCTAAGTCAACTCCCCAAAGCACTGACCAGCCAATGTACTGACTTAGGCTTCTGGGAATTGAAGTCCCCTTGTGGGGCATGGACCCCATGTTGGGAACCACAGTTCTAGAGACATCATGGGACTGTGCAGCTTACCCAAGCCCCAAGCTCTGAGCTCTCCAGCAACTATCATAATCAGGATACTGGCCAATGTTTCCAGTGATCAACATAACTGAGGTCATTACTGTAACTGCACTGGTTTCAAATAAAATAAATTAATTAACAGTCAAGTCAACTGCTGCTTCTGTCATACAATAGCCTTTGAAGAATAATTGTCCACAATAAAGTCCCTGACATGCTTTTTTTCCTATATGAACCATAACTTAGATTTCAGCCATGCAGTATCAAATGTAACTCTGTAAACACCAGGCAGCCTGAATACATGCATGATCCTTCTTCTTTCCATTCAAATTGTGAAGTATGTTTAGGCATCAGTGAGACCTTCATACTTTATCTTCAATACAGTCAATACACTGAACCCAGTGACATCTTTTGAATGGGGCAGGGGGCACCTCTGATGATTTTAGGATGAGCAATCTATGAGTAACATTGACATTTTACTTCTGTTGAAATTTTGTTTCCATGAAATCAAGCAGGCTGATATAAGGTACTGGTAGGTTTCTTTTCTTCTTGTAGTTCCTAAATTTGTTAAAACCTGAGGTGGAATGTTTTGGTTCACAAAAAGTTTCATTTAACACTTCCGGCTCAAAATTTATATCACTGCTAGAATACCCTACTCCTTGTGAGTAGGAATGCACAAAATTGCATTATAAGCCTCATGGATTTCAACACAGCTTACTTTTCAGTAGTGTGCTGTTTGAAATAATGTTGCGGTCATTTTATGGAAATGATATTAAAAATGCAACACTCTGGAAAGTGTAGGAGTGAAGTTCAAAATTATAGCCTAAGGAAAGGAATGTGTCAAATGACTGGAATGTTCTCTCAAAAAAGTAACATCATTTTAAGCTATTGGCAAAGATTTGATGTTCAGTCTGAGCCCTGTCAAAATAACATAGTATTTTCCAG
Source organism: Furcifer pardalis (assembly GCA_030440675.1). NCBI lineage: Eukaryota > Metazoa > Chordata > Lepidosauria > Squamata > Chamaeleonidae > Furcifer > Furcifer pardalis. The sequence continues at coordinate 77,140,337 of CP126891.1, forward strand.
TGCTATTCTTACATGTCTAGAATATATTAATATTGTGGGGCATAGTAATTTGGATGTCTATTAGCCTATAAAAGCAGATTTTTAGGAAAACAGAGTATTAGTTGTGATTATCTACATATTGCAGTATCTACATCTAGAAAATAAAATATACGCAAACCATTCTCTATTAAGTATTCATATTTTTGGAGTGAACCTCATGATGTTCTGAGAAAATCATCTAGGAAATAATGTACATACTTTTTTTCAAAACAAAGGAATGCCAAGAACTTAATTATAGAATTTAAATGATAAGCTCATAGCAAAGTACCTTATGTGACATTCACACATTACCAAATTTGGAACAAGACCACCGAAGATTGATAAGACCAGGGCTTCGTAACCTACAGTCTGTGAGCCAAATCTGGCCTGCAGCATCAAAGAATCCACCCCTGACCTTGCTCCAGATGCCCCCACTGCCCCCCCCCAATTAGCCTTGGACTTATTTATGGCTATCATAAATCCATTTACAACAGCCATAAATGAGTCCATGTAGTAAATGTGTTTACTACAGCTGTAAATGAGTCCATGGCCATCATAAACATGTTTATGGCAGCCAAGGACATGTTTTATGGCAGCATTTACAGTGGGGGGAACCACCAGTCCAGCCCGCTCTACTGTCTGAGGGCATGTGGTCCGACCCGCAGCTAAAAAATGTTGAGAACCCCTGAACTAGACTCATACTGTTGGTATGTCAAAATGAAACTGACTTATAGTGATCCTAATAGGGCTTTAATGGTGAGAGATTAAAGGAGTGGTTTTACCAATTCCACTCCCTTAGTGAGCTTTCATGGCTAAACAGAGATTAGAACACAGATTTCCTGATTCCTAGTCCATCATTTCATCCACTTCACTACACTGAGTATCTTCTGTATCGTAATGGCTTCTTGAGGTTTCCTTTCCTAGACTAGCTGGAGATACCAGACATTGCAACTGAATCATGATCATTCCATTAGATCAGTGTTTCCTAGCCTTTGGTTTTTGGACTTCAATTCCCAGAAGCCATAAATCAGTATATTGACTGAACAGTGCTTTGGTGGATTAATTTAGGCTTCTGGTAATTGAAGTAAAAAAAAAAAACCCAAAGGTTGGGAAACACTGCCCTGGATTAGAGATCCTCAAACTTGGCTCTCCAGATGTTCTTGGACCTCAATTCCCAGAAGTCCTGATCAGCAGTTGTGCTGACTTGGGCTTCTGGGAATTGAAGTCTAAGAACACATGGAGAGCCATGTTTGCTGACCCCTGCCCTAGATCAGCATTTCCCAAACTTTGTTGGGGGGGGGGGTTACTTTAATTCCCAGAAGCCTAAGTCAATTCCCCAAAGCACTGATCAGCCAATGTCCTGACTTAGGCTTCTGAGAATTTAAGTCCACCAGTGTTCCATGGAACTTAGTTTGGGAAACACTGCCTTAGGTCATCCAAATCTGAGTACAGGCAATGCTCTATGCTTTCTCCTTCTATTGACAGCTACAAATTTCACCAAACACAGTTTCTGACTGTACTGTAGTGTTCAACTACGATGCCATTGTTTTGAACATTTATAGAGAGTACTTGAAAAGTCACTATGGGTTGCTGTCAGCTATTTCTGATGGGGGAATGGTGTTGGAAAATGGCAATGCTTCAGCTAAATAGACCTGCTGCAAGGCAAAGACAGAAAGGAGCAAGGTGTTCTTGGAGTAGTACAAGTGAGGGTCAGGAATGGCTACTAAATTTCTGCAACTGGGCAATGATGATAAAGGAGGCAACAACTGCACCTGCAGCCTTTGGAAACACATGCCTGTAAAGATTTTATCAGAACACACCCACAAAGCAAGTACATAACAAGGAAAGTGCTAGAAACAACTAGACTCTCACTCCCACCATCAGATAAAGGCTGTCTGAGTACTTGTCTTTGCTAGCAATTGCTAAGCTCAGGCAATTTATGGTTGAGAATGTGAATACTGTACAGGCGTGTGTGACTTAGTGACGTAATGCCTGAAATGAATCTCAATAATGTTTTCTTTGGGGGGGGGGAGCATGAAATGCTTGATCTGAGAATTGATGTTTCTTGCTGTTAATGATGTTTGGGTCTCCATAACAATAATATATTCTGTTGCAAACATGAGCCTTTAATAAATTTAAAATCTATTTGTGCCTAATGCTTGCACTGAAGGCTATCTGTACAATTTTTAATATTTGAGAACTTTTACATTGTCAAAATCATCCTTTCAGACATAAAGTTGTTACAGTAAGTCATGTGATCAAAGGTAGTCTCCAAAATGCTGAAATTTCATTGTACAGATCATGGAATCAATATCTGCATGTGTGGTTGGTAATGCCAGGTGATTTTCTGATGTAATTAAACTTTATACAATGATGAATATCAGGAAAACCGTCTTAACTGATAGAGCAGTATGACAGTGGAACCATCTGCCTTAAGAGGTGGTGTGAGCTCGAACACTAGAAAAATTCAAGAGAGAATTGGACAACAATCTGTCAGACCTGCTTTGATTTGGATTCCTGCATTGAGCAGGTGGGAGAGATTGATGGCCTAAAGACCGCTTCCAGCTTAGTGATCCTATGATTTTATGCTTAATACTTTTAGATTTCAATGTGCTTGACAACAAATATTAATGTCAGCATACTGATAATTTTACAATAGTCTGAAAGCAGGCACAATATCACTTTCTCAACCAGTGGTTTATAGTAATCCCCATGAGGCACAGACATAATATAGGTGAGATCAAGGGGTTTCATAACATGAAATGATGGAATTTTTTTAGAGAGAATTTTTATCATAACAGTAACACTTGTTCTTAATAATACTGCCACATTTATTACCTTTGAATTTCACAGCCACTATAGCATTTACGCATGCATGGGTGCATTTTACTTCTGCTTCCAACAGCTTTTACGCATGTCTGGGTACATTTTACTTCCACTTCCAGTAGCAGTGAGGGTGGTGCAGGTTGGATTATTTGGCCCTTTTGGCTGTATTTTGGTCACCCCTGCTGTAACCTAATGATCCCTTTCCAGAAATGGCCACAGCTGGTGAAGCAGACAAAGGTGCTCTTTAAAAGGTCCCTGATACCAGCCAGATCTCTACTTGATCTCCAGGAATGCCCTCAAGCTGCAAACATATTATTCAGAATGAGTACAGTTCCAGGAAAGTCAACTTGAACACCAATTCCCTGACACCCAAAAAAATCATCTACCACCGCAGTTCTACTTTGCCAGGATCCCATCTCAGTTTACCAGCCATTATCCAGCCCATTACTAAACACAATTCAGTACCATACTCAGAGGAATACGAGCTGCTGTGAAGGAATTTCCTTCCATGGTGTTCACAGAACATTTGTCCAGGGTTTTACAGAATGTCACATTGAAAGCAGGTGTATAAATATTGTAAATATATACATAAATGCAAGTAAAATATGACATGATCATTGCTCCAACTCTGCCATCCATCACTCAGCTCACTTCATTTTCAAAATGCAGTCATTTTATCCCAACTCAAAATATGTTATACTCAAAGTGACTTGCTATTCAGTCCCATGCACTTATATTTCTGAATACCCTTCATGCAACTGTGACCTAATATGGACCTAATGAGCATCTCTCTGCTCTGGAGTGAATGTCAATGCTGTCTTATTGTACAGCCTTTTATTTGATTTTCTTTGCTATTCAAATGACTGTCTGATAAATGATGAATGCAAGGTGGCATTAAGTTTTAATTAATTGGGGGTAAATCAGATACAGCCAAATGACTGCCAGATAACTGCAAAAATACATATACCCAGTATTCTTGTATGCTCACTTCCTTTAAATATAGATGAGTCTACCACACAAAACTGGAGACAAGATTTTAAAATATTCTGCAATGCTAATAAAGATGCCTGTTATGACCTGATGGGAGAAATGAACGTTTTATTCTTCCTTTGAGATCTAGAGGATTTTTCCTCCCTCTAAGGCAGGGGTTGAGGGAGATTCCATCACATTTGCTTTGTCACACCTTAGGTTCAAGAAGGCATCTGTACCTAAAGCTGTAGGATTAACAATGTCACCTGGGCTAATGATAGCCACCTCTGAGTGGTGCTAGTAAGTAAGTAAGTAAGTAAGTAAGTAAGTAAGTAAGTAAGTAAGTAAGTAAGTAAGTAAGTAAGTAGATGTTGTGGAAGTAGCCTAACCTCCCTTAGAATGGAATTCCATACCCTGTAATAAGAACTATACATAACTAGATACAGTATTTATTTCTCTGTCCCAGCTAAATGACTATGGACACAGTTTTACATGGATGTTGATAGCATTTTTTTGTTGTTGTTCAGTCTCACAGTCGATTCCAACCCTTTGCGACCCCATGGACCACTTTCCACCAGGCACTTCTATCCTCCACCATCCTCCTCAACTCGCTCAGTTCTGTGCCCATTGTCTCTACAATACCATCTAACCATCTCATTTTTGGCCGCCGCCTTCTTCTTTTACCATCCACCTTTCCCAGCATCAAGGCCTTCTCAAGCGAATCCTCTCTTCTCATTTGATGTCCAATTACCTTAGTTTCATCTTTACAATTTGACTTTCCAAGGAGCATTCTGGGTTGATTTCTTCTAAGATTGACCTATTTGTTCTCCTTGCTGTCCAGGGGACCCTCAAACTCTCCTCCAACACCACATCTCAAAGGCATCTATTCTTCTGCGCTTAGCTTTCCTAATGGTCCAGCTCTCACATCCATACATTGCCACAGGGAATACCATTGCTTTGACAATACGAATTTTTGTTTTCAATATGATGTCTCTACTTTTCATTATGCTCCCCAGGTTTCTCATCGCTTGCCTCCCAAGAATCGGTCGCCTTTTTATTTCATGGCTGCAATCACCGTCTGCAGTGAGTTTTGATCCCAAGAGAGTAAAATCTGTCACTGCTTCTACTTCTTCCCCATCTATTTTCCAGTGACTGATAGGGCCTGTTGCCATGATTTTGGTTTTCTTGCTATTGAGTCTCAAGCCAGCTTTTTCACTTTCTTCTTTCAACCTAATCAGGAGCTTCTTTAGGTCCTCCTTACTTTCTGCCATGAGGGTGGTATCATCTGCATATCTCAAACTGTTGATGTTTCTCCCAGCAATTTTGATCCCAAATTGTGATTCATCCATCCCTGCATTGCGCATTATGTGTTCTGTGTATAAGTTGAATAAGCAGGGTGACAAAATGCAGCCTTGTCTTACTCCTTTTCCTATTCCAAACCACTCCGTCATTCCAAATTCTCCCCTAACTGTTCCTTCTTGATTCATGTACAGATTTCTCATGAGACATATAAGGTGTTCCGGTATTCCCATCTCTTTAATTACTTGCCACATTTTGTTGTGGTCAACACAGTCAAAGGCCTTGGTGTAGTCAATGAAACAGAAGTAGACTTGTTTCTGATATTCCTTTGTTTTTTCCATGATCCATCTTATGTTGGCAATGTGGTCTCTAGTCCCCCTGCCTCTTCTGAAACCTGCCTGCACTTCTGGTAATTCTCTCTCCACATACTGTTGCAGCCTATCCTGTATTATCTTGAGCATCACCTTGCTGGCGTGAGGGATGAGCACAATTGTTCGATAATTTGAACATTCTTTGGCATTACCCTTTTTGGGGATTGGAACGTATACTGATCTTTTCCAGTCCTGTGGCCATTGTTGTGTTTTCCAAATCTGCCGGCATATAGAATGTAGTAATTTGATTCCATCATCTTTTAGGGCTTTGAAAAGTTCAACTTGGATACCATCATCTCCACTGGCTTTGTTGTTTGCAGTGCTTTTTAGGGCCTTTCTGATTTCACTCTCTAGGATGTCTGGCTCATGTTCCATGTTCTCATCATTGTGATTATCAGGGGTGTTGAGGTCCTTTTTGTAGAGTTCCTCTGTGTATTCTTTCCATCTTTTCTTAATCTCTTCTGCATCTGCTCACTCCTTGCCATTTTTGTCCTTTATCATGGTCATTTTTGCTTTAAATGTTCCCTTGAGTTCCCCAATTTTTTTTGAAAAGATCTCTAGTCTTGCCCTTGATATTGTTTTCCTCTATTTCTTTGCACTGTTCATTCAGGTAGGTTTCCTTATCTCTCCTTGCTTTTCTTTGAAATTCTGTATTCAAGTGACTGCGTAGTAATAGTAATAGTAATAGTAATAGTAATAGTAATAGTAATAGTAATAGTAATAGTAATAGTAATAGTAATAGTAATAGTAATAGTAATAGTAATAGTAATAGTAATAGTAATAGTAATAGTAATAGTAAACTGTTGAGTTGAACCCAAGTTGTGGGGATTCTTTCCATAGTTTATCAGTAGAAATGCACAGAAGTGGCTTGCCATAGGACTGTGCAGTTTGCCTAAGGTTATACTGGCTGACTCTTCTCCCAGGAGGCACTGTACGAATCAAACTAAACCACTCAGCTATCCCGCCAACTGGTAGCATAGCATTATTATAAACAACTCTCTAGCAAGATTCTGAAAACAGGGCCTGCAGCAGGTTTTATCTTAGGCCAACAGAAGAAATGAGAATGAAGGGATAGAGTCTGGATGTTGTTCTGCATAAGAAGGAAAGCTTATTGATTAAAAGGAGAGGAAGTATTATTTCGGTGACATTTATCTCCCTCTATTTCCAAGCAAATGCAGATAATTTTAACATTTGCATTCACTGGCACTAATTCTTTGTGTTAAGTGCCATATGATTGCACAAATTCAGCCATTATCAATTAAACCTTTGATGGGGAATATCTTCTGCTATTCATTGTAATGCATTAAATACAATGTCAATCTACATTTGCATGGGCAGCATATTGACTCTGAGCAATTAACCCTGATAGTTTCAAACACTTGCCTTTCTAACAAAGATTTTTTAAAATAGTTTCATGATATTTGCATCATTTTGCATACTGTAAAGTGCAAAGCTTGGTTTAAATACTTAACGCTACAATGAAAATGGCATGAAAAGAGCAGGGGCAGAGAGGAAAATGTGTAAAGGAGATTACATAAAATGGAAAGAGAATGTAAATAGAATCACACATTGACAGGTGAGAACTAAGCAAGAGAATGATCTTCATCATCCTCTAAATCAGGGGTCAGCAAACTTGGCTCTCCAGGTGTTCTTGGACTTCAGTTCCCAGAAGCCCAGGTCAGCACTCTTGCTGATTGGGACTTCTGGGAATTGAAGTCCAAGAACATCTGGAGAGCCAAGTTTGCTGACCCCTGCTCTAAATGAATATGAGCCTCAAGTCTGCTGGCTCAGATCCAGGAAGAACTTTATGGGAAGAACAAATATTCTTGAGGGTACGCAAGAGCAAAATCAAATTAGAAGATGGAGAAAGGAGCTCACTGGACAAGAAACAATATTAAAGAATACAGCTGAGGAACTCAACCTTCCTTATGTCACTTGGAGGATCCTGAATACACTGAGGGTTGGAGTCCCTAAATGCAAGCCCAACATACTCACGTGGGGGGTGCTGAAGGACAGCAACACATGGTGTGAATGCAGAAAGATACAGAATCCGGCTGGTATGCTGATTACTGCCAGAAACATGCACTGATGAGGACTTAAGTTTGGGCAACAACAAAGCGAAGAAAGTGGCTTCGTTTTGGCACTCCAGGGTTTGATCAGGACACAAAAGAAGAAGAAAACCTTGTCAGGAAACTAAAATTAAACACTCAAGGGAAAAGTAAAATTGAAATGCAGATCTGCTGTTCACAGTGTGCTTTTATGATCTTTTCTATGCTTCTCTTCACTCCTAAAGGCTACTATTGTGGTTTTTACAATGGAGATTTTTTTTTGTCTTTCTCTGTTCTGTTTCTACTTAAAACTGAAACATTGGCTTTCAGAAGATAACAACTCTCATTTAAAGTGAAAACAATAAGTAAGACTAGAGCCTCGAACTTAAGACCAGTCTTTACTTCAGGGTGGGGTATACAGAAAGAGCCTCCTTGAAGATTGTGGTATTTTTGAACCACAGTAGGCCATACCCTGGTAACGGCAACCTTGTGTTGCCCGCTAATCTTTCTCACACTAGGTCAGGCAAAGGGAACTGCAGAATGAACTCACAAAAAGGTGGCTTCATTTTGGCAATTTTATGTTTGGTCTAGACATGGAAGAAGGAGAACTCTAGGGCAAGGCCTGCCATTAGCCAAACTAACCACTGAGGTAGTAGACCACCAAAAGCCATTGGTTTTGCAATTCTCCCCCTTGGGATTTGCAGTTCCACCCACTGAGTCTCCCCCACCTAGGACAGTTGACACTGTATTGTACTGCATATTTTAAGAGAAATTGTCTGCACTCTAAGAGGAAACTCACTTAATACTCAGCACACAATCCATTCCTTGCTCTGAGAAGGCTTCACATCTCAGACAAGTATATGGAGAGCAACACCTTACATACTGTTGTCCCCAGAGTTGTTCCATTGTTGCCTACAGGACACCGGAGGAGGACAAAAAGCAATGGCCATTTATAAGTAGAGAAGGGTTGACGTGAGTCAGAATTGATTTGATGGCACATGATGATAAATAGCATAACTGCCACCTGCTGCCAAAACATATTCCTACCACCCATTTATGACAGTCCTCACAAACCATCCAATCTGTTACTTCTCTTCAGGTTTCATCATCTTGGTTTCAGGTGGCAGGCTAAAATCAAGCTTTCACTGGAAGCATCATTACCACACAGCAAAGGTAAGAGTGTGGCACATAATAGATCCCCACAGTGTCCTTCTATTTACTTGGTGGGAATTATAACCCTCCTAGAAAAGGAGCTAGATGGTTTACTCTCTTCCCATGTGAAGGTGATCCCAGTTGTCTCAGCTACTCTATGGGAGTAAAGAGCAGGCTTTCTCCAGAGATTTCTGCCATCCAGACCAAATCCAGGAATAGAACACTAATTAGGTCAACTCTGGTCCTACTTGTCATTTCCTAACCCATAAGCATCTAGTTTGACAACAGAAGCATCCAAGAAGCAGTCTATATATATTTGTTGTTGTTGTTCAGTCGCACAGTCAATTCCAACCCTTTGCAATCCCATGGACCACTGTCCGCCAGGCACTTCTGTCCTCCACCATCCTCTTCAACTTGCTCAGCTTTGTGCCCATTGTGTCTACAATACCATCTAGCCATCTCATTTTTGGCTGCCCCCTTCTTCTTTTGCCCTCCACCCTTCCCAGCATCAAGGCCTTATCAAGTGAATCCTCTCTTCTCATTTGATGTCCAAAGTACTTTAGCTTCATCTTTACTATTTGACCTTCTAGGGAGCAGTCAGGGTTAATTTTTTCTAAGATTGACCTATTTGTTCTCCTCGCTGTCCAGGGGACTCTCAAAACTCTCCTCCAACACCACAGCACAAAGGCATCTATTCTTCTGCGCTCAGCTTTCCTAATGGTATTCTAAACCAGGGATTCTCATCCTGCAGCCCATGGGGTGCATCTGGCCCATGACACCATTTCATGTAGCCCCCTACTGCCTCCACCACACCAGGAGGTGCCATGTGGTGGAGGAAGGGCAAAATGGCCATCCAGCCCCCGAAGCTGTCTGAGAGACCGTGAACCTGCCCCTGGCTTTAAAAATTTTGAGAACTCCTGTTCTAAACACTTGATTGATTGAGACAAATCTTTGGTGTCATGATCTTTTAACATGAACATACAGCAAGGCTATTATTCTGCAATATTATACTGAATTAATTTAAACATGTAAAACAAGAAGCATACATTTGACAGCTAGTTTTCAGCTGACTTAAATTTCATGGATTTGACTCTGATTCTTTTCCAAGTCATCAGAATAATCATTATACATCAAAACGGGCAATAAATGAAGTAACTGTGGGTTGGTCCCTATTTTTATCCAACCTGTTTAGATGGATTTGTGGTAGTTAACTTTTCTTCATTTGGTTCATTTGGTGGTTCTTTTTCTTCATTTGCAAAACTGTGCCATTAGAACATGTCAACCTAGCTAGTTCTTCTATACTTAAAATGGTTTCAATATTGATGGAGAAAATAACATAAACAGAATTAATTTCCCCTTCCTGTTAGGTAATGTCCCCTCAGGACCACAACACACGGTTGTATTTCTTCTCACACAAAATATTTTGTTTTTTATATCCATGTCTTGCCCATCCATGCATTTAAGATATTACAAGAATCTTGCCTGTAATGACCTTCTGCTGTCACGTCTGGTAACCATTCAGGTGGAAAGAAGAGTGGCTGCTTCTTTTCTCCCTGATAACCAAAAAGGGTTTATACTTAGATTAAATTCTCCAATAAGTACATGCTCTTGGCCTGTACTCAAGTGGTGACTATAATTTGAATATTTTAATATGCCAAAAATAAATAATTATAATAAAATTTATAATTATTTTATGCTAAATATAAATTAAAATATATTGTACTTGCATGTTATTAGTTGTGCCTTATTTCTTTGCTTTCTTTGTTGCTGTTTTGATGATTTTATATTTATACGTGGTGCACCAAAAGGGCAGGGTATAAGTGCCAAAAATCATTCAATCTATCTATTTATCCATCCATTCATCCATCAGTTAACTAATTAATGGCTGCTATTGTTTTCTTATTCCTGTCTTTTAGTGTTCATTGCTTCTAGCAAGTCAATATTGAAGCTCACAACATCCTAAAATATTTTAAATATATGGGACTTGTCCCCACAAGTAATTTTTTCCAAGCTCTGTTTCTGAAACTTCACCCAAATGTCATTTTCATCCCAGGAGCAAAATTCAGAGAGATCTAGATGGACATTTTCTGCTTCTGCAGAAGGTAGAACCCAAACAAATTCAGTCAAAAATCAAAAGAAAGGGAATTCTGACTAAACATTAGGAAGAAAATGCTGGTTGTGTGAACTGTTTATCAGTGCAGTGGATCACCACAGACAATTGTAGACTCTTTTTTCATTTGAGGTTTTAAACAATAGTTGGATGCTTTAATGGTGAAATTGGCAAAGGGTAGAGATAAATTATTCCTTACAGTCACTTCCACTTCTGCAATTGCATAACTACTGTCCGGATTTGATTCTGGCCCAATATTGTAAAGTTCAGAGCTCTGGGCTCTACCTGCCCAGAGGATAAGACTAACGTCCTCTGGCCAGGAGGAGGAATGGACTTCAGCTGTTTGTGCTGTGTTGCTTTTTCTTATTGTAAGCCGCCCTGAGTCGCCATGGTGAGTGGGCGGCAATATAAATCTAAATAAATAATAATAAATAATAATAATAAAATAACTCAATGAGCCATTGGTCTAGTGGCAGAAGGAAAAAAGGGGGCTCGATATACTGGGCTTCAAATTGTACTAAAGTATTTCTGCCTGGGGGAGTTGAGATCCCCTGAGAGAAACAGGCTGTCTAGTTCTAAAGAGGGCTTTCTACAAGATAAATCTTCTCTAGAGAACAAAAATGTGTAAACATTGTCTTTCATTTCTGTTTGTCAGTATTTTGAAGAATGAGCTTATCACACCACCATTTTCAAAAGTAAATACAGAAGTCATCAAAGCATAACCAAAGATGACATCAATCATCAATGGAGTCAGGCTGGAGGAAGAAACTGAAAGGAAATATAGGACAGAACTGTTAGGTAGACAAGCTGGGACAGTGGAGGTTAGAAAGTACAGCTATTTACCGTGAACTGAGATGAAAAACTGAGAGATCAAACACTGGACACAGCATACCAGGGAGTTCATTTTCACTTCAAATCTTCCCACTAAGAGTGAGACAGTATTATATACACATTTTTAAGGAACCATGTTATAGAAACTAGAATAGAATTGGGTGGATTTCACAGCTCTGGTGGTCTACCTCAATGGTCCTTTGGTAACAATAACATGGGAATATGCTTCTAGTCTACTTCTAGTTTTGGAAAATGGGAGTTGGGGGAGATAGTTGCTGGTATCTTATTTATAGAGAAAATTTCCACAACTGGATGCATTCAGGGCCTGCAGTTCATCATTTTTTCTTTGGAAAAGAAGAGGGACAGAGTGGGCTAACTCCCTTAATAATTTAGATTTGGAAGCCAAGAATCCAATGAGAAAAACAAACAGAGAAGTTCACACCTCCTACAGTAACAACTATGCTTATATGGGCTTGTCACTAACAAATTTGACAATGGAGAAGGTTGGGTGGTCAGAGAAGGCTCTTGAATATTGAGTAGTCCAACATCAAAGGTTGATCAGGGGGAAAGTGTAAAGGAGCAACCTAGGAAGTACAGACTGTTCTGCTTCTAACCTCAAGGAATTGCTCATAAAGCCAACTTCATTCAGGACTCATGAAAGATGCAACTATCCTGGATTTATCCTTTTCTTCAGCTATAAAAATGATATAATCTTTTAAGCTCAGAATTATCTCCTCACCTGACTTGGCTGACAATAGTAATATTTTAAAGCAATTTCATATCTGGCAATGAAAGGCTGGCCAGTACACAGCTGAGACTGTAACTGACTATGCCAAATTAATTATACATAACTTGGGCTAGATTGCTTTCTGCAGTCAATGAAAGGACTAAAAGAAGTCAAGTCTGTTCATAGGAGGTGAAAGGTACAGTATATGGATTCTATGCAGTGACATATTGCCTGTATTAATGATACATCTATGAAGCTAGGAAATTTTACTGTTATCTATAGCTACCGTATTTCTGGAGTTCAGGTATGGAATGATAACACTTTCCAAGCAACTAGCTAAACATGCAGCATTTCTTTTATTCTTTTTTAATGCCACAAGCTAAGTAATTTGATTTACTGGAGTGTACCACGCAGTTCCCTTTTACTCTCATTCTTACTGGATAGTGGCAGAAAAGCTACCCTATTTGCTACATATTTAAATACAAAATATCAGAAAGGTTTCATCCAAATGTTAATTAGATGATCATTTTTTTCACATGTTAAATATATAAAGGGAAGGATGTCATGCAAATGTCAAGCAGACCTCCTGGACACACATCTAGATAAGGTTGAACAGCAGGACTAGACTTGACAGCCTAGCAAAAAACCAAAATACAGTAAAACACCAGATAACAATTGGATCGGATAAAGATAAAATCGCATAACGTTAAGTAATCTGGGGAGGAGAATAGGATCGAATAATGTTAAGGTCCTATGGGATGGATTGGATAACAACCGCTAAAGCCTGTGCGGTTACAATGTATCTCTATGGAGCTTTAACGTTATCCGATCCATCCCATAGGATTTTAACATGGATCGGATAATACTAAAAATCGGATAACACCAAGACTTGTGGAACCAAGTTTTAGCGTGATCCGGTGTTTTACTGTACATAGAGTGCCAGCTTTGTCATTTAAAGTGGCACTTACAGAGTTCACTGTTGTTCAGACTGACTTAATTTTATTTGGTGAATAGACATCAGTAGGTAAACAAGGGGCTTCATTTGTAATGTTTTCTCACCTTCTAATTGCAAACCTGTGTTTTATTGCCTTCTAACTGCAGAACTAAGGGCTGCAGCAGCCACCTTGTGGAGGCTAATCTTTCTCACACTAGGTCAGGTGAAAGAAACTGCCAAATGAACTCAGCAAAAGGTTACATCTGGCCTAGACACAGAATAAAAAGAAGATACACTCCACACACAAAAGATTTTCATTCTAATGAAGTTGAAATATGTTTTACACTTAAACTGCTAAAAAATAAAGCAGTGGAAGAGGTTGAGATCCACAGCAGACTGTGCTAGTGCTTTTTGAATAACTTAAACAGGCACTGGAGTGGGATCCAGTGGTTGTTACTGACCATTTATTTTAAAGAGAACTTAGGAGACCCCTTCAGGAATCAATTGCAGCTACTCATGATGATTGCAGATCTTCTAGGGAATCAATTCCTGAGTAGTGAAGCACAGCTGGTACATGAGCAGGGCACCAACACGTGGCTTTTAGACTAAATTCCCAGGAATAATGAAATACTGTACAGTCACTATCCCCTGCTTCACCTCTTGGACAAGAAGACAAAGAGTGAGGTGGAGTTTCTGAAGTTCAGAGAGGCCCAAATTCAACTTGGTCAAAGAAAACAATTATCGCCAATGCTCATATTTCTTCCTACACTATAAAAACATGTGAGTTCATCAGGCTTTTGAAGAGATTTATGCTTTGAAAGATCTCACCTTTTATTTTAATGCATAGCCCTTTTCTAAAAGCACAAATAACCCAAACATGCTTTAAATATTTTACCAGCAACACAATTATTACATTGGAACTGTTACATTTTTGTTGTTACAAGCTATCAAGTCTTCTCAGACCTCTGGAGACCCTATGAGTGCAAGATCTGCAAAATGTCCCATCCTCAACAGCCCTGCTCAGTTCTTGCACGCTCAAGAATATTTTATATATATATAAAATATATATATAATATACTGTATATATATATTGGTTTAGACAGTATATACTGGTTTAGACAGTAATAAATCTCTTTATATATAAAGATTTTTAAAAACCATATACTTTATTTGAGTGAGTGAGAGCTCCTTAGGAGCAAGTGTAGACCACCAAAGTCCAAGGTTTGGGTTGTGCAGATATCAAATCTCTGGAAGCTGCCAACCCTTTAAGAATAGCCGCCTCATGTTACCAAAATAAAAGATAGGCTGGACATGCCACAATAAATGTGCATTTTCAGCTCATTAATTCTTAGTCTGCAAAACTCTTCCTAACCATTTCTGCACATTGTTTTATGCAATGTACTAATCCAGTACATTTAGACCAGTGGTTCCCAAAATGGGGGACTTCAATTCCCAGAAGCCTAAGTCTGTACATTGGCTGATCAGTGTTTTGGGAATGGACTAGGCTTCTGGGAATTGAAGTCTAAAAACCAAAGGTTGGGAAACACTGGTTTAGACAGTAAAACAATTGAGAACAAAAGCCAGTTAACATTTCAGTTTGGCTGAAATAAGATATTTCAAATAATCCTCTGAGAATTTGGATTTATAACCCTGCTTTGTTCTGTTAATCTCATTCACATACTGCACCTGCAACTCATGAGGCAAGCACCATATTCCTTGGTTTTGCTTTTTTTATTTCATTTATTGTTCTTGGTTATAAGAATTAACTTCATTTTGAAAAGAAGAAAAGAACCCCTGTGATTTATATGGCCAATCTAAATGAAAGGCCAATGTTCCCCCTTCTGCTTTAGCACACAAAATACCTACAACAAATTATTTTTGGCTGGTCTCTGAAATACCATAAACATCAGAACAAAATATAGCCAGCAATTCTAACAAATATATCAAGGGGAAAGAGATCCTGCTTATGGGCAGTGCTTAACTGAGAGGTCAAGCCTCACATAGTAAATTATTTGCTTCAAACTACTTCCTCAGCATCTTCTGTACACCCATTTTCAGTGAGGGGATGGTTTAGTCGATGTGTTCCTTTCTAAAGTGACAAGAAAAGGGTCTCAGGGTTACTTTTTATTGTGTTTAAACCAAATCTTTATACCTAAGAGGGAAGTACAAACATCTCATGTAAACTGTGGATTGAGAGGTTGACAATATCTAGTTAAAAACAATACATTATTTGTAATTAACAAAGATATAAACAGGTTGCACTTTTCTCTCTAGGTGTTTATTACAATATTTGTACAGTAAAACCTCAGATAACACTAAAACCTGGTTCCACTAGTCTTGGTGTTATACGATTTTTAGTGTTATCCGATGCATGTTAAAATCCTATGGGATCCATAGAGATACATTGTAACCACACAGGCTTTAGCGGTTGTTATCTGATGCATCCCATAGGATCTTAATGTTATCCGATGCAATTCTTCCCCCCAGATTGCTTAATGTTATGCGATTTTAGTGTTATTCGATACTAATGTTATCTGAGGTATTACTGTATACCATTTTTCAACCCACCAATCCAAAAGCAGTTTATGATATAACCACCTTAAAACCTGTAAGACATATTAAAATCAACTAATAAAAGTAGAAAGAAGCAATACAAGGGTTAAAAAAATGAAGAAATTCAGATCATGTTTTTAAAAGAAATGTAATAATAATAATAATAAGAATTGTGACAATATTTAAGCTGTAATTAATACAATTATGTACAGTTGTACCTCGCTTAAAGAGCATAATGCGTTCCACAGGATTGCACTTTAAGCAAGTTTGCTGTTTAAGTGAAACACCATTGTAAATGACATTTGTGACTTCTGGCGGGGGGGTTGCGAACCCCAATTTAGTTGTTATGCGAGTTTTTGGTTGGTTTTTGTTGTTGAGCGAAGCGACCATTTGGATAAAATTCTGTTCTTTAAGCGAGTTACTCTCTACGCGAGGCACTATTTATGCGAGGTTTTACTGTATTAAAATAAATTTTCAAGTTTATAATATGTGCACATGTGAATAATGTATGGTCTTTCACATCATAATTCTCAAAGGCAGTTGACTAGTGTCATATCCATTATGAGAATTTAGAAAGAACAAAATACAAATGACACCTTCATAACAAAAGTTTACACACAGTTATCTACTTGGGCAGCAAAATGCTTATAGATAGGAGCAAAATAAGCCCTTATTTTCCAAAGTTTTGCTGACACAATCTTGATACCAACAAATTCTGACTATAGAGCTTAAGAAGCTAAAGCTGGGAAGAGCTTGACTTTGGCTCTTATTCTTTGGGCTCCATTTAATGTTAAAAGCAAACACCATACGACAATAATATCAACATTATGCAATATTAATACAACAAATCAGTGTCTGTCTATTTGTTTGTCCCAATTCTCCCAAAAGTGGTATCTTCAACAAATATTTTATAAATATTTTAATAAACAGAAATTTATAAATAGATTTTCAATTAGAATACTCTTTAATGGTATAGTCCCATGATGACGAACCTTGGCACTCCAGGTGTTCGTGGTTTGTAGTTACCAGAAGCCCAAGTCAGCACTCCTGCTAATCAGGACTTCTGGGAATTAAAGTTCAAGAACAGCCAGAGTGTCAAGGTTCGCCATCACTGGTATAGTGTATCAAGTGCCCTGGCCTATCTGGCCGGAGGGAGAAGTGGCTTCAGTTGCCGGAGTTCAGCGGCTTCAGGAACTTCGCTGCTGCTTTGTAATGTCTCTGTTAGGTTTTGAAATGCTTTTCTCTTTTGCACTTTTATGATGTATATTGTTTCTACGATGACATGACAGTGTGATTTATGTATTGTTGATATATATTACTGTATTATATATTGTATAACATACTGGAGGGTTTGAGGACCTTGAGTGGCAAAGGACTTTTTGTTACTTAATTGCTATGTTATTTAATTGCTATGTGCTATTTTAGTGTTAAATTGTGTTTTATTATGTAAATTGCATCTTCTATGGTATTTCATTATGTTGATGTACTGTATATTGTGTTTGGAATATGTTTGTGAGCCACCCAGAGTCACACTTCGCGGGTGAAGTGGCATATAAGTCAAACATCATCATCATCATCATCATCATCATCATCAATGTATTGTTATAATTACAGTTATATGTTATATATTTCAAATGATTACTTATACATTGTGTTTCAAAGTGAATAAAAAAACCCAATTTTAAAAAAATAACCTTTTACAAAACAAAGTTAAATTGAAAGACTAATTTTAAAGAATTAAAAGCACAGTTTAAAAACAAATTTCAAAGAAAAGCACAGTATCCAATTGATAGCAGGCCACTGAATTGCCAAAATCTATTTCAATTTAAAAACAATGTCTGAAATCCAATTATTAAGACACAACTAAATTAGGTCCACTAATTCAGTGGGAATTTGGTGAGTCAACTGCTCTGTCAGCGCCATTGATCTAGTGGATCTTTACTAGCTGTAACTTACTACTGGAATTCAGCCATTGCATTTACATTCTAGCAGAAAGACAATAGAGAAGGAACCAGTCTTACCCACCACCACCCCTTGACATGCTGTGGAAGACCAGGAAGAGTTACCATAAAACATTACTCTTACTCTTAATAAGAGCAAGGGTTTCCTGAAAGATCTCAAAATCCATACAGCATTGCCTGAAGACGATGTGCATGTTTGCTCCTGGTTGTCTGCGGTGTGTAATTCACATATCAGCATCCAGTGTCACCAAACCAGAATACTTTAAGTGCCAATACAAATTTCCCATTTTGTTATAACATAACAGTATAGGTATATAGATATCGAAGCAC
Source organism: Furcifer pardalis (assembly GCA_030440675.1). Taxonomy (NCBI): domain Eukaryota; kingdom Metazoa; phylum Chordata; class Lepidosauria; order Squamata; family Chamaeleonidae; genus Furcifer; species Furcifer pardalis. The sequence continues at coordinate 77,158,466 of CP126891.1, forward strand.
TGATAGAACAGCTGGAAGGGGGTGGTAAAGTTGTCCCCATTCCTCAGCAGAGGTAGAACACACTTTAAGGCTGTAAGATGTCACAGCAAAATGAAATACCTTCAGTGTGGATGTATTTTTGGTGACAGCTTTCACAATATGCTTTCAGTAGCTGACAGAGGGAAACGCAGGAATTGATAAGAATAAGATGCCCTTAGGTGAACAGCTTCCTTTACAATTTCAGCTTTCTGCTTTAAAAAGGAAAACAGCCATCTTGAAGCTAACAGGAAATACTATTTTCCCATGGATACATACTGGTATGTCAAAAACACCCACACTGGTCACAAGATCAGGTTAGCTTCTTAAGCCAACACTTTTCATAATAAATTCAAGGCTTTCTCCTCAGTAACATTGTTCCAAATCCCTATGAATTGCTAAAAACTGAGAAAATCCTGAGTTGTGTGAATTGCCTTTGAATAGAGCACTTTGTACCCAAGCATTTGAGTTATTTTGCTGACATAATGCCTTTCCGTGAATATCACTATGTTGGTCTCCAAATTTAGGGATCACATAAAAATGTCTGATAGTGCAGAATGAGAAAAAGATGAATGCTTCAAGGTTATGGTCTTCCATTACTTCAGCCTTCCAGATACTGATTTTATTCAGTTTTGTGGCTTCTGCTACAGCCCAAAATGTATCAAGAACATAATGGTTGAAACACTAGAAGTCTGTCTACAGTCGTCATCAGCTGCAACTCCTAGCCAAGAATGCATTTTTCCCTGAAGCAGGAAAATGCCATTGGTGTGAATTTGTTTAAGGTAGATCTCAGCTTGCCATGAAGTGACACAGAGCTATGATCACAGAGCCATTTCCTGCGGTACATATGAAATGAAACATGCAGGATTTAACACCAGGACTGCAGTGGACTAATACAACCTTGAGAATATTATCAAGGTACCCCTTCATAGCCAGTCCAACTGGCAAGGCCTCTTCCGCCTCCATGATTGTTGGAAATCAGAATAGTGAAGTGGTTCTTCCTCCGCTCATTTTGATGTTAGGCCCAATATGATGGTTTCCAGTGGCATTTCCTCCACTGAGGGGACCATCACCCCATCTAAATGGGCTCATCTACACAGAGCTGTTGGCCCATTTAGGGAGTCACGTTATTTACCACCACCCAACACTCAACATCTGACTACAATACATAATATTGAAAGCATGGTCTTCATTTTCTCTTGCTTTTGTCTGTGATGTTGTAAGCTCATAAATCATCCTATCTCTTGTGTTAATAAAATATCCAATATCCAATAAAGAGTAATGCTTTTCTGTTTAACAATATTTAACCATATTTAACAATAGAAAAAGAACCTAATACCTTCAACATCTAAGCAGAATGCATATATGTGATTTTTCTATTCCAAACAATCACAAGATGGGCACACAGGTGAAAATGCATGTCTAATGGATGCAATCCCTAAATCAAAAGTAAATAACCAGTTGACAGTACAATCTTCTGTACATTTATTCAGAATTGCCGCTGAATTCAGCAGGACCTTCTCCCAGTAAAGATGGAAAGCATTCTGAAATCCTCATCCTCATTTACTTCAGCTATTTTAAGATAGCAGGAAACTTCAGTGAAGAATATTGAAGCCCTATGAAATGACTCACCTCCATCTATAGGTAAGACTAAGAACCCTCCCTGCTGTTTTTAGAGTCTCTATAATTTGGGTAAAATATATCTAGTGTTTTTTCCATTTCAGGAGCAAACCACACACACAGATCAAACACAGAAGGACTAGCTGATTGTTAAGAAAGATGGGGAAAAACCTACTATTACTTCAAATTTTAAAATAAAACAGCACCCAGCCTAGTTTTGAACAATGCACCCTATTGTATGAATTGTGCAATTTTGTTCAAAATGGACAATCTTCTTCCAAAACATCAAACCCACCGAGATGAGAGCTCTGTTGAGAGTGATAGAAAATTTCTCACTCTCCATGCCAACAATGGGAATAATATTGTAATGACTCATCTTTTGCATGAAAAGAAAGACAAAAGAAATGCCTTACTTTCCCTGCTCCCAGGTGAATGTTGGTTGAGCTGTAGCCTAATAAGATTTTGAACAGAGGCAAGAAACTCTTTAATTCTGACAGACTTGTATGACTTGTTAGTAAAATGGGAGGGAAAAGTTTGTTCATGATAGCAGTAGGCCATTGTTGTGAATCTCAGTTTGAAGGGCTTTTGATCTCTCTCTCTCTCTCTCTGTCTACCTAGTGCTCTGTATAACAGCAGCAAAAGATATAGCCATGATGAAATGAACTTACAATCTCCATTTTAACAGTGTGAAGGATACAATAAAAAGTGGCATGAAAGATAACAAAAAGCAGCTTCAAAAATATGAGAAGAATTGGGAGAACTGATGTGGATGTAAATGCACGTACCTTGATTGGTGTTTGCCAGAAATTAATAGGAAACTAGTTGGCATCTTCATGTTACAATCTTCTCACTGTGCCAGTGGTCAATATGAATCAAGATATATCCCCAACCTCTTAAAAAAAACAGAAAGGAAGAAGGAGGAGAACTGCTGTGACATATTAGAATAAGGAAATCCAGAAAATTAAAATTTTAAAATAGGTTGATCACTTAAAGATTAATGCTGTTCTGCAGACAATGCAGCATCAATATTCTTGTATTTATTTCCTTAAAAGAATATGTGGGCTCTGCCTATAGCATGAGTTATCAACTTTTTAAAGCCGGGGGCCAGGTCACACTCCCTCAGATAGCTTCAGGGGCCAGATGGCCATTTTGCCCTTCCTCCACCACATGGCACTCCCTGGTGTGGTGGAGGTGGTGGTGGGCCACATGAAATGATGTTGTGGACCACATCCAACACATGGGTCACAGGTTGAGAATCCCTGGCTTCAAGATTTAATATTCAATTCTTCAATTTTTTAATTCCTCTTCCTTTACGAAACTGCAAGGACTTTAAAAAAATCAGTCTTGAACAGTTTCTTCAAGAAACTGTGCCATATGGTAAACCATGAGAGTTGCTCCTTTTTTTTACATGAATTTGTAAAAACAAGAAGCCTCAAATGGATAACTAGCTTCTTTTTCATCAATCTGCTCTAAATATGTGTGTGGGTAGGTAGGTATTTGTGCTTAACTTCACAAAGGGAGAGATACCGGTTCTCTTCTTTGCACAGAAACATTTTGCAAAACATGGCAACATTTCAATTTTCAAATGTAGAGTTCATTGTTCCACTGTAATGTTGGAAGCAGGGAATCTCACAGGGGACAATAAATTCTAACATAGCAGCAAACTGAGACAATAAAGAAAATAAGAAAGATGGCAAGGTTTTTTCACACTTTTCTTCTGCCCCATCTGTTCCTGCCTTCATCATGCTGCAAAATCAGGGTTCTAAATCAGAAAAAAGAGGTCCTGTGACTAGTTGCTTACTGACTTGTGGAAAGCAGTGGTCCAAAGACACCAATGGAGGAACAAGTCAGACCTAGTGCATTCATCCCTGCTCTTCTTGAGAGTTGAGGTAATTCAGAGTACCACAGACAAAGAAATTCAGATAGGTGAAAAATCCATCATACTCCTAGCCTAAAACTTCCAAGATATCCTGCAGCTTAGGTTTCTTAGAGGAACTTTCTGAAGAACCAAAGTTTCTACCTTTCATACAGTTTCTATAATAGATTTACAGACTCAATTCCAAATATTTTCACTCTTCTTTGGGCTAAAATGTCAAAGCTAGGTAAAAGATGGAGGAAAAAGCTCACGGGACAAGGAACATTAAAGAAAGATATAGCTGAGGAAGTCAACCTCCCCTACATCACTTGGAGGACCCTGAATAGGCTGAGGGTCAGAGTCCCTAAATGTAAGGCCAATACGTTCAAGTGGGGGCTGCTGGCAGACAACAACATGTGGTGCGAATGTGGAGAGATACAGAATCTGGCTCATTTACTAGTCTGCCAATTACTGCCAGAAACATGCACCAATGAGGACTTTCATTTGGCCAGTGACAAAGCCAAGAAAGTGGCTTCATTTTGGAAGTCCAGAGTTTGATAGGGACACGAAAGAGGAAATAAATGAACAATCAGCAGCTGACTACAGCCTTCCTAGGCTGTTACACATTACTCAATCTACTGAATTGCTGCTGAATAGCACACCAACAGTTCTTCCTGTTAATATGCAAATAAATGAAACCAAAGCCAACAGCAGCATAGCATTGAAATTGTTCACATTCACGGTTCCTGTAGTCCCAATACAATCTGTACAATTCTGATGTTAGTGCATTTGCTCTTGTAAGTGGTTTGTTTGTGAATTAATATTTTAAGCTTTTCATTCATCTTTTTATGGTGATTTACATCAACACTGAATACTGCCAGTAGTATAGCGGACCTACTTCCTGTCAAAATCGGATGACGTCATCGCCATGTGCTTTTGTTTACCCACGTGACCAGTGACGTCATCGCCATGTGCTTTTGTTTACCCACGTGACCGGATGTGACGTCATTGCCGCCATGTTTGTTTGGCCACGTGGTCGGAAGTGACGTCACAGCCATGTGCGCCGGAAATGACGTAGCAGCAATGCGCCCTGTTGACCCACGTGGTCGGAAGTGACGTTACAGCCGCCATGTTTGTTTGCCCACATGGTCGGAAATGGCGTCACGGCCATGTGCGCCGGAAATGACGTAGCAGCAATGCGCCCTGTTGACCCACGTGATCGGAAGTGACGTTATAGCCGCCATGTTTGTTTGCCCACATGGTCGGAAATGGCAGGGCAATCTTACCGCAGATTGGCTGTGTAGGAACACGTGATACCCTTTATAACCTATATCACCTCCCCAGAGACGGCCCTTTTGAAACAGTCTTGGTCTTTTGCGTGCCCGGGCAAGTTCTGAGGAGCGGACCTAAAGATGACAAGCAGCCCACCGAAGACCGCGGACCTTTCTTTACCGCATAAAATGCCGAAAATACAACGGAAGGAGAAGACTTGGGCAAAACGTGTAAGTGCCCCATTACCTGAAGCAGAGATGGATGTTTTGGGTATGCCCCTACCCCATGCACCCTTGAAGAAAAAACCCAAAAAGGTGAAAAAGTATAACCTGCAGTCTAGGGGTTTTTCGTTTCCACCCTTGAGTCCGAAAGACAAATCATTAGACTTTGATTTTTCTACAGCTGCTCAGAAGGGTAGAAAGAAACTTTTTTCAGCAACAGAGAGTTTACCAGTGGCCATATTTACAGCTGGTCAAGACTCAGATCTTGAAAGCCCCACCCCGACAAAATGCTGTTTGGAATGGAATGAGCAGTGGAGCTACTGTAGCAGTGAGTGCGATCTAAAAGGACTGTTCCGAAAGCTGCAGACCGTGAGATCTTCAACTGTTGAGGATTTCCCAAAACCTGTAAATGTTATGGATGGTGGGATACTTTTCAAAGAAGCCAGACCAAGTGGTGAGAAAACAAAGCAGGATGAATTTGGACCTACCTGGTCGCCGTCCCGGTTATTCCTTGATGGCCTTTTGGAAGAGGAAGAAAAGAAAGATGAAGAGAAGGCAGCTTTAAATGAAACCCTGGAAACTGAAGTGGACGAAGAAGCCAAGCCGGTAAGAGTTTTATTTATCAGCGTGTTTTTCTTAAGAAAGCATGCGTGCATGTGTATGTGTGAGAGAGAGAGACAGGTGGGGTGGAGGGGAGAGAGAGATGGAAAAGTTTACTAAAATGTTTTTCTATTTCATTTTTACACAGGAGCATGTCGTTCACAGGGATCTTGCTGAAAAGCTGCACATCGGTGAATCAAAGACATATACCTTTTCCTGCATTACTTGCATATCCGGCAGTCCTGAGTACTAAGCCACCCCACCCCCACCCACCCTGCTGCTTTTATTTTTACCAATAAAATGATTTACCCCACACCAGTGTATTCATTTATGTTTTAGCTGACAAAATGGCAGAGCATGAAAAAGTCTTAAAGAATATATATTATACACCTGGGGAGGTTGGGAGCTTTGGGGGCGTAAACCCTCTTTTTCAAGAGGCCAGAAAACAGAGCAAAGGCCTGAAGAGAGGAGAGGTCGTCAAATGGCTTTCGGACCAAGATGCTTACACGCTACATAGACCAGCCCGGGTCCGTTTCAAAAGAAACAAGACTGTTGTTTCTGGAGTAGACGCCCAGTGGCAGGCTGATTTAGTAGATTTACGGCATTTTTCAAAGTACAACAAGGGTTACAAGTATATTTTAACAGTGATAGACATCTTGTCTAAATATGCCTGGGTGTTACCTCTAAAAGACAAGACAGGCAGAGAAGTGTCCCAAGCGTTCAACGCTATTTTCAGGCAAAACGATAGAAAGCCTGGAAAATTGCAAACAGACCGTGGTCGTGAGTTCCTAAACCAGTCTGTAAAGAAATTGCTAAAATTACACGGTGTTCATCACTTTGTCACCAATAATGAAGTCAAAGCAGGGGTGGTGGAAAGATTTAATAGAACTTTGAAAACAAAAATGTGGAGGTATTTCACGGCTAAAAATACGTTTACCTATATTGACGTACTACCACAGTTCCTAAAAAGCTACAATAATAGTTTTCACCGAACCATCAAAGCCAAGCCGGTGGATGTTAATCATTCCAATGCTCTTTCGATCTGGAAAACCGTTTATGGAGAGAATATTAAAAGAAAAAAGGAGATTCCAAGTTTCCGGAAAGGCGACCATGTGAGGATTTCTAAAATCAAAGGTGTGTTTACTAAAGGTTATGAACAGAATTACACCACAGAGGTATTTATAGTGGACCGTGTCATCGGAAAAGCAGAGAGGCCCGTATTCTTGTTAAGAGACTACGACGGAGACCCTGTAGTTGGCTCTTTCTATCCTGAAGAATTACAGAAAGTTAATGCCAACGAAGACAGGGTGTATAGAATTGAAAAAATTCTAGCTACAAAAGGCCGTGGCAGGAAAAAACAACATTTAGTCAAATGGGAAGGCTGGCCAAACAAATTCAACTCCTGGGTGCTCTCGTCTGAGATTTGCGAACCTGCGTAGACGGTCGGAGAGAAAGGAGCGGTGGAAATGGGAGAAGGTGGATTTTACGTTACCCTTCCTAGCAATGCCTGCACATTGATTTTCCCACAGAATACAGTTTCAAACTTTACCATCTCTTTAGCGAGACCCCTGGACCTACCAGGAGCGTGGGAAGTGGGTTTAGCTGAGATACAGTACCCCCACAGTTGGAACAACATAACAACCGATGTGAAGTTTGAAATTTCAAACAAGATAAAGACTTGGCCCTTCGTTCTACAGCGTGGCTATTACTCCAGCATACCTGAACTGCTGGAAAACATGAACAGTCTTATACTCAGCTGCTGTGACCCTCCAGAAGTGACTCTGCATTACGATTCGGTAACGAGAAAGGTTAGGCTTAAATCTGAGACTCAATACACATTGTTAGTCGGCGAGGAGCTATCCTATATATTAGGAATGGCCCCCAACCACCATGTCAAAAAGATGCCTTTCACAGCTGACATCACTGGGGGTTTTAACACCCTGTATATTTACACGGATATCGTTGAGCACCAGATGGTGGGTGACTTTTACGTGCCCTTGCTGCGTTGTGTACCTGTACGTGGACAGAATAACGAATATATCAATATTTGCTATGACAAACCTCATTACATTCCGGTAAGTCAGCATCACATTGATACCATCACTGTTGAGATAAAGACGGACCAGAATAAAAATGTGCCATTTCGTTTTGGAAAGCTGATAGTGAAGCTCCACTTCCGCCCCCGGAGAAACTTGTTGATTTAAACATGGTGTTCTTGAAAACATATGGGGACCCTGCTCTTTATAGGGATTATTACAGAGCCCAGGCCGGAAGCGCTCTTCCAGGTTTTCAGGGGGCACCCGTTCTCTACGGAGCTGGACTGGGTGGCCTGTTTAGAAGTCTTTTTCGAAAAGCAGTTCCGCTTTTGAGAAGAGGTCTGGACATCGTTAAGCCGCATGCAAAAACAGCAGTTCGTAACATTGCTAAAGATGTGGTTGGTCATGTTACTCAAGCCGTTTTGAATAAAGTAAACGCACTGGATCCACAGGAGGGATCAGGCCTGATGTACGTTAAAAGGAAGAAGGGTATTAAAAGAAAAGCCTCACGGGTGACGCTCATGGGCCCGCCCCAGCCCCTTAAAAGAAAAGCAACAAACAGAAAGAAGCCTCAGAAGCAGAAGGCTGTGAGAAAGAAGAGGAGAATCGCAGCTGCTAATGAGGACATTTTTTAAACTACCAATATGGCCTTTATCCACTGCAACTCCGAGGAGTGTACTAAATCAGAATTAGATTTATTCCAAATTGGGCCTACGCAGACCAGTATTGAGAGAAGTTTGTATATCGAGGTGCCTCCATTGACTGCCCTGACAGAAACTGCTCCGCTAGACTTTTTCATCGCTGGAAATGGCGAAGACTATATGGATTTAAACAATACCTTGCTTTACCTGAGCTGCAAGATTGTAAATGGAGATGGAACAAACCTAGCGCAGCAGTCTGAAGTAGGCCTGGTGAATTATCCGATTGTGTCCATCTTTAGCCAATTAGATGTAACTCTGGGGGATCGTCTGATTAGCCAAAGCAGCAACTGTTACCCCTTTAGAGCTTTCATAGAATCTGTGCTAAACTATAGCGAAGATACACTTGCAACCCAGTTTTCTGCGGGGCTGTTTTATAAAGATACGGCGGGCGAGCATGAATCGGCAGACGTAGATGGCAACAATCGTGGTTTTATCAAAAGAGCAAGCCTGACTGCCGGTAGCCAAAAAATAGACCTGCTGGGACATCTCCACGCTGACCTGTTCTTTCAAGAAAAGCTGTTGTTAAACGGTGTGGATGTTAAAATTAAACTCACACGCAACAAAGACGCATTCTGTTTAATGAGCGACGATGATACCGCTGGCTACAAACTGCAAATTTTGTCAGCTTCTCTCTTTGTCAAGAAGGTGAGAGTAACTCCAGGCGTGCGTTTAGGACACGCGGAAGCTCTGCTGACAACCAACGCCAAATACCCTGTGGACCGTGTGAGCATGAAGGTATTCAGCATCCCGAGAGGCAGCCGTGTCGCCAACCAAGAGAACTTGTTTTTGGGACAGCTCCCTAAACAGGTGGTTATCGGTCTGGTTGATAATGATTCCTTCAGCGGAGCTTACAATAAAAACCCCTTCAACTTTAAGCATTATGACATTAATTTTGCCGCGCTTTACCTGGATGGTGAGCAGAACCCTACAAAGCCGTTCCAACCCAATTTTGAAGATGGAAACTGCGTGAGAGAATACATGAGTTTAGTACAGACTGCTGGAAAACACATGAAAGACCGGTCTCTTTTAATTGACCGTGAGGAGTATGCGCGAGGATACACTCTTTTTGCATTTGACCTGACTCCAGACCAAGAATGCGGGGACCACTATTCCTTGATTAAAACCGGAAACCTGAGGCTGGAACTACGCTTTGCTAGAGCCCTGCCGACAACTGTCAACATGATCGTGTATGGCGTTTTTGACAACGTGATTGAAATAAATCACAGGAGAAACGTCTTGTTTGACTACATGTAACATGGACAGCTTACAGTTAACCTGTATCCTGGACTCAAACCCACACACTCGAAAGGATTTCTACGGCGTCTTCCCCAGCGACATGCTCCCCAAAGAGAGGCTGCTACAAAGGCCTGTGTGTTTGGTTGTCAACACCCACCCCCATAATCTCCCTGGAGAACACTGGCTGGCCATCTATCTGACAGAAAATAGGACTGGGGAGTTTTTTGATTCTTACGGTCACCCTCCAAACCATCCTCTGTTTCCTAAACGCATCATGACTTTTTAAAGAAAAAATGCCTCAGAGATTGTCTTTCAGCCAAGGCAGCTACAGGCTCCAGACTCTGTGGTTTGTGGCTACCACTGTGTATTTTTCATACAACAGCGCTGCAGGGGACTAACGTTTAAAAATATTGAAGAATTATATTCGGACAATCTACAAAGAAATGATGAGATGGTGGTAAGCTTTGTAAAATCCAAGAAAAACACACCCAGATTTGCCTCAAACCTGTTTCAACTCTACCAGGGGTGTAAATCATGTAATGACTTTCACTGCTGTGCTTCTTAATAAACTGTGTGCTTTTTTTAAAAATGTGTTTGTGTGTCTGTGTGTGTGTGATTACCCCAACCACCCCAAACCTTAATTTGAAAGCAAATTGTGACACTCATTTTTCCCAAATAAATTAACTTTATTTTTGTTTGTTTATATTACAAACTGAGCCAGGTTGTGCTGCTTGCTTGCCTCTGCTTCTTAGTAGCTCGGTGGGATGGTCGAACTGGTGTCTGAATAGCGCTGCCTGGGTTCTTCAAGGCATCTAAACGTTCTCTGTTGGCAGTATTCCCCACTATAGATGTTGGAACATTTAGCTCAGCCATAGCTCTCATAAAAACATCCCAACCCTTAGGCACACGTTTGGCGGAAAGAGCCTGATTCTGTGTGACACATTTGACCAAGTCCAGCATGTTGGAACCAGCCACAGCCTCTCCTTTATACATAAAGGTCCCGTTGTCATCCCACGAAGAAACACTCTTGTTTTGTTTCATTTTGTTTAGCAACAGCCTTGCTTGATTCTTATACCTAGCCGGCAGGTTGCCCGTTACTTCTTCAAGGACTGAGTCAGATGGAGTTTCCGAGATTTCTTCAGAGGCCTGCTGTGGTGTCGGTGGTAAAGTCAGATTTAGGCCCTCCTTCTCGTTTTCCTTTAGCCTTACGTGGGTTAGATACTTTTGAAGCAAAGAGTCATAACGTTTGGCTTTTTCGAATTCTGTTAGGTCGCTCCTGTGAAGAACATCCTGCATTTCCTTATCTAGGGAATAGATTGCAGCAGTTCTGATGTTTACCTCCTTAGGAGTTTGTGTCTTCAGTTGTTCCAGTTGATGGCTGGGCACCAAATACATCTTTTCAGCGTGTTCCATTACTGGCTAGTTAAAAGCCCCGTAATGAGTGGAACAGCAAAACTCAGTAGTGGTGCTAGAAAGCCCCCCGATTGCTTCACCAAATGTTTCTTTTTTCTCAGGGATACTCTCTTGTTACCCAAGGTTTTAATTAGGTTCCGCCTTTTCTTCAACACACGCACCTGCTGCGGAGATAGAGGGATATTACCTTTTAAAGTGTTGAGAGCTATTTCTGAGATGGCGGCTATTAGGTCATCTGAAGCTGCAAATAAAATGGCTTTTCTCTGGCGTGGCGGCACATTAATAAGAAGTTCCAAGAGAGCCAAATTTCTCTTTATGCGGCTAGACATGTTTCCCTGAGGGTGAGATAGTTGCAATAGATGCAAAGGCGTTAAAACAACTGCCTTTTGTAACCAGCTGAATGCTTCTTCATGATGTACGCAGCAGGCCAGTCTGGTGGGAAGAGACCTGTTCTTAGCCTGTAAGATTCTGGTGTGGAAGAGTTTAAATCCACAACCAGGTAACCATAGGGTTTGCTTGTAGCATCAGCAAATGCCTCCATGAAGAACCGGACATTTCGTGGGTACATCTGGCGTGCTAAAGTTGCTATCTGTAACTTGTCCCGAGGGTTTTTAAAAAGCACCATATATTTTGCATTTAAACTTATGGTGCGGTTGCTTTTTCCTTTGCAGAAGATGTTCTGTGTGATGAAAAAAATACTCAGATTCCTGTGGTGCATGTACTGAGTAAAGGCCTTTTCAACCTCGCTGTTATCAGATGCAGACATCATCAAATCATCGATCACCAAAAAATTTATTTTATTGGTAGGCAGCAAGTCGTCATCATCAAATTTATCAGGCAAACCCTCTACAAACTTAATAAAAGGATATTTACACAGGAGTTCATTATACAATGGCTGCCAGCAAGAAAAACACCATATAATATTTTCTGGAATTGCTGAAAATACATCACGCGCATTGTTCAACATGTTTTTTATAAAAAAACTTTTCCCACAATTACTCGGACCTGCTAAGATGGCTGAGAACGGATGTTGCCAGCGCGTATCCATATCAACACCCGTAAGGGATGGTCTTAAATCCGTCAGTAATCACTCTCTTGTCGTACACCACACGGAGTGTTTTTCTGAGTGTCCCTGTCTCAATGCGCCACTGCTTTTTATTCCTCACAATAGCACCCTGTTGTACCATGATGCTTTTGGAGTCTGACCCCACACGATAATCAAAGACCAGATCCTTCAGTGAGTCAAAGTTCACCTTCTCTGAATTAGAATAATTCAGGGTAATGCCTTTGACTTTCAGACACACCCCGCCTGATGACAATTGATACCCGTACGTTTTGGGGCCACCTGAAACAAACTCTGTGATAAACTGTCCAGGCGGAATTTCGCTAGTCAAATCCCCCAGAAAATCCCCCAAATCCGGGTTCCATTGTCCCTCGCGACTCACAAATATCACAGAATCGGTGTCGTGATAGAGAACCCTATCCTGCAGCTTGTCTAACAAGCTGTAAAGCTCCAGGCGGGCGTAGGCCATAGTAAAACACGCTATTACCACATTAGTTTTCCCAGATAGTACATGGCGGTCTTTTGCATGTTTCCAAGACACGCTGACTGTGTCTTCATCTAACACATCAAAGTTTGAAACCTCATAGTTTGGGGAAAAGGCATATTTTAATAGTTCAGCTGGATCCCTCACAATGGTGGTGTTTGGCAAGTTTGAACGCTGCCCGAATTTGCCCCACAGAGAATTCAGAAATAGCTTGGCGATTTGTCGTTTTGCGGGGTTCACAGAAATCTGTTGTGGTCGTAATCGAATGCCCTCTCTTTCATAGTAATCTTTGATATACTTTGCTTTTTTCTTGTCATCTGTACACCAAGAGGGGTACCCAGAAGCCTCTTGCTTCTGGCGTAAATGCATTTTTATATACTCTGAAAAAAGCTGGTCAGACTTCTCTTCAAAATGCCAGATTTCAGAAATTGACAACACCCTGTATCCTTTTTCTATTGCTTTCAGGAGTTCAATGGTGCACCAAGTTCCTTCGACAGCCCTCTCTTCCTCTGTGTGCGTGCAGAGCACCTGTTGTTTATTCTCAGCACACGTACGACACAGTGGGAACATAAGTTTACCACCTACTCTGAAGGGCAAGACTGGAAAGTAAAGACCACGTGGGGGCAGGACTTTAGTCCTCACAAGGCCAAAATAATCAGAAATTGGTCCAAAGTCTTTATATATGATTGTGGGGTGGCCTATGGGGTATTCTTTAGTTTTGTTCACGTATGGGTACAGACTGGTGAAATCAATGTAGTGAATCTCTTCACCAGCCGCCGGTTTGTAGTGCAGGCGAACAGCGTTCGTCCTGCCACCAAAAAGACCATCTCGAGGCTGGAGCGGTTGTGGTAATCCTCTACCTCTTAGAAAATCTCTAAGATCCCCATCTGTATCAAGCAGCTCCCTCCACTCGTGATCCCAGAGGGTTATGACATTGAAACCCTGCCTTCTGAGATAATCGACTTTGCGCTGAGTGTGGTAGTTAAGTTCACGGTATGTACAGTCTGTCATAGGATTTCTTGCATTTTCATTATAGCAAACAGAACAACCGTGATGGAAGCAAGAGTTAAACTCATAAGCCGTTTTGCGCCCTGTCAGCTCTGCGTATCCGTCAAGAAAATATGGACCTACTTTTAGCTCACCGCCTTTCAGGGCATGTCTGATTTCTATGCCCTCTTTATGCTCCAGGTACATCAGCCATTGAATTGCAGGTGTTGAGTAGCGCTTGTACTGGTTGTGATAGTTGTCATGTGGTATAAGGGCGATGGTGTATTCTTCTAAAAACATGTATCTAAACATCGCCATGCAAACGCTAGCAAGAGTTAGGTGTTGGAAAGGATCGATTCCTGATGTGGTTGATCCGCCCTGGGTAGTCAGGTGTAGTATCTCTTCTCGGTACAGGATGCAAGCCTTCCTTAATATCTGGACATCCTGTTTACAATAGTATGCGAGTTCTTCTTGGAGGTTAAAAGTTTTGTTTTGATTCTCTTTATACCATGAAAGGAAATCTTCTCTTTCACCAGGCATCATGCTGTCTGGGCCATATTGATCAGCGCTAGGCATGGCACCCACATAGTTCCAGTTTTCAGCAGTGTTGAAAAAATGAGGGAAATAACCCTTACAACCCTCAAAACCCATAGCCTTTGGCAACTTTGATAGCTTCATGGGCAGAAAATTTAGGCTGTCAATAAATCTTATACCCAGTTTCTTAGCAGTGACGCACATAAGTTTGCCGCCTTGGGTAATGAGGTCTATATCAACCTTTTCTGCAAGGAGCCGTCTCACTATGAAGTAGCTGTCATAGCCTCTAGCATTATGTGCCACAAAGGTCCAGTCCTTGTATTTCTTGTTAATAAACGTTTGTACAAAGTCAACTATGCACAGGTCCCCTTTGAACTCCCACGCATCAGACTCTTTGAATCCCATGGCGTATATGTAGTTGGGCTTGTGGACCCCCGACTCCTGAGTGCATTCAAAATCATAAAAAATGTACTTTTCCTGAAACCTCCGTTTTTTTGATAGCAGGCATGAAGCAGCAGTGTCTGTTTATATCCCCAACAGGTTTTTGACACTGATTGCAACACCTCGCCTTACATTTGTGTTTCTTGGGAACATAGGCCTGGCACGTTTCGCACATCACTTTGGTTTTGCACTCCACCTTGTTAATGGCGGCCAAATCCGTGTGTCTTTCTAAACACTCTCCAGATTTGCAAAATAATTTACAACTAGGACATCTGACCTCCCACCCTGGGTCACAATGGGGCTCTAAACATAAGCGGCATTGGAATTTACAGCTGTGGCTGTGACTATAAACATTGCCACAAACGGAACAACAATTTTTTCTTCCAAAGAACGCTTTCAAATTTAGAACCCCATAGTAGTGTTCCCCGTGGAGTAACAGGAAATATGTCTGTGCGTACAACGGATCGCCAGTCCTGAATATCACCCAGCCTTTAGTGTCGTGCATGACCACGCCGATATTCACTTTGAAATGCCTTTCAAAGGTTGCTACGTCGGAGAGCATAATTTTGTTTTCTTCAGAAAGGCCAAGCTGCCTGTACAACAGCGCTGCCCCCTCCATTAACTGCGCAAAAGTCGGCTTTGTTGTGGCCATGACTGCCAGGAGAGCCCCACCAAAACACAGATTACTACCTGTACTATTTAAATCCACCAAGAATTTTCTTTTCTTGGTCACTAGTTGACTATAAAGAATTGTACTTATAACACTACGGCCTCGGCCTCCCCTGTTACGGATAACGATAATGTCTAGATGCAATGTACCTTCAAGGTGCATCTCGGCATTGCTCTGCATGAGGTTTCCCAGATTTTCCAAAAATTCTGTTGCAACCAAGGACCCTCTGTGCCTTCTTACTGTAAAAAGCGGGTTGTTTAGACTCCCACCACCTAAGCGTAACTGAACTAGGTCTCCATCTTCTAGTCGATCACTGATGTCATCTAATATGACCTGCACAGCATCACAGATCGCCTGCTGAACCAGTAGGGGGTGCTGTAAGAGCTCCAAGTTGGCAAACCTGAAGGATTCTCCATAGTGTGAGACAGGCAAATTGGGGGCATGCCACTCCCATCTATGGATCCTTTCCAGATAAACACTGGGTGGCTCATCGGGGTGCTCTTGAGAACCTCCTTGGGGATCTTGGTCAGGTGAACCTTGCTCTGAAGCAGTATTGTTTAGCGCAAAGCTGGGTTCTATTGTGGATGGTGGGCCCTCCAAATCAGACATGTCGACCTCAGGCATTGGGCTATTACAGGAGTCAGGTTGTATATCTGAAGAATGCATGGGCGATGCAGGTGGTGTACCAGGCATTTGGGAATCATGTGTGGTCATCTGATCTGAGGCGGTCTCTGTGCAAGACGCCTCCTCAGAGTTGCTGTTACATGAATTAACTTTCCCCTCCCCATGCTGGTTAAGTCCTCCTAAGCGCATTATAAGCTTCTGCAGCCTAGATATAGTCGCCTGTGCTACTTCTAAACTTTTTGAACGTCTGGTCCTTTTATGAGCCCCGGACTTTTTTGCCATTAAAGTTGATTTAAGATCATTGACACATTGCTTAACTATGTTGTCAACCGAAGTCTGGGTATCAGTGTCATGCATGTCACTGTCCATTTTTGGCCTTTTAAATGGCTGTTGTGTTTGTGTCATGTGTAAAGTGTCGACATTGAGATGGTTTAGTTTCCTTTTTGCTTTACCGTTAATCTTCACAGATTGTGGGGTCTCATTTTGCTCTGATGCTGATCTGGTTGAAGAAGTTTCAGGAGCCATCGGGGGTTCAGCCTTTGAAGATTTAGGATCCACGCTACATTTTGGTGGTTCAGAAGGCCCAGCTAGAAGATAGATAGCATTTTAAATGCCGTGTTTTAAATCACACAAACAGACAGACACATCCAACTGCTTTTAAAAACACACACACACACACACACACACACACACACACACACACACACACACACACACACACACACACACACACACACACACACACACACACACACCAGCCACCCCACCCCACCCCAATCCCTGAATCTAAAATTATGAGCTAGCATTTAAAGTTTACTGTAAAGGTATTTTACCTCCATGTCCAAGATTAGAGGTGGAAGGAATGGGGCTCTGGTACATTGGTTCACTGTTTTGTGCTTCGGTTGACATTTTACAAACACACACAGAGTATACGTTTCTGTAGATAAAAACAAACAATCTCAGGATTTGTTTGTTAAATGCTACCCCAGGACATGTGGAGACTTGTTTTACCCACAGACCCCCTCCCCTTTTCAGGAAAACAACAACAACAACAGCTGCACTGGCCAGAGAACTACAAATATTTGTAGATCGTTGCTCTTTTAATAATTGTACCATCAACAACAATGGAGTCTTCTCCATATTTTGTTTACAAGCTAGCTCAGGATTGTATGAATTTTGTCTGTGGAGAATCAACACTAGGCACGATACAACATAGCAAAGCTTACATTTTAAAAACAATTACCTCCACAATTCAGGATTCTGGATGTTTATTAATTTGCTTGAGTTTTATTCTTTGGATCACGCCCAGAAGGTTTTCAACTTTGTGATGGCTGCTGAATTTGCTGATGGAAAGACTAAATAGGGACACATTTTAACAATTTTCTTATTTGCTGCTATTCTTGCTAATAAACTAAAAAGTCATGGTGTCACTAACCTCTATGAAAACATGGCATTAATCAGCTCAGAATATATCATCAAAAACTTTACATAATGGATACTGGAAAATGGGGGGGGGGGGCTGGGTAAGTTTACAGGTTTTAAATGGCACACTTTGTATGTTCAAATGCTAAGGGGGGAATCCCCCCCCCACTCACACTATCTTCTCTGGTTTTTCAGAAAAACAACTTTATAAACGATCCAGCGTCCATTAACTGAGAATAAATCTACAATACAGCCATGAAAATCACAGCTTTGTACAAATTTTACTTATCCCTAATATATAAACATTTTAAAACATTGTTTAAATGTCTCATTCTCCAATATAATAAAGCCAATTAGATGCTGAAACAGCAGAAAGATTCTGTAACATGTAAGTATCTTTATCACACATATGCTAATAATGTTGCTACCAGGGAAAAAAGAAAATGTTTTTCCTAAACAATGTAAAACTATGAATCTCACACACACCACCTACAAATCTAATTATTTTAAACAAGCCTTCTCATACTACCCCCCTCCTTTCCTACCAGTTTAGTTTGCCTTAAAAAAATACAAAGAGCATTAAGCTGGTAAATTTATCATCATTAACTGTATAAAAATGTGCAACCTATAGTCAGTAACATTATTTGTATGTATCTATTTATAGACACATATAAAGACATACAAAAACATGTAAAGAACTTACCCCACAGTAGAGATCTGTATTCTTCCAAAAGTTGGTGGTCAAAAAAAGGGATTTTCTTCTCAGGTTGCTGACCTTTATACTGTTTTGACCCATTGATCATCCATTGATATGGTAATTGGTTTTCTCTATTTCTGAAAGTCCTTCAGAGGCTCTGATTGGTTGGAAATTACCTATACTGTAGCTCTTCTTCTAAAAATAGCCATGCAGCGTTGATGGGCTTTTAAACCTGCCCTACTGGTTTCAAATCCCATTACAAACACCACACCCATGCTTTCTCAGCCCCTACTGTACTGATTGCAAATCCCATCAGATTCAGTCTGTTTCAGATCCTGCTCTGCTGATTGCAAATCCTCTCAGCTTGTTTCAGGGCCTGACCACATAAAGGTAAGATGCTTTTAAAAATAAATGGGTAGAAATTATTTAGACTTTGAATATATAACATATATTTATATTTATATAATATTACTTGCTGTTGATTGATGTTGGTTGTGTGTGAATGTGTGTGATTATTACCACAGTGCGCACATGGCCTGGTTTATTTCATGCCCAGTAGATAGGCTTGTCTGTTGATTTTTTCAATAATAAGAAGACAATGGAATGTAAATGGAAATCAGTTTATTCTAACAATTTTAAATCCTGGTTACAGAGGTAAAAAATGACCGATAGGGTCTGTCTTTTATAATTTTTTCAACATGCTGAAGGAAAGTATGGTCAGCAGGCTTCAGTATTTTCTCCATCTGTTTAGATGGTTTGGCAGCTCTCCCTACTGCAGTGATCAGGATTAATATCTGATCTATATTTTCTTGAGTCAACACAAGACATTTCAGCGAATAAGCAATAACTGTAACGATGTGTAGCACAGCCTTGAAACAGATTTTGGAACAAACAATTCTTAATTTCATGTCCTTAATCATTTCTGTCCATGAGATGCAATCGTGGTCACCTTGGCCTGGGGCACGAATTTTGCAGCCCTCGCAAGTATCGTACAGATAGTTATTGAAACAATAGTCCAAAATGCCATAGACGGCTGCTCTCACAACCGCCCGCATGGCCCCTCGGCGTTTTCTTGGTGAAATTGGGAGCATTTCATCAGTCTTTAGGCCAAGAAGGTTTCCCAGTATCACATGAGAAGGTTGGGCAGAAGACAAACTTTCAGGATCCTGGAAGAACATTGAAACAGTTTTAGTATAATCAAATATATAAATTAAGTTTGTGTGGTGTGTGGTTGGGGTGGGGTGCTTGTGTAAACCTTCATATCCCAGCCAACCCTTGGCCCATATCTTTTTACCTCCATGTAGATATTTCCTGTTGAAAACATATTCCAGATCTCTGTGGGCGATGGCTGAGCAGTAGCATGACTGGAAACCTCAGGTTCTCGTGGGCTTTCAGCCTTTGCAACAGACCCCTATAAGTTTTTTTAAAAAAACAGAAGTATTTTTATCTTGGCATTCTATTTTATTTTAACCATCGGGCTTCTTTATTTTGGAGGAGAGGGTAAATGCTTACCTGCATTGCAACGTTTTCAGGAGAAATCGCTTCTAACAATTTGTTCAATATTTGGTCCATTTCTTCTTCTTCTTCTCGTGTGCTTTTGGTGGGTGGAAAGCATTCATCTTCCGAGCCGGTGCTGATATAGCGTTTTCGTGGTTTGGACTGCAAGAGCTGTGTCCATTCAGAATCCAGTATAGGGCTAAGCTGGGCATGCTGGTCCGCCATGGCTTCTCCTCAGAACTTGCCCAGGCACGCAAAAGACCAAGACTGTTTCAAAAGGGCCGTCTCTGGGGAGGTGATATAGGTTATAAAGGGTATCACGTGTTCCTACACAGCCAATCTGCGCTAAGATTGGCCTGCCATTTCCGACCATGTGGGCAAACAAACATGGTGGCTATAACGTCACTTCCCACCACGTGGGTCAACAGGGGCGCATTGCTACTACGTCATTTCCGGCGCACATGGCTGTGACGCCATTTCCGACCATGTGGGCAAACAAACATGGCGGCTATAACGTCACTTCCGACCACGTGGGTCAACAGGGCGCATTGCTGCTACGTCATTTCCGGCGCACATGGCTGTGACATCACTTCCGACCACGTGGCCAAACAAACATGGCGGCAATGACGTCACATCCGGTCACGTGGGTAAACAAAAGCACATGGCGATGACGTCACTGGTCACGTGGGTAAACAAAAGCACATGGCGATGACGTCATCCGATTTTGACAGGAAGTAGGTCCGCTATACTACTACTGCCTTCTAACCAGGTTCAAGGCTTTCCACTATTGTCCTCCTTCTGTTTTCAAATGAAACACAATTCATTTATTTTAAAAAGAAAATTTGCTTGCACCAGAATTGTCACAGCAGAGCTCCAGCTGCTTAAACTAATGTGGCACATTGTTAAGTCAACTGCTAGTAGCAAACATGGCTCCTACTACAAACATCATTTTGAAGGTCAACAATGTTTGAGAAAAGAGCGGGGGAGATCTGCAGACTCTGTTATCCTCTAGTTCAGTAGATGATGGGGAAAACAAGAACTGATACCAGACATGTTTATAATATATAGTCCAAAAGCCTTTTGACTAACTTAAGGCTGCAATCATCTTACTTAGGAGCACAGGTAAAATGCAGATGTTTCACCCACTGCTCTCGTTGATGACAAAGAGCCAAAGTAAACTTGATGTCAATTGCCTGAATGCAATTAATGGGGAAATTTTATCAAGTAAATTGTAGTGTTAATAAATCACTTGTTTTAGCTCTTGTTCTTCATGATGTGGCCATGACAAATATGGTAAATGTATTCATGCAATTAATATTGCTTCAAATTTGGCCCTCAGAAAAAGGGAGAAAAAGCAAATGAGAAGGAAGGAAGAAGAGACTGTTATGGAAGAGACCATATGAAAATTTTGCTCTTCCATTTGTGGAAGAAATGATTCAAGGTGAAAGGAACAAGTTGTCTTGTTCTACTGCAGAAAAACATTTATTTTCCCTTCTCTCCCACAAGTGACATGATATTTTTACAGAACTCAATATGCGAATTCTTCAATTTTCAAGAACAGTCTTTGCACAAGCTGCCTACACTTTTGATGTCTTGGGGTATAGCTATTTAAGAAGTATAAGAACTAGGTGGGTTTTATGTGTCTTTCTGAGCAAGCAATGTGTTGGTCTGGGATTGATCTTTTTGTCTGCTCAGAGTAAAAGAGCACTGTTTTTGTGATGTGAAAAATCAGAGGTAGTTCAATTTCAAAAAGGGGACATCTTTTCCCTTTCTCATACTGAAATTGAGAAATCTTACAGGTATCACCAGTTTCTTTCAAAATCAATTGCTGGGCTGTTTCACCAAGAACGAGAACCATTTGACCAAAAAATAGGAATGAAAATTCTTTAAACTCCTGTTCAGAAAGGGAGATATTCAGCTATCCCACTCAGTGGTTTCTACCATTCATTTTAGTACAAGTAGAGTGGATTTTGCTTGTGTACTGTTGTTAAATAAGGGGGAGGCAAGTTCCAATGAAGAAAAGGGCATGACATTTCCCCCTACCCACTCAAACACTATAGGCCCTTCACTCTCTGCTGCCTCTGTTACTACTGCATTGACAACTGGTGGTGGTGGAAACCCACATGAACAGAGAAAGAAAGAAAGCTTCCTCTCCGTGACATGTGATTCTTCTTATAAATGAAGCAAATGCACAAGCCACATTGCAAAAGTAGCCTGGGGCACACACACCGTTCACAGGGTAGACCCCTGTTATTCACTACTATCTTAAACCTTCACAAGTAGAACTAGAAATGTACTGCAAACAAAGCAATAAATGCATGAAATTCTAAGGAAAGGCAAATCTCCATAGGTCTTCCTTTAAGTAGGAGTTAGTTTATGACTATAGAGATTGGTTGCCAATTGGGAACAGAGTGGTTCCCTGGCTTGAGCAGCTCTATCTATTTCACACACTCAGAAAACACTCTGCATTTGGTGGGAGATTTCTGCATTTTCAAGTAAGCCTCTCCATTTGTATCATCCATCATTGTTTGACTCTGTGACAAACGGCATCTCTTACAAACGATAATCAATTGCAAAGCCATTCCAGCACCTATCACATTAATGAAACACATTTTTAAATGTACCTGTAGACAAGGAGAGCAATTAACCCTTGTCCACTAGAAGACTCAGACATGGTGCCATTTATGCAAACATTTAAGACTCCTGTTGTAGTTGAAAGCAGGGGAGGGCACATGATATAAGAGGATTGTAACAGCCTTTGACTGTCACTACACATTCCAGTTACAGTCAAACCTTGCATAAAGAGCGCCTCACTTAAAGAGTAACTTGCTTAAAGAGCATTAACAAATAAAATCAATCAAAAACTTGCTTAACAAATAAATCAGGGTTCGTAATCCCCCCCACAATTGGTGACTTACAATGGTGTTTTGCTTAAAGAGCAAACTCACTTAAAGAGCAATCCTGTGGAACACATTATGATCTTTAAGCAAGGTACAACTGTATATTCAAAGCAGCTAGTCCCTTAACAGAAATATCCCAGAATACAAAATCATGAAGTACCACTACATATCCATAAATTAGAACTCCTGAATATGTTGAGATTATGATATAACCACACAAGCAGGAAGTCTGTGTTAAAATCCTTGGGTTTCTTTTCCCCAGCCAGAAAATACTTCACTTAAACTTGTACTTTTCAAGCTACAAATGTGTTCTTCAATTCCCAGAATTCTACTACATATACTCTCCTCCCAATGATTCTAGGAATTATCATTCAGTAAAGTAATTATTTCCATAGATGTCCATAAGGGGATGCAAAAGGGTATTTGCCCCCTCTCCAAAATCCAATTTTTGTTGGAATTGTATTAATCTATAGTGGCTGAAGTCATACACAACTAGGCCCATTTGAATCAATAGAATTTATGGAGGAATTGATTCCTGATTTACTATACTAAGCAACAGAAATTCAACTACTGTGTTGCTGTGGTATGTGCTATGTTGGCTAATTACTCTGACATATCACTATGCAGCTGTGTCTTCCACCTCCCAAAAATCCCTACAGCTTTTCTTGACACTTTCAGGTAAATTGGAAAGGGGTCTTTAAATGAATGGACTGTAATTTTTCACAACACCTTGCTCTCATCCCCAACCTACTGCACAGAGGTCTGCACAGAGCAGTCTGCCCACATCTGGTGTCTTCCATATGTTTTGGGGTTCTGCTCCCACCAGTCCAAGCCAACAATACCAAGAGATAATCATGAAGGAAACTGTTGTTTTCAGCTTCTGGTGGGTAGGAATATTTGGGGAAACCGATAAAGGACCACTGCACATAAAACTATGTTTTGTACTCGTTATGAGATTTAGAAAAGTTGTACACAATTGAGATGCATATCACATGAACTCATAGGATTTTTTAAAGTGGTTAAGGTGGCCACCTTTTTTTAAAAAAATAAGGAAACGCATGCAGACCAATGTCTGGTACTGGATGCCTTGCATGGCTGTTTTACCAAAAAAAACCCTTAAGAGATTATAATTATATTGCTGCAATCTATCCAGGTTATCCTGCCAGGTAATAGAGTAGACCATACTGCCAACAACTGAATGCTGGATGTCAGTTAACTAACCTGATAACCCTAAGGACTAATGACTTGTGTGTCAAAGTCCACAGGGAAGGGTGATGGTCCCCAAGTGGATTAAATCCCATTTGAATTCCTTCTTACTGGAGAGCAGCAGCTTCATCGAAACTGGCCTGGGGCCGATGATGACTTTGTGTGTCAAAAGGGCAGAGGACCAGAAAGTGACTCACAGAACTGGATCAGTAGTATGGGGGTCAAGCTGCAATGCAGAAGGCAGATGAAAGGTCACTGCATTATATTCTCAGGGAAGTTGAGCTGTTTATGGAGTTGATACTGATTTTTTTCTCTCTCTCTTTTTTGGATTTACATGATGTGTCTATAGACTTGCTGTTTACTCTGTGCTTGTGAACCGCCCTGAGTCAGCCCAACCGAGTAGGGCGGTATAAAAATTGGAGTAAATAAATAAAATAAATAAGTCTTCATGGCTGATCACCATGATGATCACCAATATTCAGATTTGGATATGGTAGAAGAAGAAGAAGAAATCTTATTTTCCACTCCCATGCCCCCAACCTAAATGCATTTATTTTTTGGTGGGAAAAGTTTATACACCTAACCAGGGCCGTAGCCAGGGTGTGGCCTTTGCCCACCCTGAGTTAGCAGTTTGCAGATCCTCAAACTCCCAGCTGCTTATATATACTGTATAACATACATATATATGACGTTGTTGCTCACCCTGAAAAAATATTCACCCACCCACATCTAGAATCCTGGCTATGGCCCTGCACCCAACACTGGCTATTCAAACCTGCAGTGATTTTCCACATACTCAGAAGGCTCTTAAGCCTGCTACCTGAGAAAGATTGGTGCTTCTAAAAGCAGTGCATTAAAAGAAGAGGGGAAGGGAAACTATCTTTCATTTCCCTTTCTCTCTTATCTTGCCAGTCTCTCTCTTTGCTGCAATCTATTTTTAGCATTTGTTCTGTTTCCTTGTTTTTACCTTCAGAAAAGACACCTCCCAATGGGATTCATCATCTTTTAAGATGCCCAGTAATGGAGCAACTGCCATATGGTATAGCATCTCCCCATAACTTCATGTCTTGGGTAGGAAACCTTTCAATCAAGCACTTATTCATTTGAAGTTCCAGATTTTGTTCCTTGGATGTGAAAAAAGGAGGAGGAGGAAGAAAATATTTGATCTGGCATTGCTGTTTTTACACAGACCTTTTTTTTCCTAGGGAAGAGGGGTAATGAAATATATTAGACAAATGTTGTTTTAATTGTTTGCCAGATTTCTACTCTGAATGTTTAATTCTACTCTCCTAAGGTTTAAGGTTTTGTTAATGCAATTTATTTGCATTTAACATGAGAGATTAATTCTGTGAGAGAACAGAAGAAACAAATCCTGAAAAAAGCCCAGTTATGCAAATATCTCCTTTTGTGATACAGAAGAAAGGTAAACTCACTCAAAAGATATTGAGAATATTTACTTTCTGTTAGAGAAAATGGATTAAAGTGGCAATACAGAGCACAGTCAAGGGCATTCCTTCAGCAATTAGTAGAATGGCTACATCAATAACCTTTTCAGCTAGCCATAAATCCAATAAAATGTGAGCTAAAGCAGGTAGAATTTTTTCTTACCTACTTTATCCTTTTAACATTGTCATTGTCTTATGCCCCCAGATAAATATTAATATGTCCATGAATTTTACTCAACTATACAGACTGAACTTCAGTATTAACACGCAGTCTGAATCTGCTGCATTAACTCTGGAACAAAACATAGTTTCCAAGGCACTATATCTCAAAATTAGATAATTGTTTTTTAAAAACTTAACTAACAGTCTGAAGTTCCAAACTTTTCATTCAGGAGAAAGAGCTCTCTTTGGTTGAGGAGAAAGGTTCCACAAATTGCTACCAGACCTTTCTGCAAGACCTTCCAGAGGAAGCAACAATGGCAGGTGGTGAAGGCAGGCAAAATGACACTGCCTTATGTAACTCAACAGGTTCAGTCCATGTTTACCATACAAGACCCAATCACAAAATAACAATTGTCAGAAAGCCAGATGGATAAATAAAACAAAGCACGTTATGACAAATAGACATATTTCACAAATTAAGGAATCATTATTTATTTATTTATTTACACTTATATCCCACTCTTCTAGGGGGAAAATCATCCCTACTCAGGGCAGCTAACATTGTAAAACCAGTCATAAAGTTAAAAATTACACACAATAAAACTCCCAATAAAATTGTCACCACACATTACAGTACTGCAATCCAGGACTCTTAAAACACAACCTATTTAGAATAACAAGGAGCCGGGCAGCATCTCTAATGACCAGAAATAGGCACCACTTTCCCAAAGGCCTCCTCAAAGAGCAGTGTTTGTTGTTATTGTTGTTGTTTTAAAGACTGCAGGGATGTAGCTTGACATAGCTCAGCTAGAATGGTGTTCCACAGCATTGGTGCCACCACCAAGAAGGCCCTTCTCCTCATCACAGCCTTTCTAGCCAGTCTCAGGGTCAACACCTGAAGCTGTGCTGACATTGAGGAGCAAGTGATGCGGGCGGATGTCATGAGGGGAAGACATTCCACAAGATAAGAAGGTCCTAAACATTTAGGGCTTTAAAAGTTAGCACTAACTACTTGTACCTGATACGGAAATGGCCCGAGGAAGAAGATGCCAAGGCCTAGCAGTGGCTGAGAACATCGCCCCCTCCTCTGGGCCCACATCAACGGCCTGAGGAAGAAGATGCCAAGGCCTAGCAGTGGCTGAGAACATCGCCCCCTCCTCTAGGCCCACAACAATGGCCTGAGGAAGAAGATGCCAAGGCCTAGCAGTGGCTGAGAACATCGCCCCCTCCTCTGGACCCACAACAACAGCCCGAGGAAGAAGGTGCCAAGCCAAGGCCTAGCAGTGGCTGAGAACATCGCCCCCTCCTCTGGGCCCACAACAATGGCCCAAGGAAGAAGGTGCCAAGGCCTAGCAGTGGCTGAGAACATCACCCCCTCCTCTGGGCCCACAACAATGGCCCGAGGAAGAAGATGCCAAGGCCTAACAGTGGCTGGGGACATTGCCCACTCCTCTGGGCCCACAACAACGGCCTGACAGGAGTTAGTTTGTGTTCTGGTTTGGTTGTTTTATGTGGTTGCATTTTATAATTTTTATTGTACTGTTGTTGTTTTGACTGTAAGCCGCCCTGAGTTGCCTCGGCGAGTGGGCAGCAATATAAATTAAATAAATAAATAAATAAATAAAATGGGTAGCCAATCAAGGCCTGCCAAGGCTGGGAAGATATGCTCAAATTTTCTCACTCCTGTAATCAGCCTGGCTGCTGCATTCTGGACTTGCTGAAGTCTCCATAGCAGGGACAAGGGAGGCCCCACATAGAGAGCATTACAGTAGTCAATGCGAGAGACTACAAGTGAGATAACTACTATCATGAGGGACCACCTGTCTAAGAAGGGATGCAACTGAGCAATTCGGTGGAGTTGGAAAAAAGCAGCTTTATACACTGCTGCAATCTATGCCGCAAGGCTCAGATGCAGGTCTAATATAACCCCTAAGTTGCATACCTGGTCTCTCTGGGAGAGAGTCATCCCACTGATCACAGGCACCAGATCTCCCAGTTGGGCAGACAGGTTCCCCAACACCAGAATTTCCATCTTGTCTGGGTTCAGCCTCAGCTTGTTAGCTCTGGTCCACACCAGAGCTTCTGCTAATTATAGCTTTACACTTATAGGAATCATTACTTTTGCTAATTATAGATTAACGCCTTAGGTGGAATTTTAACTGCATAAATATAAACATGAGAAAGTCAAAGTGGAACTAGTTTATTATCATTCAAACAAATAAATGTGAGTGGACATAATAAAATACTAGACAATCAGCCCTGAACGACACATTTTCTGTACCTTCATTCTATACACAGAGCCATGCAAAGTAAGATTTATGGGACATAGGGTACCTTTTCACCATAGCAATTGTTCATATGACTGTTCTCTCATGGGGAAGCCACATGTGCTGTGCCACAGAATTGACAATTGGGCTTGCACACTTCTCCTGAAAACAGACTGTCACATTTTATTTTAATGTAGACATCATGTATAGTTCACATGCGCACCCATTATCTCCAGCCCTGCTTTGCAGTATTTGGATTGAGCATATTCATCAACCATGCATGTCATCATATGTGCACACAGATAGATAGATAGATAGATAGATAGATAGATAGATAGATAGATAGATAGATAGATAGTCTCAATGAATTACTGGAAGATATGGCAATAAACATGAAATAGAACTGTGAAATGTGAACTGCTGGAAGGTATGGCAAGAAGCATATACATACTGTACATATTCCCAAAAAGGTTTGTTGCTCTAGCATTTTTACACCACATTGAAAGGCCCATCTTTCATATGTTATTATGCACATTCAGTTCAATCTGTGACTGCTTGGTCAAAATCCCTAGAGGGTCAGAGAAAAGTTACATTTAGTCCAAAGTTCTCTTTCCCACAGGAGACAACAGATGTTTCCAAAAGAACTCCCCATTATGGGTCAAGAGCTAAAAATAGTCATGTCATGCTGCCCAAGGGATATGGTGACATAATTTCACACTGGATTCACAGCTCAAAATTCACTCCACTATTCCCATTATCTGGAGAAGCATGTAATAGAACTCTTGTATCACATATGCACATCAAATATTGCTCAGAGGTATCCATAAAATCTTACAAAAAAGCAAATAGAAATAAGATTTCTCAGCATGGGGAAACTGCAGTTTTCTATGTGTTGCTGGGCTGGTCAATAAATCCACTTATTCCTGGTCATTAGCTATGTTGCTGTGGCTGATGAGATGTGTAATCCACTGGCACATGGAAGACCAGATGGTCCCCATTCCTGGTTTACCCAAAACAAGTACTGTACCAGATAAAAAGGTATCAAGGGAAAATGAGTACAGTCAAACCTCGCATAAAGAGCGCCTTGCTTAAAGAGTAACTCGCTTAAAGAGCAGAATTTTCTCTGAATGTTCACTTCACTTAACAAATAAAACCAACCAAAAACTCGCTTAACAAATAAATCGGGGTTTGCAATCTCCCCCACAATTGGTCACTTACAATGGTGTTTCACTTAAAGAGCAAACTCACTTAAAGAGCAATCCTGTGGAACGCATTATGCTCTTTAAGCGAGGTATGACTGTATGTAATTTAGACCAGTAATGTTATTCCCATAGTACAAAAGGGTTAACCTACCAGAATGATGTCACTTTGATATTTACAGTGTCTCAGCTTCTCCACCC
Organism: Furcifer pardalis; assembly: GCA_030440675.1. Lineage (NCBI taxonomy): Eukaryota > Metazoa > Chordata > Lepidosauria > Squamata > Chamaeleonidae > Furcifer > Furcifer pardalis. Next base: position 77,187,234 of record CP126891.1, read on the forward strand.
TGATACATTCTAAGGTTAAAAGAAACTTTCAAACACATCCATCACCAAATCTATTCTGTTTTTAAAATCTAGTTCACTGTCTTCAAACAGAAGAGCAGCTTGTATGCCTTTAAAATTGCACAATTCAAAAAGGCCTTTAATTAAGTATAGTCTGTAATGTGGTCATCACCAAAGCATCTTTACTTTGTCTCTAGGTTCTTGTTGGGCAGAAGGAGGGAGAACTATAACTGAAGATGCTTTACTACACCTGAGGAAATGCTTTTTTTTTTTCATATTCCTAGCAGTACTGCAGTTCCTGGCAATTATGCTACCTTAGTCTTACAGAACAACTGAATTTTGCTTATATTAAATGCATGATGTTGTGACAGCTGATCTGAAGTCTTGACAAGATGAGCTTTCAGTTCTCAACATACTGAAAGTCCTTTCCTTCTTTCTGCCTCAAGTTCAAGTGTAAATTAAAGCTAGGGGGCTGGAATGCTATTCTTAAAACCTCAGCAAAACTGAGTTATTTGCAAAAGTAAACCAAAAGTCTATTGGAACAGAGCATTCCTGTGCAGAAGAAGAAAAAAGAATAAAACTTTAACATAGTAATTGTCAAACATTTCCCACAACAACTTATTTTGGTATCACTCCTGTGATGAAACAAATGGGAAGAGGGAAATCAAACATATATTGTTTCAAAAGCAACTCCATCAGCAATTCTGATTATTATATCCAGCTGCCCATCAACTGCAACTTGTATCCGAGAATGAATTTTTTTCCTGAAGCAGGGAAATGTCATTGGCGTGAATTTGTTTAAGGTGGATCCCAGCTTGTAATGTAGTAACCCACACACTGTGATCTCAGAGCTATCTTCTGTGGCACACATGAAATGAGACATGCAGGCTTTAACACCAGGACTGCAATGGACTGCCACAGCCTTGAGGATATGGACAAGGTGCACCATCACAGCCAGTCCATCTGGCGTGGCCTCTTCTGCCTCCATGACCTTTGGGAATCAGAATAATAAAGTGGTTCCTCCTCTGCTCATTTTGCCGTTGGGCCCAATATGATGGTTTCCAGTGACATTTCCTCCACTGCAGGAACCATCACCCCACCTAAAGGGGCTCATCTGCCCATAGCTGTTGGTCCCTTTAGGGAGTCAGGTTAGTTAACCACTGCCTGACACTCAGCATTGAGTCTCTGACTGTACGATCTACTCCATTACCCTAGCGGGACGTCCAGCCAGACCAGTTGCTACACATTAAACATTAACATTGTCTCCAGAATTCTATTGAAGGCAACTTAGATTATCCACATGTCTAATAATGAAATGCATGAGACAGCGCTTGACTACATTGTCATATACTGCAGGATTTGTGCTGTATATAACACAGATGAGTACAAAGTATTTTTTGCTGATTTGTATGTGCAAGAACAGAACAAAGGAAGGAAGGAAAGAAGAACTACTATTTCCAATGTCCTCTTAACTATTTAATGCAGCTTGACTATATGTCTCCCACCCTATATCAGAACCTTTTTATCCTGGTTTTCAGTTATTTCAAGTTGCCTAAGTTGGTCTTATTTTCATGATTTGCGACAAAAAGGAAGAATAGAAAGGAATGGAGGGAACTGAGAACACTAGCAGTCACAAGTAAAATAATCCACTCTGAATAAATAAAGCCCTATGTACAGAAACCTCACAATTTAGTACTAAACTGTTTCTCTGGACTTGGAGAGGTGATGCCAGAAGAGAAATTACAGCACAAGATAAACAAATGGTGGCAAGAAGATAACTTCACATTTTCATGTAACGTAATATTGTTCTTAGCATAATTTTACTTATTTGCTTACTTGCTCACTTACTTAAAACATTTATAACCCTCTCTACATCACAGGACCTCAGTACAGCTGTAAGAGGCTGAAACAAAAAAATGCTCTTGCATGCTTTAAGTTTAAATAAAACTGTTTTAATCTACACAAGGCAAAGTGTTACTATAGAGTTACTTCTCTACATCATTTGACATCAAGGATATGCAACTTAACACTAGGAATAGCCCAGCTCAGTGTAACAATATGCTTTCACTCCTTCCTTAATTTCTTCAGCACATAATGAGATGACATCCACAGCTAAATCATATTGCTCCTGCCTTAAAACAGTACTGTATTTTATTGAGTTTCTGAGAAGTGAGTTGAGATGAATCACTATATAGAAAGCAAGAGAATTCCTAGTGATTTAAGTTTGAGAACACACAGCTTAAGGGCAGACACAGTATAGCATGAACTTGTTCTCCATTCATGATTTATCAAAACAAAGGGGAATTGCTGAACACCATTAAGGCTGAATGTTTGTTCAGTAAGATTGGAAGATATATTTTTGGACAATATCCATTCTTACCAATTTAATCTGCAAGCAAGAGAGTGGGGGGAAATTGCCTTGCTACATCAAAATGCCAGGTCCTAATCGGACATGGCTGATTTCTTCCAGGTCAGGTCATACAAAGAAGGCAGAAATCTTCCTGATACCTTTTGAATAATAAGCAAATGAGTAATAATGTGGGGCTAGGGCAGTGATGGTGAACCTTGACATTCCAGGTGTTCTTAGACTTCAATTACCAGAAGCTCAAGTCAGCACTCCTACTGATCCTACTGGGAATTTTTCAAGAACAGCTGGAGTGCCAAGGTTTACCATCACTGGCCTAGGGACTGTGGTGGCTTAGTGGTTAAGATGCTGAACTTGATGACTGGATGGTTGGCAGGTCAGCAGTTCGAGACCCAAGTGCTGCACGACAGAATGGGTTCCCCTCATCTGTCCCAGCCCTTGCTAACCTAACAGTTTGAAAGCAAGAAATTGCAAGTAGACAAATAGATACCATTTCGGTGGGAAGGTAACAGCATTCTGCGTGCTCCAGTTTCTAGTCATGCCTGCCACATGACGATGGAAACATCTGCAGATGTAGACAGTGCTTATTCTTTGGCTGTAAACAGAAGATCACCAAAACCTAGAGTCAAATATGATTGGCTTTTGAGCAAGGGCAACCTTAACTTTATGCAGGGAAATGATGGCTTCATAAGGACTAAAGTTCTTTATTAAGTGATTAATTAAAATGATGAAAATCCCATTTAGCCTTTATGCAACCCTTTTCCCTTTTCAGGTGTAGGAATGTAAAGGATTCTAAAGTCTTCATTCCCATTGATTTAGGCCATCTTGACTGTCCAGAACGATTGGAAAACTTTGGAGTTTTTTCATCGTTTTGTGAAAAAGAGACAAGGAGTATTTCTCTTTTAAAAGGAAAGTGGTATGTAACTGAACACTTGCATCAGTGGTGGGCAGCAAGAAATTTCGCTACCACACTGTGGGCGGAGCCTATGTTAATGGGCGAGGCCTACATAATGGGCGGAGCCTACATCATGGGCGATCTAGCCATTCTGCCATATGGCCATGTATACAGCTGCAAACACAGGCAGCACTGGCTCTTTGGCTGTAAATGGAGATGAGCACTGAACCCTAGAGTCGGATATGACTGGCCTTTGAGCAAGGGAGACCTTGAACCACTTGCAGGGACAAAATCTGATGTCAAATTTGAATACCAATCAGGGATCTTCTGTTATTAGGTAAAGGTTGCCTTGCTTGAAAGCCAGTCATTACCAACTCTAGGGTTCAGTGCTCATCTCTGTTTATCGCTAAAGAACCAGTGGACTTGGTCCACAAAAGCTCACATTAAAATTCAGCAGTTAGTCTTTAAGGTGCCACAACTTTTTTGTCTTTTTGTTTTGTTTACTCTCTGATATGCTTGCACAGAATAAAACTTTTAAAATGGTAGCTGTGTTAATCTGGGCAGGGCAAGGAGGTGGGTGTGACCACCCAATTTCGCTACCACCACCCCTGCCCAAAGGCCACCCAATTTTGCTGGGGGGCCCAGCCGGGGGGTGCGAACCTGTTGCTGCCCGCCACTGACTTGCATCATTAATGTATTCTCTCTGGAGCCAGATGCAGCACTGCTTCCCTTACAAGGGCTTGATGGGAGATGATATTGAACAAAAAAGAAACCCCATTCTTTTATGTCCAGATCAAACACTAAACTATCAGAATGAGGCCACCTTGTTGGCTTTGTCATTGGCCAAAATTAAATCTTTATCTGTACATGTTTTCGGTAATAAACAGCAGACCAGCAAATGAAACAGATTTGGTATCTCCCACATTTATGCAGTGTGTTGTTGTTCACCAGCAGCCTCCCCCCCCCCCCACCGCTCATGTTGGCTTTGCATTTAGACACTCTAACCCACAGCCTATTCAGGGTCCTCCAAGTGACATAGGGGAGACTGATTTCCTCAGCCATCTCCCCCTTTAATGATATTCTTTGTTAAGTGAGCTTCTAATTTGATTTTGTTCTTGTATTCTTTCAAAAATATTTGTTCTTGCCATAAAACTCTTCCTAGATCTTAATAAATGAGCTTGGAGCACATATCTATTCAGAGAATGCTTGAAGGGCTGCATTCATTCCTGTAAATCCTCACCTAACGTCATTTTCCCCATACATTCATGAAGAAAATATCTCTCAATTTCAGAAAAATGCCCCATAATATTCTGATTCGTGAACCCAGACCACCCCATGTGCTATGATAACTTTTAAAGTACTTATCACATGTTCCCTCAGTCTTCTTCTCCTTCTTCTGTGTCTAGGCCAGATGTGAAACTGGCAAAATGGAGGCACCTTTTGGTGATTTCATTCTGCAGTTCCTTTCTTCTGACCTAGTGTGAGAAAGATTAGCTGGCAACACAGGATTGCTTGATTGCGGTTCAAAAATACCACAACTTTTGAGGAGGCTCTTTCTGTGTAACCCTTCTTTTCTCAAGGCTCAACATACCCAAATCTTTCACTTTTTCCTCATACAGTTTGATAGATTGATACATCAATAGACAAAACATTTGTTGTGTGAGTTACACTTGCTGTGTGTATATTTGCCTTGCTTTTCAAGAAAAATGAAACCCTTTCTATGCAAAACACATAGTCTTTAAACAAAAAGCTCACCTTTTGCTGTAGCTGAGGAATCATGCCCACCTGTCAAATACCTCAGATTCCTCAATTTAAAGATTCACCTCAGGCAGAGACAGCCAAAATCAAGGTAGACGTAGGATTTTGTGAGTATTCGTCACATTGCTTTCATGATCTTGGAAAGATGAAAGAGCTCTGCCTACAGAAAGGCACAGCTCAGTAGAAACAGGACAAGTATAAAATCTGAAATACAGTTTCCAAGCAATAAAATAATATGTCACTCTTTTTTGGCTCCACATTAGCAGGAATACAAGCCTACATATTAGCTCCAATGGCATTTTTATAAACATGACATATGAGAAACCTGGGGAACATAGTGAAAAGTAGAGACACCACATTGCAAACAAAAATTTGTCTAGTCAAAGCAATGGTATTCCCGGTGGCAATGTATGGTTTTGAGAACTGGACCATTAGGAAAGCTGAGCACAGAAGAATAGATAGATGCCTTTGAGATGTGGTGATGGAGGAGAGTTTTGAGAGTCCCCTGGACAGTGAGGAAAACAAATAGGTAAATCTTAGAAGAAATCAAACCTGACTGCTCCCTTGAAGGTGAAATAGTGAAGATGAAGCTAAAGTACTTTGGACATCAAATGAGAAGAGAGGATTCGCTTGAGAAAGGCTTGATGCTGGGAAGGGTGGAGGGCAAAAGAAGAAGAGGGCGGCCCAAAATGAGATGGCTAGATGGTATTGTAGACACAATGGGCACAGAGCTGAGCGAGTTGAGGAGGATGGTAGAGGACAGAAGTGCCTGGCGGACAGTGGTCCATGGGGTCGCAAAGGGACGGAATCGACTGTGTGACTGAACAACAACAAAAGGCAATCTTAGGTAACAAATCTATGAAGCCTTCATCATGTCTGTTGAATATTATTTATAGCTTTAGTAGATTCCATTGCTATAAAATTAATCATAGAAAATAAAACATAATGTTTTGTGGCAAAGAATCTACATGAGCTTTTAATCAATGGTTATATTTGGACAAATGTGGGTTGGAATGCATATAACAAAGTCTAATCTAAGCAATTCGGTCAAATTACTTGGATGGACTCCCAGGATTCAATTTTGTCTTTTACTGATGTTGGTAAGATGGGAATTAACCTGAACATTGAAAAGGCCAATCAAAATGTAAACTATGAAGGAAGGGCCTAGTTTTAATGGGGTTGGAGCCATTTTATTAAAGACCTTAAAACAGTCAATAGGTAATTGATTATACCTACAGCCCTGGAGTCAGAGTCTCTGGCAGTTACAGAGCTTTTAGTCAAAAATTGTGTCTTGGCAAAAAGAAGCAGACCTTCCTGTTCATAAATATATAGTTTCTTGTTCACAGTTTCTTGTTCACAGTTACCTGTTTTGCTCCAGTTTCTGCTAAAATCCCCAACTACTTTCTGGTGTTGACAGATTCTTTCAGCAACTTGTTATTTTTGCTTTGCTTTATGTCCTCCACCAAATTACTAAGCAATCTGATTGCTAGGGAAAATGAAGGCAGGGCTTCTTCCTCTTCAAACAGTTGCTTAGAATAACTATTCTTAATTTCTAAGAGATCTATTTTACAGAACTTTTAACAGTACAGCAGCTCTGTCTCTTTCCCATCTTGCTACTCAAATAGTAATTAGTTTGACCCCCTTATTTGTTTTTTCCAAGAATAAATAACTTTAATTCACTGGTGGACAGGTTGTTTAAATAGGTGGGAAACAGACACAAAATGAATTTTAAAACATATTCAACATAAGGCAGTCATTCAAATGAAATTCAGAATATATAATAGCCTCTTTTTAGAGTTACATTACTAGACTTATGTTTTAAGGTGGTGAATGGAAAAGCCAGGTACTGTACCCTCATATTCAGAGGATTAGCAAGAAATAAGATAGGAAAAGGTACTAGAGTTTGAAAAATACCCAGTACACAGGAGAGCAAATGAAGTTGTGATAGCAATAACAATTACATTTATATGTCAGGAAAGCTGTGGGACAGTGGGTTCTGTGATCCCTTCCTTCTCACTAGGATGCTGGGCTTAGGAATCCCACAGATGTCCACTGTGTCAGGGTATGGGGGATCAATGAATGATGGTTATCAGAGTCCTTCACTTCACTGTCAGGAAATGGGACCTCCTGGAACTCCAGTCTCACCCCCCCCCCTTTAAGTCTGTGTGGGCAAAGGTAGCCTTCTGCCTTAAGGCAGGGAAAGTTGGTAGCTGGAATAACAGTCTGTTTAAGCTTCTGCTACCTCCCCACACTAATACAGTTTCACACTCACAGAGCAGAGCTGCAGAACCACCCCTTGGGAAGATGTCTCTGAGCGGACACCATGCGGTCACCTTCAAAGAGATGACTCCTTAGGAGATTTGCTTTCCCAGGCCACTGACCAAGTCAGTGGACCCCCTCTTCTCTGGATCTCTGGCTTCACCCTGACAACCTTATCTGGACTTTGAGAAGGAAAGTTCCCTCTTCCCGTGGCTGGACATTTGGCAATTTAAAGTCCTTAGCAAGACCTTTATTTACAGGCCTCCCTGCTCTGTAGAGATTTCTGCTCTATAGTTTAGTTTAGCAATTCAATAACCAAACCTTGGATGTCTTTTATTTATTTATTTATTAAAAGACAATATAAATCCATTTATATGCAGGATACATATTGAAGAAATACACTAATCTATTGTACACTACATAACAAACTAATGAAATAATGAAGACTCAAGGCACGATGAAGCCTTGGGTGACTTGATACTAGTCCAGGGATTCTCAAGGTTTCCTCACCTAAAACATCTCTGTTCCTGATGTCTACGAGGCAATGGGCAGCACACACCCATGCCTTGCTTCTCATGGATTCATGACATTGGTAAAAGTGACATGATGGTAGCCCTCCTCAAGAGAAGGCTGAAGTGGCTCAAAACTGGCCCTTCTTTTATACGATTTTTGGGTGCTCTTCTACCTCCCTCCTGAATGCTAGGTATGAGGTGGTATGTGATGATGACTTAAATATTCCTTTGATGTACCATGTGCTCTGACAGATGTCCATTGATATGCTGCATTGTCAGGTGCCTTAACGTTGTCATTTGCTCCTTATCTATGTGAAAGCAGGTTATCTCCCTGTCTCAGGAATGATGAGAATCAAGTGATATAACTTTGGAAAATTCCCCTTCTGTTATCTAAGAGTGACCTGACCTAGACTGTCTGGGTCTCTCACATGACCATTCTTGGTATGTGATGACTTAATGCTTTGCAGGTGTAATGGAATATGTCCAACACAAGAGTGTCTCCATTTTGAGTACAGCTATTCTCAAACTTACAGAGAATATGATTTATAAATCCTAACACTTAATGAGTATAAAAGTGTGAATGCAAAGAAAACTAAAATATGAATTGATCCCTTGTATGATTTCATGACATTATATACTGCTCGATGGTGTTTAGTGCACTCAGTGGGCGGTTCACAAATTAATTAGCATTTTGTCCCCAACATGCTGGGTACTCAGTTTACTGACAGAAGGATGAAAGGCTGAGTCAACCTTAATCCCCTTCAGGATCGAGCTCACAACATTTTGGATGCAGTACAACAGTTTAACCACTGTGCCACCAGGGCTGTTTTTGTGGAAGCAATGCCACTTTTAATTAGCTTTTTGTCATTTTGTTTTATAGAAATTTATTGGCTGCTTATCATGAAATCACACAAAATAGCAAAATACCTTAACTGATATAATGCCCAATGTCCCAAAAATGTGAAACCCATTTCATGCTATGACATTCTGCAACAGCTGCAGAATGGATCAAGTTCAAGGGAAGTGCTACACTCAGCATGTTGCAGTAGTCCAGAATAGAGGTAAGCATTCATAATATGTCACAATTAAATCAATTAATTTGGATATTTGCTAATTTAAATAGGTGATTAAATTAAATGTATTCAGTGTATTTTAAAAACAAAAGTGATTTGTTAACACTGAAATATTTGCGGACTCAATGGGAGTCAATGAAGCTGTTGCTGAATATCACAAATGGAAATTCTACTGGACTGGACACATTTCTCAAATGACAGATGGGCATTGGACAGAAGCAGTCACCAAGTGGTATGCCAGAAGAGTAAAAAGACCCCTTGGCAGGTCCCCCAAAAGATGGGAAAAGTAGACCCAATCATGAAGGGTTTTGGTCGAACCTGGAGAAGAAGAGAACCGCAGCAAAATGAACGGAAAATGAGTTGCAACCAGCAGGAAGTTATCCCTTGATAGTCTGGTCAATCAAGGAAATATTTGCATGTACATTTCTCTAGTACAGTACTGTAATACGTATTAACTAGCATACTATTAATATTAGTATTAAACCAGGGAAGGAAGGGTGCAAGGAAGAAAAACTGTTGCCAGGCAACAAGATCAGTAACTGAATAACAAAACAAGCAAGCAGTTGTGAAAAGATGTTATTGGGTCTCATAACCAATAAGCCTTTTAAAATGCTGCTAAACCTTCTCATGCACTTGCATTGGGATGTACTGGAGAAAAGGGCTTTTGGGGGTTACAACTTCAGGAACTGATACATTTACTCCCTTCACTCCATTTGTAAGCATAATGGCATAGCAAAAGGTGTAACATTGACTCGTTCTTATTAACCCAAAAGTGCTCCCAGCATGGTATATGCTCAGAAATCCCAGGGGGTACTTTTTACTTGCCTGTTTGAGTAAGAGTGAATGTTCAGCCTTTTGCTAATGCAAAGCAATATGATTTCAGCCTTTAAAGGATCCATATTACTGGATTCTAGACGTTTATTTATACCTATAAAATCTGGAGAGAGTTGGAGAAACACCTGGAATCCATGTGGAGCAAATATTTCTAAAAAGAAAAGAAATATGCTAAGAATATAACTGCAGACAACATTCTTCTCTGCTTTACAAAACAGACATTTATCTAAACATCCTGGGTCACCAAAATTCAATTATACAAGTACAGTACTATGATTTTTTCAGTTTTAGCAAAACTAAGGTATGTTTTCTGCTAACACATCAAGATCCAATTTGTTTAAGTTATTCAGGAAAATTATAATATAAAAGGAGAACTTCTGCAAATATGAATACATTATACCATAACACAGATGGTTATGAAGTAGAATCAGAAATGTTATGATATTGATTTTGGAATGTGTTTAATTGATACAAAATAAAAATGTATATAGCTAGGTAGGACTGAGCCTTTGGAATAGCAGACTCAAGGCACGATGAAGCCTTGGGTGACTTGATACTAGTCCAGGGATTCTCAAGGTTTTGGTGCCACAGGCCGGACAACTCGCCCTCAGTCAGCTGTGTGGGCTGGACATGTGGTTTCCCCCAGCCTCAAATACTGCTGTAAACTATAGTGGGCATGTTTGCACATGCATGGATGTGTTTGCACATGTGCAGATGTGTTTGCATATGCACAGATGCATTTGTGCACATATGCACGTGCATATTTGCATATGTATGAGTGTGTTTGCATGGGCATGGGTTCATTTGCGTGGGTACAGCAAATTTGCACAGGCGCGTCTGCTTCTGCTTCTGGGGTCATTGCTGTGGGCCAAATGGAATGGCATTGGAGGCTGGATCTAGCCCACAGGCCATAGGTTGCAAACCCCTGTACTAGTCCCTCTCTCTCAGTCTGGGATTTACCTTTATCTATTCAAGTCAACTCCAAATTTCGACTCCCAGGTTGGCTAGAAAGTCCATTACCTGCTGTAGGGCTTTCTCGGTGGCAGCTCCAGCTCTTTGGAATGGGCTGCCAGGGGAGCTGCATTTGATTGACTCCTTAGGGACCTTCAAGAAACAATCAAAAACCTTTCTGTTTGAGGAGGCCTTTAGCAGTTTGTTGAAGACTAAATAGGAGACCCTCCCGTTGCCTTTCTGTCACAAGCATTTTGGGCCCTTGGTTCTGATTTTGATTAGGTGAGTGGGGGTTGTTTTATTGTCTTAATGGTGTTTATTTCACTTTTTTAATAGTTTAAACCACCCAGAGTGGGAGTCCATCCCAGATGGGTGGGGGTTTTGTCCAATTAATAATAATAATAATAATAATAATAATAATAATAATAACAACAACAACAACAACAACAACAACAACAACAACAACAACAACAACAACAACAACAACAACAACAACAACAACAACAACAACAACAACAACAACAACAACAACAACAACAACAACAACAACAACAACAACAACAACAACAACAACAACAACAACAACAACAACAACAACAACAACAACAACAACAACAACAACAACAACAACAACAACAACAACAACAACAACAATAATAATAATAATAATAAATAAGTCACAGAGACTTGATAATAGTTAAAATGCATATTTAATTAATATTTAATAGATGCATACTCTCCGTATTTGTACTGTACAAGTGGGATTTTGATATAGACTGCTATTGTATATTGAGGTCCAAATTAGCTACCGTGGCTAGCATAATGGTTAGGGATGGGGATCAAAAAACCTTGGTCAGGTCCACAAAGCTATGAAACCTATGAAGTGACCTTGAAATACTCCTTTCTCCAACCTTCCTCATAAGCAAAAAAAAAAAGGGGGGGGAGGACATCAACAAAATCACAAACAAGGTTGGACAATTAGGATCCTTTTACTGGAGAACTAAAAACCATTTTGAAATGTCATTTCAAAATTATCCAGAACTCAAGACGAGTGCTGTGCCGCTTGAAGTGGCTGCCTGATATAGAGCCAATTTGAGGGAGAAATTTTTATAAACACATTCCAAACTTACTGGCAGTATAAATACAGTCAGAATAAAATAAGCAAGAAACAATTTGCTTCCCTTTCATAACAGCTACAGTCGGGTGGCTGAAGTACCCACTTTGCTATACCTAATAGTAGAGCCGGCCCAGCCAATCTTCACATTAGTTTCTGAGATTAGCAGTTCCCACTAGCATTTGCAGGGACTAAATTGTTCAATCACCTCTGACAACAACCACGGAAATTAGTGCCTTGATAAACCCATATACTATGACATACTGTATAGAGATGGAGCAGCTTTCATGAAAAGCTTACCAGCAAAGCCCAGCCATAACCTGGTAGAAGCTTGTGAAGTATCCACAGAATGGGTCACTAATAATATAGACTTTCTCACACTGCCTTGATTCCAGCATTCCTAAATGTTCATGTATATGTATAAATGGGCATGTGTGAGAGAGACATACCCACCATTTCATAATCATGTTTCCCGCAAATCTAGAAATTTGTTTTCCCAATACATATTGCTGATTGGCTCACTGGGAGAACAAAAAGCACACTGCAGTGTGTTTATGGAAATATATATGATTGCTAAATTCCTCCTGAGCAAGGAAAAAAAGCAATTTGTTTTGGTATTTACACTATGCATATTCAGAGAGCACAGAGGAAATAGCAATAATTTTTAAATCCTTTCGAGAGTCGAAGGGGAATTAGAAAATCCAATCGATTTAAATGTCGCTCCAGCTGAGCATACAATCCACAAGGGGAGGCAGAAGAATTTATCATTTTCCACTGCTAAGAAATTCCAAGAGTTTTTATTATAAATCATTAGGCCATCATATATAAACCCAGGACAGAATGAGTCTGGGGAAACATCTAATTTATATGCTGTCTTCCAGTTCATTTTCTTTTACTTACAGAAATATTTCCCCTTTTTAACTTTTCCTTCACCAATCATGGGAGCATTATTTTCCATTGTTCTGCTGATGATGATTCTAGATTATTTCAAATGCCACTGAAATTGGTTGAGTGGAATTATAGTTTTATTATATTATTGGATTATTCACCTTGATCTTGGGGTAGGTGAGCCATCTAATAAATCTTTAAAATATATAAAAGATTTATTTATTTATTTATTTATTTATTTATTTCATTTTTATTCTGCTCATCTTGGATATTTCCCACTCTGGGTGGTGTACGTGCAAATAACATCAACGTAATAAAGCAAACAACAAAATAAAATAAACAGCAAAATAATCTAAAGAAATTTGAGAATGCTCATGTCCCAGCCATGTTAAATGGAAAATATTGGCTGAAATACTGCACACAGCTCAATCACTTTGAACTCCATGTGTACACATGCCTCATCCTGGCCACATAGTCACCTTTTTCTGATGCTATGGGATCTATGGCTCTGCTGTGCACACCATTAAACTACAGTGGTACATCACTTAAAGAGCATAATGCATTACATGGGATTGCTCTTTAAGCGAGTTTGTTCTTTAAGCAAAACACCATTGTAAGTGACCAATTGTGATTTCTGGTGGTGTGGAGGAGATTGCAAACCCCAATGTAGTTGTTAAGTGAGTTTTTGGTTGGTTTTAGTTGTTAAGTGAGGTGACCATTCAGAGAAAATTCTGCTCTTTAAGCGAGTTAGTCTCTAAGTGAGCCACTCTTTATGTGAGGTTTTACTGTATGCATCACTCATTGGAAAGAACCCACAAGTTCTCCAAAAGAATCTTTCTGGAGGAACAAATATGGAAATTCAGGAATGAGATAGAAATGTCATTTTGATTTCACAGAGAAGGCCTATTATAGGAAAGTTATGGGAGAATCAGAAAAGTCCTTTCAGATTATTATTTTTTGTATGTAACATTTTCATATGCTTTCCATTGTGAAGTAGCATATATTCTTCATAGGTATTCATCTAAGGAAGGTTATGGACAAAATTCACCTGCTGATTTACACTTGCATTAGATCAATCATGCAGAATTGGACACACAATCGGGAAATGTGTGAAGTGGGCCAAGGGATTATTTCAGGTCTTGACATGTAGAATTCATTTGCATCCAGATCCATATAACTAGTTCAGCACATTAATAATGTATTCTGTGACCTAATGGGTCTTTATATATTCTTCATATACAGAATGTTCATTTAAATAATGGTTTGTGTTCCTTCCCTACCAGAAGCGTAGCGTGCCTTGGCGGGGCCCCGTATAAAAATTTGTTTGGGGGCCCTTAGGAAGGGTAAAGATTTCTCACAAAAGAAAAAAATGCATAAAATTACTTAAACGGGGAAATCCCGCAGCCTGCGATAACCGATGTAGGGTGTTGCCAACTTTTGAACGCACGCTTTACAAAGCTGGCTTGAGACTAAATATCAAGAAAACCAAGATCATGGCAACAGGCCCTATCAGTCCCTGGAAAATAGATGGGGAAGAAGTAGAGGCAGTTACAGATTTTACTTTCCTAGGATCAAAGCTCACTGCAGATGGGGATTGCAGCCATGAAATAAAAAGGCGACTGATTCTCGGGAGGCAAGCGATGAGAAACCTGGGGAACATAGTGAAAAGTAGAGACATTAAATTGCAAACAAAGATTCGCATAGTCAGGGCAATGGTATTCCCTGTGGCAATGTATGGTTGTGAGAGCTGGACCATTAGGAAAGCGGAGCGCAGAAAAATAGACGCCTTTGAGATGTGGTGTTGGAGGAGAGTTTTGAGAGTACCCTGGACAGCGAGGAGAACAAATGGGTCAATCTTAGAAGAAATCAAGCCTGACTGCTCCTTAGAAGGTCAAATAATAAAGATGAAGCTAAAATACTTTGGACATCAAATGAGAAGAGAGGATTCACTTGAGAAAGCCTTGATGCTTGGAAAGGTTGAGGGCAAAAGAAGAAGGGGGCGGCCTAAAATGAGATGGCTAGATGGTATTGTGGAGATAATGGGCACAGAGCTGAGTGAGTTGAGGGGGATGGTGGAGGACAGGAATGCCTGGAGGACAGTGGTCCATGGGGTCGCAGAGGGTCGGAATCGACTGTGCGACTGAACAACAACAACATTTGTTTTGCTTACGCACGTTGGGGGCCCCGTGGCCCTCCTCCCACCTTTGGTCCAACTTTCCTCCCCTTTGCGTTATCTCTTTGCTTCCCGTTAGAAAACCTGTCCAGGGCGGGCAGGCAGGCGCTGAAGAGCAGCGCCACCCTTTTGCGGGTAACGGGCAGGAGGAATTGGGGGTTGGGGGGGCACCAAAGGAGACCGTCCCTTCTCAGGCCTTCTCACAATGACGTTGGCTTCGGCAGAAACAGGAGAGGTGGGAACCGCTGCAACCCGCGCTGCTGGCTGTTGTCCGAGTGTCCCTGGTTCATCAGGGGCCGCGCGCGCACCCCCGCTCTCTCGCGTGAGTGGAGGCGACAGAAGCAGCGGAGAAAGGAGAGCCCTGCCCTCCCTTCTTTGTCCTGGGCAGGTGGGAGGGGGCAGCCCAAGGCCTCCCAGAAAGGCACCCGCCCCCAGCCCGCTTCCGGCACCCTCTCCCAAGGCTCCCTGGCCATCGCCTCCCTCCCGCTCTGCATTTGTTTTGCTTATGCACGTTGGGGGCCCCCGTGGCCCGGGGGCCCCGTATAATTGATACGGCTGATACGGCGGTAGCTACGCCCCTGTTCCCTACTCATTTTCATTGGAATAAATCAGGGGTAGAAAACCATGCTCTCAACAAATACATTTCAAAGAGGTGCATGCAGTTTGTAAAGGTCATCCACTGGCACACTAAATAAAAGAAATACAGGATCTTCCCCTCTGTAATGTTAGGAGGAATGTGAGGCTATATGATGGATAAAATGATCTCTTTGATATTTCATACATTGCCCTTTTGTGATACAATTTCACACCTTGACTAAATCAGGCAGCAGTTCCTTTGAACCAAAGCAATCAATGGAGATACCGGAAAAAATTGTAATGTGTTACCACCTCTCCATTACAGGTCAGGTGAATCAATGTAAAAAGTGGTCAAGAAGTCATTGAGGCAATCTGACATACTTCAGGTATCTTTACCGAAAATACTTCAAATGCTGCATGCAGACTTTGTAGGAAATAGATAGGTAGGTGAAGGAGCATGAACTCAAGTGAGAGAAACTATTGTATTTTATTGACCTGGAGAAACATGAGAGGAGCAGAGTATGGAAAGAAAATGAAACCAAGGAGTTGATTTGTCCTTGCACATTCCACCCCCCAAAAAATGCTGCATAATAAACTGAAAGCCAAATTTAGCATACTTCAAAAGACACTCTTCTCATGAATGACCCAGAACATTTGGGATGTATTCAAGTATTTCTCTCAGCCTGATGTTTGCAATGTTCTTCAGGTGATGAGAAAACTTTCATAACAAGGAGTTGTAGCTTGTGTTCTATAATTTTCTCTTTCCCCATTAGCTTCTGTGTTTTTCCCTCTGCCAAAAAATTGGCATCAAGAGGGAGAAATTTCCCTGTATTTTCTTCCTGCCCTCATGACATAGTATTGGAGTGTGCAGAAGGAACTTGTAGTCAAATAAAGAACATTTCAACTAGGTCTGTATACTTCGGAAGGCATTCTGATTCATTCTTCATTAATCCAGTGGGGTTTTTTCTTTCAAGATCTTTTTTAAAAAAGACTTCATGTATGGCAGGAAATGGAAACATTCGTAACGTGGGGGGAGGGGGAATGGGCCTATCTGTGTAAAGCATGAACAGTACTCTACACCCATACAGTACTACAGTCATCATCAGACTAATACTTAACAGTGTAATGATATTTCAGTAAAGTTTAGGTTTTTAAAAATATAAATAAATAAATTGTAAAGAAGAATACAGTACAGTATTGAGTTCCTGTGCCATGTGTAGCCTTTTTTATCCTTGGAGCCACGTCTTTACTAATAGCAGATAAACAGTGATCTCAGAGGCCAAGATGCAGCCCATCGCTACAGTCCATGTGATTTCTAGGGCGGAAATGGCCAGCTTATCATGGTTGGGGAGAGCACACAGGAAGCACATATCATGAAACCCTTAGAACTTTGATTGAGATAGCTGGTTCTAACACAAAGCATCTAACACATTCAATGCTCTGAATGTTTCCCAGTTGATCCCCAACTCTTTGGCATTGTGATACATGTTACTTCTGCTGTGGAAAAGAAACATTGTTTGAACAACAGAGACTTTCTTGTTCCACTGATGAATGTAACTGAGTAACACAGCAAAAACTGCATTACCTAAATTAACTTCACCAGTCTGCTATTGCACTTGTCAGGGAATTTGAGCATTTTTCATTTGTTCACAGTGTATTGCACTATGTTGTTTTTCCATGGAAGACTTGATTTATGTTTTCATGAACAGATTTTTCTCCACAAATGTTCTTCTCTTTTCATTTAGATTTTCTCCCCAAAGGAAATGTCACTAAATTAAACTTGTTAAAAGGCAAATGAGGTCAAAGTGTGATCTCATGTCGGTTGAAACCCTAGTCATCTTCACAAAATGAAAATTTATGGCTGCATAACCATGCCAGGCATAACATTGAGGGGACAAGAATTACATAATTCTATTGTGCAATCTGTCATGTAACGTCCATCATTACTGCTATGCAGCATGCATGAAAAAATTATTTGCTAATTGCACTTCTAGTGCCACAGTTTTCCACGCTGGCTGTTCAGCTTTTGAATATGCACACAAAACTTCACAACATTGTTTCTTAATTCATATTCATAAACTTCATTTTAAGGAGCAAAATTATACATTTTGGTCTCTAGGCTTAAAATAATTAATTGTAAAAAGAGGTGCTGAGAATTGCTGCCAAGACTCCACTTTGCATGTGCACATTTTAAAGACAAAACATAGCTGATAATTAAAAATACTTCATGAGGGAAAAAAAATCACAACTAGGAGTTCAAATGGAAACACATAACTGTTTTTTGTTAAAGAACTAAATTACTAGAATTCTGTCTTTAGCGCAGATGCTCACCATTGTTCAAAAGAACATCTGCAATGCCTATACCAACTTGTAAACACATTAGTGCAACTTCATCAATTACAATACTTGTACATTTTCTGAGCTTTCCTCCCTAATAGAACATTTGATATTCAGCAGAGATGACATTTGATTGAACAGCCGAATTCAGTACCACTCTAATTTATAAGGGATGTCCATATTTATGTTCTGCTCGCTAGTGTTTTATGGAAAAATTCCCACACTGCATTTTATGTGCCTCTTATTTCTAAGTTGGTATTCAAGCCAATATTTTAAAAATATAGCACATTCCAGGGTTGGTTTTTTGTTTTGTTTTTTTGCTGAAAAGTATATTTTAAGCAGGAATATTTAAGCCCTATGAGAAACTGTTGGAAATGGAAATAACTTATTCAGCTATGGAAAATCTATGCAACAGGCAACTATAGAAGACATTTTAATTTTATCTTCAGACTGTTCTTCCAAAGTATTTCAATGGAGATGGACAGAGATTAATTATACATCCCGGCCAGTTCCATGCTTATATTACAATTACTGATAAAATCATGGGGTGGAAAACTGTCAAAGCAGACAAAATACTATGTAACAAAATAATGCTTGTTCATCATTGTTGCCATGTCTTCATGACACATTTGCTTTCAATGTTACATAGTTGATCAGCTAACTGATTTGAACATACTGATCAAAAACTCTTTCAGTTCAAATGACACTATGAGTTACAGTCATGTATTAAAAATTAATCAAAGTATTGACCCGTCAAAAAATTCTCAAGTGCAACTTTACTGTCTGTACTTCTATTCTATCAATGACCTTAGACAGATAGTTTTATAATGTTAATGTGGGCTGTATATGAAGACAGTTGAAAAATTATTTCAGTACATTTTCCCCACCCCGTTCATCCATTCCACAACTCTACCACCAAATCACATCCCTCGTCTGCTATGTTTTCGTGTATAATTAATTATGTGTAATCAAGTTGATTCCAATGTTATGACAATCCTATCCAGGAATTTCTTGGAACATTCAGAAGTGGTTTTTCCATTTCCTTTTTGAGAGGGCTGTTGGAGAGTCTACAGCTTTCATATGGCTACAAAGATTGGCTCTTCTGCCAGGAAATACAATGGGAAATCAAACTCCCAATTGTTACTCACCAAGTTAATATAAACAGTTTGCCAGATTTCAAAGCTCAATTGGTAGTTTATTTACTCACACTTTCATGTCTCATTTTCAAGTCTCTAACACTCATTCCCAAAGAAGGTGAGTCTGTCCTAACAAATCAGCTTTTCTTGTACTTGGTTGCTTTCTTCCTTAAGTCCTGCACCAGCCACTGCCACTACTCCATCTTGCTCCTAGATCCTACCTCTGCTACTACTGTATTCCATATGCATTAAAATAATGTCCTCCTGATATAGATCATTAAGAGGAGCCATTGTCTCCTCCATCAAGAAATAGCCGGAAATAAGCAAACAAATAAACATTACTTTAGAATGATCCCTGAGTTATAATTTTACTACAGTTCAGAAGGAAACCAACAATAGAAGACTATGAAAAAATAAATTTTCTTCTGTCTCTCCAAAATAGAAAGCAGAAGAGGAGAGAGAGAAAATGTTAACTTCGTTCATCCATTAGACTACTTAAATATGGTGTCTGTCTGTCTGTCTGTCTGTCTGTCTGTCTGTCTGTCTGTCTGTCTGTCTGTCTGTCTCTCTCTCTCTCTCTCTCTCTCTGACACATATAGTGTGTTGTGGTGAAAGGCTTTGAGTGTGTCAGTGAAACTGAGAGTAATGCCATTAGGAGGCTAGACTATTCAGTTACTAGTCTGGACTCCGAGCAGGTTCATTCAAGACAGAGTGATACACCAGCTTAAGATGCACCCATCAACAGAAAAGAATGGATATTTACAATGGTGAGGGATGGTGGCGGTTACTGAATAGCAGTGATCGCTGAAAGAGACACTGACAGAAGAGGTAACAGTGTTCGCACTCAAGCTAACTTTTGTTAGTACATCACAGAAGGTAGAAATTGTAAGCCACTGCTGACATTTCCTTACTATGAAAACCCTATGATGCGACAACCCAAAGTGAAACATGAGATGAGACTCATAGATCAGAAATCACTCAATCAGCAACTACAAAAAGCAGCAAAAGCAAAATGCACCTGTCATTAATGACACAATTAAATTGTGGGGTTTTGTTTTGTTTTTGGGAATAGTAGCCATGTTAGTCTGTGTTTTAGGCATATCAGAGAGTATACAAAACAAAGCAAAAACACTGTAGTACTTTAAAGACTAGCTGTTATAATCAATTAGATTAAATGTCAAAGGACATCTAGAGAGTGACTTGCACAGAAGTGAAAAGAAGCCTGCCTATCCATGGCTGGTGTGAATTCCAGGCCAGTTCCAAATGAAGTTTTGATAAACTGGAATGCATCCAGCAAATTTTCTGTCAAACTTTCTGTATTAAACTTTAATGGTGGCAGTCATTTCTATGTTGATGTTTGTAAACTGTCTAATTTGCTCATTACTTAAGCATGTACTGTATGTTCAAATAAAATGGTAACTACTAATCCCTGCCTAAAGATAACTGTTTAATTAAATTTCTTTTTCGAATTTTATCTAGGTCATATAGTTTTCCATTTTGATGTTTGACATGAAACAACAAAGTACAGTGGATAGCTGTACTAGAACTTCTCAAAATTACTGCGGCAAAATGACTTACGTTTAAAGTGTTCTTACTTCCCCTTGCAGAGAGACTGATTTTCATGATCATAAAACCAATAAACTGTTTGCATAAAAACAGCTCGAAGAGACTGTGTTTTATTTTTTATGTTCAGCACAAAAATCAGATATGAGAATGCTACAGTTCCTAGCATATGATGTTCTCCCATTTATACTGGGATTGTGAATTTTGTTGAGTGCCTCTGGTTAGACAAGACAGAAAGGCAAGGTCTTAAAATATGCCTATGATGTTGCTTTGCTCACTACAGTACAGTTGTACCTCGCTTAAAGAGCATAATGTGTTCCACAGGATTTATCTTTAAGCGAGTTTGCTCTTTAAGCGAAACACCATTGTAAGTGACCAATTGTGACTTCTGGAGGTGGGGGGATTGAGAACCCCGATTTATTTGTTAAGCAAGTTTTTGGTTAGTTTTATTTGTTAAGTGAAGCAACGATTCAGAGAAAATTCTGCTCTTTAAACGAATTACTCTTTAAGTGAGGCGCTCTTTATGACAGTTCCAGAAGAAAGCACTGGATTTAAGGAACTGGATGCTTGAAAACAAATTCAAAGGTACTGTACTACGTTTCTTTATCATAATAGCTGTCAAGTGAAGAGATGTTTCACAAAGGGATGGAAAATGGAAAGCCATTTAGATAGTGTTGGACTAAAACTCTTGTTGTGCTTGCTAAACATGGATATCTGATATTGTTTCTTTCTGTGGCATGAAGGTATGTGTCAATTATATTCTTCTTAGAATTCTTATTCTTTCTCAGGCTTTCAATATTAAATTTCAAAAATGTCATACACTGTCACCTAATGATGTAAGTGATTCATTGATAAAATAATGGCTAGGCACTGAAAATGCAAAGCAATGTGTAATGCCTGGCTGGTGAGAATGGAGTGTCAAGCATTTTACCAACTGAAGCTAGATGACAAGCCTCTGGAATTTAAATAGGTCCAGGAAATACATTTTTAATTTTCTGCTTTATAGTCTAAGATAAAACGTTTCTGCATTCCTGGTAAAGTAATATTGCAAATCTAGTTAAAGGGAACCATTTAAAACTCATGGGGATGTTTTTTAAATGTCACATTGAGAAAATGGGTAGCAGATCATAGTATTTCAGAAGGCCCTAAAGCAATAAAAAATGCAGATGATTTCCACAGTGCAATTTATATCCTTTTTAATATGCAGAATATCAATGATAAGACTAATCAAAACAGAATGCTTAACTGGATGCCTAGATTTAACAACAGAAATTTCCCCTCAAAGAGCCCATGTTAAGATGCTCAGAAGAATGATGGACTTATAATTTATGTAGAACACATTACCCAGGTGTTTTGGCCAAGATAGCAAAAGAAGAAACTAGCATATATGACATACTGCTTTCCATTAACCCCCTGGCACCGGGCAATTTCAAACTCCTCTTAGGAAAGACTAATCCATTTTGCTTTAGTACTTAGCATTCAAATAAAATTCTCAACTTCTGGTGCCAAAATATTTCTACACTTTTGAGAACAACAAAGGCATTTGGCAGTTTTGATCACTTGCCAGCAACTGGTTCTTGGTGTGTCAAGTTAAAAATGATGCATATACTTTAAAAAAAAAAGTTGCATTTCTTTAGAATATTACATCAATGAGCTCTTTCTTTTAAGATGAAAGTAGTTCAGAGCCCTACAAGTATGTTCGGCCCTAACTTCACAGGTTACCTTGTTGTACTGGAACATGGTAACAGCTGCCTGTTGAGGCTTCTGTTTTAATCTGTAACCATGTTTACTAGGTAGGTAAGGTGGAAACCTTTGGGTTGCTTTCATTGCAGGGTCTTTTGGGGGGACTCTTCTGTCCTTCTGGGGATTCTGTTGGTACCAGATATTTCAGTAAACTTGAAAATACCTGAATTGTTTGGAATATTAGTCGTGATAGTCTGTGTTTCATTTTTAAGCTCCCCCCCCATTTTTTTATAATTTTTATTAAATTATTTATAATAAACAATACATAAAAAATAAATATATATATACAGAATAACAAAACAGAGGGGGGACATTTACACACATAGTTTCCTTATTACCTGTCTCTATAACAATACTAATGTGCACCCTCCACCCTTTGAACCATACTTTTTTTCCTTCCCCCCACCCCACTCCACTGTATACCAATATATTCCCCTATTTCCAAAAGCTTGTAGTTTATTTATTAGGCTTAATTCCTTTTGAACTTTGTAGAATATATTGGACAAAATCTTCCCATCATATACTGTACTAACAATTTATTTCAGTTACAGTATTTCTTTTTAACTCAGATCATTCAAGGCTATTTCCCACATTTCTTTATACCACTCTTTTATATCTATAGAGATGTTCATTTTCCAATTCTTTGCAATCAAAAGTCTCATTGCTATTTCCATTATTATTACTAATTCTCTTTTGTTTTTGTCAATTTTAATACCATTTAAATCCATCAGTTAGTCTGTGTTTCATGTATATCAGAGTGTAAACAAAACAAAACAAAACAAAAACTTTGTGGCACTTTAAAGACTAACTGCTGTATTTTATTGTTAGCTTTTGAGAATCAAGTCCACTTCATCAGACCCAATTCTTTCAGGGTACTTTTGTTTAAGATTTTCCTTTCAGATCTTTGTTTGGCACTTTAAAAAAAAGCCCTGTGAGTCAAGAAGAGGGATTGGAAAGACCTGTGGCTTGAAAAACAGCAAGGGAGAGAAAATGACAAGAAACAGGGAGAAGAACAGAACTTGCAGAGGTGAGGCCAAGACAAAAAAGGGGAAAGAAGAAGGCTTGAATCCCCTAGGATCAATGCCAGGAGACTGCAGGGAGAAACAGTGGGATTGCAATGGAGAGAAAATGTCAGAAGTGAGTAAGAGCAGGGCTTGGCCTAGCAAGTTAATGAAAGAAGGGGAAAGTTTAGCTTTACATATATTTATTTATTTAGCATATGGCAACCTTTATATATAAAATGAAGATAACACAATGGAGGAAATACATAAGAAATCTTTTATGTTTTGATACTCTCTTTTTTGGAATCACAGAATCAGATGCCTTCAACTGGGAAGCCACAAAAGATTCCAAAGAGGAAGGAAATAGCTCCTTTCATAAGGTTTTCCATTCAGATTAAACCCAAAACGCCCATCCCAAGTGCTTACTCACTACCTCAAAGTCTAAAGTGCACCGTTATTGTATTCATAAAACAATGAGCTGCCTAGTTTTTCAAGCCTCTTTTCCTTTTGGGCTCTAGCACTTAAAAAAAGATGATCTGTGAGTCAAGAGGGAAAAATAGCAGGAGAGACTAAAAGAGGGGAGATTGGGGAAAGAACAAAGCTTGTTGAGGTGGGGCAGAGACAGAAGGAAGGAGGTTATCTTCTCTCCCCAACCTCTTTCTCTCAAACAATTCTTCTATGTACTAACCGTACTAGCCATGAAAGGTTTCTTAGTTTCTGGTTGGGAGTATACACAAGAAGCCAGCACACACATTGATAAGAAGAAATTCATGTTAGGACCAGAGCTTTGAAAATTACATTTAAAAAGTAGTTAGTTCCTGCCTTAGTTCCAGAGACTCAAAAGTACAGTAAAACCTCGAATAACGTTAAAACCTGGTTCCACAAGTCTTGGTGTTATACGATTTTTAGTGTTATCTGATGCATGTTAAAATCCTATGGGATCCATAGAGATACATTGTAACCACTTTAGGGGTTGTTATCCGATGCATCCCATAGGATCTTAATGTTATCCGATGCAATTCTTCCCCCCAGATTGCTTAATGTTATGCGATTTTAGTGTTATTCGATACTAATGTTATCTGAGGTATTACTGTAGCTAGTTACTAGTCTGCATCTAAAAGTGGCACTATGATCACGGTGTATACCATTTCCAATCTCAGAGAAGGAAGCATGCAATGTTTCCTTAATTTACTTCCCTGTCTTCCCTTTTCCTCCTCTGTGCCTTCATCCCTTCTTGCATGGTGTGCTCCAACAGTTTCCTTTTTGTTGTTCCTGTTCTCCCATTTTGGTAAAACAACAAGAACTCTAAGCAGTTGGCATAAGCTACTAGAGTTGGTGCTTTAAAGCAGGAATTCCCAACCTACATCCCACGGGTCGGACCCGGCCTGTGGCACCATTTCATGTGGCTTGCACTGACAATGCTACACCCAGAAGTGGAAGCAGCTGCATTTACGTCAGCCATAAAACGTGCGTGTGCATGCATAAATGCACCTGCAGCTGTCATAAACATGGAAGTGGGCACATTTATGACAGCCGTAAATGTGCCCGCCTCTGCTTCCGGGGGCGTGGTCCAGCCTGCTCAGCTGTCCGGGGGTGTAGTCAGGTTCACGGCATAAAAAGGTTGGGAACCCCTTTAAAGCATCCTGGCCACTTGGTGACGTTAGCACCTGAACATTGATGAAGCCAGGCAGGCATAGAAATGGGAATAAGAACTGGAGCATGCATGTAACTGCAATTATCTGATTTCTACTATTTCCCAAATGTAAATAAAAGTAACTAAAAAGTAACCAAAAACCAAAAGTTGGGAAACACTGGTCTATCTCAGTCTCTAGCAAAGTAAGTCATGAAAAAGGACCTCCAGTTTTCTCCTTGACTTGTAAGACACCAAACTATGGGGCAGGGATTAAAACACCACTATGTAGCTAGTGCATTCCTGTGAGCTAGCGGGACCCACAAAAAAGAAACCATCAAGATATGTTATTCCCTCTCCCACCCATTCCTTTGCGACCTATTTCAGGAGTGTATGAAAGGACTCAAAAGCTGCACCCAATATTGAGCAGCTCATGGGCACTGTCTTATCAATGTATTAGTGTTCTTTGAAATTGAATCCTAGAAGACAGGTGGACTGGGTGGAAGCAGAAAGCAAATTCGATGCTGAATATTGATTGGACCTTTGACATTACAAAGGCTTCCCTGAAACTTCAAGCATTGACCCTGAAATCTTATAAAATATGATGCTGATAATCTGGCAACCCCAGCATCACTAGTTTGAGACAGCTTTGACCCAAACTGGATTGCAGAGGTACAAAGAGAAAGAGGTGGGAAAGATGTAGCCCTTTCAATGTGGTTAGCTTACAGTCTCACTATTCTTCACTACTAGCTAAGCCAGGGTTTCACAACCTTGGGCCCTCAGGTGCTCTTGGACTTCAATTACCAGAAGCCCAAGTCAGGACACCTGCTGATAAGGGCTTCTGGGAACTGAAGTCCAAGAATACACCGTGGGGGGGCATGTTGAGAAACCCCGACCTAAACACTTTAGGGAAGAACCTTCTTTGGACAACTGACAGTTTCAATGCATGAGTATCTGCCAAGCATTCTTTCAAGTACTCAGCTCACCACATGCCTATCAGACCACGCAACTACAGTGTTGCACTACAAAGTTAGTTGAAATATTGCTGACTCTATGGATTTTAAAAGAGAGGGAGAAATAGAACAGGAGCAGTGGTAGGAAATCTGTATTCTCCTCAGTGAGGTAAACTGACAAGAATACAGTACTGCCAACTGCAAGCAACAAATATCAACCTCAAGAAGAAATATAAGTAACATGCACACCAGAAACCAAACAAATATAGAATTTAACACTGGGACTTTGAAGCAGTAACGATTAGTTGATCTTCTGCAATTCTACCAATGGTGTGAAAATATGCATATATATTACAATAATTGAAACTACATTGTTGCTTAAATGGCCAGATAAGACATAATTTGTCCTCTGAGCTCCAGGGTAATGAAGATAAGCTGGAATGTAATTAGCTAGGCTGGAATTTCCTCCAAAGAAATAAAGCAATGGATGTATGTGATCTCTAGATAAGTTGTAATTTTATTGAGTTGCCTTTTTCCCCAGCAGAAGCCAAGATATAGATGGAAGGATGAAAACTGTAAATTAAGACATGCATAAAACTGATTGTATATAAATAAGTTTGAATCAGGAATAATAAGGTTATCTGGACCTGGTTTTTCTAATGTTTTCTCATGTTTTAAATCCTCTTTTTTTTACAGATATCATCCAAAGTTGCTTAATATTTCCCATCTATTGACTTGCCTTTGGGCTAGAAATTATAGCAAGATAAAATATGATATATTTCCTTACTACTAAATTTCCATAATTAAAATATAACGTTGTTAAACAGTGTCCCACATTCCATGAATTATGACTACAAAGACAGCTATGAACAATAAGAACAAATGCTTATTTGGTCTGGTATTCTGTAAATAAAATGGCAAACTACAAAACCAAAACCAAAAAGAGAGGTAGCAGACAAGGAAGGAAGGTAGTTTCATTGTTGTCTATCAAATATAAGATCTAATGGTAAGATAAAGGTCACCCTTGCTTGAAAGCCAGTCATATCTGACTCTAGTGTTCAGTGCTCATTTCTGTTTACAGCCAGCAAGCCAGCAGTTTCTACGTTTGCTGACATTTCTGTGGACACGTGGCAGGCATGCCTCAACACCAGAGTGCATGGAATGCTGTTTACCTTCCCACCAAAGTGGTCCCTATTTATCTACTTGCAATTTCTTGCTTTCGAACTGCTAGGTTGCCAAGAGCTGGGACAGAGACGGGAGCTCACTCTGTCATGTAGTACCCGGAAATCAAACTCCGACCTTCCAATTGTCAAGTTCAGTGTCTTAATCACTTGAGCCACAATTCAAGAAATTTCAGGGGGAACGAGTGCAGGTTTTAGAATCTTTCCCCCTATCTGTGGTCACGCTACACATTGCGACATTTTACATATTTCAATACTCTTTCAATACATTTTGCAACTATCATTTGTAAAAAAAAAAATGTTCAGCTGTCAGCTGTGTAATAATACAGTACAGTACTGTTACCTCCAGGCTCATCTGAAGCTAATTGTTTTGCAGCAACTTTTCATAAGCCTCATTTTAAAATTTCAATACATATTCAGGGATGCCTTTTCTACACATTCCCTTAATTAACTCCATACATGTCACATTTTATGTCTTGACATTCTCATATTGACAGCTGAGTGTGACAGTTGAGATTTATCTTCCTCATAAATCTGTTCTGTTGATAGGAAGTCCTTTTGTTGACCTGTGGTGCTGGAGGTAAACTACCTCTGTGATGTCTTGCAGCTTTTCTTACCTGCAGGCCTTGCATTGCTCAATGAAAGGTTGTCATTCTGAATTGATCTACAAAAATCTAGATCTGTTGCTTGTTGCTCTAACCTAAAAAAAGGATAGAGATAATGTTTTAAAACCTTGCTAGAGGTTACTAGAGTTTACTCTATTTAAGACTTCAGAGACAAATATTTTGTTGTTGTTCAGTCGCACAGTCGATTCCGACCCTTTGCGACCCCATGGACCACTGTCCGCCAGGCACTTCTGTCCTCCACCATCCTTCTCAACTCGCTCAGCTCTGTGCCCATTGTGTCTACAATACCATCTAGCCATCTCATTTTTGGCCGCCCCCTTCTTCCTTTGCCCTCGACCTTTCCAAGCATCAAGGCTTTCTCAAGTGAGAAAATTAAAAAACATCAGCAGTGGTGAAAGATGCATGTTCAATCATCGTTTCAGGACATATGCGAATTCTGGTTTCCTACTTCTCACAGCTCTTCTCTAAACAACACTCCCTCTTTCCTTATCCTTCATCCTAAATGCAAGCCAAACATCAAAATAATTAACAGATGGCTTACTCTGTAAACAGCTGTGTAGTTGCTCCACTACAACAACATATACTATTATTAACACCTATTACACCCACACACAGTTCTTCCTCTGAAGATCTCCCGGAGTGAACTTACATACATATGATTCCCAGGAGGCCTCTAAAAACCAAGTTAACAGAACTGGACCTGCTTAGCATCAGCAATAAGCCTACAATTATCTGCCAGTCCAAGCTGGCCTCCATAAAACTATTAGAAACACTAAGGAAGGAGAAAATAGCCAATATGCTATTCTTATATCACTTGACAAGGAGTTGTCAAAATAGCCTGTTTTCTATAGATTGTTTCTTAACCTTGTAATTCCCACAGCAACCTGGAAAACATGCTGAATATTTTGACTGTTAAAAATATTTCTTATGTATTTAATAGCCAAGATCCTGTTGCTCAGCATATTAAATCATACTAAAGCAGGCCCATTGAAACAGTCGGGATTTGGTGACTCAACTCTTCTGCACCTTCCATTGAATCAAATAAGTCTACTCTAGATGTGACTTTCTTTTTAGCCTAGTAAATTGCAGTTAAAACAGGCCTATTGGGATCAATGGGATTACAACAAAATGCAATTTACTATAGGAAGCCATTATGAGCTGGTTTTCTCAACTATTTCCACCCAGAACATGCATATACAGTTGTGCCTCGCTTAAAGAGCGTAATGCATAATGCAGGATTGCTCTTTAAGAGAGTTTGCTCTTTAAGCGAAACACCATTGTAAGTGACCAATTGTCACTTCTGGGGGGGGGGGGATTGTGAATCCCGATTTATTTGTTAAGCGAGTTTTTGGTTGGTTTTATTTGTTAAGCGAAGTGAACATTCAGAGAAAATTCTGCTCTTTAAGTGAGTTACTCTTTAAACGAGGCACTCTTTATGCGAGGTTTGACTGTATAAATTTTTAATATATTAAATCTTGAGAACAATAAAAGCATTTAAAAGATACTGTCATTAGATTAAAAATGCATTAGCTGGCATAAAACTCCTTTTAGCATTAACACAGTAGCAAATCAGTAGAAAAGCACAATAGCTAATAAATCTCATCCAATAATTCAATTTCAAAAATACACAACTCTTAAGGAGTTTCATAATACAGGAGGGCTGTATTAGCTGACAAGGCCCTGTCCATAGTCTATGTCTGTAATGTTACGAGCAGCAAGTGTAGGAGCTATTGTTTAAAGTGAGTTTTTCCAAGTATAAGACTGTTGTTTAAAGGTTCTAGAATAGTTTTCAACCTTTTGAAGCCAGGGCTGGGTCATGCTTCCTCTCAGCTTCAGGGACTGGACGGCCATTTTGCCCTTCCTCCACCACATGGCACTTCCTGGTGTGGTGGAGGTGGGGGGGCACATGAAATGGTGCCGCAGGCCACAATTGGCTCATGGGCCGCAGGTTGAGAATCCCTGCTCTAGAAGATCAGAATACAGTACAATAAACCAGTCATCTGGTATTGACAGAGGCTGCCTCCATCAGAACTCATTCCCTTATGCAGCTTTGCAATTTACATGGAATCCTCACAAGTCCCATGGCACAGCATAGCATTTTTCTAAAGTGGCATTTAGGTGAGGGAACACTCTACCTCCAGCTGGAATAACAGTCTCAGTCTGTGAAGATCCTACTAAATTATTGGACTGGGAGTCCTTGGATTCCAAAAATCTCCTCTTTGAGGGACACACCTCAGCTACAGTAATTGTTTCTGGTATGTGGTTGCCCAAATGAGCAGAATTTATCATTCACAGAGTGCCAATTAGCTTTCCAGAAACTTTCAGAAACTGCTTTTGTTCCAAACTTTGGAGTTTTTGCCACTCTCCCAAACAAATGACCCCTCGCATCTGCCAGGCTCTCTTCATTCTGTGATATCTCAGTGACAGAAGTGGCATTGGCCTTCCCGCTGACATACTGAGTTACTCTTGTGCACATCACACCTCTGCCCGCAAGAGATTGTCTTGCTCCCTCTGAAGATGACTCAGCAAGGTGGGGCATGCCAATGCCTAATCTGGGTTCCAAAAAGTAGAGCTTCCTGCAGGCCTGTGCCAGCCATTTGGGACACAGGCACAAGTCACAGTGTGCCTCAGTGACTGGCGCCCTCCAGAGCCAGGCAGAAGTATGTTACCTGGTGGCTACACTAGATTTCCACCAAGCATGAACCTTCCAGGCGGTAGGGTGCTGTTTCCATGGGGCAGGGATTGCTGTGCACCAACCAGCCCTGCCCCCGCCCAGTGGTGGGCAGCAACAGGTTGCATCCCCCGGGAGGGGGTAGCAAAATTGGGTAGCCTCTGGGCAGGAAGGTGGCAAAATTTGGTGGCCTTTGGGTGGGTGGTAGTGAAATTGGGTGGCCACGTCCACCTCCCTGCCCTGCCCCATCAGGTTTTGTTCTTGCAAGTGGTTCAAGGTCTCCCTTGCTCAAAAGCCAGTCATATCTGACTCTAGGGTGCAGTGCTCATCTCCATTTACAGCCAAAGAGCTAGCGCTGCCTGTGTTTGCAGATATATATATGGCCATATGGCAGGCATGACTAGATCACCTACGACGTAGGCTCCTCCCATGATGTATTAGCGAAAATTTTTGCTGCCCACCACTGTCCCCGCCATGGCTGGTTGGTGCATGTTGGGTATCACTGTGCACCAACCAATTCAACCTGATGGGGCCTTTCCCATCTGCCAAGGCCATGGGGAGGCGAAGCTGATTGGTGCACAGTTTTATCCACCATGCATCAACCAGCCCTGCTGCCTCACGGTCTCAATGGATGGGAAAGACCTATTGGGTTTCTTCGCAGACTGTGGCGGTGGCAACAGCAGTGCCAGCACCAGTTAGATTCCAAGGGAAGAGGCAAGGGGCGGGAGTCGGAGGCCTCATCCCAGCAGCCATCCCAGCAGCCAGGGTCCGCCATGCCTGAACCAAAATGCTGGGGAGAGAGAGGGGTTGGTGGGAGAGGCAACTGAAGCAGATTAAAGGTGTCTCTCTCACCACCAGGTCTCACCTCTTCCTTCTTTCTGCCCCTTCCCATTGTCCGGCGGAGGTGGGAGGAGGAAGGCAAAGGAAGCTACTTTCTCTCTGGTTCCCCTCCATCCATTACTCTCCCCCTTCCATGAGGAGGGA
Organism: Furcifer pardalis; assembly: GCA_030440675.1. Lineage (NCBI taxonomy): Eukaryota > Metazoa > Chordata > Lepidosauria > Squamata > Chamaeleonidae > Furcifer > Furcifer pardalis. The sequence continues at coordinate 77,218,454 of CP126891.1, forward strand.
ATATGAGGTTCCTTTCATGTCCCCAAGATCTTTTCCCACTGAAGTGGTCCCTATTGATCTACTTGTAATGTCTTGCTTTCAAACAGCTAGGTTGGCAGGAGCTGGGACCCGAGATGAGTACCCAATCCATGATGTCATGCAGTACCCCCCATAGGGAGCACCCCCTCCCTCCCTGCCCAGCCCCATTTTAGAGTAGCCAGCACGCCCTTGCGTTCCTGCATAGATTTTAAAGCACAAGCAAGCCTGTAACCGCACAAGCAGTGCTTCAGATAGTCTAATCCTGAACTGTTAGGTCTTTAAAGATCCAAACTATCACTCAAATAGAATTCCCTTCCATGAGACACCATTTTAAAGGGACAGCAGTGATAAAAGACCACTTCCTTTTTATGTCCTTCTTTCAGAAGCCCCATTCAGATGTTTTGTAAAAGGGTTAACTTGACATTCAAGGAGAGGGGTGTACTAGTCCCACCCTTCTCTCATCCTTTTGATTATGTAGAAGGAGTATGGAAGAGACTCAACACTGATGTTCCAGGGTTATAGCTAGTGTCATGAGCCTCCAGGTTTAAAGGAAGTGCTCCTTTTAAAATGATCAAAGAATGATGGAGGGACACAGCTTGAATCTCCACTCCTTACTTGATTTACTAATCCTTTTACAGAAGACCTGAATAGGACTAGGGATTTTCTAGTGGTGGTGATACCTCATGAACTCTTACCATTCTAGACTCTGCCTAGCCCATAGATTTCTTTTCAGCCATTCCAGCATGAAACATCTACTTTTATAGTTGTTTCTGTATTTATTATTTCTCTGTGGTCTATACATACATGTTGATATTTACCTCTTGACTATAAAAAATGTCTAATATACTACATGGGGGAGCATGGAAATGCAGGAAACAGACGTATACTGAATCAAATTCTTAGTTCATCAGCTTATAAAGCATGTTGTGAATGCGTTTAGAAAGTATAGCCATAAATTGTACTGCTTTCATCATAACTCAGAAGAAGCAGTAGGAATGGGGAGAGGGCATTATAATCCATTCCTCAGTGTTCTATGAGATTTAATCTATGCACAGCAAACCAATTAGAGAACAAGTATTAAGAATCAGTATGCATATAAAAATGTTATTATCACTAGCTCATGTGGCTAGATTTATGATTATTTGCAAATACATACTAAATAACATTTAAATTTCTTTAAGTCACACAGCTTAATATCTCAGAAAATCATACCAGAACCAGAGACCCTATTTAATACATTTCCCTGGCCAGTAATTATATTTACATATCCTTTTCTTATCATTAGCTGTTAGGCTGTGGTCGTTCAGTGGTTAAGAAGTCCACCTTTTTATCTGGAAGGCCTGCAAGTTGGCAGTTTGAGACCTGGGTCCTGCATGATGGATTGAGCACCTGTCTCTGCCCCAGTTCCTGCCAACCTAGCAGGTCGAAAGCAAGAAATTGCAAGTAGATAAATAGGGGCCACTTTGGTAGGAAAAAGATCTTGGGGATATGAAAGAAGCCTCATTCAGGCATCCCCTGAGCAGAATTCCTCCAGCAAAAATCCTTTCAACCCAGAATAATTTCTGAATAATAATAATAATAATAATAATAATAATAATAATAATAATAATAATAATAATAATAATAATAATAATAATAATAATAATAATAATAATAATAATAATAATAATAATAATAAACGTAGCAGCAGCAACAACAACAGTAGTAGTAGCTGGAATATTATTATGAATTACTAATTATTTTTTTAAAATATGGCTATATTGTTTTTCAAAATACATTACACTGTATGACATACCAACTTTCACTTGAAACTTTTGAAAATCATGTTTTTTCAAGTGGTATACAATGTTAAAATAATGTTTAGGTCCTATACCATGGCTTTTCTCAGTGGCCACTCTCTGGCTATTCTGCCACCACTATCCATTATTATTATTATTATTATTATTATTATTATTATTATTATTATTATTATTATTATTATTATTATTATTATTATTATTATTATTATTATTATTATCAGACTAAGAATGATAGCTCTACCCCTACATCTTCATTTTGATCGTGTGCAAAGTGACATTTCTGAAGTGGAAAACGTCAATATACTTGGAGATCAAAGGTACAAACATATGCAGAAAAGCATGGACAAAACAGTCTTAACTCACATAATAAATGAAGAGGGTTAGGATTAAAAAGTGACACTAGGGACCTGTCTGCTTTTTTTTCCCGCTTGTAGAGAAAAGCTTTTCCAACAGATTAAAAAGTAACTGTCTGAGCTATTATTACATAATAATTAAGTATAATGCCCCCTCCTCTGGGCCCACAACAAGGGCCTGAGGGAGACTCCATGGCCTGGCAGGCAGCTGAGAACATCGCCCCCTCCTCTGGGCCCACAACAACGGCCAGAGGGGAGTTAGTCTGTGTTCTGCTTTGGTTGTTTTGTGAAGTTGTATTTTATGATTTTTACTGTACTGTTGCTGTTTTGACTGTAAGCCGCCCTGAGTAGCCTCGGTGAGTGGGGAGCAATATAAATCTGAACAAACAAACAAATAAATAATAAACCTCCCCTCCCCAATTAGTTATCGTTAAGGGACTGAACAAAGCAAAAAACCATTACCATAGTCACATACTTTGAGATGACTTGAATCATTCTTCCAAGAAGCCACCCAAGTTCAACATTTTATGAGAAACCTTTGGTAGAAACAGAACAGAAATGTCGCTTTCGTTTTATATTCTGACACATCAAGCCAAGTTACATTGGCACCTAAAAGAAAGAAAGCAGGTTTTCAAAGCACCAAGAGGAAAATGCTACATTCCATTAATTGAATCGAAAGAAAATCCAAAAATAAGCAGAAGGAGGGGAGGGAAGCTACATGGTAAATAGTTATTTAATGATTAAAACACATAATCACATTCTGCTCAGGGAAAATGTCACAGTGTCTGTTCCAGAGCAAATGAAATATTGTGTATGTGACACAGAAATTATTAAAAGTGCCTAATGTCAAAAATATCCATTGTAAATTAAATATTCACAGTAAATTAATATTTGCAAAGGACTATGCTGTAATTAAAATAATCACGGAGAATATTTTGTATGCTGCATATCCAACATGATGTTTTTACATCTCAGAGTTCAACCCATAGCATTGGGAATTATAAATAATTTTTGTGTCCATCTAATCAATCTGGATTAGTTAATACGATTAAAGAGATTGTCCCCTATTTCCATATTCAAATTTTAACATCTGTTTGGTAACCATGGAATCAAATTTGGCAAGCAGTCCCAACTGTCTCTGTTTTAAGCCTAGTATTTTCCTTTTCAAATTAAATATCTGCATTGTCTAATTTAGTTTTACAAGATAACACAGTTAATACATGCATCAAACCAAGACAAAAGTCAACCATTTCTCCAGATGGTAACTGCCCTAGTCCAGGGTTACATTTGAATTAGCTGTAGAAGGAATAGATTCAATCTTCCTCCCTTTTGAAGTCACTGGAGAGAAATCTTTTTTTGAGCATTTCTAGAATTCTTATTTACTTCAGAATATAGACACCAGAGTGCACGGAACACTTTTTACCTTCCCACCAAAGTAGTACCTATTTATCTACATGCAATATCTTGCTTTTGAACTGCTAGGTTGGCAGGAGCTAGTACATCATGCAGCACCTGGGTCTTGAACTGCTGACCTCCCGACCTTCCATTCATCAAGTTCAGCTTCTTAACTACTAAACCACCACAGCACTAGAATTAATATACTGTAATTAAAATTATAGTAATTAATTAATCAAATTTTAATTAAAATACTTGTAGCTCACATAGGATCTCATGTTACAAAGCTGTATAAAACAATTTTAAAACATGAGATACTGAAAGCAATTTAAAATCCAACAGCGAAACATTAAAAACATTAAAAACCATTGTGCAGCTAAAATCTATGTACCCCACAATCCCAAAAAAGTTCTCATAAGTAAGTACATCTTATGACTTCCCACATGTTGTCTGGCTATATACAGAGGGTGCCAAAGTGTATACACATTGTAAGAAAGGATATTGTGATTTGTCAAGAACAAATCCTGCCAGAGTATCTAATCTCATTTTGTGATCATGTAGTTTGTCAAATGCTATGCTGAAGTCAATTCAACTTCGAAAAGTAATACATAGATAACATCTCTTAAAATGCATATACATTTTTGGCACTGTTCAAATCTAAGCCCTTTTCACTGATATATATTGCATATAAGTACAATGAGAAGAGGAGGGAAATACTGATTGGGTGGAGGGGAAGGAAATCAACTGTGAAGGTACCTCTGAGGCTATTGTGTATGCAGTTTCAGCAGGCAAGAGTTCTTCTCTTTTATACACATGAGACTGAGCAACTCTGATACATTTACACACACACACACACACACACACACACACACACACACACACACACACACACACACACACACACACAAAACCAGGCAGTAGATGTGCTTTGTGCACCAGTGTCTAATAAAGTCTACCCTTTTGCATTCCATGTGTCTCCATGATTAATAGCCATCATAAGTGTACTGCACATGATACTGTTATTCTATAAGAAAAATTATGATAGTTTTATAATACACTCCCATACAGACCCAATCAGTAAAAGCAACTTTGATTTTAGCAGCTAGAAGTAACAGTATGGGTCTCTTCTTTTTCTTGTGGATTGCCCCCCCCCTCCAATTTTGAGTGTTTTCACAGATTTAGGACTTAGTCAAATGGGAACAAAATCAGAATAAAAAAACAGTTTGAAACAGAATTAGAGGTACAAATTCCCAAGCAGTTGCTTACCTTATAAATACCTGTACACAAGTACCTTTAGAGAAAGGTAAAGGTCTTCCTTGCTTGAAAGTCAGCCATGTATGACTCTAGGGGGCTTTGAACCAGCATTATCTCCATCTGTAGGTGTTTCCATGGTCATGTGGTAGGCATGACTAGACCAGGGGCATGCTGGCTATGCTAAAAGGGTGTGGGACAGGGAGGGAGGGAGTGGTGTCTAGGGGGGGTACTGCATGACATGGATTGTGCACCCATCTCAGGTCCCAGCTATTGCCAACCTAGCTGTTCGAAAGCAAGACATTACAAGTAGATCAATAGGGACCACTTTAGTGGGAAAAGATCTTGGGTACATGAAAGGAGCCTCCTTTGCCCTCCTCACAGAGGGGGAGAGTAATGGATGGAGGGGAACTGGAGAGAAAGGTGCTTCCTTCGCCTTCCTTTCCCTCCACCTTTGCCGGACAATGGGGAGGGATGGAAGGAAGAGGTAGCACCAGGCAGAGAGAGAGAGAGAGAGAGACTCTTAATCTGCTTCAGCTGCTTCTCCCACCAACCCCCCTCTCTCCCCGGCATTTTGGTTCAGGCATGGCGGACCCTGGTTGCTGGGATGGCTGTGGGGATGAGGCCTCCGACTCCTGCCTCCTGCCTTCTCCCTTGGAATCTAACCTGGTGATGCTACTGTTGTCACCACCAGTGCGAAGAAACCCAGTGGGTCTTTTCCATCCACCGAGGCCATGAGGGGCGGGGCTGGTTGGTGCATGGTGGATATCACTATGCACCAACCAGCCCTGCCTCCCCATGGCCTCAATGAATAGGAAAGACCCAGTGGGCTTCTTCGCAGCTTGCAGCAGCAGCAGCAGTGCTGGGTTGAATTGGTTGGTGCACAGTGATACCCAACATGCACCAATCAGCCATGGCGGGTGGTGGGGCTGGTTGGTGCATGGCAATACCTGCCCCACAGAAACAGCACCCCACCATCTGGAAGATTCCAACTTGTATATCATTATTGTTTATGGACCATTTTTGTAGGATGTGTATTTTATAATTTTTGTGTATACTGTATTATTATATATTTGATATTGTATCATTATTATTGTTGTGGGCTGTTTTTTGTTGGATGTGTATTGTATAATTCTTGTGCATATTGTATTATTGTATATTCTGTAAGCCTCCCAGAGTCGCTTGTGCAGGTGAGGCGGCGTAGAAATCTAAAAATTAAACTAAATTAAATTGGTGGAAATCTAGTGTAGCCACCAGGTGACATACTTCTGTCCACCTCTGGGGGGTGCCAGTAACTGGGGCACACTGGGACTTGTTCCTGTGTCCCAAATGGCCAGCACAGTCCTGGACTAGACACTGGAGTGCCTGGAATGCTGTTACTTTTCCACCGAAGCATTGCCTACTTATCTACTTGAAAATTCTTGCTTTTGAACTGCTAGGTTGGCATGAGCTGGGACAGAGATGGACACTCACTCCATCATGCAGCACTTGGGTATATAACTGCTGACTTGCCAACCATCTGGTTGTCAAGTTCAGCACCTTAACTACTAAGCCACCACAGTCCTTAAGCATCTTTACAGACAGAAACTAGTGCATCAGTGTGGGGGCTTAGAAGAAAGGCTGCTACTTGCCCCACTAGAGTCAAACCACTGTCTAAAGAGCTTTACAACACATGAAAAATGGATAAATGCTGTCATGATTCACAGTTACTTGGCTGTTCCCACTGCTTTAGTGATTTGGAGAAGGAGCAATGACTTTTTATTGAACATTATGAAAGTAGACAACTCATCAGCAGTTACCTTTTGGCATTAAATACTGAAAACTCAATAAAGATGTTTATATTTTTCATGGCTTCCTAGCTATGCAAGTCAAGTACAGGAAGTTTGCTTTGCAACATATCAAAGCTAACAAAATTATCTTTGAAATCTGATAAAATAATGCAAGTAACAAGATATTGGTCAACATTTTGCTTCTTTTATTATTATTATTATGTTCCCCTTGTTTTATTAATCTGCAACTCCTTTCCTGTACTTAGAATATATTTCATTGTCTCAGCTCATTTAAAATCACTGGGGCATTTTATTGTGCTGGTATTTTCATAAAGATTACAAATAACAAAGTCTAGCCTCATCCAAATGGTAGGTCCCCAGAGGATAGATAGCTTCTCCGCTTGTTCTAAATTTCTGCTGTGTCCATATCTTATCATTGGCATTTCTGATATTGCTGGAGAATGTAATACATTAAAATGGATTTTTTTTTTACAAAGTCTCATAACATTACATTAAACAAACCATTAAAAGCAAGAACCTCACAGCCAAAGGTAAACAAGTTTTGTATAGCTGGCATTGCTTGGATTGGTGTTTTTCTGAAGAATGCAAACAGCACAAAACTTAATTTGCAGGCTGGATAGCTGACACCTTTCTTGTCAGATACATAACATAAAGTCTAAATTATTATTAATAGATCTCAATACATGCATTAAGTCTGAAACATGGAGGGCTATTATTGCAATGTAGGAGAGGCACATGTGATTGAGAATTCAACTTTATTAGGGGTTCTGATCATGAAAGTGACCTAGCTACATTCATCTGAATATGATTAGATTTATCTCTTCAGACCTTTGTAGTGAAGAAAAGTAAGGCTGCCTTAGTACAGGTGGCACAAGGACATTAGAGGACAATCCACCATACCATAGCTCTCCATACTCTCAAGTTTAATGTCTGAAAGGGGTTTAGAAGGGTTTGAAATGTGCTTTGCTCACCATCTGCTTTCCACCATGTCTTCGCCTTCTGTTATCTCCAAAACTGAACATGAATCTCTTTCTTTTTATGCTTTCAAGCAATGTCTACTTCCAGTTGATTGGGGTGGGGGGCACCACAACAGATGGTGGGGGAAAGCCAGGAGCAAATGTGTATATTCACACAAATCATTCACACAGAGGCAGGCAGGCAGGCAACCATTCATATATAAATGTGTATTATGTTTCTGATAAGGAGGTAGGCGATGAAGGGACAGATGGAAGCCCACTTTTCTAATGGAGAGCCAGCAATAATTTGATTGGAGAAACAAACGGAAGAGCTTTCCAAAAACAGGGAGCACTACAGCTAGTCATTCTTCCAGGGACCTTCATCCTAAACCTAGGATATATTGACTCTTGTGGCATGTCACAAATGCCAATACAAATTCTACTAACCCAAAGCCCGCTATGTGTTCTCATTGGTCATTTCCACTGCCCTTTGAGTTATTTGCTCCTGCCTCAGCAATAGAAAATAATACACATTTTAGACTCTGCTTCAAAACCTGAGGAAATATTTGGAAGGTTTTGGGAAAGACTTTTAAGAACCTAATCATTGTTTTATTAATATGCAAAGCAATTTTATTAGGATATTAGGAGAAGTTAGAATAGCAAATGTTTCTGTTTCCACTACTACCAGTCTGTCACTGCTTCCATTTCTTCCCCTTCTATTTGTGAGGGAGTGATGGAGCCAGATGCCATAATCTTGGGGTTTTTATGTTGAGTTTCAAGCCAACTTTTACACTCTCCTCTTTCACCCTCACCAAGAGGCTCTTTAGATCTTCTTCAATTTCTGCCATTAGTTTGGTGTCATGCCTATCTCAGGTTGTTGATATTTCTCCCAGCAATCTTAATTCCAGTTTGTGATTCATCCAGTCCTGCATTATGTATGATGTACTCTGAATATAAGTTAAATAAGCAGGATGACATTAGACAGCCTTGTTGTACTTCTTTTCCTATTCTAAACCAGTCAGTTGTTCCATATCTGGTCCTACTTGTCACTTCTTGGCTGGTATACAGGTCTCTCAGAAGACTTTCCTTTCACTGTCAGACACATCCACAGCAGAGCATCCTTTCAACTTTGGCCCAGCCACTTCACTCTTTCTGAGGCTACTTGTAGTTTCCCTCCACTCTTCCCCAGTAGCCTATTGGACACCTTCCATCCTGAGGGGCTCAACTTCCAGCATCATACTTTTTAACCTTTTGATACTGTCCATTGGATTTTCTTGGCAAGGATACTGGTGTAGGTTGCCAGTTTTTTCCCCAGTGGTTTATGTTTAGTTTGAGTTCCACTATGGCCTGTCAATCTGTCTTAGGTGGCCCTACATGGTATAACTCATAGCCTCATTGAACTACAGAAGCCCCCTCACCATGCGGAGATAACATTCCTTGGGGGACAGGTTGCAACAATTAAAACTGCCCAAATTATCATAGTAATCAGCAAATATTTGGGCCCAACAGCAAAATGGAGGTGGAAGTGACCATACAATGCCAGATGGATTGGCTGTGAAGGCTCACCTCAAGGCTGTGGCAATCCATTGCAGTTCCGGTGTTAAATCCTGCATGTCTTGTTTCATATGTGCCGCAGGGGATGGCTCTGAGATCAGAGTGTGTGGGTCACTTCATGGCAAGCTGGGATCCACCTTAAACAAATTCATGCCAGTGGCATTTTCCCCGCTTGCCTTGGAGGGCAAAGATGGCCCAGAGCCAGCAGGCCTCCAAGACCAGTCCTCCCAGTGCCCTGGGGCAAGAAAAATGTATACTTAGATCAAGTTACAGCCAACAAATCAGCAATTATAATCAGTTTGTTTGTTTGTTTGTTTGTTTGTTTGTCTGTCTGTCTGTCTGTCTGTCTGTCTCCATTGCCCTTTTCACCAAAGTGACTCAGAGCGGTTTACAAGTAATTAAAAAAAACCAAACAATGACAATAAAAGACATTTTCAAAGACATTTTCAAAGGAGAACCATCATACCATTTGAGCATGCGCCTGTCGCAATTGTGCACTGGCACATACTTTGCCCTCCTCCCCGCCTTGAGGGACACTGGGCAAACACATGGCCCTGGGTGTGGTTGTCCTATAAAAAGGGCAGGCACGAAACACCCAGCACCATTTCACCTCAGCAGAACTTCGACAGGTTGCCCACCCTCCCTCCCTCTGTGCCAGTGTGACTTGTGGTTGGATTATTACGAGCTGGATGGGATTTTTATTCAGAGACTCTGACTGGCCTTGAATCTATGTTTTTTCACCCCTCCCATACTGGTCACATGAGGTTTGAGTTTGGGGAGTTTTTTCTTTGTGTTCTCTGGTCACTTGGGCATGTAGCATGAAAAGGGATTAACATTGGGTGTACTTTAGTAAATTCCAAAATTATAACACAGGCCAGTCAGAGGTTAACAGCCAGCTGGCCTCTTCAAAATTTGGTTACTAAGCAGATATCACGAAGGCAGTTCTGGCTGCCCTGTGAAGGAAATTTTAACAAGTTAAGGTAATTATGTTTAATTTGCATATACCAATTTGAGTACTAAATTAGGTTAATTAGGGACTTCCCGTGCTACGACCACACTGCAAGGAATGTTTGTTCTTCCTTCCACAAGTTAATCTGTTGATGAAAGTAAAGTGACCAGTTTCTACCATAAAGATGCAATGTGTCACCTCATTATTGGTGGGTTAGGTGGGCAATGCAGAACTGATCCCAACTCTTTGCAAAGTGGATTGCAACAGACCTGTCAAGCACCCCCCACAGGTACTGATCTTCTCAAGAGAGTAGCTCAATTCAATCCTTAGCAAATTGTGAATGCTCCAACTCTGCCTCATTAGGTTACAGTTATGCCATTCTCATGCATGGGGAGAGAGACAGGTTGGGTTGTTTGAAAATCATTGTCCCAATTCACAATGACAGCCCTTAAGAATATCACAAGGCAACCAAACTGAAAACAAAAGAGACAGGAATAATCTATTTTCCTTTTGTTAAAAATACAAGATTTTCTTTTTAAAAAGTAAATAAAGCTGATTGCTCCATAAAATCGTAATATAAGCAGAATCCAAGATCCCACAATTTTCCAATCTCCTTACTACTCATCATAGTAATACCCAGAAAGGGTATGGACCCTCTTTAGATCATTTCTTGACATCAAGACTGATTTGCAGAAACACAAAAAGAAAGGATAATCTGTGATTTAGTCCAGGAATGCCAGTCAAGTTGGTTCATTTAAAATTATGACCAGACAAAATCCTTGTGCACCACACTGTCAGAATTTGTATACTGTACTAATACAGACAAATACCCTTGATAGCTCACTCTCTTCTGAAATATACCTACATCCCTAAAGGGCATGAGCTGTTTGTAATAAATAATTACTTCAAGGAGGAAATTCTTGGACAGAATAAAATTCACACTCCAATATCTGATTAATATACAATCAAAAATTAGCATACAATTACAACATAAAAACATGAACTACAAGATAGAATCACTACAAATTATCATGCATTTACAACATGAAAACCTATCATATAGAGATACAATCAGAGGGAAATGCACAGTTGATTAGTAATCTAAAAGCAATTAACTTAGTCTGAAAAAAATGAAAAGCCCTTTCCACAAGCCTTAAAATCAACAGGAACGTCATTACCTTTCTTTTAACTTGCCTTTTTTGTAACCTTTCCTCACACAAGTAAACTGAATTGCTGTTGTTAATCATGGAGAAGTAAATTACTTCTGTCTTTATTAAATTACATGGATCTTAAGTGGTCAAAGATGCAGGATGCTGTGGATTTATATTCAGTCCACAATCATGGCTTGATGCAATTTTTATAGAGTCTGTTCTATAAGAATTTGGATAGCTATAAATGTTCGTATATAATATTGCAAGAGAGAAAGAGAGACAGAAAAGCTACTCTAGAGTCAGCAAAAAGCTTAGACCTGATTTTAATGCCATCCACCTCCAGAAAATCCATGACTGGAATTTTGAATTTGACTTGCTTGGAATTCCAGTGGAAGGTCAATCAACAAGACAGCATCAACCAAACCACTAGCCTTGAAAAAAGATATAAGAAAAGGAAGGCGCCTCCTAATACTTCACTGAACTTACTTACTTGCTTCATTTTTATACCACCTGACTTAGTGCAGGCACTACTCCAGGTGGTGAATGAACATACATCATATATCAGGAGTTCTCAAACTTTTTAAGCAGGGGGCCAGGTCACACTCCCTTAGACAGCTTCAGGGGCCAGATGGCCATTTTGCCTTTCCTCCATCACATGGCACTTCCTGGTGTGGTGGAGATGATGGGGAGCCACATGAAATGGCACCGCAGGCTGCAGGTTGAGAACCTCTGTCATAGATACTACAACATCAACATAAACCAAAACAAACCTAAAGACAAATACTGTAAGAGCCAACAGGTAGCAATCTTCATTTAACTCGGACTGCAGTAGCTCAAGTCACTAAGACGCTGACTGGGAGGTGGAAGGTCAGCAGTTTGATTCCCGAGTACTGCAGAAGGGAATGAGCTCCCGTCTCTGTCCCAGCTCCTGCCAACCTAGCAGTTTGAAAGCAAGAAATTGCAAGTAGATCAATAGGGACCACTTCGGTGGGAAGGTAACAGCATTCCATGCGCTCCCATGTCTAGTCATGCCTGCCAAATGACCATGGAAATGTCTGCAGAAGTAGACAGCGCTGACTCTTCAGCTTAGAAACAAAGATGAGCACTGACCCCTAGAGTCGGATACAACTGGCTTTCGAACAAGGGAAACCTTTACCTTTACTATCACAGTGTTTATTGACCAACTTTTGGGTTGCCTGTGTCCAGAGAAGGAGGATGCCCCCTGAAATTTTGGAATGGCCCTATCACACTCAGGTCATGGTCTATCAAGTTTCAAATTATGTTTTGAAGAAAATGCATGTTTCCTACTAGAAAATGCCTATTTACATATATACAGTTCCTTCAAAAACTTGTGCCTAGACATTCAGACTTGCAAATGAAGAGCATGTTTATCTTCCAGTTCCAAACACTAAATACATATAAGCTAATTTGTAACAAGTAGAGAGGAGAGACTTTGTGTTAGGATAACCAAATGTCCTTTTTGTTTTAAGAGAGCCCCACTTCAAATGATGTGTTAACTGTATTATCTAATATGACTCAAAGAATGGGAAACTGGGCTATATCTTTGCATTCCCAGGTTCAGTGATTGGCAGAGACTGGAAGGTTTGTATATGTCATATATTTTCCTGTGAATCATAATCATGTGTATGGCTTTTGACTTGGACCATCAGAGCCACAAGTACAAAATTGGATTGATTGATTGCTTTAACAATAAACACATGCAGACATCTACATTCAATAATAAAGCAGTTTAAATGGGGTACACAGAAAGAGTCTCCTCGAAAATTGTGGCATTTTTAAAGCACAATCAGCAGTACCCTGGGAAACAGCAACCTTATGCCAGCTAATCTTCCTCACACTAAGTCTGCAGGAAGGAACTGTGGAATGAATTCAACAAAAAGGTGTATTCATTTTGCTGGTTAAAAGGCTGGCCAAGCCATGGAAGAAAAAGAAAAGGCAGTTCAAATTGTTCAAAGCACTTCAAACACAAAGTCTTTTTAATCTTTTTGGGAAGTCAGTATTACTATTCCCCTCCCATGTGGCAGATGATAAAAATAAAACTACTGATGTCCCCAAAACTTATTTTTAAAGAAAAGTATTGGTTACCTTTGTATTATGTTCATGGTAACACAATTGTCTCTCCTCTTCCACAAATTTTCCTCTCAACAAACCAGTGAAAGTGTTCAGTCAGCCCAAGGTCACACAATATGTTTCATGACTCAGTAGGGACTTGAACCTAGATCACCTAGGCTCTGGTCCAACTGTCAAACCATCACAGTACTCTGATTCTAATTCTATTTCTAACAGAGGTGAGATTCAGGGACTGACTGCTGAAGGTGTAAATGATCAGGACAAAAAGCTTTCCATTGCAGGGATTAAGAGAAATACCAATTCATCTGTAGTACCCAAGTTCAAAGCCATGATAGATAGTAGTTGTTTTTAAAAGAGACTTAAAACCTTTATATTAATAACATATTTAAAAGCCAGCCCATTCTATTCTGTTTGAAGAGTGTGCTTGTTTCATGCTGTGCTTCAGATCCTGAGACAACAGCTACCAGCTGCTGTTTGGGTTTTACAAAGAAAAACAGATCTAAGAATAATCACCAAATAATCACTGGTGTGAAATGTTTTTGTGTTTTGGTCAGTAATTTGCTTTATTTGATACCTAGGCATTATCCATTCTGCTAGAATCACAGAATGAAAGATCAGACAAGGCTGCCCCCGCAAGCCATGTGTTCTAACCTTGCGTGTCACATCAGCCTTTGAGTGTGTTCAAGTTATTATTGCAGAAAGTCTACTCGTCGGTGTTTAACAAAAAGATTGCTTTTGAAAATACACCAAGCCTTGAACACAGCCCGGAATTTCATTAGGCTTAGCTGGAACTGTGGAGAAAGTTTCTCCATTCATATACTTTGTGAATACTGAGATAAATTTCAGTATCAAGGTTTTCTTCTGCGCAAAGAGAAAGAAAAAGCATTAGTCCTTTTCCCCCCAGCAGTATTTGTACCATCCTTTAAAGCAAAGCTTATTGCACTTAATAGGCACTTTGCCAACAAAAGGACCAAAACCCAACTGTGTATTTCATTGAAGTCCATGGAAAGTTTCCCCCAGACTTCAGTGGGCCAATTTTTTTTATAGCAAGCCTGAAATATCTTAAGATCTAAATCTTAAAACGTTCTTTGTCTTCTATCAAAGATGATGACCTGCTTTGAGTAAGCTTGTTGGAGCCATTTGAAATGGCACTTTTTTATATTTAAATGTTTAACATTAAAGGCACAGATGAGCAGATTTTAGGATTCTGGATTTTTTTCTTTCGTTAGTACCCCAAAACTAGGCAGGAATGGAGGTTAGGTTGGACCCCTCCCTTTTTATCCTTACACCAACAGTTCAAGAGCCACAGGGTTTTAATAACTGTGGCTGAGACCATGGATGCTAGGGTTTATTGTTTTGTTTTGTTTATTGTTTGATTTTCTAAGTGTGTTTTTAAGCATTTTAGGACATTTAAATTAAGTAATAGGTTGTAATTATTATATCATGCTTAATTTTTTTTAAAATCTGCAATTTATTGCACTTTTAGTGTCACTTGTTTTAACACTGTGAGCTGCCTTGGGTCTCCTCACATGCTGAAAGGCAGCTTACAAATGAGGCAAATAAATAAATGGATAATGATTACCTGATTAGCAAAGGTAAAGGTCTCCCTTGCTTAAAAGCCAGTCGGGCCCAACTGTAGGGGGCGATGCTCATCTCCATTTACAGCCAAAAACGTTTGTGTTGGCAAACGTTTCCATGGTCATGTGGCATACATGAGTATACTCCAAAGAACATGGAAAGCTGTTATCTTTCCCAATGAAGTAATACCTATTTATCTATTTGCAGTTTCTTGCTTTCGAACTGCTAGGTTGGCAGGAGTTGGGACAGATGACAGGCACTCACTCCATCATGCAACAGATGGGTCTCAAACTGCTGACCTGCAGACCTTCTGGTCTTCAAGTTCAGTATCTTAACCACTAAGCCACTAAGCCACTAAGCCGCTTTACCTGATTAGGGCCAGCTACAAAACAGTAGCAGGGACCTGTGGAATTGATTACCTGCTGTGCTCCAAAAGCCACATACTTATAGCCCTTTTCAGACATTACAAATCCATTGCCGGCAACATTAATAGAGAAAAGCATCCAACTCCATCCCTTCCTTCCTTGTCACTTTCTCTACACAAGCAGGAATGAGTCTAGAGATGAGACATTCCTCACTCCTTCCACATTGGCCCTACATACATGCAAGAACCCAGACTTGCCTTTAATTGCCAAAAGTCCTTGCCAGATCACTGCTGCCTGGACCAGGACCTCTGGTTAACCGCTACTGTACTCAATCAGTGCTGGGTTAATATTTCTTATAAACAGCTTTCTCTCTCCTTGATTCCCATAAGCAATCCAGGGACAATTTTTGGTGATTAAAGTCTCCCTCTCCCCTGCTCATTAGAACTGAGGTTCTCAAAGACTTCTCCAGGGTGAAAGAGAATGGCAGGGATTCTCAAAACCTAAGATGGTTTCCTCCAGGTTTAACAACTCAATGTGGCTATGGCTTTTTATCAAATTGTGAGTCAGAATCTCCTGCCCAGCCAACACATTACCCAGAGGTCCAAATCTGCTATCTGCAGTCTGTTGTTCCAAGAACAGCTTGGACTGAATCTTCTCCAGACACTGACTATGCGTGTGCATGTGTGCAAGTACATGTCTATGTGTGTGTGTACAGAACCTGAATACAGTCACCACAGACAGAATTCCACGTAAGGAGGAAGAAACTTTTTAAGGCAAGGGACTTTAAATTAAACAGATGTCTTAACTCTAGGAAATTGGGAATTCATTATAAGGCTTTATTTTGAGAATATACCAATCACACATACTTTGACCCAGGATCAATTGCTTCATTGTGGCAGAAAAACAAATTCTCTCTCTGCAACAGTTGGGGTGTACAGTATCCAAAGCTAGCTAAATTCCCTTAGTTGAGGAGTGGGGGATGATATCCAACCAACAGCAACCTGATGCAACCTGCTGTTTTGTGGTGTTTTTCCCCTTCTTCTTCAATTCACCTCTAAGAAACAGAGCTTGGCACAGATATCCGTACTCACTTCCTGGTTCGGTGCAGACGCTTCTGTGCATACACGAGCACATCTGCACTAAACCAGCAAGTGAATACAGATGCTTCTGCGCATGCATGAGCACGTCCACACCGAACCAGGAAGTGAATATGAATGTGTCCACAATGCGCAGAAGGATCGTATTCACTTCCTGGTTTGGCAAGGGTATTGTGGGCCTAGATGTATCTATACTCTTGATACTGAAGCAAAATCTAGGGAAAAGCTACTGGAGCTGTCTGTTTCCCGGCAGATTCTTTAAAAAGTCACCACAGGCATGCCTATAGCTACTTTTTCACATATACATTGTTTTTCATGCAAATATCAGCACCTCTATCTATAATTGAAGAACCATTTACTGAACAAAAAAAAATCCCTGCTGTTTTTTCCATGCAGAGATTAACTGGGTATATAAATCTGAGGATTTCCTGGGAATAAATGGGATTTTCCCTTCATGTCGGCTTTCATGTCATCAGCCAGCTTCACAATAATGGGCAACTGCAGCTAAATTAGGAAGCCCAAGCTTATGTATGAAAACCATTCCTTCCTTAGGATGTTCACATGCTATTTTAGCAACATTCCTTATTTTAAAATTGCTATACTTTAGATGAATTTAAAAGGGGATATGGGGACCCACTCGCTCCAAAGGGCTTAATCCAAACATTGGTTCCAACTAGAAAAGTCCTGCTGAGTCAATGGGACTTAAGAGTATGTTTTAAAGTCTACAGTTTCCAATGTGTTGCTTAGGTTAGAATGTGTTATTCCCATCCAACTGATCATAAATTTGATGTCATTATGAGGACAAGCTATCTGGCCAGGTTATCCTGCTATAGTAGAGTAGCTCTTACTGCCAGAGACTCAACGCCAAGTGTCAGGTGGCAGTTAACCAGTGATGGGATGTAACAGGTTTGTACCAGTTTGCCAGAACCGGTAGTAACTTTTCCCAGTGTCCCAGAGAACCAGTAGCAGCTTTTGGGGGTAACCACCTTTGGGCTTACCTTTTCACTGGTTCCCCCACTGCAGATGCATGCCAAGTGCTTGGTGTGCATGCATGCCTATAGTGCTTGGCGCATATGCATGGCCTCCTTGCTGTCCTCCCAAGAGGGGAGGAGGAAGAGAAGCTGCTAGCCTGAAGCTCCCTATAGCCTGCTCCCCAGGGTAAGTGACTCACCTTTGGATGTGGTGTGTCTGTGTGTATTTTAATGTGTATTTAATACAGTGGTGGGATGTCAAAAAATTTACTACCCCACCATGATGTCATCACAGTGTGGGTGGAGCTAATGTCATGATGTCATGATGGCGTGGGTGGGGCCAAAGAAAAAATAAATAATAAAATAATAAAAATAAGCACACACACACATACACACCTCAGCCCACCCTCCCACCCACCCACAACACAAATCCGTAATTAAATTAAATAAATAAATAAAATAAAAATTACATTAAAATGCACCTACCCACCCAAACCGGCCGCCAGGCCTTTTTAGGAACTTTGGTGGTACGTCAATATAGGTAAACGTATTAAATACACATTAAAATACACACAGACACACCAATCCAAAGGTGAGTCACATACCCTGGGGAGCAGGCTATAGGGAGCTTCAGGCTAGCAGCTTCTCTTCCTCCTCCTCGCTTGGGAGGACAGCAAGGAGGCCGTGCATAAGCGCCAAGCACTGTAGGTGTGCATGCACACCAAGTGCTTGGCAAACATGTGCAGTGGGGGAACCAGTGAAAAGGTAAGCCCCAAAGGTGGTTCCCCCAAAAAAACTGCTACCGGTTCTCCGGGACACTGGGAAAAGTTACTACCGGTTCTGGAGAACTGGTGAGAACCTGTTACATCCCATCACTGATTTAATACCTTTACCTATATTGATGTACTACCACAGTTCCTAAAAAGGCTTGGGGTTTTTAAGCAAAGTCTTGGAGTTACCTCACCAATAAGCTACACCTGTGCTGTTCCAATTGCTGTTCCAATTGGAGAACCCTTAACAGCTGTTTTACATTTACATTAAGGCATATTATCCTAGAGAACTGGTTAGGCAAAGACTTAATACCTAACTTCTTTAACTGTTGAAAAGTGCCAAAATGAAGCCATCTTGTGGTGAGTTCATTCTGTAGTTCATTCCATCTGACCTAGTGTGAGAAAGATTTGCCAGAATAAGCTTTAAGCTCTGGTTTAAAAGCTCTGTTTGATTTGTGTTTGGGGTGGGTGGGTGTATTTTAATATATTTTTATTTAATTTATTTAATTTATTTAAGGGTTTGTGATGTGGGTGGATGGGTGGGTTGAGGTGTTTGTGTGTGTGTGTATGCTTATTTTTATTTTATTTTATTATTCTTTATTTGGCCCCACCCACAACATCATGACATTGGTTCTGCCCACGATGTCATGATGTCATCACGTTAGCTCCGCCCACACTGTGATGATGTCATGGTGGGGTAGTAAAAATTTTGACACCCCACCACTGCAGTTAACTAACCTAACAACCCTAAGGACTAATGGCCTTGGGTGCTGAAGTCTGCAGGGAAATGTGATGGTTCCCAAGTGGATTAAATCCCACTTGAATCCATCTTGATGGAGGGCAGTAGCTTCATCAATACTGGCCTGGGGCTGAGGAGGAATCTGCATGCCAAAAAGGCCTCAGGATCAGAAAGTGACTCACAGAACTGGATCGGTGGTACGGGTGTCATGCTGTGATGAGGAAGGCAGATGAAGGGCCACTGCATTATATTCTCAGGACAGTCTTCATGGTACGGGTACACAGAAAGCACCTTCTCAAAGATTGTGTTATTTTTGGACCCCAGTTGGGCATACCCTAGTAACGGTAACCTTGTGTTGCCAGCTAATCTTTCTCACAGTAGGTCAGGCCAAAGGAACTGCAGAATGGACTCACCAAAAGGTAGCTTCATTTTGTCAGTTTCACATCTGGCCTAGACACAGAAGAAGAAGAGTATGGGGACACATATGATTAAAATGAAAGATTTGCCAAAGTCTGAAGAACAGCTATTATGAGAGAGATTTCCTAATCCCAAAAAGTATAGCCTTGCTTTCTTTGCTTTTATTCTGATAACAATCATATCTACTGTACTATGATTCATCCAAAATCTTCCAATAAGATTTGAATCCTTTCCCTTTATAAAAGCAACTTGACCTATTTGCTTATTCTCCAGAAAGTAACATACTGTATTAACGCACGCACGCACCAGACATATCAGGTTATAAGAAATCCAACACTATTTAATAAAATCCATCATTTTAAACAAGAAAATATAGATGAAAGGATAGGGTTATTTTCCCATTTCCTCTTTACCTGATATAATGCTTCAGCATGAAATTCTTAAGCCTTCCAAAACCTAGGAAAAAGTTTTACCCCAACTCTGAAGGTTGTAATTTGAGCTTGAGTAGAATTATGGACAGAGATGCGGGACATCATGCAGGAGGCAGCAAGGAAAACTATACCAAAAGAAAAGAAGCAAAAGAAAGCTAAGTGGTTGTCCGATGAGACTCTTAAAATAGCAGAGGACAGAAGGAATGCAAAAGGCATTGGAGAAAGGGAAAAATACAATCACTTGAATACAGAATTTCAAAGAAAAGCAAGGAGAGATAAGGAAACCTACCTGAACGAACAGTGCAAAGAAATAGAGGAAAACAATATCAGGGGTAGGACTAGAGATCTTTTCAAAAAAATTGGGGAACTCAAGGGAACATTTAAAGCAAAAATGACCATGATAAAAGACAAAGATGGCAAGGAGTTAGCAGATGCAGAAGAGATTAAGAAAAGATGGAAAGAGTACACAGAGGAACTCTACAAAAAGGACCTCAACACCCCTGATAATCACAATGATGAGAACATTGAACATGAGCCAGACATTCTGGAAAGTGAAGTCATAAAGGCCCTAAAAAACACTGCAAACAACAAAGCCAGTGGAGTTGATGGCATCCAAGTTGAACTTTTCAAAGCACTACAAGATGATGGAATCAAATTATTGCACTCTATATGCCAGCAGATTTGGAAAACACAACAATGGCCACAGGATTGGAAAAGATCTGTATACGTTCCACTCCCCAAAAAGGGTAATGCCAAAGAATGTTCAAATTATCGAACAATTGCGCTCATCCCTCACGCTAGCAAGGTGATGCTCAAGATAATACAGGATAGACTGCAACAGTATGTGGAGAGAGAATTACCAGAAGTGCAGGCGGGTTTCAGAAGAGGCAGGGGGACTAGAGACCATATCGCCAACATAAGATGGATCATGGAAAAAACAAAGGAATATCAGAAACAAGTCTACTTCTGTTTCATTGATTACACTAAGGCTTTTGACTGTGTCGACCACAACAAAATGTGGCAAGTAATTAAAGAGATGGGAATTCCGGAACACCTTATAGGCCTCATGAGAAATCTGTACATGAATCAAGAAGCAACAGTTAGGACAGAAAATGGAATGACGGAGTGGTTTGGAATAGGAAAAGGAGTAAGACAAGGCTGCATTTTGTCACCCTGCTTATTCAACTTATACACAGAACACATAATGCGCAATGCAGGAATGGAGGAATCACAATTTGGGATCAAAATTGCTGGGAGAAACATCAACAACTTGAGATATGCAGATGATACCACCCTAATGGCGGAAAGTGAGGAGGACCTAAAGAAGCTCCTGATTAGGTTAAAAGAAGAGAGTGAAAAAGCTGGCTTGAGACTAAATATCAAGAAAACCAAGATCATGGCAACAGGCCCTATCAGTCCCTGGAAAATAGATGGGGAAGAAGTAGAGGCAGTGACAGATTTTACTTTCCTAGGATCAAAGCTCACTGCAGATGGTGATTGCAGCCATGAAATAAAAAGGCGACTGATTCTCGGGAGGCAAGCGATGAGAAACCTGGGGAACATAGTGAAAAGTAGAGACATTAAATTGCAAACAAAGATTCGCATAGTCAGGGCAATGGTATTCCCTGTGGCAATGTATGGTTGTGAGAGCTGGACCATTAGGAAAGCGGAGCGCAGAAAAATAGACGCCTTTGAGATGTGGTGTTGGAGGAGAGTTTTGAGAGTACCCTGGACAGCGAGGAGAACAAATGGGTCAATCTTAGAAGAAATCAAGCCTGACTGCTCCTTAGAAGGTCAAATAATAAAGATGAAGCTAAAATACTTTGGACATCAAATGAGAAGAGAGGACTCACTTGAGAAAGCCTTGATGCTGGGAAGGGTGGAGGGCAAAAGAAGAAGGGGACGGCCCAAGATGAGATGGCTAGATGGTATTGTGGAGATAATGGGCACAGAGCTGAGTGAGTTGAGAGGGATGGTGGAGGACAGGAGTGCCTGGAGGACAGTGGTTCATGGGGTCGCAGAGGGTCGGAATCGACTGTGCGACTGAACAACAACAAAGAAAGGTCTGACAACAGCAAAAACGTGACTGAGAGGAAGCAGTACATTTTCATCTGTCAGATGCCCTTTAAATAAAGAACAAATATGTATGGGGAGCGGTCCAGCGCATAAATGATTTTTCCTGATACAGATGACTTCTAAAGCCCTTGAGATTTCAAGTGTGTTTTGACTGACTTCACCTTAACATAGGTTGTATGGGTGAAAATGGATTTTGATGAAGAGCAAATCAAATGACAGCAGAAAAAGAAGCAATGATCCAGATTCCACTGAAATAATGATATCACCTGTGTCATAAGGAAAAAGAGCCAGCTTATGTTGTCATAGGTGAAGGGTACAGCCCTGGGAACCTGTAGGAAAAGGAAATGGTAACCCACTTCTCTGTATTCTTTACACAGGAAAGGGTCACCATAAATCCGAATCAACTTGATGGCACACAATCAGTGCTGGGATGTAACAGGTTCTCACCAGTTCTCCAGAACCGATAGTAACTTTTCCCAGCGTCCCGGAGAACCGGTTGCAGCTTTTGGGGGGAACCACCTTCGGGGCTTACCTTTTCACTGGTTCTCCCACTACACATGCGCGCCAAGCACTTGGTGTGCATGCATGCCTACAGTGCTTGGTGCATAAGCATGGCCTCCTTGCTGTCCTCCCAAGCAGGGAGGAGGAAGAGAAGCTACTAGCCTGAAGCTCCCTATAGCCTGCTTCCCTAGATATCCTAGAGAACTTGTTAGGCAAAGACTTAGTACCTAACTTCTTTACTGTTGAAAAGTGCCAAAATGAAGCCATCTTGTGGTGAGTTCATTCTGTAGTTCCTTCCATCTGACCTAGTGTGAGAAAGATTAGCCAGAATAAGCTTTAAGTTCTGGTTTAAAAGCTCTGGTTGATTTGTGTTGTGGATGGGTGGGTGTTTGGCTGTATTTTAATGTATTTTTATTTATTTATTTAATTTATTTACAGGTTTGTGTTGTGGGTGGGTAGGTGGGTGGGTTGAGGGGTGTGTGTGTGCACGCGCATGCTTATTTTAATTTAATTTAATTTTATTTTAATTTGGCCCCGCCCACAATGTCATGACATCATGATGTTGGCTCAACCCATGATGTCAGCTCCGCCCACACTGTGATGACATCATGGTGGGGTAGTAAAATTTTTGACATCCCACCACTGCACACAATGCAATAAATACTGCATCATAAAGCTGTTTAAATGCATAAAGAGAAATAATCAACAAACCAAAATGACCTGCAACAAACCGGATTTTACTGTATTTCAAAAAGAAGAGCTGCAACACAGTGAAACTTCAGCCCTCCAGATGTCATTGGACTGCAACTGGTATCATCTCGCCCCATTGGTTATGTTTTTTAGGGCCACATACAAAACCATTTAGAGAGTCACATGTTCCCTACATACTGTCTTAAATATGCATGTCACATTAGAGATGTGCACAGGGACGGGCTCTTCTGGAGTTTTTTCCATTTTCTTTTTCTTCCTCTATGTTTTGGGTACTAGACCCAATTAAAACCCTACAGCAAGGGTGCCCAAACTTTTCAGGCCATGAAACACTGACATAAATGCACCCATGGCTGTCATAAATGTGTTTATGACAACTGAGGGTGCTTTATGGCACCATTTTGTGCATGTGCAGGTACAGCAAGGGAGGCAGGGGGCTGGATTATTTGGCACTGTGGGCTGGATCTGGCCCATAGTTTGGGCACCCCGCCCTACAGATAAAGGTCTCCCTTGCTCAGAAGTCAATCATGTTTGACTCTAGGAAGCAGTGCTCAACTAAATTTACAGCTGAAGAGCCAGCGTGCAAACATTTCTATGGTCATGTGGCAGGCATAACTTCCATTATATACTTGAGTATAAGCTGAGTTTTTTAGCCCCAAAATGAGCCCCAAAAAGGAAACACAATTTACACTCGGATCAATGACCATGAGGGTCCCAAGACTGTGCCAGATTGAGATTTTCCTGAGTTTTCTGTTCAAAATTAGGTACCTCTCAGCTTATATTAGGATCAGCTTATACTCAAGTATATACAGTAGATGTCAAAGCATGTGGAATTCTGTTACCTTTGCCGCTGAAGCTGTACCCATTTATCTACTTGCAATTTCTAGCTTTTGAACTGCTAGGTTGATATGAGCTGGGACAGATGGCACATACTGGCCATCTGTCCCAGCTCATATTGGCAACAATGAAAGTACAAATTGGCAACAATGAAAGTACAATACAAAGATCCATCGACCATTATCTGACCTAGGCAAACCACTAACAATATGTTAATACTCACTTTTATCTTATCATCATCAACATCCTTCCAATCAGTGGCAGGAAATAGTATGTATGAAAAAGAGAAATCATGATCAGGCATCACTACTTTGCATTATCAATTCATCATCACCAATGATCATCATATGGTGTTGCCAGTGTCTAGTGCCATGGTTCCCAACATGGGGCACATGCCCCACAGGGAGGCAATTTTATTTTAAGGGGGGTTGGGAAGCTTGTTTAGACCAAGTTGATGGTCTTTTTAGCATCCTCCACATGAACAGGAGTTCACTTTTTGAAAAATAGGAATTATATGTCATGGGGAGAGGCATCAGGATTTTAGAGATGCTGTGGTGGGGCATGGCCAAAAAGGTTACACAAGCAGCTTTTGGAATGCAAGAGAGGATGCTGGCTAGCCTCAGAAATTGGTGAGGTGATTCTAAACACATGGGTAAAACAAAAATATCCAGGTGAAGAAATCCAAAAGAAAACCTATCATCATTTTAACCAGTTAAATATTCTAATTACACTGAACTTTTAGTGGGAAAATATAGCAATGGCAATTACACTTCTATCCCGCCCCATAGTGCTTAGTGCATTCTCCGGGAAGTTCACAAGATAATTAGCATTTTTTACCACAACATGCTGAGCACTCATATCAGAAGGATGGAAGGCTGAGTAAACCTTTATCCCATTAGGATTAAGCTCACAATATGAGCAGTTTCAGCTACAGTACTACAGTTTAACCACTGTGCCACAAAGATCGTTAAATCGTTGATCAATAAACAAAGATCAGAGCATTTTAAAATGTCTTTTTTAAAATTACAACTCTCATTCGGTCCATTCTAATCTCCAAAAATGATTTTCCCCCCACATTCTAGAAAAGACTGGGCCAGTCCTACCATAGCTGTAGAGTGTGGCATGGGTTCCTCAGGGGGGAGGGTTCAGCAATGAGGGGCCAGAGGACAGAGCAATATCTGTTATATACCCTGCCTAAGGTGCAGTGGAGAAAACATGTCCCTCCTCCTTGCATTAGAATAAGAATCAAGAACTAGTTAGGTCCATTTTTGTATACTGAATGTGGAATGATTGCTCCAGGCAGAAAAGTTGGGCCAGCCTTCAAAAACAAGACATTTTTGTACTTATGCATATATGAAGTTTTGTTTCACTGATTTTCAGCACCTACTATATACTATCATTTGATTTTACATTTGTGTTCCTTCAAATTAGAAACACTGCAGCCAATTTAACAGGCTCATACAGTAGCTGTTGACATTTCAATTATATCCACAGTATACAAACAAAACAAAACAAAATCAATAGGCTCTTGCTTGCTTCAGATCTGACCTTGAAATTGGATCCTATTTATTTCATTTTGTTTTACTCGAATTTCTTTTTACCTCTATATAAACATTCAATTTACCAAACAGTTGGCCTATGATCACAGTAATGAACACCATTGTTACACGCTGGAAATAAATTCCAAAATAAACTGTCAAATGATGAAAGAGAAATATGATTTTAATTTTGTTTTACTTGTTCTTGGATATGTATCGGTAAACTAATTATAAGGTACACCTCAACTGCCTTTTCTATCGTAGGAGAAGGATCACTGATTGCCGGTTTTATTTTTAATTCTATTTGATGAATTGTGGTTAATTGTACCGCAATTATATAATATGCTTAAGTTTTAGAAGAAAGCAAAACATGCTGTATAATATATTACCAATCTTGAAAAACAAGAATCCCAATTATTGTCAATGGTGTGCAGTAGGTATTTGTCAGGCTTTCTTTTTCAAAACAACACATGCCAGAATTCCAGAAACCACCTAGACCAGTGGTCCCCAAACTAAGGCCCGGGGGCCGGGTGCGGCCCCCTGACGCCAATTCATCTGGCCCACGAAACCCTCATCACTCCTGGAAGCAGAAGTAAAATGCACATTTTACTTCTGCTTCCAGGAGTGATGAGGGCTTCGCAGGCTGGATGAATTGGCATTGGGGGCCACACCCGGCCCCCGGGCCTTAGTGACTGGTTCCCTGAACCACATGATCAGCCCACAGCCCAAAAAGTTTGGGCACCCCTGACCTAGACAGATACAGACACCTAGCTATGGTTCACCTGGGGGGAAAGCCTCAACTAGACAGTGTGTTCAATCCTACTGAACACACAAGTGTTCACAAAGCTTCTAGCTAGCACCAGGCCGGTTTCCACATTGAACTGGAAGCTGTGCAATGCTAGGCATGTACTAGGCCACAAGTCCTTCAAATATAGGCTTTTCTCCCCAAATGTGTCTGTAGGTATCAGTGAAGTAAACTTCTAGGATGTAGAATTCTGGGGTTTTAAATTTAAAAAGGCAAATGGCAAATCTGAATGTGCAGCTATTTTTGCTTTGGAAGCATAGGAATAACTTTTTAAAATGTTATTTCTATTCTACATGAACATCTGCGAGTTCTCAATATTGAGACTTCATTAAATCTGAAGAAAATCGGTGGAAGCGGCTGCAACTGATATCCGGGAACAGATTTTTTTATTTCCTGATACAGGAAAAATACCATTGGTGTGAATTTGTTTAAGGTGGATCCAAGCTTGCCATGAAATGACCCACACACTATGGTCACAGAGCCATCCCCTATGTCAGGAAACTACACATTTTCTCATGTCTCCCAAGGCTTGAAATTTTTCAGCTAGGCCTCATAAATAGGCCTCATAAAAATCCTTCCCCTTCTCTCTGCCTCATAGACTCATGTCTCACAAGACTGTCACGAGATGGCTTGTTGACATTATAGTGTTTCTGTGTTCCCAGCGTGTTATGTCTTCACATGGATGTAAGCAATCCATTGTTTTGAGAAAGTTATTCTCTGTTACCTGATTGGCTAAAGCTAAATCACCTGACTGCAGATTCTTCATTTTGCAGAGAAGTTAGTGAGTTCATCTCTGTTTCTCAATGGCTTAAGACCCTGGCTATTGTGTGGGATTTTCTCTTCTTTTCAAAATGGTTACCTAACGAACCTGGACTGTAACTCTGTTTGCTGGACTGACTTATGCTACTGACTTATGCTACTGACTTTTATGCTTTATGAACCTGATCAATATAACTGATCAATAAACCAATGTTTGCCTGAGCAATGTGTCTTCATTGGACTAAAAGGGTAAGAGAAGCATTGCATTCACACACAAGCCTCTGAACACGCTACCTGTTTAAACCTCCTAGTGGATTGAAGCAGCTAAGGGCTGTAAAGCTTTATTGCCGGCCAGCCAGCCCTCTGGGGGCTTTGGTTAAGGAGGTTTCCAGAGCAGAGGGGATTTAATACCAGGACTGCAATGGACTGCCTCAGCTTATCAAGGTGTGCCTTCACAGCCAGTGAATGGCAAATGACAGCGGGACTCCCCACAAAGCCCAAGATCTTTCTCTGGGCACTTTGAGGTAGTAGAGAAGGTCCAGACTGAGGCCACCATCTCATACACATATCCCCTTACAGCTACTCTGCCAGCCATTATGTGAGTTTTCAGGAGAAAAAGATAGACTTCTGTCACTGTTTATATAGCCCTTTTGCATGCTGGAATATTTTTCCATTTCCTTTGTTCTCTACTCAGATTAACTAAATATTAATAATTGTGTGCCATCAAGTCAATTCTGATTTATGGCACCCTTTCCTAGGTTTATTATGTAGACAATATTCAGAAATAGCTTACATTCCCATATTCTGGAGTTTCTTTGGGATTCCGCAGCTTGCTCAAGACCACACAGGCTGGTTCTCTTGAAATGCACAGTGGAGAAATGAATTTCAAATTTCTGGCTCAGCAGCCAGATATCTAACTCACTGAGCTATCAAGGTAGGTAAAGGTAAAGGTTTCCCTTGCTTGAAAGCCTGTCATATCTGACTCTAGGGGTCATCTCTGTTTCTAAGCCGAAGAGCCAGCGCTGTCTGCTTCTGCAGACATTTCCATGGTCATGTGGCAGGCATGACTAGTCTTATCTTGAGGTTTAACTGTACAGTATTAGGATTAAATGTAGAGCTTGAGGAAGAATGATTCTTATAAGATCCTTGAGTAGTTGGGACATACCCCTTTAGGGTGTGAGATGGCCTGCCAGGTAACAGCCAGTTGCAGTGCCCATTTGCTTTGTTTTTTCAAACAAAGATCCAGAAACTAACAGTCCTCATGATGGAGAAGACTGGAAGGTCTCCTAAATTATCAGGGCTGTTCAGCCATGATTTACCATATTTGCTAGCATATAAGACCCACTTTCCCCCCCTTAAAATACACTGGAAAATTGAGTGTGTCTTGTACTGTATAGCCTATAGTGGGCTATTTTGGTAATAACTGGGTGTGTCTTATACTCTTATGTGTCATATACAGTGGCAAATATGATATATACCCTTCATTCAGATGCCAAGTAGATTGGTGGGATTCTGCACACCCCTATTTATTGATACAGGTCTAGGATAACACTAAGATCTAGAGATGTTACAAATCCTTGCTAAATTCTTCATTCTCATTGATTTAGGTCAGTGATGGCAAACCTTGGACTCTACATGTTCTGAACTTCAATTCTCAGAAGCCCTGATCAGCTGACTTGGGCTTCTGGTAATCGAAGTCCAAGAACACCTGGAGTGCCAAGGTTTGCCATCACTGATTTAGGTTGTCTCTACTTAACAAAAGATTTCAGCATAGAATTTGCAGCCCCCATGAGATTCCAGACAAGAGCTCATTTTTCTTGTCAAGGTCTACACAACTTCTGCAAAGTATGTGCTCCAAACTTGTCTCATTTCCCTTTGAAAAGCAAAGCAAATGCATATAGCAAGCACAAGGTACTGGTTGTTTGTTAAAAGGGACACAAATACAGTTTCCAATCTATCTAAAATTCCATCCAGCAAAGGAGTTACCATCACTATTTGTATTGTACTTTTGCATAGTTATTTGCAACAAAACATTATTTCATGCTATTTTGCTTAATTTGCACAAAAATCCTTCAACTTCTCTTGTCGTGTCAACAATGTAAAAAAAATCCTCTCACATGGAAGAAGAAAAATAATTTGCTGTTCCTTGTTCTCACATGCAAATTTGAGACAAACAAGGATTTATACACAGAAGTAAGACTATGTATTGGTTCTTCCAGGGAATTGTTCAGCTGTTGATGCCATCATTCCTCCTGTGCTAGCCATGGCTGACAGAAATTACATATAAAAATATCTGAAAGACCATGAATTGCCCATCCCAGCTTACTGTTGTATAATATGTAATGATTGTAAGTATGAGTCTTATATGACATTTTGGAGTCAGAAAAGTTCACAAAAGTTCATCTTAAGAGCTCACCAATTCTTAAAAGATTGTGGTCAATCAACCATTCCATGAATAGCTCACTCACAAGGGTTTCCCGCATGACTTGGCTATACCCAGTTAATGTCAAGATATCCTGCCCTAGCAAACGTTGCCGCTAAACAAGGGACCTCTTCTCCCACCCCCCACCCTCCACTAGACAGAGTGGAACAAACATCTCAAGACGCTGATTCAGAATGTCATGAAAGGGCAGCAGTTTGGTTTATCTTTTATTCATGCTAAAGTTTTGCTGCCAGATAAAAATTGAACATGAGTGAAATATATACAATAGTGCTTATAGTATGCTGAATGCCTCTTTAAATAACCAAATGGAACAATCTGGTTTCTCCTTTCATAACTGCTTGATGTGGGGCAGTCCCAATAGGTGTAGCTCTTGTTCCATGTTTATTCAGTACATGCGAATCCTGGAAATGGGGTAAAAGTGAGCACTGTGGTTGTCAAAGCCACTTCTGATGTAAACATCTGGTATCGTAAAGTGGGTTAGGAGCAGCTTCAGAATTTCAGAAATTGAACATTTCTCCTGATAGTCTTAAACCAGGAGCTCTCAACCTTTTTAAGCTGGGAGCCCGATCACACTCCCTCAAACAGCTTTGGGGGCCAGATGGCCATTTTGCCCGTCCTCCACTAAATGGCACTTCCTGGTGTGGTGGAGGCAGTGGGGACCACGTGAAATGTTGCCGTGGGCTGCATCTGGCCCATAGGCCACAGGTTGAGAATTCTTTCTTTAAACTGTCAGAGGAAGTGAGATAGTTTTTAACATCCACTAGATAATCACTAGTACAATGCATCACTTTGTTTAAAAATATTTTTTAATTGTTTTGTGAATTGCTGGTTGAAACTATGGCTGCAGGCAGTTTCTCAATTGGCAATAAGTAAAAGGTCAGCCTTGCTCAAAAACCAGTTGTATCTGACTATAGGGGTGGTGCTCATCTATGTTTACAGCCAAAGAGCCAGTGGCGTCTGCTTCTGCAGATGTTTCCATGGTCATGTGGCAGGAGTGACTAGATGTCAGAATGCACAGAACACTGTTACCTTTCCCACTAATAATAATTTAGTGTCAGAAATTACTCTGGGTTGAAAGGATTTTAGGGGATGCCCAAATGAGGCTCCTTTCATGTCCCCAAGTGCAGCTCTTGCGTATCCAAACCCAACCTTCCAGTCTCCAGCTCAGCATCTTAACCACTAAGCCACCTTTCCCATTGTAATGATACCTATTTATCTACTTGCAATTTCTTGCTTTCAAACTCCTAGGTTGGCAGGAGCTGGGGCAGAAATGGGAGCTCACTCTGTCATTTTTATTTATTTATTATTTATTTCAATTTATATACCGCCCTACTCAATAAAACCGACTCACGGTGGTTCACAAACACATATAAAGTTACAAGTACATAACACAGCATGTAAACATCATCAATAATCAGTATCAGTACCACAAAACATCAAAGTATCACAATATAATTACAGTATCAAAAAGTCATGCAGCACTTGGGTCTCGAACTGCTGACCTGCCAACCTTCCAGTCATCATATTCAGTGTCTTAACCTTTAAGCCACCGCAGGTGTACAGTTTTTTCTTGCTTTTGAACTGCTAGGTTGGCAGGAGCTGGGGCAGGGGAGGACTCACTCCATCATGCAGCACTTGAAGTGTTCTTCCACCCCAAGTGTAACTGATGCTATTCAGGCCAATCCAGCTGGACCAAAATAGGCAGTCTGGACAGCCCCCATGGTTTCCTTAAAAATATTCCTCATGCTGCTTTACAACAGTAAAATGTTCACTTTCTAAAAATACATTTAATGGGTCTATAATGAATTCAGGTTCATCCCAAAGAGGCTTTCCTTTGTCAGTCACATATTTCCATGTCTCCTTCACTTTAGCTCATTTTGATGCAGAACCAAGAAGCAAGGATCCTGCCTGACAAGATGATCTTCTGACTGACAGGCAGCGCAGAGACACAAAGCAGAAAGCCAAAGTACACAGCATGATAGAGCTAACCATATTTCAGTACCGTCATGATAATGCCATCCAACTTTAAATGCTCCTTCCTTTTGACAAGCGAGCCTTGTAACTCATCATATGTGCGCCTGAACTCTTAATGTTTATTTGGATAGAGCAAACTTTACCAAGTCTTAAAGTGATTAACATGTGGTAAATATGGATGGTATTTTGGCTTCCCTAAGAATTGCACAACATCCTAAGGCCTATTTTTGCTACATTTTTTGAAATTCCCAGCATCTCCACGTAGCTTAATCACCTGGCCATGCTGGCAGATGGATTTGTTGTGATACAGTCCAAAAATGTCAATGTTCTGAGCTCTAGTAAAGCACATCAGTAGTTGGTGTACTTGGTTAGCTTCTCTTGTTCACCCTTTAATTTCATTTTTTAAGGTACTATGAAATGAAAATACTTAGTTTGGACACTGTTTCAAACCTTGAAATGCTTCCCACTGTAGCTTTGCTCACCAATGTGATAAGAAATTTAATTAGCAGTCAGACTGTCAATTTTACATAGTGTCCGTAACCAACATTACATCAGTGCTATTGTAGGAATGAAGATGATAGCTAGCCTAAATCTATTTGGTAGGAAATCCTCGTCTTCCGCCTCCTGACTTGTAAGCTTGATGCAAAAGGTCTGTATATAAAAGACCACACTACGATAGATAGCCTTAGAATCAGGGGATTCTGGGATTTATAATCCCCCCCCCCCAAAAAAAAAGATTTTTTTAAATCAGAAGCAGGTCCACTAACAAGCATTTTGCCTTATATTGTTTGATATGTCAATTATGTACACATCAAGTTTGAGAGAATCTGTATGGAGACTGCACAGTGGCTGAAAAGGAGCCAGAAATCTAAAGAAATGTGCTGGGACACACAAAAGTTTATGAAAAATAAAAATTAGTTAATCTTAAAGATGCTACAAGATTTCTGGATTCTCTTCTGCCACAAACAAACCAACACAGTTATCACCTAAATTACATAATGGCTGAGATCCTGTAGCAAGTAAGAGTAGGGTCATTGGATAAATATAACATATAAAGGAGTTTACTTATAAAATTCCTATTGATTCAATGGGGCTATTCTATCTATGACTTACTACTGGATTTCAAACTATATGTGTACTCCACAGAAACAACACAGAGGTTACTAGCATGTAGAAGCCTGTGAATTTATTAATGAAAATTACTCCCATTGAACCATTATATAAAAAATGAGACCACAACTCATTAATTTTCTTCAGCATGATGTCCAGATCAGTGAAAGGCTAAAAGGTCATAGGGACCTCACCCCAATCATAAATCAATGAGAAGGTCACATGCTTAACACAAAGATCTGCAGATGAGTCTGCAGGCATGTTCTACTGAAAGTGGGTTTATTTTACAGGGCAGGGCAAGGTGGAAAGCCATAAAACTGCCGGTTACTCTAAAGCACATTTATTTGGACTAGTTTGCCTTTAGTCTTGTGACAGTGTCCTGGATCTTCTCCTCCTCCTAACTGTACCTCACACTATCTGATATCTTGATTATCAGGTAAATAGGTAAAAGTAAAGGTCGCAATTGCTCAAAAACCAGTCTTCTTTTACTCTAGGGCAGTGTTTTCCAAATGCTGGTTTTTGGACTTCAGTTCCCAGAAGCCTAAGCCAGTATATTGACTGATCAGTGCTTTGGGGAATTGACTTAAGCTTCTGGGAATTGAAGTCCAAACACCAGCATTTGGGAAACACTGCTCTAGGGAGTAGTACTCATCTCCATTTACAGCCAAAGAACCAACACTTTCTGAGTCTGCAGACATTTCCGTGGTCATGTGGCAAGCATGACTAGATGCTGGAGTACATGCAATGCTGTTACCTTCCCACCAAAGAGGTACCTATTTATCTACTTGTAATTTCTTGCTTTAGAACTGCTAGGTTGGCAGGAGCTGGGACAGAGACAGGAGCGCACTCTGTTGTGCAGCACTGGGGTCTCGAACTGTTGGCTTGCCAACCTTCCATTCTTCGAGTTCATTGTCTTAACCTTTAAGCCACTGCAGGTGTTCAGTTTTATTACTGTGTATTTTTATGAGAATTTTGTGAAATGTGAAAGACTTTTTGTCTTTTATATTTTGTACACCTCATTTTATAACTATAGTTTACATATTTTGTCAGAGGATTTTTCAGTTCCAGAGTGTGGAAGGTCTTTGAATCTGCCCAAGTTCCAGATGTGGAGTATTTCAGAAATCTGAAGAACTGCTATCCAGACTGAGTTGAAATCTAGTTGTGCTATTCTGCTGCCATAAAGAATGCTCTCATGAGCATTTTGTTCCAGACTGTGCACAATGGGAGGAATCCAATGTAGTCTCCAGTGCAACTAGGAATCAGTTGCTCAACCTATAATGTGCCTAGAAAATACATATGTGGCACTGTTTGCAAAACTGGGGCAAAAACCCCAGCAGGATTCTGCTCTTTTCTTCCACCATCATTATTGGATTTCATCCAGTATATGGTACTTTAGCATAGCTACAAAACAGAAGCCACCAAAAATGATTTTAAAAAAGAATGATTAAGACAAGGTGCTTTTTCCAAGAGACTCTTCCATGTGGCATTTCCCATCTGGGTCAAACAGAAGCTCAGTTCAGCCTGAAGAAATCTGCTGCTTTAAAGAACTACCAAAATGTTAAAGAGATTCAGCTAATGCTAGCTGAAATGGAAGCCTTCTCAATTTACAAGGATTATTCCTGCCTTGTGCCTTTAATGGATTGTGTTCATGTTTGCTCTTTCTTGCACTGCTGAATTACATAAATTGCTATGCAAGCAGAAGATAATATTTTCAAATCTACTCATTGCCCCATTTATCTACTGTGCTATAATCTGCCAGATGATCAAGGGGGAAAAGAAGGAAAAGAAAAACTTTATAAAGCTGTGAATGTCAGCTCCCTTGGGCAGGCATGGTGTCATCATTAACTCCATACAAGCTCTGCTGACTCATGCAAACATCTATACGCAGAAGCATTAATTTCCTTACTGCTACAGCACATTATGTGCTGAAAGGGGATAAGAAGGAAGCAAAGTCATCTGGAAAATATAGGCTAAATTTGTAAAGTCTGGATGGAAAACTTAAAGTCAGCTGCCAGGAGAGATACTGAATAATAAACCAATGCTGTTAGAAAGTGAGGGCACAGTTTTAGATATTCATGCTTTCAATCTTCTCTTGTCCCAGACTTACAAAGCAATGTAAGAGGAGCACAGTGTATAGCTGAATAGTTGGGTTTGGCAACTCAAACATGAATCCCATGAAGTAATATAATCTGGCTGGTTTTTAAAGAGCAGGATTACAGTGGGTCACTGCAGATGGTGACTACAACCACGAAATAAAAAGACCATTAATTCTTGGGTGGCAAGCCATGAGTAATGTATGTTTGTGAGAGTTGGACCATACATTTCTGGGTGCAGAAAAATAGATACCTTGAAATGTAGTATTGGAGGAGAATTTTGAGAGTACCCTTGACAGCAAAGAGATCAAATCAGTCAATCTTGAGGGAAATCAACCCTGACTGTTCCTCGGAAGGACAAATATGGAAGATGAAGCTAAAGTACTTTGGCCACCAAATGAGAAGAGAGGACTCACTCAAGAAAGCCTTGATGATCAAAGGCAAAAGGAGAAGAGGACGGCAAAGGATGAGATGATTAGATGGCATTGTAGATGCAATGGGCATAGAGCTGAGCGGGCTCTGAAGGATGGGGGGCAAGTGCTCCCATTGGGCTGCTGGACAGAAAGGCAGGGCAAACTTTGTGCTGGGGAGAGGGAGGATGCACTTCCATTGGGCTGGTGGGTAGAGGGATAGGCCAAACTTTGTACTGGGATGATGGTATGCATGCCCACAAAGAGGGCTGTGAGTGCCCCCTCTGGCTCGCATGCATAGGTTCACCACCATAGGGTATATGCTCCCTGAATGCCTTGTAAAAGATAGAGTCTTTCCCCCACTCCATTTTCACCACAAGGCAGAGTTTTGACACTGGTAGCAGGAGAGGGATAAGTGGGAGCTACACAGTGGTGTAGCGTAGCGGGGACGGTTGGGGCAGCTTGTCCTGGGTGGCACTTTTTGAAGGTGGCAAAATGTCACAATCAATAATAATAATATCTTGTAATCTGAACTAAAAATTTGAACCATTTCCATTTCATATTTTTGTCATGCCTACAATTTGGACCGGTTAAAATGAGCACAGAACTGTTTATTATTTTTTCTGTGACGGAACTGGGAATCCCCTTTCTTTAAATGAGTGTAGCCATCTCACTCACTCTAGCGACTGGCAGCACTGTCTGTACTAATAACCAGTTGCCTTGCGGTAATTACCCATGTTTTATTTTGTGTTCGGATTGTTTACAATGAATATTCAGCAATAATTAATTCTTTCATATAAAGAATAGAGTTCAATATTGTCTAGTAACCCCTGCAAATTAGGATACAGTGTGGGGAAGTCCGTCCGTGATGGTGAATTTGGTCTAAGCCCCGGGCGGCTGAAACCCATGCTATGCCACTGGAGCTACAAAAACAGGGAGTGGGGCTGCTTTAGTTGCCATCCTCATCAAACATCCATCTGTATCCATCCAAAGCAGACTCATTGTTTACATCACATGGGTTCGCTGTAATATTTTGTGTATAATTCACTGTCATAGCCAATAGATTCCGACGGGAGGTGGTGAGTATATTCCAGCAAAATCATAAAGCTGCACGTCGTAAAAGTTATAATTTTCAAAACAGGCAACTGGAAATAAATTTCAGCAGTAAAAAGTAACAGCACATTCACTTACTACTTTGTGGACCACTGCGTAGAGCATTAGCTGAGCTGCCTCACTTGGAGTCATAAAGGCCTGTGGTAGGAGGAAAAAATAGTAATTTGGAAGGCATATTCGTTTACGATCTTCCAGCACCAAGAGAGAAATCAAACTTGTGATGTTAAAATCATCTTTCAGAAGGAAGCACCCAGCACAAAACAACCAAGCACAAAGCAATCTGCTTTCTCTCAGCAAGATACGTTAAAGTCTATGGGAGTACAACGGAGCAAAGCTTGGTTATGTGCTATTTTTCAAGGTGAAAGAAAATCCCTGTCAAATCCCAGCAGTGAAAGAAAATGAGAAAGCGTGATTAATAGCACCGTTGAAAGCAACAAAATAAACCATAAAAACTAAACTGCCTAACATTGTGCAGAAAGCATGTAAAATCACAAGAGTTTTTCCAGTGTGTGCAATGGTAGTGGTTAGCAGTATCTATCTATCTAAAATGCAAGTGTTGTTTACAGTTCTTGTGCAAATTGCATTTCAATATTAAATTAAACTGGGCTAGAGAAAATCATCCAGTTCACCAGGCCACATTCCACGGCCTGATACTAAGGGTTACTGGGTAATCCTGTGGTACAATTGTAGGGGAATTGTTCTTGATAGGAAAAATAAATTAAATGATCTGTTTATAGGGTTGTTTGATAAGTAAACAAGTTGGGTACCTGACTGTGGAGACAGAGTTTAGGAGTTTAATTCCCCACTGTGCTAGTCCCAGAAGTGCCCTCAGAAAGAAAGAATGGTAAAACACTTCTAAGTACTCTCTGAGAGGTACACAGAAAGAGCCTACTGGAATATTGTGTTGTTTTTGAACCACAACTGGGTGTAGCCTGGTAACAACAACTTTGTGTTGCCAGCGATAATCTTTCTTACACAAGGTCAAGTGAAACTGCAGAATGAACTCACCAAAAGGTGCCTTCATTCTGGCAGTTTCATATCTGGCCTAGACATGGGGGCGGGGAAGAAGAAGAAGAATTGACATGACAACACATAATTATTATTACTAGAAAAAATATTTGAAGGGATAGAGACCTTTGGAGCTACAGCGTGTCTATGGTGGTAAATTTAAAACCAGGGCTCTAGACCTTGAAGGACTGTCCATTAAGCAATATACTTTTTTAGACACCCAAAATTCATATCTATTCATCCCTGCATTTCATCACCCCCTCCAAATCCTGCCTAAAATACAAGAGAGCAAATCTCAAACAATGGTTTACACTAGGCTAGTCAAACTAAAGCTCTGACTCAATAGAAGACAACTTTCTCTGCTCTTATGAGTATAATTAGAGTGATCGGCACAATTAAAAGAAAAAACAGGTGAGATATGCATGCAAATATATTACCAAAATGTATTAAATATACATTTTGGGGGGTTATGCTTTATTGCCTAGTTATAAACCTAACTCTGCCCTAGCTTCCTGTTTAAAAAGTCCACTAGCGAATCCACCTGTCAAGTTTCTCATATTATGAAGCCATGGTGTTAACTGACAAAACATATATTATTGTGCATTGGCACAAGGCACCGCCATCTTGATAAACCCTCTAATTTATTTTGTGCCAGTCCTTTTGTGCAACTTCACAAATGAATTCTTAGAAATGTTTGACCCTCACAAAAGATAAACCTTTTGTAAGAAAAACAGCCATCTTAGTCTGTTTCAGCTACGAAAATATGAAACAGCAACAATAAAATGGAAGAAGCAAAGTTATTATGGAACCAACAATCTTATTTCACTGTAAGTTTTCATGGATCACACTCTATTTCAGGGTTGCCCAAACCTTTTGGGCCATGTGCTGGTCACGTGGTTCAGCAGGCTGGTCATGTGGTTCAGTGGGGCTGTCACATGGTTCTTCCCATCGGAAGTGGAAGTAAAATGCACCTTGAAATCTGTTTTGCAACAAGATGAAATAGATTTTAAGCTGTCATTTTCTATGCTTAATCCAGGGATGCCCAAATGATAGCCTACGGGCCGGATCTGGTCCCCAATGCCAATTCATCCAGCCCATACTACTCTAGTAATGTTGATCCCATACAGGCATGTTTTACTTCTGCTTCCAGGAGCAACAAGGGTGGCACATGCCAGATGAATTGGTGCCAGGGCTGGATTTGGCCCATGGGTCATAGTTTGGGCACCCCTGCTCTATTTCATGTGACTAAAGAAAAGGATGGGGTACACAGAAAGAGCCTCCCTGAATTTTGTGGTCTTTTTGAACCACAATCGGGAGTATTCTGGTAATGGGAATCTTGTGTTGCCAGCTAATCTTTCTCACACTAGGTCAGGCAAAAGGAGCTGCAAAATGAACTCACCAAAGGGTGGCTTCATTTTGGCAGTTTCACATCTGGCCTAGACATTGAAGAAGAAGAAAAGGATTGTGATCCAAGGAAGCTTATGTGCCACAATACTGTGTTGTCTATTTGGTTTTTTTGGGGGAAAGTAGATAATAAATAGTCACAGCTTCATTGTTTATAACAGACAATAGCACTGGTGCTACATAAACTACCAAATCTAAGGATAAGATGGCTGCCTGCCAACTAATGCATCTGCCTAGCCCACCTCCTGAGTACCTGCAGAATAGCTGTAAAAATAAGTTGCCTTCAGGCACTCAATAACTTGGTTGAACTCATTACCATCTAAATGGTCGAGGCCTCATCCCCTCCCAACTGGCTGAAATGGTTCTCTGACTATTCACCTCCAAGATCTTGCTAGGGAACCTGGCCTGATTCTCAAGACTAGAAGCAATCCTCTGTGATACACTGTCTTCCTTTATGCTGCCCAAGAAGATATGGTGAGGTGGGTTTTTTATTTTATTCATGTCAGAGGCACCACCAGTATATAATAACATACAAAGCTAAAATTAACATATTTAAAACAAAAAGGAATTAAAAGGACTAGATTAAATCTGCCCAATATTGGGCCACCTCAACAGCATTTCCTATTGCCAGCATAAGGTCCTCCACAGTGCATGTTGAACGGCATCGTGTACATTGTATCATGTATGCTAGTCCAGTGTGGTGCAGATCATGCAAAGCAGGTGGATGTGGCCCTAAATGAAATAGCGAGATTTGTCACAGGATGCCTAAAACCAACCCCAAAAGGAAAAGTACATTGCTTAGCTGGTATCCCTCCACCAACATTTCACCGAGTAAGTGCTGCTCAGAAAGAGTGGGCAAACACAAGATCCTCAGAAACACACCTGCTATTTGATCACCAACTACCAAAGCAAAGACTGAAATCAAGGCACAGTTTCCTCATAACTTCTGTCCCCACAAAAAACCAGCCCCCCACACACCACCCTAGCACTTTGGAAGGCAAGCAAGGAGCTACCAGACAACTGGACAGAACCACATGATTCTCTACTGTCTGGCCATGAACAATCATGGCCCATGTGGTATGCTTTAAACAGACTGTGTGCCGGGCTAGGAAGATCAAGGGCTAATCTGAGAAAGTGTGGTTTCCCTATAGATGGTAGCCTGTGTGAATGCAGAGAAGAGCAAACAATTGTCCGGATGATACAATGAGGCGGTGTGTTACAGAGATGTGCAAGTTACATAATTCCCTCTAATCCTGTGCATACACTCTCTGGCATTCATGCTGCCTGAACAAGTTTGAAGGGCTATGGAGTAGTGGTTGAGTTTGCATGAAGACTGAGCCAAAGAGTTTGTGGAAACTGACAGAAACCTTACAGTGGGCCAAATTAAAACCTCACCTTTCCAATTTGATATAGGGAACACCATCCATCTGCAGCCGGCTAATTTAACCCCTGATAGGACAGTTTGAACACTGGGTCTACCAATACCAATGCTTCTGCATGATAACATTAGGAGTTGGTGGCTCCACTGGTAGAAAAAATGCTGCCTTCCAGTAAGACCAAGGTGAGTTAGGAGACTCAGGCTTTCTGGGGTTTGGTGAAGTATCTAGAATTCTTTGCTGTAGTAAAGCCTTGTGCCAAAAAAAAAAATTTCAGTGCTTCACCAAACTGGGCATGCTGGCAGTGGGATTCTGGGAGTTGCACTCAACCCAAAAGGAACTTTCTTCAATCCTTCCTTTCTGTAAATCATTTCTAAACCTCTGAAGAACTGAATAAATGACAGTGGTTAGTTGTCTCTGTCAAGAAGGATGATAACTGTGTTGTGAAATACAGTTTATGGACTGAACTGAAGAAGGACGAATTCCAGACACAGAAGAAGCTTGGGGTGCTATTGATGAGCAAGCAACTGCCTGTGAGCAAAACCCATTAATTTAAGGCTTTCTTATGGGGAATCTGTTGTCTCACAGCTGTTCCTGTATCACTATGCCATTTGCCTCAAGAAACACCTAGTGAGAATCAAATGAAGCACTGGAAAGGTGTAATTCAAACTAAGTTAGCTTAAATGTGTGTAACAGATGGTCCTCATTCACATTCTGTGTGAGTCAGTAACTATACACCTAGCATATATTTCTGTGACTTAATATGTTACTGTCAAAGCCTGGCACCAAG
The DNA here is from genome assembly GCA_030440675.1 of Furcifer pardalis. Lineage (NCBI taxonomy): Eukaryota > Metazoa > Chordata > Lepidosauria > Squamata > Chamaeleonidae > Furcifer > Furcifer pardalis. Next base: position 77,259,074 of record CP126891.1, read on the forward strand.
CAGAGCTCTATAGCTGGTTGCCTCAATGAATCCCTGTAAGGAGCAGGCCTGCTCCTGAGTAGCCTGCCTGCTGGCACCTGGCCTAGCTGTCAAACTCCAATCCTCTGGCCCAGCCTGGCCCTGATGGGCTGGCTCTGGAGTGATAGATGGCTGTGAGCCAGTGACAGGTCCATGTCCTCTGACTTGGCCTCCTGATCTAAGACAGCCATGGCCTGGAGGACCAGCAAGGGCTCTTCCTCAGGCTCAGACTCCAAGTTGAAGCCAGCAGCTGGGCCAGCTGAAAATCCTCTTCCTCCTCACACCCAGGACCCCAAGTCTCAATAGTTACACCATAATGTGCTCCAACCAACACTTTTATCAAAATTAGACACCTGTTTGAGATTTTCTATTCCCCTTTGAGGTTGGGCACTTTAAGCTTGGCTCTATCCAGGAGTTCTCCTCTCCAAATTGGCCTCCTGTAATATGCTTTAAGTTGGGGCCACAGTGGCTTAGTGGTTAAGATACTGAACCTGATGACCAAAAGGTTGGAAGGTAAGCAGTTCAAGACCTAAATGAACATCCATTGTCTTTCCCGGAGCAACAGAGTGAGTGCCCATTGTCTGTCTCAGCTATTGCCAAAGTAGCAGATTGAAAGGAAGAAATTACAAGTAGATAAATGGGTACTGCTTTGGCAGTAAAGTTGACACCATCATGTCTGCAACATGACCACAGAAACATCTGCAGAAACAGACAGCGCTGGTTCTTTGGCTGTAAACAGAGATGAGCACCACCCCATAGAGTCAGACATGACCTTTATCTTTAATATGCTTTTTAACTCACTGGATTCCAACATGTATTATAATCTCATAACAGAGAAGAGTTAGCTATTTGGGACAGGCAGATTTTGAAATTAAAAGATAGCAGGAAGGAATGGACTATATACTTCTTTTTTGCACCTTTTCTTTTCAAAATCACATCCAAAGCTTCCTTCCCTGCTTTCTTCCTTTTTTGCTTGCTTGCTTGCTTGCTGTGGGTGGCTTGGTAGTGTGGTATCAGGGATGAAATGATTCAAGATGAATGTCCAGGAACCTGGAGGCGTCAGCAAGCTTAATATTAATGGAGTGCTATTCAGACTTTTGGACTACAAAATTCTTCACTTGGAGAGCTCCACCTGGCAGGACCAAAATGCGACTTACCTAGAGAAAAGGCCTGTCTGATAGGTTTCATATCTTAACATAGGCTTCCTATGCACTAGCTTTCTGTTAGAAGAGGAAGCAATCCTATAATTTACTAGGAAATCTTCCTTCTTCTTTCAAGACATAACAAAATAGAAATCAAATCTTTGCTCACTTCCATGTATTTTAAAGGGAAGACAGTATAGCCTCCATAACTGATGCATTATGTGCATATTTTGTTCTTTGAAGCCTTTAACCAAGTGGAAAATATCAAGCAAGAAGAAGCCCTTGCAGCCATCTGTCTGCAGCAGCACAATAATTTGAAGGACAAGTATCGTTGACACTATTATGGATCATTCAGCCTTGCCCTTGTGCAGCTTACCGTGCTATGTTTTTATCTCTACAGATATTACACTATTTCATGTAAGATAAGTTAGCTTAACTATATCTTGGAAAAAATAAATGACAACCTTCTGTAAAGGGTTCTGTCATCCTAAGCATTTTCATGGGTCCTGTATTCCTATAAAGGTGAGTTTCCTAAGGATTTAAAAGTTGCTAGAGGGCAGAGTGCTGAACATAGATATTCGGACACAAGGCATCATATTTTATCACTCAGAACTATGGTCCCCCAGCTCACCCCCTGCTCAAATTCTTGTTCCTTGTTTTATCAAATTATCACATGAAGGCTGAAAGTTAGCAGTTCTTTTTAAATCAGAAATTACAGCCCCAATGATTTATTAGGTACTGCTGCTGCTGCTGCTGCTTTTTTCATGTCCAGGTCAGACTTTAAACTGCCAAAATGAAGCTACCTTCTTCACTTCGTCATTGGCCAATCATAAATCCCCATCGGTACATGTTTCTGGCAGTAATCGGCAGACTAGTAAATGTGTTGGATTCTGTAATCTCTCCACCTTAACACAGAATGTTGTTGTCCGCCTGCAGCCCCCACTTGAGCATTTTGGTCTTGCATTTAGGGACTACAACCATTGGCCTAATCAGTGTCCTCCAAGTGACATGGAGGCAGTTGAGTTCCTCAGCCATATCCTCCTTTTTCAAAGAGCTCCTTTCTCCATCTTCTAATTTGACTTTGCTCTTGCGTTAAGAATTCCTTAAGGAATGAAATCATCAAAAAGGTCTTTGTCAAGATCAATCTTAACAATGATCAGGTACTGTTGAAAAACAGGTTTAATTCTCCAGGTATTGGGACCAGCAGTGGTGATTTTTGGGATATTAAAAGCCTTCCTTACTATCCTGATCCTCACAAAGATTTCTGCAGGTCAAAAGAGATTCCTGGAGAGCACTGGAAACTATAGAAGGGATAGAAGATTTTAGATTTATGAATAACATGTGTGTCTGTTGATGTCATCAGCCTTTGTGTGGAGTTGCCCAACAAGATACTGGCCACTCTTACTCAACACTGTTAATGAACTTTATTTCTTAAGAAATGACTTAAAATTAAATCAGATATTAAATGATACAATTTTAGATACAGTAATACCTCGGATAACGTTTACCTCGGATAACGCTAAAATCGCATAACGTTAAGTAATCTGGGGAGGAGAATTGGATCGAATAACGTTAAGGTCCTATGGGATGTATTGGATAACAACCGCTAAAGCCTGTGTGGTTACAATGTATCTCTATGGAGCTTTAACGTTATCCGATACATCCCATAGGATTTTAACATGGATCAGATAACACTAAAAATCGGATAACACCAAGACTTGTGGAACCAAGTCTTAGCGTTATCCGAGGTATTACTGTACTTTATTGATAGTGTGTCAAACTTCACAAAAGTTCCCCATTCTCTTCTCATAGGCAGGGACAATTTTGGTTTGAACATAGCAGCAGTGTAAGTAGTAGATCAATCTGAAAGCTGGGGAGATATAGGCTAATCACATCAATGTATTCATCTCATGTCCAGATTTATATTCAGGTTGGTCTTCCTTAGTATGTGTCCTTATTACCTCTTCCTATAATATGAATTCCTGTTTCTGATTTTTCTCTTTAGTTAGAGCAGGGGTCGGCAACCTTTTTAAGTTGGGGGCTGGGTCACACTCCCTCAGACAACTGGTGATCCCTCTCCCCCCCCCCAACTGTAAACACTGGCATAAAATATGTCCTCAGCTGTTGTAAACATGTTTACAACAGCTGTGTCTGCATTTATGGCTGTCGTAAACACAGTAAACCCTTAAGCAGAAAGGAAATAAACTGTTGCCCTCTTTACTTCCTCTTATTTTCCCCTACTAACCTGTTTTGATGGAGGCAGGCTAGTGCGGATGCATTTATGTCTGCATCCGCCACTTCCGGCAGCAGTGACAACAGCAGTGGCAGGAGCGAGGGTGGTGGGACAGATGATTTGGCCCCATGGGCTGGATCCGGCCTGTGGGCAGTAGGTTGTTGACCCCTGAGTTAGAATAATAATAAAATGAGCATACTTGCATGTATGAAAAGCAGGTACTATGACCTTACTTTCAAATTGGTTGCCCAAGTTAATAAAAGGCTCTTCCAGAAAGCGCATTTGTTTCCCCAATTACTAGCATTTGTAGTTCTGTTTTCTCACATGGCTGTTCTGGAGTTACTGCAATTCATGTCTGTAAGCTATATTTCTTCCCCTCTCCACATACTTCAGCCATGGAAAAAATGTATCTTACTGCTGTGAAGACCTGCATTGGATTGCAAAAATGCCCTGGGTGGAAGAACAAAAAAGTAGTAAGGTACTGTACTTTTAAAATATACCTTTGTCTCATTTCTCTAATCTAATAGCTTGTGTACTTGTTTGCTGGCCTGTCTTCATGGCTCTGCTGAATAGGGTTGTGATGGACTCCAATCTTACAGAAAATCCCCAAGCACCAGCCTGAAGCTTGTTTTTTTTTTTTTTGCCTTTTTTCTTTCGAACTGATTCTAGAACTTGCCTGCCTCCATCAAAACAGGCAAGAAGGGGAAAATAAGAGGGAAAGGAGGGAGGGAGGGAGTGTAACAGTTTATTTCCTTTCTGTTTACCGTTTTTGCTGTAAGATCAGTGTCTCCCTCCCAGCTTAACTCTTTGCAGCAGCTGTAGGACGTGTTCAGAACTAAGATAGACAGAAAATAAATGGAAATTTGCTCCAGCCAGGGATTCTGGCATCGGTTTTCCTTCTGCTGTTGTTTTAGTCAGTAACCAGAATTAAGACTACAGGGGGTGTCAAAAATGTACAGTATACGTGTTGACCAAAATGTCCATTTGTATTGGTGTGCGTACTGTTTCAATTTCTTCCCAAAGAACTGCCAGTGTAGCTAGTTTTGAGCAAATGTCATACTACACATTGGTACCATAATTCAATTCAACTTTGAAAAGTAATGCCTAGATCTCTTTAAATGTGTATACATTTTGTCACTCTCTGCATATTTTGACAGAGATTGCTAGGCAGTTTTTATTTTATTTTAAATTTACGCCTAGAAAGGAGTATAGCACTAAATGAAGCCTCTATAGGGGCAAGTCTTGGAACAAAAAACTCACAAAGGCAACAGGGACCAAAACATGCTTGGGAAGACATAGATAAGTGTTACATCATGTGGATGGTGGTAAGAACACTGAAACAATGAATGTCAACCAGTCACAAAAGCAAACATGAGGGCTTATACATTTTATAAAAACTGTCAGAAAGAAAATGTAGGGAGTCGGCTGTTCAAACTGCCCCCAGACCTCCTTAAATTGCCTTTCCCTGGTGTAGGCTTCTGCAAGCGCTCAACAGTGCCAATTCTTGATGCCAGTCTTGAGGCCATTTATTTATTATTTCATCATTTGTGACATTTGTATGGGTAAGGATCTAATGTGCACTACCACAAATTATTCCCACATCCAACACCAGCAGACCATATATATATAACATCATCTTCATCTACCTAATTGGTTTGCAAACCTGGGCTCCTTAAACAGCAGTTTTAAGGCTGCTGCTTCAAGGACCATATCCATTCTGAATATTGACTGTCATGGCAAAAGTTTTCCTGTTTTTAACTCTTCGGAACAGTTCTTCTGAGGATATTCCACAAAAATCTCTCAGGTACTTCAGCCACATGATCCATCTACATCCAGCACTTCTCTTCCCAAGGATCTTCCCTTACATAACAAGTTGGAGTATTCTCTACTTCATGTAATTCCTCATGATATTCCCAAGGTATTGGAGCTTTCTTTGTTTAATGATCTTACACAGTTCTTGTTTTTTATCCATCTGGCACAACACTTCTACATTAGTCACATGGTCGGCCCATGATTATCCTTATTCAAGGCTGATGGATTGTGTAATTCCAGAAAACTCATGCAACATCTGATTTCAGTCAGAAAATTTCATCTTACTTAATTTTGTTATTTGATTTTACTATAACTTTTTCCAAGTGATGCTATTAATTTAATGCAAGCAATGCCAATAAAGATAGCTTGACCAAGAATCCCAAACATTAACATCCTGCCATCCTCTGCTTCCAGATTCTTCAGTTTCCTTGAATTGCAGTGCTCACTGCTGTTGCTCTTTTCTTAATTACCAGTCCATTTGTGGGTGCATATGAACGTTTTCATTTGTATTGAATGGCTCATTAGTGAAGCACTAGCAGTAGTTTGTTTGTATTTTGCTTGTGGTGCTTCTAGTACATGCACAGATTCATTAAGTGCATTCTACAAAAAGAAATCAATATGATCGACCTTCAATTTTTAGAAGAAAGAGAAAAGAAAAGTACACAAGCTGCTCATCCATTGAAAATAAAATATTTAAAAGGTCAATTAAACATACTGAACTAAGAGGTTGTAAACCTGTTCTGTGTTTGACAATTAAATCCATGTGTACATGTCCGTGTACTAATAAATAGACGCTGTCCAGCAAATAAATATCAGGTGCCCTGTGTTAAAAATAGGAGTGGAGAGGGAGGAATCTATCAGTGCATATCATTATGTAGATTGAAAGAAAGTATCTCATCACACATGTAACTAGTGGACCTATCCAAATGACATATCAAAACATGAATTGCAGGAATAGAACAGAATGTGGTTTTGTTAATGAGCCATCACATTATGTTATTGTTATTACTATTCCACTGTTTCTACTGCAAACATAGGTCTTTTATGCTCAAAAGCTTTCTTCTTTTCCAAACTCTCATTAGAAGCTATTTTTCAATCATAACACAAGCTTCTGTTATTACTTTGAGTGCTGAAATTTGCCTCAGACTTCATCTGAGGCTTAAAAACAGGAGGACAATGAAATGGATTCTTCAACATATATATAACAAAAAGACAATAACAGAGACAATGAAGTTTCAAGCAAAATGACCAAGCAACTGTTGAATTGGCATTATTTTATGATTTATTCCTTTTCTACTGCTAGATAGCTGTATGCTTTGGGGAGGAGTTAGATTCCCCATTGTGCTTCCTTGATAGAGGCTGGATCCACAGTTTACTGTTATTTATTTATTTATTTGTTTGTTTGTTTGTTTTCTTGCTTGCTTGCTTGCTGTTAATGTCTGCTGTTATACAGTATATAGTTAATTAATTTTTCAAAATGGACTAACCAAGCTTCTAATCACTGTACAAAACTGAACAGATATTGGAAAATAGTACAGTTTAAGAGGTGTCACTGCTATTGCCCTCCAGACAGATATTTATCAAAATCAGCAAATATTCATACATCAGTACAGTATCTGTATAGCATCTGACACTTCCCACTATCTGATTGACATGAATCCTTTGTTACCTTCTCATTCTTTTGTACTGAGTACAAATAATAAGATTGTTGTAAGATTGTTACAGTTCATCACAACAAAAAAGTGAATCCAAGTATGCTATGGTTGAGTGTGAAAGCATGAGATCCACTTTAGCTGGCGAAAAGGCAATTTAAAAAAACAAACTTCCATTCTTGCTATCAAGAAGAGTAAAGAAAAGGCAAACAAAGGCTGTATCTGAAACATTTCCAGGAAAGGTTTCCCAAACCTATAGAGAAAATGTGCATCTGCCAAGATGACAGAGGTATTTTTATCCATGTTATTCAGCAGAAAACACTTGCAGTTTTTTGGCATAGGAAATTTAGGCTATTCACAGATTAGTTTCACAAGACCGTCAAATAGCAAGAAATGTAATTTTTGTATCTGTCAAAAGGCTAAAATTAAAACTAATCCTGCAGTTAACACGCACGCACGCACGCACTCACGCGCACGCACGCGCACGCACACACACACACACACACACACACAATACTTGGTTTATTGAGGTCAGCTTGTTTGCTCACCCCATCAAAGTCATCTGTTTGTCTGCCTTACAAGAGGATTCCACCTACAGCTTTTCCTACAGTAATCCAGTAAGGACAGCAAATGTACTAAGGGTAATAAAAGATCACATCTGATTCTGCTGGAAAAGAATCACTGGACTGTGTGTATCCAGGCATGCAGGAATGGTTCCAGCCCAGCTCTCAGAAAGAGTAGTCATACTGCTGAGCCAAAGAGGTCCAGTTGGGTCAGAGCAGGGTCAGGCTGGTTTGCAATCTCCTGTATGCCAACAGATCACCAGAAAATAGCTTGCACCAGCTCATGCCACAAGCAGTTAAAAATACAAGATATATCACCATCTTATTTCACCATGCCAACACTTTCTAGTGCCAACATTGTGAAGATGATGGAAGTTAGTCCAACTTACCTAGAAGGTGATGGGTTGGGAATTTTGACTCACTTTATTTCCCTCCTGGACCAGATGTGTCTGCTACAGTATTGAATAATCAAATCAACTTTTCCATTGAATTGACTGACGAGTGATAAGTCAACACTTGGTTAAATCCCACTAAATCAATGGAGGCACTTGAGTTATAAGTAGCAATTGTATTTCATCCACAGAGTCTTACTAGACTGAGTGGATACATTCAGATGTCAGGGCATTTCAGAAGTCCCTGAGTTATTTAAATTTCAGTTTGTTGACAATAAGATGGCATTCTTGAGCATACTAGCATATTCTCAGTTTGTATAGGAGTGACTTAATGAACAACAAATCTTCAGCCTATAGTTTCTTTAGCAAGACATCCAACTTCTGATGGAGTTGGCCTTCTGGCTTGTTGCTACAAACACTATGGCAAAAAAAAATTCTTTTTTTAATTGTTCTTCTGTCTTGTTGGGGTTTTTTTGAGGTGTCTTGCTAAAAAGACCATGGCCAAAAGTCTTGTAGTTGTTAGGTACTCGTACTCAAAGTAGGAGTGATTACCCATTGTGTACCACATGTTCAAGAAACCAGAGGTCCTCTAGAACAGGGGTCAGCAAATATGGCTCTCCAGGTGTTCTTGAACTTCAGTTACCAGAAATCTAAGTCAGTACACCTGCTGATCAGGGTTTCTGGGAACTGAAGTCCAAGAACATCTGGAGAGCCAAGTTTGCTGACCTTTGCTCTAGAACAGTGTTTCCCAAATGCTGGTTTTTGGACTTCAATTCCCAGAAGCCTAAGTCATTTCCCCAAAGCACTCCACTAGTGGGCTATGTACCCCTTGTTGGGAACCACTGCTCTAGAACCATAGCTTACCAAACTGCTATCATGTTGTTTCCAAAATGTATCACAAACCATCTGTGGTTATGATTTAGCAGCTAACTAATCCATCCAGAAGGTGGCATGGCTCTTTATAGGCTACTATATGGGAGACTTTTGCTTTGAGTAATTGCAGTGAAATAGAACCTGCAAATGGGTTTTCTTATCAACATGAAGAAGTGTAAATTTAATCTAGCTACTGTTGCTTTATCTCAATTCTTTTTTAATTGACATTCTGCCTATACTAATGAAAAACCAACTCCCCTACACTGTCTACCATTAGTGCCTTATTTTGGCCTTATCAGGAATGACTGACTGGGAAGTGAAGCTTGAACACTGATAGTTGGAAATCTTTTTGTTAATCCAAAATCAGCAAAATCTTCAGACTTCTCATATTGGATATGTAGCTATTATTCAGTATATCTGAACTGAAGAGGATTTGAAATCGAAGATAACGCAATTCACCAAGACCTTGATGCTGCCTTTTAACTATCTTTGAAGGGCCTCCTTGGGTTATTAAATTTGTTTGGTGAGGATGCTTTTTAAGGAGAAACATAACACACTAAAGAGAGTAAACAAAACAAAACAAAAAATATTGTGGCACTTTAAATATTAACTCCTGTATTTTAATGTTAGCTTTCATGGATTAAGTCCACTTTGTCAGACATAAGAGTGAGACTTCATGACATTAACGTATACAAATAAAGCGTAGAGGTAGACAACCGTTGGCTGGCGTAACAAATAATTTTCCAAATCAGTATGACTATTTACAGCCAGTAATAAAATAAGCTATTGTAAATAGTCATAATGATTTGCAAACTTATCTGTTATGCCAGCAAACCATTGTGTATCTCTGTGCTCAATATGTATAAATGAATGCCATGAAGTATCATTCTTATATCTGATTAAGTGAACTTGACCCACAAAAGTTAACATTAAAATACAGGAGTTGTTTAAGGTGCCATAATTTTTTGTCTTGTTTTGTTTACTCTCTGATATGCTTGCAACAACTAACATGGCTACCACTTCAAAATAACACACTAAAAATCATCTCCTAGCCAAGCACATCTACCAAATCATTAAATCATATAAGGGCCAATTTCCTTCTTAGTACCTTCTGAAATTCATCCATTTTAGTAATTGAAACCCAGACAGCCTCTTACAATGGTTATGAATAAATACCGAAGACCAGTTAATTTGCTTTTTTTATATTAGTCAGATTCATCTATATGTAAGAATGAGTGCCAATTGAACAGAATGAGAAACTATTCTCACAGTAACCTTTGCAGATCGTCTGAGAATGTATATTTAAAATTCCTGTTATATCCTAAATGCCAGCCTGCTGACTAATTTTAGCATATGCCCTGCTAAATGTATTCTTCTTTGAATCTGATAACATACCTCTTCACAACAAAAACAAGTGGAGAAGAAAATAGAAGTGATAACAACAAAAGGGGAGAAGTTCAGCCAGACGGACAAATTTCCTGTTGATCTCAGAAATACATCATTTAAGCACAACTAAGAATTAGTCAGTAATATGACTAGAAGACAGTCAACAAACATAAGCAATTGTATAAAGGCTTGTAGAACAGCATGAAACTCATATTGTGCAGCTTGGGAAATAAATGGAGAGAGAGCAATTAGGCACTTATGATACACAAGTGTTTATTTAAAAGGTAGATGGCATGTGAATGACATGTAACACAAATTGCATAGCTGAAAAATATGACAGATTTCTATGCTGAAACAATCTACTCAAAACTTCTTCTTTAGGCCAAATCTCCCCTTCCATTTTAAGGCAGTTAACAAATAGTTACCAGTCTGGCCAGGTTATCCTTCTATGGTAATGACCATACTGCCGGTGACTCAAAGCCGAGTGTCAGGCAGCAGTTAACTAACCTGACAACCCAGAGGACTAACAGCCTTGGGTCCCAAAGTCCACAGGGAAGGGTGATGGTCCCCAAGAGTATTAAATCACAATTAAATCCTTCTTGATGAAGGGCAGCAGCTTGATAAATACTGGCCTGGGACTGATGAGGACTTTGTGTGCCAAAAGGGCTCAGGACCAGAAAGTGACTTGCGGAACTGCATCAGTGGTACAGATGTTATGCTGTGATGTGGAAGGCAGATGGAAGACCACTGCATTATATTCTCAGGGGAGTCACCATGGCTCACCATCATGATGATTGCCTATACAGTATTTGGATTCGGATACAACAGAAGAAGAAACAAATAGCCTATATTAAATACCCTTGAATCATTCTTTGTATTCTAGGTTTGTCACACACCCCGTGTTACTTCTTCTGCAGCTAATGCAAATACAGCTAGTATAGATGCTCCATTGGTTAATCTTGTCAGCATACATTAGATGAGCCAATTAGTCAAAATGGTGGTTAGCAGAGTAACATGGAGAGAAGAATAAAACTAAAAAGCAAAAGCAAAGCAATCACACTTATATACCACCCCATAGCACTTAGTGCTCTCTCTGGGCAGTTCACAAGTTAATTAGCATTTTGCCTCCAACATGCTAGGTACTCATTTTGCTGACCCACAAAGATGGAAGGCTGAGTCAACTTTGAGTCCTGACCAGAATCAGTGATGGGCTGGCCCATTGGGCAACCAAGACTCAGCTCAGGGCACCCTCCAGGCCCCCAGTACCATGGCAACCCCCCCCCCTTGGGTGCCAATCCAAAGAGCCAAACTGAGCTGTGATGCCGGGAAATATGGAGCAAAACAGTGGGGCTCCGTGTTCCTCTGCCTGCCTTCCTCCCCCTTTGCTGCCAAAGATAAGGTTACAAAAGCAGCTCCATTGATAGCAGAGGATGCAATTTTGCCTTGTAAGCAGGAGGTTGTTGGTTCAAATCCCCAGAGGGGAGTTGAAATTAGAAGGCAAGTGGGAACGTATATATTTTGTTAGGGTTAGATGCCCTCATCACTCCCTGCCCAGCACCCTTTTAGCTTAGCCAGCACGCTTCTGGCAAGGATCAAACTCACAACCTTTTGGTTTCAGTACAGCAGTTTGACCTCTGTGCCACAAAGCTAGACCTTGGGAATGTGAGGCTCAGCAAAGTGTTATTTAGTGCATTCCTTTCAAAATGAATGCCTCCTCAGCTTCTTGCAAATGCCAACATCTAAACAATGTTTTAAAAAGTATATGTGCAGATGAATAGACAGAGAAAATTATAAATGCCTTGGACATATCAATAACTCTCTGAATTCAATAGGAATTAAATAATCAGAAGTGAAGAAAAAAATACATTTTCCTTTGCCATTTAGGGACTGTTGTGCAGGAGACCAAAAGCCTTAAAAGGGGGGGGGGGGGGGGAGCTTTTAAATCTTTGTTTCTCACTTGACAAAATTATAGTTTTGTTTTTCAACAAATCTTTGAGACATTGGTCTGAGAGGTAGAATGTCCCTCATGAAACTCTCATGAAACCCCAAAGATTCATCACTCCTCCTATTCAGGCACATAGGAAGAAATACAAGCCTCAGTATCCCACACAGTAAAATAAAAGTATATAACTAATGAAATTGACAGTTACGGATTTCCACTGCTGCTATCTCCTTTCACAGTCACTTTAGGCTTTTAGTTTTTATTTAAAAAGCTTAATTGGGAGTTTTTATTACTCCCAATTAAGCTTTTTAATTAAAGGGGGAAGTAGAAGGAGGCTGCAGGCAACTACTTGCTAAAGCGCCTCTCTTCTCCCTGACACCCTCCGAAAAACACTGAAAGGGGGGGGGATGTTTTCATAAAATTGCAACTGTCAACCAGCTGCCGCTTTCAGTACTGCTCACTGCTGGTCCTATTTACCTTGCCAGGGGCACTTTGTGAAGGCAGAGATAGACCCAACTAATTGGAAAAACAAGGCAGCAGCTTTATCTGTTATTATAAAGCAATTAAACCCATTCCACCAAAGCAAAGTATATATCACAGGAAAACACCCAACCAGTTCCCTCTTTTCAGATCTGTCTGCCTCCTCTCAAAGTAGCAATGCTCAGTGAAAGGACTTCCTAAAAAAAAAAAAGAAAACTGCCATTTTCGTGCTATTTGTTTTTGTTGTTCAGTCACACAGTCGATTCCGACCCTTTGCGACCCTATGGACCACTGTCCTCCAGGCACTTCTGTCCTCCACCATCCCCCTCAACTCGCTCAGCTCTGTGCCCATTGCATCCACAATACCATCTAGCCATCTCATCCTTTGCCGCCCCCTTCTTCTTTTGCCTTCAGCCTTTCCAAGCATCAAGGCCTTCTCAAGTAAGTCTTCTCTTCTCATTTGATGTCCAAAGTACTTTAGCTTCATCTTTACTATTTGCCCTTCTAAGGAGCTATACTTCAGAGTAAGTACAATTTTTGAATCAGGTTCCTAAATGGAACAGGGGCCAGTGTGACATGGCACTAAGAGCTCTGGTGGTGTAGTGGTTAAATTGCTGTACTGCAGCCAAAACACTGTGAGTTCTATCCTGATGGAACACAAGGTTGACTCAGCCTTTCATCCTTCCTAGGTCTGCAAAATGAATACCCAGCATGTTGTGGGCAAAATGCTAATTAACTTGTGAACCACCCAGAGAGTGCACTAAGCACAAAGGATCAGTAGTAAGTAAGGGTAAAGGTCACCCTTGCTCGAAAGCCAGTCATATCCGATTCTAGAGTCCAGTGCTCATTTCTGTTTATAGCCAAAGAGCCAGCGCTGTCTGCATTTGCAGACATTTCTGTGGACATGTGGCAGGCATGCCTAGAGACTGGAGTGCACAGAAGGCTGTTTACCTTCCCACAGAAGTGGTCCTATTTATCTACGGTACTTCCAATTTCCTGCTTTCAAACTGCTAGGTTGGCAGGATCTGGGACAGAGACGGCAGCTCACTCCATCAAACAGTACTCAGGTCTCAAACTCCAGTCTTCAAGTTCAGCGTCTTAACCACTTGAGCTACTGTAGTCCCAAAGAGGTGGTATACAGGTCTAATTGCTATAGCTATTAATGAATTATCTCCTCCTAAAGAAGGGTTGGGTAAGCACTGTATTGTTTATTAAGTTTTAGCATTCTCAAGAAATTTATCATCCCTGTGTCTTGGGAATAGCTGATCATTTTGTTTCAGGCATCTCAGAAAACAAAACAAAACAAAATAAACAAAATAAAGTAAAATAAAAAACACAGTAGCACTGTGAAGCTAACAGTGAAAATATAGCAGTTAGTCTTTAAAGTGCTACTGTGTTTTTTATTTTACTTTATTTTGTTTATTTTGTTTTGTTTTCTGAGATGCCTGAACCACAGACTAACACGGCTACTATTCCAAAAAAAAAAAAAATCATTTTGTTTCAGTTTGTGCTTGATGAGGCTTTATCAAAATTTGCAGTTTCCTTCAAATCTGCAGTGGAACAATTTTTTAAAATCAAGTGGCATTGAAAGGCCCTCATGGCACAGTGGTTAAACTGCTGTACTACAGCCCAAACTATTGATATTGTGAGTTCAATCCTGACAGGGATCAAGATTGACTCAGACTTCCATCCTTTCGAGGTTGGTAAAATGAGTACCCAGCATGTTGGGGGGAAATGCTAATTACCTTTTGAACTGCCCAGAGAGTGCACTAAGCACTATGGGGTGGTAAGATCAGAGGCGTAGCTACCGCCGTATCTGCCGTATCAATTATACGGGGCCCCCGGGCCACGGGGGCCCCCAACGTGCGTAAGCAAAACAAATCTTTACCCTTCCTAGGGCCCCCCAAACAAATTTTTATACGGGGCCCTGCCAAGGCACGCTACTCTTCTGGGTAAGATAAAGGTTGCCCTTGCTCGAAAGCCAGTCATATCCAACTCTAGGGTTCAGTGCTCATCTCTATTTATAGCCAAAGAGCCAGCACTGTCTGCATCTGCAGACATTTATTTGGATATGTGGCAGGCATGCCTCAACACAGGGGTGCACAGAAAGCTGTTTACCTTCCCAAGGGAGCGGTCCTGATTTATTTACTTGCAATTTCTTGCTTTCAAACTGCTAGGTTGGCAGGAGCTGGGCCAAAGATGGGAGCTCACTCCATTATGCAGTACCTGGGAATCGAACTTCAACCAGTCAGCGAATTCAGCATCTTAACCAATTGAGCCACTGCAGTCCCTGGGGTGGTATATAAGTGTAATTGCTGTTGCTATTGCTATTTTGAGAAGAAAAAATAAAATGGAGAAACTGAAATGGAACCTCTTTAGCATAATAAAATAAAATATTTAAATATAAATATTATAAGATGAAAGCAACTAGTCATACTCCTTAAAGTGCTAGAAAAACAAGCATTTTAGAAAGCCATGTATGAGCAACAAATATGCCTGGGTGATAGATTAATGGTTGCTCATAGTTTAAGCTAGGATCCCTTTCCATTGTGCAATGGATTTTTCCATTGTTCTGGGCAGCCATCCAACTATTCATCTGACAGCGGGAGAATGCCAGGTTTAACAGTTGGTTGCATGATTCTTAGTGGTAAGCTTTGAGAAGGAAGACCGCTCAGCATCCTTATAAAGATGAAAGGGAATGGTTTGAATGGATTAAAATAATACTGATAAAGCAGTCCTACAACAGTAGGAGGTGTAAGTTTTCCTTATTATGATACTTTAGGTAATGACCACCAACTGTCCAAATTCCCAATTAAATCCTCCTGATGGGAAATGCTGGTATTTAACTCTGCTGTCTTTGCCAGGAGGCTTTTATTTGATGCTGTTTCAAATCTGTGTCATGGTGACAGTTCAACATTTGATGCTTGCTGAAGATTCTGGGCATATGATCAGCTGTGCAACTGTTTATCATTTTGCTTCCCATAGTGGCCTCTTGACCACCACAACCCACATAAAAGGCTATGTGACATCACAAGAGTCTGCCCCTGGTCTCAATAATATACGATGATCCTTCTGGCTGATACACAGTAAAGTTCAGCTAGTTCCGTCTCTTTTTTATAAAGGCCATTTAAAAGGCATAGGCAACTTATAACACAGAGATGTCCAAACTATGGCCCACAGGCCAGATCTGCCCCCCCCCCCAATGCCAATTCATCTGGCTCACACCACCCTTGTCGCTCCCAGAAGCAGAAGTAAAATGTGCCTGTTCCTGGTTTAAACAGAGAAAATGGCAGCTTAGAATCTATCTCATCCTGTTGCAAAACAGATTATAAGGCATGTTTTACTTCCATTTCCAGTGGGAGGAACCACGTGACTAGCCCATTGAACCACATGACTGGCCCATGGCCTGAAAAGTTTGGGCACTCCTGTTGTAAAAGGTCAGGGAGAACTTCTGCCCAGAATATATCTAAATTAAATGATGCTGAATCTAAACACTTTGCGCAAGTTATGCATGCTGTTTTTTCCTCATGGGAAATTTGTTCTTTAAGACTAGGGATGGATCTCTCAAGTCTAAACAAAATACCCAAAGCAGGAAAGAGGCTCTCTTTTATGTAATGTATGTTTCTTCAGTTGCAGAAAGATAGCCTCTTAAACACAAATAATTAGTGTTTACAAAATAAAGATACATTATATTTTTGGTTCTTTCATGTACCCTCTTTCATGCAAATTTTTGGTCCTCCTTCACTCTTTGGCTGAGCTAAGAAATTTTGCATTCAATAGTGTTCTGTGAGCTCTCAGTCCCCATTCAGCATATCCTGTATTGACTTACAAATTGCTTCAAGCTGATTTGTAGCCTGTCCAGTTCAATATGTATCCATATATTTGAAAGTACTTTTGTGCATTTCTGTGTGTTCAAATAGTGAAAAAAAAGAGTAAGAAATCGGGGGGGGGGGGGCTAATATGACCTGGGACTGAACCTCAATGCCATCAACTACTGCTGAATCTCCAGTGTTAATCTAGGAATAAGTGGACATTTATGCCCAGGCTATCTTGAGACTTGAGATAGCCGCTATCTCTATACTGTACAAAATGAGTTCTACTTTCTCAGTAGTTGCTAGGAAGAAGGGTAAATATGTAATTAAATCTAGTTGTTAGGGCAGGCCTATTGATTGAATGAGAGTGTCTCAAGCCAATACTAGTGTATCTTCAAATGGTGCCATGAGTCTAACCTAGCAGAGATAAACAATCCAATTTAAGTCAAAATAGCCTAAATCCTCTTGCATCACTATATAAATGGTGTAACTTTTAGTAGTAACTTTCCCCAAGTTAATAAATCGCCATAAAAGTCATCAGTTGCATGCTAAGTGACATAACTTGGAGGACAGTTATGTTGGTTTTTTAGAGTAATTCACCTTGAAAAGTTGCATCATTTCTATTATACTACAGCAACTAAACAAACACTAAACTACTGGGTAGGCACATTTGAGACAATGTGTTGCACACATTTTGCATCCTTCTCATTTTTCCTTATTGTACTGGGCTCAAATACTCTATTAGCAACTGAAACATCTGATCAGATTGAGATATTACAGGTCACAAGTGATTATAAAACACCAGCAAAGTCATTATGTAAATATGTTTTTTAGCATTATGGAGCATTATGATAAAGCATCTGTACTTACAACCTCTGTACAAATTGAGAAAGGATGCAGCATGAGTTTATGGGCCACATAAGAAGTGGGCTGCAGTGGTGTAGTGGTTAAGATGCTGAAATTGATGACTGAAAGGTTGACAGGTCAGCAGTTCAAGACCCGAGTGGAGTGAGCTCCCATCTCTGTCCCAGCTCCTGCCAACCTAGCAGTTCGAAAGCAAGAAATTGCAAGTAGATAAATTGGTACCACTTCAGCAGGATGGTAAACAAATTTCCATGTTTAGTCATGTCTGCCACATGTCCATTGAAATGTCTGCAGACACAGACAGTGCTGGCTCTTTGTCTATAAACAAAGATGAGCACTGAACCCAACAGTCAGATACGACTGGCTTTCAAGCAAGGGCAATCTTTACCTAAACTACTTCACTACACATGTATACACAATCACACACACTATACCAGCATATTACAAAATAAGGCTAAGACGAGGCAACGATTCTTAATTCTAGTTTTCTGTTGTAAAGGGGAAAGTGAATGAAGTACTTACTGCCAGAAAAATTCTATGAGAGATTGGTCACGCAGTGGCAATAATGAGTCCCTGTATGAATTTTGGCCAAGAAAGGCCAAAAAGCAAGAGGAATCACTCAAACCAAATTGGGAATATTCTCAAGGGCTACGTGTAAGAAGAAGATAAAATGGAAATCTCTGAAATAGAGCAAACTCTCCCAAATGCCCTTTCTGAACAATAGAGAAAACACTCATTTGTTATATTTGGCAGGACAACAAATCATAGTAGTCCAAATGAAAGGATGCCAACTATTGAAAGGACAAAGTGAAAGCATTTTGAGATGTGCAAGACGGATACATTGCCTAATGAAGAACAATAGAATTGGATGCTCTATTAAACTGCTAATCACTACTCTCTTTCCTTTGTAGGGCTTGGAAGACATTCATGATGAAGGGGAAGAGTTTATTTACACAGATGGCCAAAAAGACAACTAGGTTTCGGAAAGGACAAAGGCAGAAACCCAGTTCAGCAGGAATTAAAAGGCAATCAGAACTAGAGAGCATTGCAAGATCTGCAGAGATTGTCAAATGCCCCGGCTAGAAAGCTTTCAAAACAGGGGATATGTCAGAAATGCATCACAAAAATATGTTGGTTGATAAGCAGGGATAGGGAGAATTTGTTTAAATAGGCTAACTTATTGCTTCGTTTTATAGTGTGAAATATTATTTTGTTATTCTTTGTAGTGTTGTATTTCTATTTTTATTTGAAAATTTAATAAAAAATTAAAAATTAAAAAAATAAGCTAACTTCACAGGTTTGAACTAATATATAAACCAACCAAAGTGATAACTTTAGTTGGGAGGTATAAACAAACAATCAGTCAGGATTTGCAGCTGCTGCTCTAAATCCTACCCCTCAACACAGAAGCAGCTGCTCTAAGTCCTGCAGGATTGGAGCCTCATCCTGCTGCAGCTGCTAACTCTCACTTGAGAGCCCTGAGGAAGTTTCCAGACTTTCATACCCTCCACCTCAAGACCCTGGGTGGCTTAGCTATATAAGAACTAGCCATTCTTCAGCAATGAAGGTCAGCAGATTTGCAGTTGCTTGGATCTCCTGCCTTGCTCCTGTAACTGTTGCTTCTCTTTGCCTGGTTCCTGGAAGTCTGTCCCTACCTTGCTCCAGCTCCTGAAGATATTCTGCCTTGTCTGTTCTCCCATGCATCTGGCTTCTGGCTCATTTGGACTATGCTTTTATTGTCTGGACTAATTCTGCTTCCCTTGCTTGAATTGGTTTTAGACTCTGGACTTCTTTCATGTCCCAATCAAATCCTGTCCTGCCAAAATGTAGCCACTTTCTTGGCTTTGTCATTGGCCACAAACTTAAGTCCTCATCGGTGCATGTTTCTGGCAGTGAATAGCAGACCAGTAAATGAGCCAGATTATGTATCTCTCCACATTCACAGCGTGTGAATGTGGTTTTGGACTCTGGACTGAGATACAGTTACAATTTGGCCTGTTACCTGGTTCACCTTGGTCCTTGTGTTTGTCTTAGCTGCCAACTGCCCACATACTGTACACTGACACAAACAAACTGGCATTGTGCTTTGAAATTCATACTTCACTGAATTTTACCATTGATGTTTCCAATCAATAAATTGATATAGAAATGCATGCAGTAGGGAAAAGTGCATGGAAAATGCAAGTTTACGTAGGGTGCAGGGGGAGAACAGTAAAAAAAAATGCCCGCATCCTAGGTCACATTAAAATTAAGTAATTTATTGTGATCTATTGTTTGCAAGACATCACCTTGTAAACAAAAATTTGTACAGTCAAGGCAATGGTATTCCCATTGGTGATGTATGGTTGTGAGAGCTGGACCATAAGGAACGCTGAGCACAGAAGAATAGATGCCTTTGAAATGTGGTGTTGGAGGAGAGTTTTGAGAGTCCCCTGGACAGCAAGGAGAACAAATAGGTTGATCTTAGAGGAAATCAACCCTGACTGCCCTTTAGAAGGTCAAATAGTAAAGATGAAGCTAAAGTACTTTGGACATCAAATGAGAAGAGCAGATTCACTTGAGAACGCCTTGATGTTTGGAAAGGTGGAGAGCAAAAGAAGAAGGGAGCGGCCAAAGATGAGATAGCTAGATGGTATTGTAGATGCAATGGGCACAGAGCTGGGCGGGTTGAGGAGGATGGTGGAGGACAGGAGTGCCTGGCGGACAATGGTCCATGGAGTCGCAAAGGGTCAGAATCAACTATGCAACTAGCAACAACGTTGTTAGAAAATATTATACCATAATGAATTTGTGTGTTCCTAATTTGACATATGTCTTGTTTCATTTGGCTTTTCTGATGTTTTGTTACAAAACGTGATGGCTAGTTGCTTGCAAAAAAAAATAGCCAAAATGCATATATTAAGAGTAATGTGCAAAAAATTAAATGCAAATTTTCAGGAATACATTTTTAATATTCAAAGTTGAGGAAAAAATAAACTAGAAAAATTCATGATTAGAATTAAATTGAAGATTTAAAAAGAGAAACATAGTAAAGTGGTGCATTACTTATTCCAATAAATAACAGCCATTGGCTGGAATTGTTTTGGTGTTCCATAAAATTTCCAGAACTCGTTGGAGGTAATTGCAATAATTTAATAAGGTGGTGTACATTCATGTGTATGATGTACAGTCATACACATCTTGGTTGTACAATCATGTGTATGATGAGGCACAGAGCCATGGGAGACCTGGCTCCTCATCAATTAACTGCAATTAGCTGGGGCAAGTTACACAAACCTTATGCAAACACCAATAAGATTCTGGTTGTTTAATAATAAATCACATTAATAAATAATGTGAACCTTTTAATATACAAGGTCCTGTCTGGACATTAGAAGGATGGGATACCACAACTAGACCTTATGGAACAGAGAAGACATTCCACTTGAAGCACTGCCCCTTGGTGTTATTGGGATAAATGTGCTAATGACTTCATTAGGTATTTTTTGAGATATTAAAGAATTGCAAGATGAGTTACAGCTGAATAATTGAACAAATTACCACTCCGTTAGACATGGAAACAGAAGAGATTAGAGTAGTTAAGACTAGATTTTTCTCCTCAGGTACAGGAATATTCTGTCCTTAAATAGGGTTTACTGCACAGTTCCACATTTATGAGCAATACAGATACAGTAGTTAAAATATGTCCCATGCTGGATTCTGTGAACTGAATTCAGCTTTCCCATTAACAGAACTGTTCAGAGAGCCCATTCACTGAAGAAAAGGAAGGCATCAAAAGTTACTTATGCCCACTGAAAAGCTGCTGCAGATGTTTGGAGGATACTTAGAATAGCAGGAGAAGTGGGGGCAGGCAGGGGAAATGATGACTGCACAGGAGAATGGGAATTAGCAGAAATTTATTTTTTCATTTGGCTTCCTCAAGCAGAATCTCTATCACATTTGTGAACATGGTTGGTAGGAGGAAGGATAGCTTTGGATCTAACATATAAATGCAGCCTAATATGTCAGACATCTCACTGCATTGAGAAGCATCATTTCCAGGAAAGGACAGGTGGAATTATACCCTCATTTTCTAAGACTCTGAGCAGTTTCTGTGACAAAACTGAGACCCATCTCCAAACGAATCATTTTTATTTTATTTTATTACACTTCAGTTCTTATGTTATTTCAGAGTGATGGTGGACTGGAAAAAACATTTCTCACATGAGAGAAGTAACTAAAAGGGTATAGATGTACAATGTTGCATTATTTATACTCAAACTAGATAATTTATCTCTTTAATTTTAATCTCCCCTTACTTTACCATTTATCCAATCTGCTTTAGCTGCCTTGTGAAAACCATTATATTCCCAGGATAGCTTAAAGCCATTGTAAATTTAAAACAAAATCTTCATAAAATTTCATTCAATATAATCAACTACGTTAAATGCAACAAAGTAGAATAAAATATCCATCAACATTAAATAATGTAAGTGTCATGTTTAGTCTGATCCACAGAATTCACCTTCAAGAGTAACTCTCAAAGATCACTTTATTTTACTGGTAGCTAGAGTTGAATTGGGCTTTTTATAGCGCTGATTTAGGACCATACATCCAGGCGCCATCCCTTCCTACTAAGCAGGAACCATTAAAGCAAGGGTGCCCAAACTATGGCACGTTGGCCATATTCAGCCCCCAATGCCTATTCATTTGGCCCGTTAAGCCTTTGTTGCTCCTGGAAGTGACCAGCCCCCTGAACCACATGTCCAGCCCATGGCCCAAAAAGTTTGGGCACCCCTGTATTAAAGGGACACATTCTGGCCTGAAGCCTGGCACTTTGTCATCTTTTCAAAAGCTCTTGCAGAACATGATTCAGTGTTGGTATTCCACCTCTCCGGTCAGGGCACTTCCTATGAAGACTGACCCACAATAGTTCTTAGGTCAGTTAATGTTGCAGGCACCAAGAGCTCAGGTTCAGGGGTGCAAAGACTAGTAAGCTAAGCTGTTGGATCTTCAGTGGCCCCAGCTCTAGGGTGTGAGGCCTGGCTGGCTTAGCTGTGGGCATCAGCCAGATGTATGTTCTGCTAGTTCAGTTATGGTGAACCTTGGCACTACAGCTGTTCTTGTACTTTAGTTCCCAGAAGCCCTGATCAGCAGGAGTGCTGACTTGGGCTTATGGTAATTGAAGTCCACGAATACCTGGAATGCCACAGTTCACCATTGCTGTGCTAGTTCATTAGTTTCCAAGTCCATGTTCAGATCACTGCTGAGCTCTTGAAATGCACCAATAAGAACATTTCATAGAAATCTGGCTTTACAACAAAAAAAGTCTTAAAACCAGCTGCATGTTGGATTTCTCTTGGAATTCCACACAGTAGGGCCACCATTGGTAAGGTATTATCTCTAACACCCACTAGTTTCACTGATTTTGGTAGTGAACTAATGAAGAGGGCCTGCTGATGAAGAGTTAACAATGGGTTAGGTTAGAAATTTCACAACACTGTATAACCATTTGCATTTTGCATGCATAGATGAAGGTAAAGGTCACCCTTGCTCGAAAGCAAGTTCTATCCAACTCTAGGGTTCAGTGCTCATGTCTGTTTATAGCCAAATGTCTGTGTCTGAAGACATTTCTGTGGACATGCGGTAGGCATGATTAGAGTGCATGGAATGCTGTTTATCTTCCCACCAAACTGGTACCTATTTATCTACTTGCAATGTCTTGCTTTCAAACTGCTAGGTTGGCAGGAACTGGGAAAGAGACAGAAGCTTACTCCGTCATGCAGCACTCAGGTCTCAAACTGTTGACCTTCCTGTTATCAAGTTCAGCATCTTAACCACTAAGCCACCACACTCCCTCAGCATGCATAGCTCCCATCATTCTTACCCCACCATACTTAAATACCCACTAAATCCATTTATCTGACACAATTATTTCTAAACTTCACAGCTGTTGCACAATGAGCATGCAGCCACAAACAACACTACAAGATGATTAAAATGTAAGGCAGTTCCCCCTTCTCCTAAAGAACTAGAGAAGAAACAGAAGATCAAAAGCTCCTGATGCTCAAACTTGTTTCACTGGAGAAACCGCCAACTAAACCAGACACAAATAGAATATAATTAGGTTGTAAGTAACAGAATCCATGATCAAGATGAAGAACTATGAATAAGTGGATGGCTAAATGTTTTAGCATTTCATTAGTGAATGTCACCAGTGATTAGGGAAAGGGATTTTATGTCTTAAAATAGAAATAGTCAAGCTGAAAGTGTTCTAGGTAAGGAATGTATAATTTTCTTGAATATGAATGCAAGCTTTTACGTCATTCTGTTCAAAAAGAAAATGCTGGTTTGTGAGAGCCATCTGGATCTGTTTTGCTGAATTTATGCCTTGACTTACAATCACCTGGCTCAGATCTAGTGCATGAAAATCTTTTATTTTTGAAGTATACACTACAAAATATTCAAAAATTCTGTGTGGTTTTTTTATTGCAAACGTGATACAGTCATACATAAATTGTAGAGATTGTTGTTTTTTCTCATTTGCACAGTTGGAAGATTGGGTTCTGAGAAATTAAATCTGAATTTGGAATATTTAATTTGATGTGGTTTTAAACATCGGGTTATAAATTAGACGAAATAAGGCACAGTAGATGACTAAATAAAATAAACAAAATAAAATAAAAATAAAATAAAAAACACTGTAGCACTGAAAGCAAAGCTGTACAAACAGACCTGGTAGAGTCTCATCATTACATGGTAAACAAACCCTGGTTGTAAGCATTACAGACTTGTCATCCCTAATTCTAATATTATCTGTATTCTTACTGAAGGAGATAGAAATGTTTTGCTAGGTGTTAACAATTCCTTCCATTTCACAGATAACCCCTGTCTATGCCATCTTCCAAAAGGCCGTACCAAGCCCATTATCAGAGTTGGTCACTAGAAGCCACTGTCTACAATGAAAAATATATGGTGTGTTGTTATACATGGCTTCAGGTATCCACAGTAGGTCTCACGGCATCTCTTCCATGGATGTGGGGACGTAGAGTCAAAAAGAAGCTAAGTAGGTTGGCACCTGGAATTTTGATTTCCACAGAGATGCAGAGACAGTGTTCTCTTGCACAACTACTAAAGCAGGGGGGAGGGTGAGGCAGACTGAAAAAGATAAGAGATAGTACCTTCTTAATGGTAAACAGACAGGATCTTGTAGAAGACAGACATGGCTTTTGGTGTTAGCTAGTCAAACTTTCTGACTTTATCGCAGACTAAACTGTCATTCAGGCACTAGGCCTTGCTTAACAGTGCATGAATTTAAGTATCATCCTGCGATTATCAATTTTGTGTTTCCTTGCAATGTGCTTTGTTTATTGCCATCCCAGTTACATTTTTAGCATTTCATTAATTAATTTTGGCAATGGCTGGGGAGTACAGGTACTTTCAATATCCAAAGAAAGATAACCAAAGGGGGGCTCATTTGCACTTCCCAGCGCAGGGTGCTCAGTAATTCTGATGCTGCCACTAATGCTTAAATTGTTTATGTGTGTGTGTGTGTGTTTTTGTGCAGCCATAAGTATGACCCTCCTGTGCTTTAACAATGAAATGATAGGATTGTTCATAAGCACATAGGGACACAGTAGATCCCATATTTCATGATGAAAACCCTTTGGCCTCTATATGTTTTGCATGTCAACCGTGAGCCAGTACAGACAATTAAAACTTAAAACATATAGAAGCCAAACATTTCTAATCCACGACACGATATATTGAATTGAACACATTGGAGTTATTGGAGGGGGGGGGAGTGTTCAATATGCATATTACTGACTGGTGCTGGGATAAGAGAGAGGAAGTTTAAGACAGGCATTTAATCTGTTTGTTGAACAGGCAAGCCTACTTGTCCAGGTTTTCTGCCATTCTTGAAGAGATCATCTTCTTGCTGAACACTGCCACCCAGAGGTCTATTTGTAACATAAATGCACAACAAAGTTTTTAAAATTATATACAGTATTACAGTACTGTATTCCGCTTTTGCATAAATGTAGGGGGACGGGAGTGGCTTAGTGGTTAAGACAGTGAACTTGAGGACTTGAAGGTCAGGGGGCCAGCAGTTCAAGACTCGAATGCTGCACAACAGAGTGAGCTCTTGTCTCTGTCCGAACTCCTGCCAACTTATCAGTTCAAAGAAAAAAATTGCAGGTAGATAAATAGGTACCACTTCAGTGGGAAGGTAAAATGTTCCATGCACTCCAGTGTCTAGGCATGCCTGCCACATGTCCATGGAAACATCTGCAGACACAGACAGCTCTGGCTCTTTGGCTATAAATACAGATGAGCACCAAACTCTAGGGTCAGATATAACTGGCTTTTGAGCAAGGGCAACCTAGAGGAATCATTGAAGGACCAGGATGTTTATCAGTGCATGTTTGAATATGTCAGACACCATCCACAGTATATGTGTCTGCAAAATAATCCCATGTTAAAACTCTCTCCTCCCATCTCCCCTTGTATTTTTGTTTTTGTTTTCAGGACAGGTATCAAAGACAGAAAAGACATTGGGTAAGATTACCAGATAGTTACATACCTAAATAACTGGGAAAGATAAAGAGATGTCCAATAACAAATCATTGTGATGTGACATCTGGTGCTCTTTTGTTAAAACTCTTTATAACTATAAAGGACTGAGATGCATTCCCATCTAAACAGAAATGCTATAGAAAGCTAATGTATAAATACCCAAAGGGAGGCACTGACATATAATGAAAGATAAAGAATTTATTTTTTATTCATTTTTTTTATCTTAATAGTGTGGATGGAAACAGAAATCACGTAAGTTGAACCTTACTGCATATTTCTTCAATCTGTTTTCTGCCAGGGTGAGTAAGAAAGCACATGCATATCTTTCAGCAGCCCATCACTGGGAAGTAATTAACTATGATCAGTAGTCTTTTAACTTTTTTAATATTTAGATTGTATTCAAGGAAATACGAATGTCTGAAGTGCTTCGGACTTTCTCCCATGGAGCAGAACAGAAGCTGGCAAGAGGAAACGAAGCTGAAAATGCCGAGGTGGTGTTTCCCTTTAAGGTATGGGCTTTGAGCGGTGGCGCTCGCACACTTGTCCTGGTAAATTCTCTCCCCAAACGGGCCAGCTTCCAATGGAGCAATGCCAACCAAATAATAGAATTTTTCCATGGGAGCAGGTTTCAGGCAGCCACAATTATTCTCCATGAATCATTAAGTGCTACATACAGTATATTATACAGTCATACCTCGCATAAAGAGCACCTCGCTTAAAGAGTAACTCGCTTAAATAGCAGAATTTTCTCTGAATGTTCGCTTCGCTTAACAAATAAAACCAACCAAAAACTCGCTTAACAAATAAATCAGGGTTCGCAATCCCCCCCACAATTGGTCATTTCGCTTAAAGAGAAAACTCGCTTAAAGAGCAATCCTGTGGAACGCATTGTGCTCTTTAAGCAAGGTACCACTGTACTTGTTTGACATGTGCTGGTTAATACCATACAGGGTTATCACATTCTGCTATGAAATCTTTGAAAATCCTCACCTTCTTATATGAAGCTTTTCAGCAACATGATATTTTATGTCATATGTTGGAAAATTATGTTGACTTACACACTTTTGAAAAATCATTCTTATCACACATGTGTGTGACCCAAAACAGCCCAAGCAGTGTGGCTCCTTTTTCCATAGCTTCTTCCACAAATGACAATACATATGGTTGCAGTGGAATTGGGTTTATTAACAGGGATTCAGAGGAAACAGTCAGGCCAAGATTAACAAGTCCTAAATAAGGTCTTTTCACTGTCCAAGTTCTTTTCACTGTCCACTTTCAAAGACCAAGTCTTCGAGGCTATCGTCTCTGCTGGTTGCCTTCACCAAGGGGAGGGTTACCCCAGGGTCCTTTGCTTGTTCAGCCCCACATGCTTGAGACAGAAAGCTCTTAGGTGACATGGCCATTATTTCCACACTGAATGGCAGCAGAAGCTTCTCTTCTTCCTCTTGTGTCAGTTTGCCTCCTATCTTTGGTGTACCTTCTGATGTGGCTTCCACCATGAATAGCTCCTCAGGGTTGGCTTGCTCTTTGTAGCATATTTTGTCCCATTGCTCATGCTCCCCCTAGAATGAGAACTTGGGAGGTACTTCAGGGTTTAGGTTTTGTCCACATCATTACAAGAAACATGCAACTCCACAAATACCTGTCCAGAATTGTCTTTGTAGATCTATTCCCACAACTCTAGTAGAAGAGGTTCCTCAGGAAGCTCTCCCTCAACCTGATATCCTTTGAAGTGCTCTTCTGTGTTGGGGAATGTAGTTGGACAACAAAAGAGGAGCAATTATTAAGGTGGGAATTGTTTGGAAGTTCCCCTCATGCTCAGCACATTTCCAAACCAAAATTAGTTACTCCAAGCAGGTTTGAGGTAAAAGAAAACAAGATATTTACTTACTATATGCTCAGAAATGTTAACAGACTAGCTGCAGGTTTGTTAGAAGGGAAAGAAGATCTATATTAGTTACATGGGAGAAAATGTTTTCTTTCATTTGGCTGAAAAGAAAACAGAGAGAGTTCAAAATGGCTGCATCTTCCTCAAGCTCCCTTATTGTGGAACGAGTTGCCAGTAGAAATTAAATCTGCTTCCACGTTAATGGCTTTTTTGAAACAACTAAAAACATTCCTATTCCAACAAGCATTTCCCTCATTAGTAAAGCGTTTGTTGTTTAACTTGGATGTCATTGAGGAAGGTATTTTATTCTTGTTATTCAATTTTAGTTAATTGGTTTTAGAGTGAATTGCGTAATTTGTTTCTGGACACAAATTACGTAATTTCTGGACCCTCCCTCAGCCAGCCCTCCCTCAACAGCTGAGCAGTTGGCTGGCCATAAAAACCTCCATCATTGCTGCTTCTCTGGACCCCCTCTCAGCCAGTCCAGCTGAGGGAAAGGAACAACAGCTGAACAGCCCAGCCAACCACAAGTACACCACCACTGCCATCAATGGACTTTCCCTTGGACATAGTTGGTGGGGCTGAGTTTATGATGTCTTTTGCATATATATTTTAGCATTTTGTATCATGATAATTTGATTTTTGTAACTGTAATTGGGATCTTTTGAAATGTTTGAACATGTTTTTAGTATTCTGATAATGTGGTATCTTGTAATTGTAATGTGATATTTTGTATCTCTGTTAGCCACCCAGCGTCGCTCTTTGAGTGGGGTGGTATATGATGATGATGATGATGATGATGATGATGATGATGATGATGATGATGATGATGATGATGATATGGCCCTGGACATAGATGGGATAAATTGGGTGGGTATAAGTTATAAGTATTCATTCATTCATTGATTCATTCATTGATTCATTCATTCATTCATTTTGTTGTCCATCCCCAGATATGTAGTAATCTAAGAACTGCACTTCCACAGCATGTTGTTATGTGCCACCAAGTTACATCTGACTTACAGAACCCTCCAATATGCTTTTTGAGGTATGCAAGATACCCAATAAAAGATCTACACGTGTCATCCTCCAGCAAGGGTCTATGGCTCAGCAGGAATTTGAATCCAAATCACCTAGTTCCAGTCGGAGACTTTAACCACTATACCACACAGGTTGGCTGTACCTTATGGAGGCAATTCTGTCAGACCACACTGCTCTGCATAATCCTGGTACTGACTCTTCTGATTACAGACTCCTTTCTCACCTGCCAAAATCCTTTCAGCT
Source organism: Furcifer pardalis (assembly GCA_030440675.1). NCBI lineage: Eukaryota > Metazoa > Chordata > Lepidosauria > Squamata > Chamaeleonidae > Furcifer > Furcifer pardalis. The sequence goes on from CP126891.1 coordinate 77,287,971, forward strand.
GAAGATGCCAGTGAGTGGACCTGAGACCTTCAGAATACAAAGTATGTGTGCTATCACTGAACTGTGACCTTTCCTTGACTGGAAGGACATGTCATACATTAAAAGTCCATATTGATCTCCTAATAAATAGTTCAGGTGTATCCCTTTTGCCAAATAAGAATGGAAAGAATTATCCATTGGCCCACATGGGGTTTCTCAAACAAAAACACTTCATAAAGTAATGAAAATGAATATAAAATGTATTTCCCAAGATAGTTTTGTAAAGCATTCATATTTCCTCTTAAATATAATTTTTCTTTAGAAAAATGGCATTGAAATGAAAAGGTTGAGAAGAAACAAACTAAATGTCTCTCCAAAGCACAATCCCTCATGTATACTGAAAACAGTTATTTCCAAATTGGAGATATCAAAGGTTTATTTTGGCTTAAAGTGATCTTAAAGGTCATCAAGAAAGAAAAAAGAATTGTGAACTGTTCTCTAAGACAGGCACGTATCAATCTCAAGTTCACGCATGTTTCTCAAAATGCCTTCTGCACTTCTCCAATATCTCTAAGAATGTATTAAGGGCACATGTAATATTAATATACTTTGCATCAGTATCTAGGTTTTAGTTGATGGATGGCCATGGGGGAGCAGGAAGAAGAGGAAGAGCTCTTCCTACACTCATTGTTTTGTTCATGCAATTATCTTTCCAGTTTGTGTCATCATCGTCACCTGCAACTCATATCCAAGAATGCCTTTTTCCCCTGAAGCAGGAAAAATGCCATTGGCATGAATTTGTTTAAGGTGGATCCCAGCTTGCCAGGAAGTGACCCACACACTATGATCACAGAGCCATCTCCTGCAGCAAATATGAATTGAGACATGCAGGATTTAACACCAGGACTGCAATGGACTGCTGAAACCTTGAGTATATTATCAAGGTGTGCCTTCACAGCCAGTCCATCTGGCATGACCTCTTCTGCCTTCATGATAATTGGGAATCAGAGTTCCTCCTCCACTCATGTTGCCGTTGGGCCCAATATGATGGTTTCCAGTGGCACTGGAGGTGACCATCTCTCCACCTAAAGGGACTCATTCGCCCATAGCCGTTGGCCCCTTTAGGGAGTCAGGTTATTTACCACCACCCAACACTTGCCGTTGAGTCATTGGCTGTACAGTCTACTCCATTACCATAGCAGGATGTCCAACCAGTTTGTGTAGTCTAGGATACATTGCATGTATTATGTTTCTCCAGCCTGAAGGTGATGCATCATGATTAGATCATAGGTATTATCCATGAATGCAGACATGAAACATAGTTAGCAAAATACAGAATGCCAATGTCCATACATACTAGAATGCATTGAAATTATCTTAGACTTGGGTTTTCAAGATACAAAGGCCAATACAGTACAGTATTCTACTCTGAGAGTAACAATCATATAAACCAGGGGTGCACAAACTACGGCCCACAGGCCAGATCCACCCCATGGTGCCTCACTACTCCTGGAAGTGGAAGTAAAACACACCTGTGCCTGTGCAAAACACTGCCGTAAATGACCCGCGGCTATCATAAACACGTTTACGACAGCCATGGGTGCATTTACAGCAGTGTTTTGTGCATGCATGGGCACATTTTTCCTCTGCTTCCGGTAAGAGGAACCACATGACCAGCCCACTCAACCACATGACAGGCCCATAATCTGAAAAGTTTGGGCACCCTGATATAAACACTTCTTTGCTCTGGAAGGCTCACTATTCCTCAGGTGGTTACACAACCAGTGGCATGGCCAATAACACAAAAGCTGCAAAACTAGGTTTGCTACAGCAGAAGGAATGTTTGCATGATCATCCATCTTGGCTTGCATAATGCAATAGGATACTGGCCATAGTTTAAAAAAATGACCAAAATGAAAGTTTATCACCTTTCACTACCTGAAAAGTAGTGAATTCTTGCAGTTGACTTTTCTTTTTTCATGTCTGTATGCCGCCCCTAGTCAATCTTGGCTTTGGGCAGTTCATCAGATCAACCTTGATAGTCATCCCCTACCTGTCTGTGCCCTTTGCAGAAAAGCAACTTGCCTCAGGAGGAGTAAAACAGAACCTGTCAAGAACATGAGGCATCAGCTAGCAGCCCTCTCAAAGAAGAATCTCTCAGTCTTTGAGAATGTTGACAACTCCAAGCACTAGAACTTGGTTCTCAAGGTTTTCATGCCATGGGCCAGACTACTCCCCCTCAGACAGCTGAGCAGGCTGGACACATGCCCCCTCCCATCATAAACATGTCCACAAACCTTTGTGGGCATTTTTTTCAGTAGCCTTCCTTGTATCCCATTGGTTTGTTAGTTTGACTGATGCTCACTCTTAGTCCAGTCAGATTTGAATGTACATGATTTACAATTTGACTGCTGGTTCTTGTGTCTGACTTTGACCTTGAAACTTGGCTTCAACTACTCAATGGTTTGGTCAAGAGTGGATGTGTTGCCTTCTCACTTTATAGATGCTTTCTGCCTTAAAACACACAATTGATACTATAACTTATTCAATACAAATTCAGGTAACTTGCCTTAGCTCATTCAAATGTTGACCTTATCCCTTGTCTCTATTCCCACTCTATTGGGTCTTGAACCAATGACCATGAAATCCACATGCAGTTCCTTTCACTGCATTGAACCTTCACCCTGCCTTTGTCATTGCTTAAAAACCATATACAGCAGAAACACAGCTTGTGTTAGTTCTCTGTGCAGAAAATATAACTTGCAATATTCCACAAGTATGTATTAATTTGTGTTATTTAGAATTCTATACTCTCTCTTATATAGCCAGAAAATAAAGGCAATCTCCCATATACTAAAAGTATTTAGAAAAGTTAATGGAGGAGCCATAAGATGTCTCACCACTTACCTCTTGAGGTCATCAAAGTTAAATACATTCATCATCTGTTGTGCTGCAGCTATTGTCTCATCTTTTTCAAAAATGTGCACTGTATTACCCATATCAGTGAGCCATCTCTCTAAACAGTGCAGTCGTTGACCAAAATTATCATAAAAAGTCTATCTACAAGGAGCCCCAGATATTAAAATATATGGAAGCTGCCAGCATTAATAATAGCGATTTATATCATGCTCCAAGAGGAGCACACATAAATTTTAATATATGCCAAGTATATGCCACATGCAAATCATCCAGCTTCACAAATGCTCAGTTTTTTAAAAATGTATTATTTTTCTTTTGTAGAGGACAAGCTTCTAGGAATTTTTAGGTGCAGGGGGGGGGGGTTGGGGGGGAACAAGAAGAAAATTGCAAACACAAACTGGTAATTTTGTGTTTTAAATACACCAGGTCTCATTTTCTATGTAGCTGGAGGTATGCATTGATAGCAAAGGGTTGTTCAGTAGTGAAGTGCAAATCACTGATTTATTGCCTTTATGTAAATTTGCCAGTGGATTCAGAATATAGGGGAAACATTCTGATTAAACACCCTTCCTCTCCTCGCCCCCCCCCCCCCCCCAAGATTCATAGTCAGCAATAAAGAAGTACATGGGTGGTAGTATTAAGCTGCACATAACACACTCCAAGAGCCTTTCTAGTGCACAAGCAAGGTAAAACTCTTTAAATAAATAAACACTAGCAATTGAGTCACAACAAATGATCTCTCCATAGTCCAGGATCTGTTATAGATCCCATGTGAAAAATAGATATGCAGAGTCATAACATTTCTCTATGAGACAGGCCATAGCAGGCACACCTTGGATTAGGGCAGATAGGCACATATTATTACATGAATTGTACAACTGCTGTTTTTCCAAGATGACGATTGGTCCTTCCTTCCTTCCTGTCAGAGTGTTGCACAATTTAAAATCCTCTGTTCAGCACTACAGCACTCCTGTTTAAGGAGGCCACATGTCAACCTTTAGGGAAAGCAGTTCTCTTTTCAAGAAGTTGCCAGAGGACAATCCTTTGGAAAGTGCTCACTGTTTGAACAGTTCTGCAGTCCAAGTCTGGCCTTAAGATTCCTTGATTGACCAGATTATCAAAGGATGAATTTATTTATTAGTCACTTTTGTAGTGCCACCCACTCGGCAAGTGACTCTGGGCGGCGTACAACAATTAAATCATGAACTACATAAATCCCACTTGAGAACTATAAAAAACTTAAAACCAGTAAAAAAAAACAATTAAAAATACAATAAAAATTAGCCTGACAACTAAAAAGAGCGAGGGAGCGATATTGCTATATTAGCCAGTGGATGGGGGTCACAAAGCACCAGCGCTGTCTGCAGTCTGCAGATATTAGTAATGGCTGAAAAGTGTAAATAATAAGCATAACATAATAATTCCTGCTGGTTGCAATTTGGTTTCCATTCCTTTCATTCAGAGACATAGTCAGGATTCTAGAGGGGTCCAGGAGGTCCAACAATGTTACACACACATATATAATGACACAGGTCATTTGATTGCTTACTAGGGTGACCATAAAAAACCATAAAATCTGCAAAGACTGATCATTTTGTGGAGTTCCCATTGACAAAATTCGGGAAATAATTTTCTCCCATTATCACTGTGGTCACCCTATTGCTTACTGCATTATAATTCTAAGATTGACAACATCTTGTCAATATCCTCAAGGCTGTGGCAGTCCATTGCAGTCCTGGTGTCAAATCCTGCACGTCTCATTTCATATGTGCCGCAGGAGATGGCTCCATGATCATAGCGTGTGGGTCACTTCATGGCAAGCTGGGATCCACCTTAAACAAATTCACGCCAATGGCATTTTTCCTGTTTGTCGAAAATTATTTCCAGGGCAAAAATGTATACAAGTAGCAGCCAACGACAATAATTCTAATTACATTATTTTCAAAAATTCCCTATTCTACACATATAAATCAGTTTAGGCACATATATGCAAATCAGTTTCTTCTTAGTTTTTTTCGGGGGGGGGGGGTATTTGTTCGTTTTGTATTTGTTTCATTTTTGTATGCAGTGGTGGGATTCAACAGGTTCACCCCAGTTTGCCAGAACCAGTAGCAGAAATTCCATCTGGCCCCGCCCATCCAAGCTTTGAAATAAAGTACTGTAGTCCTAATTCATGTCCAACACAGGGTTTTTCCCCTGGCCACACCCACTGTACCACACTCACAGAATAAACAGTAAAACAAAATAAATCCCACCACTGTTTGTATGGGTGATCTCTCCCCCCCCCCTTTCTCTGGTGATAAGTAAGGCTTCATCCTATTCCTTTGATATGTAGGCTAGCTTGCATTCTACGAATAATCAAGAAATGTTAGACTTTAGCTATAAGCTGAATTGGAAAGAACTGAAGAACATTTTATGTTATCTTTCTGCATCCAGGTTATTCCCTCTGGATTTTGATATGAAGCAATTATTCAGAAGTAAGGGAAGAGAAGCTTCCATCCAGAGAAAAGTACCTTTCCACTTGGCTGCGATGTTATACCAGAGCACAACAAAATCTGGAAAATCAATATTAGGCTCTATGCACTGTACCATTTTTTAATTTGAACATACATACACACTGCGATTTGCTCTGCCTTGCTTTAAATGTCTGATGGCAGCACACTTCACGGCCATTGACGCCATGGCTTAGTCTTATGGGATGTAAGGTGTGAATAGCTTGCTGTACAAATGGAAGTTCAATTTGAGTGCCTACATCATGCTGCAGCTTTTAGTACACAGAAGAATCAATAAAGCATGACTTTAGATTTTAAAAGGGAGAAGGAGATTGGAGGAAAGTACAGAGAAAGCAGAGAGAGATAAAACTACAAAGGAAATCAGAGGATAGGATTGAGGGATGATATACAATCTCTTCCACTCATCTGGTGCAAACATATTTGTATGTTTAGTGTATTTGCCATGTTTCTCAGTGACAAATCATAATTGTTCGGTGTTGTTTCAAATGTGTGAAGCAGCATCCAGACTACCAATTTAAAATAGATTTAATTTTGACACAGAGAGGCCCTGAGGCAATGCTCAGCTGCTCCAAGTGTTATTCATAGTTTATAAATGCAAATAGTAATAAGTCATTCCAGTAAGATGGATGATTGGTTATAGTCCCAGTCTGAGGTGTACCATCTAATACATGTGTAAATATTGACAAAAAGCTGGTGCTATTGTTTCCTAGCTGAAAAATTCTAATCCAAGCATGAATCTGATGCTAATCCTAATACAATATTTATTTTATTTGTTGACCTCTGGTTTGTAATGCTTTCTATTTTGGACTGTATGAACTTAATTTCGCCTCTTTACACATAACATTAAGGATTTCAAAAGGGAATGAATACAGCTCTGAAATCCTTTTTAAACAGTGCAGTTAACATTCAAACTAACTATGTAACTTTCTGGTCCAAGAACAAAATTGATCTGATGCTTGATTAACAAAAGATATATGTTATGAAATCATACATCTCATTTTCTTCTGCTACATATAGCCCAAAAAAGCACCGCCCAGGGCCACTGCCCCTCTAGCCCTCCCCCCCAATGACATCACTGCCTCTACTAAAACAATCTTTCATTCCTGAGTTTTATTTGCTTTGGTCTTTATCCGAATGAAAATCTTTTGAAATAACTGAAACCAAAGCATCAAATGAGTGCAAGAGTACAGGCTGAACTTTTTAAGCTTAAGTAGTTGCAGACCCCGGTAGATGAGAGCCTTGTCAGAACACGAGGGCTTGAGCAGTCTAACTAGGCAATGTTGCCCATCTCTTGTCAATGAAGTTAGGCTAGGACTAAAATTCACCAAAGCATCTTCCATCAGATCCCTTAGGCAAGGTGAAAGCAGAGGGCACATGTCATGGTCCGCCTGGCCAGCAGGTAACATGATTTCCAAATGGCAAAAAAAACAACAACAACCCTGTTATGAAATTCACTACCTGTTGGGACTCAGGCCCCATCCTTGGACATTTTTAAGAAAAATTGGACTTGATCCATGAAAGCTAGCATTAAAATATAACAGTTCGTCATCAAAGTGCTACAGCTTTTGCTTTGTTTATTCTCTGATATGCTGGAAACACAGGCTAAACCAACTACTATTCCAAAAAAAAAAAGTCAGCTTTATTCTTTGTATGCATACAGGCTCTCCACCTTTCAGCAAAGAGGGAGGAGTGAACAGACAAAGGCTTTTTGTAAACATGGCCAAGACAGACAGCAGACATGCACAAAATTCACAATAGGTCAGATCTGGTCAGACCTGCTCCCCTGACACTGTCCTTCACAAAGGCATGGGGAAGGAGGGAGGGAGACTTTTTATCCTTTGGTTCACAAAGTTTGAAATGGTTGTACTTTATGTTTTATTACAGGCCTGGTGTTTTGAACAATAAAGAGTATAAATGCATAAAACTGACTAGTTCAGGTCAGAACCTAGGACAGTGGTGGTGAACCTTGGCACTCCAGGTGTTCTTGAACTTCAATTCCCAGAAGCTCAAATCTCTGTGAATTCACATCAGTGATGGGATGTCCCCTGTTCCATACGGTTCCCTGGAACCGATAGGAACAATCCCGGAGGGTTCTCCGGGAGATTAGTCAATTTTTGAGGAGTCTGGTTCCGGACGCCTCACTGAAAGAATTTTTTTAAAAAAAAATCGGAGCAAAAATGGCTCCAATTGACTGCGCATGCGCAGAAGCTCAATCTGATGTATTGCGCATGCGTCAGATTGAGTTTCTGCGTATGTGCAGTCAATTGGAGCCATTTTGGCTCCAATTTTAATTTTTTTCTTTCGGCATCGGAGTTGCACCTTTTCAGGGCAGTTCCGCCGCCGGCGGCGGCGGCGGCGGCGGCGGCACCAGCCCTCAGTTCCTCAGCCAGCGCGCCTTCCAAAGACCCCTCCCCAGCCTGCCTGCCCCCCTTGGGCGGCCCTGCCCGGGCGCGGCGGCAGCATTGCTCACCGCGGTAGCGCTCCAGCCCCGGCCTGGGACGCCTCCTCCTTGAGCAGCTTGGAGATCCCATTAGCCGGACTGGGCTGGCTGGACCGGGCGCCCGTCGGGAGGAAGGACAGCATGGAAGGACTGGCTGGGCAGGAGCCTTTTCAGCCCGGCTGCGGCTATGGCAGCGGCTGTAGGCGGTGGCGCCTGCCGCGTTCGGAGGAGGAGGTAAGTGAGGGTTTTGTATTTGGGGTGGGTGGGCGAGTTATTTGTGTTTTGGGCGGGTGGTTGTATTTTTGTTTAATTTTTATTTTATTTATTCAAGTTATTTACGGGTTTGTGATGGTTGGGTGGTTGAGTTGAGGTTGTGTGTGTGTGTGTTATTTTTTTTATTATTATTATTTTTATTTTTAGCCCCGCCCACAACGTCATGACGTCATGACGTCAGCTCTGCCCATGACGTCATGACGTCATGACATTGGCCACACCCATGACGTCAGTGACGTCATGGCGTGGTAGTAGATTTTTTGTCATCCCATCACTGATTCACATGTATATGCAGTAAACCCATTTGTGTTGATTCACAGAGATTTGAGATTCTGAGAATTAAAGTTCAAGAAAGTGAAAGAGATTTTAACGTCTCTGTTCCCACCACCACTATCATAACTTAGATGCAATTCTCACAGTAGCTGAAAGAGAAAAGCATTTTTCCAAGAACCATTTATTTCTGCAATCTGTGCCCATTGTAATGAAAAATCCTTGAGGTTGATTGAGTCTTAAATAGGCTATTAAGAGTCCTTAATTTCACAAAGGACTCACTTCTTATTTGCTAATATGCTCCAGTCAAACTGCTTTCTTTTTCTTTTTAAAAAAAGCTCTCCCTATGGAGTAGAGTGGTGATTAGGGGCTGTCATAAGAAGCACATGCTCCTCCAGACTTATTGTATACCACTGATTATAAATCAGTTCTGGAGGGGAACCAACGGCTGGGGGGGGGGAGAGAAGAAGCCAGGGCAGGTTGAGGACTTCACCGCCCCTCCCCCTGTAACCACACCAACAGCCGGGGGAGAAGAAGCCAGCCAGGGCAGGTTGAGGACTTTGCCACCCCTCCCCCTCTGTCCACATCAACTGCCAGGGGAAGAAAAAGCCAGGGCAGGTTGAAGACTATACCACCCCTCCTCCTGTGCCCACACCAACTGCCAGAGGAAGATGAAGCCAGGGCAGGTTGAGGACTTTACCGCTCCTCCCCCTGAGCCCACACCAACTGCCAGGGGCAGATGAAGCCAGGGCAGGTTGAGGACTTCGCCACCCCTCCACCTGAGCCCCCATCAACCTACTGTATTGTAATGTAATGTATTGTTAGTAAGCCGCTCTGAGTCACTACAGCGAGTGGGCGGCAATATAAATTTGAACTAATAAATAAATAATAATATAGACCATATTAACTATTCTGTTTATTCATTGACTGTCAACAGCCTAATGCTACAGTGTGCATTGTGGCATGTTCATATCTTACACATGAACTCCACCAGCCCCTGATGAATCAGCTGAGTTACTTTTTCCATCCTCCTCAGCCTAGCAGACCCCCCAGAAATCCTCCAGGATATTTGTCCCTTCATTTTCTTTCATAATTTGTCTTTCTGCCCTTTCAAGTATAGAAATGGATTCGGTGCTCTTCTCTGTTTAGTAAACTTGCTCCTCATGGATTCTCTCTGGTAGTGGGTCTGTTATGCCTCTTGGCAATACTACCTATATAGACCCCACCCCTATTCAGGGATAGATCCAAGGCTTATTTCCCTCTAGGGGTAATCTGTCCATCCCCAGGATTTCCATAGCCACAAGCAGGGGCAATACTCATATACTCATAGTCAGTGCCAAGGAACAGCTGGTTGAGAGAACAGCTGGATAATTGGAAGAGAATAACACCCGTGGCTTATCTTGGTTAGGAAAGAACTTCAAGGCCAGATTGCCTGGTTCCTTGGTACTGAGATGATTGGAAAGGTAAGACGGGAGGTAGAAATTGCTTTCACCTTTATGATTTGGGGAAACTTGATTCCTAATTTGAATACTTTTGTTTTATACCTGAAACTTCAAGTATAAAATGGGACCTGATGTTACTTTATGTGGCTGAGGTTATCTCCCAGGAGTGGCTATACTCATTTGTTGCAATATTCTAAGGGATGCACTTCATGTATAATCTGAGACCATGCCAAAGCTAAACAAGAGTATAAGTAGTAGGTAGTTTGGCTAGCTTTCTTGTTTATTTGCTTTGTATTGCTCTTGACTTAGATTTTAATTTATTATTTGCTCCAGACTACTTTGGGTGTTCTGTTTTTCCCCTCCCTCCCCCCTCATCATTAATACAATATAAAAAATTCTCCATTCAGTTGTTTGGAGTTTGGATCAAGGGATTTTGTGAAACTTAAAAACAAGTCCTGCCTTGACTACATACCAGGAGTTTATATGTTTTGTGTGGTGGTGGTTCTACCTTGCAGGATTGCTGCGAGAGTTAAAGTTCTTAACATCATGAATTTTTGGTACTCACTGGAAGCACTGCTTAATCAGGTCAAACTAAGGTTTTGGGAGGTTACTGATACAGGTAGATTTCCCCAGCCATCAGAACATTTAACTTTCCTGAGGTCACCTACTCCTGGATCAGAAGGCTAATGTAACTGAATGGTTAGATGGACAAACAAGGAAGACTGGCCGTATGATCAATATTCAAATTGTAAAGAATGCAAAAGATGCAGGAGGCAGGTGATACCTTTACTGGATCACTAAAAAAACATTGCATGAGCTTTCGTGATTCATGATCACTTCTTCAGGCATGTATTAAAATGTTCATGGTGTGTTGGTCTGCCAAGCTCTCTTCTTATGAACAGCAAAAGATTTCATGGAGTTAGGATGCCACTCCCACAGGAAGCTGGGTGTTTGCTCCCAGTCCATGTGACCCTCTCTGAAGGATAGTTTCCTTTTGTGGCCAGACAAAGGAATACAGGCTCCATGTGCTTCCCAGCAAGGGACAAGGCTTCAATTTGGTATACATACTAGGCATGCCAATTGCAGTCAAATTAAAATCAAACAAAACTATTACCTAGTGATGTGGCATTCCTTGAATTTGTGGTGCTGTCCTGGTGTCAAAAAAGTCCATATTGAGCAGCTGTTTTACGTTATCCAGCAGTTCCATAGGCAAATAAGGAAGATTAGCTGAGTGATCCATATTCAAATTGTAAATAATGCAAAAGATGAGGGGGCAGGTGATACCTTTATTGGATCACTAAAAAAAATGTTGTGCGAACTTTCATGATCCACGAGGACTTCTTCAGTGAGTGGTTAGAGTTGGCCTCTACAAATGCTACCTACTCATTTTTAATGAGTCACCCTTCTTCAAATTCCTATACATGTCCCTTTTAAATGTCAGCTATTCTGAAAGTTTCTTTAAATGTGTCCCAGTTTTCTTTCTTACAGTGATTATTTGGGATAGTGATTTCAGTTTCTCACCTTCCATATAATAAGGTAAGAGGTTTTGCTGAAAGCAGAAACAATTTGCTTAGTGATTCAGCGGTAAGCCTGTATGAATCAGTAAAGCTGTTGAAACACATCACAATAATGGGTAGAATGCACTATGGTCCTGCCAGGCTGACAGACCTAAGAAGATGAAAACCACTTTCTTTAAACAATTCCTTCCTAACTTACAAACTAGAGAACAAGGTGCAACCAATGGAGAAAGGATTAAAACAATGGTACCTCTAAGATAGAAGAAAAGTACCATCTGTAACATCTGGCAATATATACACACACACACACACACACACACACACACACACACACACACAACAATATCTCTTTTTAGCATAGTACCCTTGTCACTATCAAAGCAATCCTAAATCAAAGTGAAACAATAAACATTTACTGATGGGCTTTTAAATGGAAGAATGTCCTCGCTGCCTGTGGAAATCCTAACTGAATTGTACATACATTATATTTGGAAGTCAACTACAAATAACTTAGTTACTTAAAATCCACTATTCCATTGTATGACATTATAAGTCTCATATCACTGAATTATAGAGGAAGACTATTACATAGTTCAGTTTTTGTTGGGCCATTTGCTGCTGCCTCATCCTGTTTTTGTGGGAGATGAGGAGATGACAACATAGATGGGAGATCTAGTTTCCTACATCAGGTCAGCTGTTTAACTAAAATGTAACTAGTTACTTTTGAAAATGTTGAAATGGTAGCCATGTTAGTCTGTTTTTCAAGCATATCCAAGAGTAAAGAAAACAAAACATAAAGACAAAAAACGTTGTGGCACTTTAAAGACTAACTGCTGTATTTAAATGTTAATCTTCATGGACTTGAGCCACAAAAGTCAACATTAAAATACAGCAGTTAGTCTTTAAAGTGCCACAAAGTTTTTTGTCTTTTTGTTTTGTTTTACTGTCTCTCTGATATAGTTACTTTTGTAAGCATCAAAATTAAAGAGACAAAGTATATGTTCTCTCATGAAGATGTTCTACCATTAAAAAAATTCTAAAGTCCTGCCCATTCACAATATCCTTTGCTGCAGTAGGTTGCTTCACCCCACCATTTTGGACTGAGACACTTCCCAGCTCAGATCATTGGCTACCATTGGACTGGACTGGTGTGTGACATTGTGGCCCACTCTTCCCCCTTACCCTCTGATCTAGCCAAACCATTTTGTCTTCATAAGTAAGGATGTAATGAGTGTTCAAATAAATATTTTAATAAATACTATATTCTTTGTCTCTCACCATTTCAGGACTCCCTGTTGAGTCTTCTACGCACCAGCAAGATATCCCACATATCACCTTCCTGTTGGGATGTGTGTCATTTATGTTTTTGTTCCAGAAACAAAACCATTTTCTGTGCAGAACAAGGACCATCATGTACAGAAAAAAATTAACTGGGAGCAAAAAAATGACTTCCTCTTTTCTTTTCCAGTACAGCACAAATTGGACAAACTTCACGACACTGTCTTGCCCTGACACCTGAATCAGGTTGTCTTACAGGACAGGACAGGACGGGTCGTTATGATCCATTTGGGCAAGGGGCAGACCATTAGGGAGGAATAGTTGCATCAATCAGAGTGTGATGGCCCTTCATAGGAGGTGCATTTCCTTTAGTGTTCTAGCCAGTCTGTTCATCACTCTAACAAAGGCACTTCATGAAAGGGTAACATTATCCTTTTGAGGCATTTTACTGCTTTGTCAGTGTGTCAACTTCCACCATTTGTACCAGCAGTGATCTTTTTGCTTCAAAAAATGCTTTCCATTCTGAATTGGGTTACTTTTCTCATGGTAAACAAAAGGATTCCTCCTCTCTGTGGTTCTCTTTCTTTTCTTTTCTTTTTAAACTCTATTGTGTGTGAAAGAAATTCATCCCTGAAGGTGAATGGGCTGAGGGTTTATATAAATGAAATACTTTTGACCGTGACAAATACTCACACACTCAAGTAGTCAAGATGCAGGTATCTCTGTAGTAATTTACAATTATCTCTTGTTGCCTGTTTTATTCCCCAATCTGGGTTTAAAAAAACTTTTGTGAAAAATCTGTGGTACGATGACCAGAACAACATCCATTTTGAAGCCCAGTTGCTAGAAATACTGGCCCTGTTTCACCAGGTGATCATTAGTTTGCATGGTTTCTGGGAATTAAGTAGAGTGGAATTCTTGCACCAGAAAAATACAATCTTGTTCAAGAACTATGGAAATTCTGTGCACGTTAGCATTGTACTGTAGGTAGGTAAAGGTAAAGGTTTACTGTTGAGTCAGTTCTGACTTATTACAATCCTTTTGAAGATTTCCTGGATAGTCCTTACAAGTGGCTTACCACTCTGTTGCCAAAGATGGGAAAATCGCAGCTCATGTGACTGTGGGTACCAAAAGTAATACATGCACCAAAATTAGAAGCGTGAGAGAGGGGCTTTATTAAAAATACTTTTGCAAAAGGACCCTTTTCTTTCTATCTTCAAGAGATGGAAAGAAAAGAAAGACAACCAGTTCAGGAGTACAGGTACAAGCAGTTTTACAAACTAAAACAAAAAGCAAGTCTAGAAACCATATGCTCTATTGTTTCGTCATCCTTAGCTCTGCCCCTCTTTCACAGACTTAAGCCAGTTTAATGGCTGGGGCATCTCAGGGCCACACAGGCTGGCTCTTCTGAGATGCATGCTCATCTCTAGTCACACCAGTGCCCTAAATCCTGACTTTGTATGACCAGTTTAACAACCCACTAGGAAAGTGTCCTGCCCAATTTTACCAGTCAATTTCACGTCAGCGCCTTGATCTTGCTAGTTTCTTTCACAACCAGATTAGAAAATTGCAGGATTTTATTATACTTTTAATCCTTAGGGTTTGTTACCTGAAATTTTTAATTCTCGGTTCGTGCCCTGGCAGAGAAATATTAAGCCCTAGGAACTCAAAAAATGAGGCAAGGTTTTAATCAAAACAAATTGGTTTATTGGTATTAAACAGAGTTCTAATTTATAGTGGCCACTCTATAAAACTAGAAGTCTATACCTCACCCGTTCTGATAAAACCACCCTCGTGAAGTCAATCCATGCTATTCTAGGAATGACCTAAAGTCCCTCCCATTCCCCCATATTTTTATACACATACACTGGTTGACAATCAAGTATAGGCTAGCAATGGCAGTTGCAAATAATGTTTACAAAAAAGGGGGCAATTAAATGAGTCTTTACACTTCTTGATTACATAGTACAAAAGCTTAGTTCAACAGTACAAAAGCAATTTCCGAAATTACACATGACAATTTACACGTACAGACGGGCAGTAGCAAAGGTAGCAAGCAGTTCATTGTTTCTGGAGGAAGCAGTCTCCCCAGGCGGTCGTAAATCTGTTACAAAGTGTCATTTTGCGGTCAGGAAATATTTACAGAGCGATACACTGTATCTACCGGCTTTTATGAATGAATCAAAGGCTTGTATAGTGAATGAATAGGCTAGCGCGTCTTGGCCAACCAGAATCGCTCTTCAGTAGCTGTCCTCCAATGGCGGGGCTTGGTTGTTAGGAGGCGGGAGGTTTTTGGTGTCAACCTGAGGTGAGGGCTCCGCTAAGCCGCTCCTTGTCTTTTGCAGGCTCGGAAATCGCCACAGAGTCAGCCACGTTATCTCAGGAAATGGAGACAAAGAGAAGGATTAAGCCATTGATTCCAGCCGATTCTTAGCTGGGTGATTCAGGGTGACCTTTGGGGAGAAACCAATTCTTAATCAGCGAGTTTTAATCTACTGTAATTGTCTTCATTCCTTGCGTACGTGATGGACGGGACTTCCTTTTTAATCACGCTCCTTTTGCAGAGGTTCCCAGGTGCTTTTATATCAAGCCTTGAATAAATTTATTTCATAACGCTAGTTATTAAGCATTGGTTTCTCCCCCTATGTCCCATACCTTTTGTCCGTGTGTGTGTAGTGGTTCTCTGATTGTCACTTTATTAAAGGAATTAAAATGAAACAATGTGTTTGAACTTAAAATCCAGGTAACAGGTTGTTTTCGGGGGGGCGGGGGGATATTTGTTTGGAAGAAGGGCATTTGTTTTGCTTTGCTCATTATTTCAAACCCTTTTTTCCCAAAGGGAGAAGGGAAGGCAGCAAGATGTATCAATTCCATCTCCCCGTTTGCTTGTTATACAGGAAGCCTTTGTACAATTTCAGAGTGCCCTTATTCCAGAAAATGAGTATTGCAAGAACAAGATTTTGTTTGTGCTTGACAGAGATGGATCATCCTTACTCCCTCACAAGACAGGCAGCTCCCTAGAAATTGCATCTGGTAAGGCACCTGGGGTCTGAAAGCCACCTTTTCTTCTGCCTTGCTGCCTGAAGATAAGATGTTTGTAGAATCACTCTGGTAATTAACTTCCACTGAACTTAGTCAGAGCTTTAAAATGTTACTTTTTTTGTTACAGTTCAGATAATCTACCAACAAGTAGGGCCCTTTTTTTAGTTATAATCCAGAAGAGTAACTTTTCCAACTTTAGATGTATTTCTATACAAAGGTGTTTAAATTTGAGGGGCAAAAGAATGAACACTGTAGTTCTAAATATGTAAATATTTTATAAGACTGTAAACTCTCACAACAGTAGAACAGAAGAGGAAAAATGAATGTCAACAGACAACAATTGACTATTATTAGCAACTTCAATTACTTCTTCAAAAGAGCACCTCTCCTACTTTTAGCTGCCCTGACAGCAGAAGAGTAGCGTGCCTTGGCGGGGCCCCGTATAAAAATTTGTTTGGGGGTCCTTAGGAAGGGTAAAGATTTGTTTTGCTTACGCACGTTGGGGGGCCCCATGGCCCGGGGGCCCCGTATAATTGATACGGCAGATACGGCAGTAGCTACGCCTCTGCCTGACAGTCATGTCCATTTTTGTACCGTGTCTAGTCATGCCTGCCACATGACTACAGAAACATCTGCAGAAGCAGATAGCGTTGGCTCTTCGGCTTTGAAACAGAGATGAGCACTAAACCCTAGAGTCGGATACAACTGGCTTTCAAGCAAGGGGAACCTTTACCTTTATTAATATTGTTCTTGTGCACAAAATCTTGTATGGATTGCTGCCAGGTGTCTTTTCCCCAAATTCTAGAACAGGAGTAGGGAATGATTGACCCACTAAATGTTTTGGACTTCAATTCCCATCAGCCCCCTGCACATCCAATAGTAAGGTATAATAGGAAATGAAGTTTGAAATTTGTAAAGTCCCCAAATCTCCCAACCCCTAGCATAGAAGAAAGAAAATGCCATAGAATGTAGGTCTGCCATCACTAATATGGCTACTTCCAGATCTACAGGTATGCAGCTCTTGAAATTCCTTGCCTACTACCATACCTGGAAATATGATCTATGTCACTGGGCCACACAGAAGGAATGTTTAAGAGTGATAAGCAGCATATTCTCTACACATATCTGTTAAGTCCTTCTTATGTCATACATATGTTGACTGGCTCTAATGTGAGTAAAGTTCATTAGTTTATTCTGAAAGAAAAGAAATCTTGGTAGATATACCTGTACCTTCTAGAACATCTGTTTAGTTTTAGCAGCAGGAGACCTCTGGAGAGGAA
This sequence comes from Furcifer pardalis, assembly GCA_030440675.1. NCBI lineage: Eukaryota > Metazoa > Chordata > Lepidosauria > Squamata > Chamaeleonidae > Furcifer > Furcifer pardalis. The sequence continues at coordinate 77,304,924 of CP126891.1, forward strand.
TCAATCACATTATGGTTACTTACCCTTACCTTACTAGCCGGCTTGCCTGTGGTGTGAACATCTGGCACATACATATGGATATTTAATTGAACAAGGTAATAATTTGTTTTCTAATCTTCAGTAACAAGCCAATGTATTGCCCAAGGACACAGTCAAAAGCAGCCTATGCCCTTTTCATTTGCTTTGATAAGGTAGTGTAGTTATTCAAAATCTTTGTCTGAGAAAAGTGGGTGTGAATGGTAAATCAGCAAGATTGGTGGTATTCACATTGCTGGATCAAATGCAACTTCTAATGCTCCCTGCAAAAATGTGTGTCTCCTGCAACAAACACATCTATATTGATGCAGAAAGCCTTCACTTGCTCTGAAGCTGTTGGAAGGAGTGAGTACTGTATATCTTATGTTATGTCAGAAAATCATGTCTCTTCCTGGCTCATCTACATCAGCAGCTGCATACAAGTCTATGGAACCAACAGCAAGATCATTAGCAAGCTAATATGCGCTGACTAATCAGGTGGCTAAATATATACTGCAATATGTTACTGTAGTAAAGACAATCAAATACATTGGTGAGTTAATATTTGCAAAAAGAAGTCATTCGCCTATTAAAGCAGTATGGATTGAAGTCTAGAAAGAGCCCTTTTCAAAAACATTAAGAGGGTGTCAATGTTACTGTGGGTCAGGGGTAGGGCATCTTGGCCTGGAGCCAAATCTACCCTTCCTGAGATCTCAGTTCAGCAGTATGCAGTTCCCCAAATTGGCATGTTCCTTTGAGTACAATGTCATCAGTTGGTGGTTTCCCAGTCTGTGTAGATCCACCCCCACCCCCTTTCTAGAAGTTTGAAAACATCACTGGCAGTAAGGGCATTAAGCTAAAATATACTTCTTGCTGTTGTTCTGTCGTATCCAAATCCAAATATTGGCAATCTTCATGGCGATCTACCATGAAGACTGTGATGAGAATATAATGCAGTGGCCTTTCTTTGGCCTTCCACATCACAGCATGACACCCATACCACTGATCCAGTTCCATGAGTCACTCTGTAGGGGGAAAGAGTAAGCAATGTTTAGGTAACACTGCTTCCCTCCATCAAGATAGATTCAGGTGGGGTTTAATCAGTGGTGGGCTCCAAAAAAATTTACTACCACACAGTAGGTGTGGCCTATTTCATAGACATGGCCTACTCTGTGGGCATGGCCATGTGACTGGGTGGGTGATCTAGTCATGCCTGCTCAATGGTGAGATTAATTTTTTTTTACTACCTACTCTGTGGGAGTGGTATAGTGGGCATTGCCAGGGGGAAAGCCCTGCATTGCACCCGAATTAGGAGTACTGTACTTTATTTTAAAACTTGGATGGGTGGGACCAGCCAAAATTTCTGCTATCGGTTCTGGTGAACTGGTGCGAACCTGCTGAATCCCACCACTGAATTTAATCCACTTGGGGACCATCAGCCTGTGGACTTCAGCACCCAAATCCATTATTCCTTAGGGTTGTCAGGTTAGTTCACCACCACCTGACACTTGGTGTTGAGTCGCTGGCAGTATGGTCTTCTACAGGGGTGCCCAAACTCCAGCCCGTGGGCCTAATTGGCCCCCTGCATATAATTAATGTGGCCCACAGTGAGCACCTGGGCTTCACCACGGACCGCCCCACCACCTGACATCAGCAGTGGTGGCAACAGAGGCAGTGACTGTGCTTTTTCCAGGCTGCTCTGAGCAGCCTCTTGCTCGAACCTTTCCCCTCAGCAGGCTATGCTGAAGCTGATCGCTGCTTCGGGGAAATTTTTGGAGCCTCCTGCGAGTCAAAATTTGCGACGCTAAGAAAGCTCCCTGGCGCACTCAGGATGACGTCAGCTCCAGAGAAATTGAATTCATTCCCTTAAAAATATCCTTTTTTAAATTTGTGCTTAACATAGAAATGGCAATAGAAAACAGTTCCTTTATTCAAGATGCTTGATAATGTTGGGTTTCTTTCCCCACAATTAGACATCATTCAAATGTTGTAAAGGTCGCCCTGGCTCGAAAGCCAGTCGTATCCGACTCTAGGGTTCAGTGCTCATCTCTGTTTATAGCCCAAGAGCCAGCACTGTCTGTGTCTGCAGACATTTCCGTGGACACATGGCAGGCATGCCTCAACACCAGAGTGCATGGAACGCTGTTCACCTTCCCACCCAAGTGGTCCCTATTTAGATACAGGACTTGCAATTTCTTGCTTTCGAACTGGTAGGTTGGCAGGAGCTGGGACAAAGACAGGAGCTCACTTTGTCGTGCAGTACTCGAGAATCTAACTCTGACCTTCCAGTCTTCGAGTTCAGCATCTTAACCACTTGAGCCACTGCTCAAATGCTATGAACACCAGCTAATCTTGACCCTCAGACAATAGAGAAATTGGAATTTGATAGATAAGCAAACAGCATGAAATGGCTACACATCTGATGCACATCTGCAGACACAGATTAAACAAATCCCATCTCAGGTATACTCCAAATTTTCCTTAGTTGTTGAAAGAGAAACAGCTCTGTATTACACGAGAGCCAGCCACTAGCTTATAATGGCCAGTTTTCCTCAGACTGATATCCTTCATTGGACCCAAACAAAATGGAATTTTGCCAGTCAAATAAATCCAGAATTGCAGTTTAGATAGTAGGAGGCTGACTTCTCTGCAAGATAAATGTTTGAGAGAGGAAACATAAATAATTGCTCGCTGTCTCCTTCTGAGGCAGAGCTCATCAAATCCAATTTGTGCTTTGTGCCATATGATGGTTTCCTTGTCTTCAGATAGTCACATCATGCAACAAATTATTGTACATCAAAGAAATGAGTTCTGCCTCAAAAAGGATGGTATAGGGCTCTATGAGCTAGAAAATAATGAAAACATGGCACCTGCAGAATTACTAAAACCATACGAATAAATAAGTTAACAGCGACTGCTTCCAGTTTCTTTTCAAATAGTGCTGAATCACTTCGATTAAATTTTTAAAAAACTTCTGTGCCTTATGTGTGGTGCTGATGGTGAAAATGCTCACAGATGCAGTTTCTATCTGCACTTCAAAGAGACAAAGAAAAAAATCCAAATTTAATCTAATGTTTCAGCACATCAGTGACGGTCTAGCAGAGGTAAAAAATCACTCATTCCTCTACAGAGGAGCAGGGGAAGTGTTAAATTTGTCATAAAGTGACTCACTTACTAAGCCACTTCATTATAGTAGTAAATGAGAGTAGAAGAAGGCTTGATTTTGATCTGTTCCCACTGATTGGCCAGTGTTTGAACACCTACCTGCATCAAAAAGGTAGAAGCCCCTAATAGTAAAGGTAAAGGTCTCCCTTGCTCGAAACTCAGTTGTGTCTGACTCTCGGGTGCGGTGCTCATCTTCGTTTACAGCCAAAGAGCCAGCACTGTCTGCGTCTGCAGATGTTTCCATGGTCATGTGGCAGACATGACTAGAAGCCAAAGTACATGGAATGCTGTTACCTTTCCTGGCCAAGCAGTACCTGTTTATCTACCTACAATTTCTTCCTTTCAAACTGCTAGGTTGGCAGGAGCTGGGGCAGACAACAGGAGCTTACTCTGTCATGCAGCATTCGGGTTTCAAACTGCTGACCATCAAGCTCAGTGTCTTAACGACTAAGCTGCTGAGAAGCCCCTGACAAGGACTCAAAAAGGTATAAGTAGGGGCGCTCTGGAGACAAATTGATCTGCTCTAATGATCAGGTAGCTTGATTGCTGGATACAAAAGAATGAACCAACCCACGCTGATGGCACACTAACCAGCAATCAAAGGCCCATCGGATTGAGCCCTAAGATTCTTCACTGGAGGATATCAAAACATTTTTCTTCTTAAAGCAACTCTGTTTTGATTTCTGAAATGAGTATTTCATCTAGTTTGGTTCTCAAAGTTGTTATTCTTTCATCTTATTAAAATCATTTGCTAAACCTTTGAAGAAGTGACCAGCCTCCTTATACATACAGCAAAAGTAGACTTCTGAACCCAGCTACTTTTAGGGACATACAAATCAATAGATGTAAAACAGGTGCAAGATTGTTCAAAAAGGTTAATAAATTAAGATTAAGAATCCTGCCATGCTCTTTGTTTTTGGGGAAAGATTTTTCACAACTAAAAACAGCTACTAATACATCCACAAGCATCCAATAAATTAAATTAAAAGCTGGTTTTAGGCTGATAATACAACAACAAATGATCCCTTTATCATCCAGCATATTTATTCATTTAAATGTCTGTGACCAAAAAAAAAAAAAACCCCACTGTTCACTATCTCTCTCTCATGTCTCAAAATCATTTCTACTTTGAGCTGCATTTTTTTTTCTGATGCATCCTATCCCAACTGGCATAACTCTCAAACTGAATGTTTTTTGAGATCTTTACAGTTGTCTACAGAAGACATTTTGATCTCTCCCCAGTCTTTTCTACAGTCGTCTTTATGCATTTGTCAAATCATCACTTTCACAAGGTACACTTTATTACATCACATTTTTAAGTGCTACCATCCAGGTTTATTTTGAGCAAGACAGGAAGAATGCAGTGCAATTACCAATGGATACAAAAGATAGCTGTAGCAAGCAGCAGTGAACTGAAACACTGCTGTAACTAAATTGACTATGTGTTGTGCTTTGCTTATTTGCATTTCAATGTGAAGCAAGATCAATTTTTTTAAACAACTTTTCAGTGAACTACAAAAATAAACTGAATGCTCAGATATAGCTTGCAAAATAAAACATGCCACATAAAAATTAGCTTTTCAAGCTTTTCATTTACATTTAGGTTTCTTGTAACTAACTGTACTGTGGATTCCATGGGTATTTCTTGTTCCATTTGAACAGTGTACCCAAAACTGGCATCCTTGACTATACATCTCCCAATCACCGGAATCCATGGTGCTAAACTGATGCTAGACTGATAGGAGCCGTAGCCCAACCCACCAGGAAGCCAGGGAGTTTTGAAAAGCTGCCTTTGGATAGTGCACATTATCAGGATGAAGTGTAGGAACAGGTACAACATGTATTGGCAGTAGGTACGGGAAAGATAACAGCATTTCATGCACTCGGGCATCTAGTTATGCCTGCCACATGACCACAGAAATGTCTGCATTGCAGACAGTGTGGCTCTTTGGCTGTAAGCAGAGTTGAGCACTGTGGATATGATTGGCTTTCGAGCAAGGGTGACCTTTACCTATACATGAAGAGAAAAAAATACTTCATCCCACGATATATAAACAAAGCAGCAAAGAAATACAGTTCCATTCCTTGAAAATGGCTGAATCCGTGGCTAGGTAAAGGTAAATGTCACCCTTGTTCAAAAGCCAGTCATACCCGACTCTAGAGTTCAGTGCTCATCTCTGTTTATACCCAAAGAGCAAGTACTGTCTGCATCTGCAGACATTTCAGTAGACATGTGGCAGGCACTACTAGCATCTTATATGCCTCATGAGAAATCTGTACATGAATCAAGAAGCTAGTTAGGACAGAGTATGGAATGACAGATGGTTTGGAATAGGACAAGGAGTAAGACAAGGCTGCATTTTATCACCCTGTTTATTCACCTTATACACAGAGTACATAATGTGCAATGCAGGGATGGACGAATCACAAGTTGGGATCAAAATTGCTGGGAGAAACATCAACAACTTGAGATACACAGATGACACTACCCTAATGGCAGAAAATGAGGAAGACCTAAAGAAGCTCCTGATTAGGTTGAAAGAAGAGAATGCAAAAGCTGGCTTGAGATTCAACATCAAGAAAACCAAGATAATGGCAACAGGCCCTATCAGTCCCTGGAAAATAGATGGGGAAGAAGTAGAAGCAGTGACAGATTTTTCTTTCTTAGAATCCAATATTACTGCAGATGGTAATTGCAGCCATAAAATAAAAAGGTGACTGATTCTTGGGAGGCAAGCGATCAGAAACCTGGGGAGCATAGTGAAAAGTAGAGACATCACATTGCAAACAAAAATTCGTATAGTCAAAGCAATGGTATTCCCTGTGGCAATGTATGGTTGTGAGAGCTGGACCATTAGGAAAGCTGAGCACAGAAAAATAGATGCCTTTGAAATGTGGTATTGGATGAGAGTTTTGAGAGTCCCCTGGACAGTGAGGAGAACAGATAGGTTAATCTTAGAAGAAATCGACCCTGACTGCTCCTTAGAAGGTCAAATAGTAAAGATGAAGCTAAAGTACCTTGGACATCAAATGAGAAGAGAAGGTTCACTTGAGAAGGCCTTGATGCTGGGAAGGGTGGAGGACAAAAGAAGAAGGGGTGGCCAAAAATGAGATGGCTAGGTGGTATTGTAGATGCAGTGGGCACAGAGCTGGGTGGGCTGAGGAGGATGGTGGAGGACAGAAGTGCCTGGTGGGTGGTGGTCCATAGGGTTGCAAAGGGTCGGAATCGACTGTGTGACTGGACAACAACAAAGTGCTTGAACCAAAATGTTTCTCTAAAACAGTAGTGGCTAGAATTGCAAAATTTTACAACAACACTACAGAGCATCCCAACATAAATAAATGGCTGGTTATCTTTTGGATAAACTGGGGGATTATCAAGTTTTTTAAATTTCTTAAAAGAAAGGATCAGAGCTAAACATTTGAAGCTTTCGTTTTCTAACAAACTTCATATGATATTAATTAACTGGCCAGACTGGCTGAAGGATATAAGATGTTACAGTCCAAAGAAGAAGTGTAAACTTTCTGGTTTTGGATCGCAACTCCTGCACGCTGTAATACAAAAGGCACAAGCCTGCACATCCCAGTCCAAAGAAATTACCAGAGGGATTCTGGGAATTGTATCTCAATTATTGGAAAAGATATCTGAAATGGTACAAGGAGAAAACACATCCTTTTGGTTGGATATTATTAATTTCCCAGCTTAATAAACTAGATAGGGTGTATCTCGAGGGACTGTAGTGGCTCAAGTCGTTAAGATGCTGAACTTGAAGACTGGAAGGTGGGAGTTTGATACCCGAGTACTGCACGACAGAGTGAGCTCCTGTCCCTGCCCCAGCTCCTGCCAACCTAGCAGTTCAAAAGCAAGAAATTGCAAGTAGATAAATAGGTACCTCTTTGGTGGGAAGGTAAACAGCATGTTCTGTCTAGGCATGCCTGCCACACATCCACAGAAACATCTACAGATGCAAACAGTGCTGGCAATTTGGCTATAATCAGAGATGAGCACTGAATCCTAGAGTCAGATATGACTGGCTTTCAAGGAAGGGTGACCTTTACCTATCTCAACTGGCCTGAGGAATCATATTTTATAATCTAAGTAACTCTGTGCCCACCTGGGCATTAGTATGCCCACTTGGACAGTTATTTACTATGGCATTTTCTCTTGCTATTCCACCCAATGCCATTAAAACCACAAGGTACTATAGAATATAATTTTCCCCTAGCAATCATTTTGGAGGAAAGAGGGAAAAGTGAAAAGCATGAAAAAGAGAAATGGGATAGAGTAATTAGAAAGAAGGAAAAGAAAATGCTTGGTTTCACTAAATGATCCTGAGGGGAACACAGTGTTATTTTTCTTCATTTTATTATTGTTGTTCAGTCGCAGTCAATTCCGACCCTTTGCAACCCCATGGACCACTGTCCTCCAGGCACCTCTGTCCTCCACCATCCTCCTCAACCCACCCAGCTCTGTCCCCATTGTGTCTACAATACCATCTAGCCATCTCATCTTTGGCTGCCCCCTTCTTCTTTTGCCCTCCACCTTTCCCAGCATCAAGGCTTTCTCAAGTGAATCTTTTCTTCTCATTTGATGTCCAAAGTACTTTAGATTCATCTTTACTATTTGACCTTCTAAGGAGCAGTCAGGGTTGATTTTTCTTCATATTTAACTGTAAATTTTTGTTATGTTTTTATGAGTTATGTTAAAAATAAAAAAAATTAAAAGATTCATAGAACCATTGAGTTGGATGGAGCTTATGACGCTATCAGATTCAAACCCCTGCTCAAATTAAAAAAGGAAAAGCATAGAGAGGTTGTTTATGCAGATCAATAGTCCAGAATCCATAGACCTAACTATTAATGTAAAACTGGACAAGGAATAGCATTAAAAGAAGATATAGGTGAGGAATTCAACCTCCCCTATGTCATTTGAAGTACCCTGAAAGGGCTGAAAGTTGGAGTCCCTAATGCAAGACCAACTTGCTCAAACAGAGGCTGCTAGTGGATAGCAACACACTGTGTGAATGTAGAGACATACAGAATCCAGTTCATTTGCTGGTGTGCCAATGAAGATTTAATTTTGGCCAACAACGTCAAGAAAGTGGCTTTATTTTGGCAGTCCAAAGTTTGATCTAGACTTGAAACAAGAAAAAAGTATTGTCCAGAAATGAACATTACAAGTTGGAAACTGAGAAGCAGACAAAATAAAATATGATTAAAATAAGTAGAGAAGAATAGTTGCTAAAACACTGCAGGGATGAAAAATATTATTGCCACAAGGTGGCTTCACATTACTTTTCCAAGAAAAATTAGCTCTGCTTAATTTTAGATTCCACCTTCTGTGTTTACATTAACACCTCTAGCAAAAAAAAAATCTCATTGCACCTCAGCTATAAATTAAATTGCTTTTACAGAAAATCTGAGATAAATTTTTTAAAATTAGTTTTAAAAAATAGGTTATGATACAGCATTCTGAATATGGCTACCTTCATTTCCATGAAAAAGTTTAAAGTGTTTAGGGATTATTTTCACTGCCTCCTATACTTGGACAGAAGTGAATCTTCTGCTTACCCAAACGATGAAGTCCTCATAGATATTGCCAATCTAAGCAAATTTAGCTCGTTTCACTGCTTTGCTGTGGGTTTATTGATGTGGGTTGATACCGTAACTTAAAGGGATGTAGTTTGAAAATAAATTGAGGCAAAACAGGTCTCACACACACACATTTTTTTTGGTAGTTGCAGTGGTTCCCAGTGTGGGGCCCACAACCCACAGGAGGAACTTCAATTCCCAGAAGCCGAAGTCAGAGCAATATTGATTTGTTGTCGCTTTTAGCACAAATCAACTGAACTCCAAAATGTTCTATATTTTGCCTTCTGTTTTCATCTCTGGCCAAACAGCTTTACAATCAGCTTGTCCCATCATTTTCGGGGTCTGCCTAGTGGTCTTTTGTGGTCTGTTAGTCAACAGGTCCATCTGTTATCATTTAGGTGGGTGATAGGGTCTGCCCATCTTCTTTTTGCCACATATAGTTCATTTACCATATCACTCAGTCTGATTCTTTGGCGTAATTCCTTATTGCTGACCATATCTCTGATTGTTACTCCTCACATCCATCTTTCCACTGCTCTTTGGATTACCGCCAGTTTTTCTTCCTTTGATTTTGTTATTGCCCACATTTCAGATGCATACAATATTGCTGGTAACAGTGTTGTATTGAATACATTTGCCCTGATATTCTGTTAGCACTGTTCGGTTTATATTAAAGGCAAATCAAGCTGCTTTGCATCTTCTTATCCACTCACCACATGGTATGTTGTCTGTTTGGATTTGCTGACCAAGGTAGACATAATCAGTTACTTCTTCAATCTCAGTTCCATTTATAGTGATGGGCATTGATGGACATTGGCCATTTCTCATCCATTTTGTTTTTGTTAAAATGAATACAAAATGGCTAATCAGTGCTTTGGGGAATTGACTTAGGCTTCTGGGAACTGAAATCCAAAAAACCAAAGGTTGGGAAATACTGGTCTATAGGAATTTGTTGTATATATCTTAATAAAGCAAATATTACAAAGGGACCAGAAGAGATTCCAATATGTTTTTCCCCGCAGGATATGTAGACTACAATACTGTATAGAGGCCTGTTGAGTTCAATGGGATATACTGCTCAGTAGCCTTGCTTGTTCCATGTGCTCCGGTGTCTAGTCATGCCTGCCACATGACCATGAAAACGTCTGCAGAAGCAGACAGCGCTGGCTCTTCGGCTTAGAAACAGAAATGAGCACTGACCCCTAGAGTCGGATACGACTGGCTTTCGAGCAAGGGAAACCTTTACCTTTACCTTTACCTTTACCTCTGCCTGTAGGAATCCATCATCTGGTGGCAATCCTATGTACTAAATCCATAGACCTAACTATTTTCATGTAAAACATGCTTAGAATCAAGATGCTACACTTGATCGAGGAAGAGACAATAAAACAAAGGATACAGTATTGGATATCCATCGTCAACACGATTTAAATAAAATAAATAGTCTACTCTTTGAAATGCCCCTACCCAATAATATGAGGCCCTTATTTTATTTATCCAGCTTAAGTAACCCAGAGCATAGGAGGTTATATACTCTTGCGTATTAATATGTACCATCAGCGTCCAGAGAAGGGTTATTTAAGAAAGTTCCTGTTCAGGAGCGCTTATGTATCTGTCAGGCAGGAAAGGTGGAGACATCTGAACACGTGCTCCTAGATTGTCAATTTTATTACAACCTCAGATGTGACCTCATTGCTACCTTCCCTCACATTGAGTTGAATAACCACATGTTTAGAGTCATGCTTTCAGATAGAACCACTGACCTGAAGGCTGCTGTTGCCAGATTTGCTTGGTGGGGTACCAAGGTACGTAGCATATGGGAGAACTAGCTACAGTAGGGATAGGTTAAAAACCAACAATAATGATTTTTATTTTGCACTAGTAATTCTGTTTTATATCCTACTCATGCAATTGTATCTACTATGTGCATTTATATAGACATTTTTACCATTATTTTATAACTGTAACTATAACTTTTAAACTGTTTTATGTGCTGTTTTATTCTTTTTAAAACAGATATCTGTCCCAAATGTTGTATAAATTTAAAAACTGATTTTATTCTATTCTGTTTTAATTCAAACGAATGTGTTTACGGGGGTGCATTTTGATGGTATTTCATGTACAGTCAAACCTCATATAACACTAAAACCTGGTTCCACAAGTCTTGATGTTATATGATTTTTAGTGTTATCCGATGCATGTTAAAATCCTATGGGAGCCATAGAGATACATTGTAACCACACAGGCTTTAGCGGTTGTTATCTGATGCATCCCATAGGATCTTAATGTTATCCGATGCAATTCTTCCCCCCAGATTGCTTAATGTTATGCGATTTTAGTGTTATTCGATACTAATGTTATATGAGGTATTACTGTACTTAAACTCTTTTTTATTGTACTGGCCATCGACCGCAATAAAGTTTGATTGATTGAGAATCAAGATGCAAACTTGGCAGCTTCATCCTTGGAATGACTTGCCTTTCCTGGAAGTGGTATTAATTTTCATCATGGAAAATTTGTCTCTTCCTTACTTTTTTCCCCTTTTGTTCCAAGGAAAAGTCTTTGGGGCCATTTAGGGTGAGACATGATTTCTAATGGACCCAGTTTTATAGCCTGCAGCTCTTTCCTTCCCACTGTTTTAGTGGTGGCTGCTTCCCATTGGAACTGGTAAGTGGGTTTCCTTCTTCTTGCCTTTCAATGACACTACTAGAGCAGTGGTTCCCAATGTGGGGTCCAAGCCCCACGGGGGGGGGGGCTTCAATTCCCAGAAGCCTAACTCAGTACATTGACTAATCAGTGTTTTGGGGAATTGACAAAAGGCTTCTGGGAATTGAAGTCCCAAAAAAACCAAAGGTTGAGAAACACTGCACTAGAGGGTGACTCCCTTATATTTAACACCAGAAGAAACAAGGAAACGCAAAGGTAGGCAAAGGACCAAGGGAGGGGGCTCTAACCGCCCTGTTCAGAATATGCTAATTCACGACTCGCTTTTCGCCCGCACTGCCTTCTGGGACTTGTAGTTTCAGAGGCACAGCGCCGCTTTCGGTCTCGTCCCCGCCTCGCAGGGCAGCTCGGGAGGTGTAGTCCAGGGAGGCTGGCGAACCAGTGGCGGCGACCCCAAAAGTCGAGGCAAAGCCCGTCCATCCTCCCAACACAGGTACGCACTGTTCCTTTTCCTCTGTCTTCCGCCCCGTCCCCGGCGCTCCACGATGTGTTCCGCTTCTCGGTTGGCCTCCTTCTTGGGAGCGGGCAGGCGAGTAAGAGGAAGGCCAGGAGCGGGAACAACACAGTTCCCTCCCTGGATCCTGCCCCACCGCCTCTCCCCCCCCCCCTCTGGCTGCCCCCTTTACCTGGCCAGGGGAGGCGTGGATCGCCTTGGCTCCAGATGCTTCTGGGGCGCCTTTAAGGATCACAGGCTTGAATTACAGCAGAGTTTTCCCTGGTCTGGATGGAAGGGAGTTTCATCGCACGCCCAGAGTTTCAGCCAGCATTAGGTAGGTGTGTATGGCCATCGGGGCAGAGATAATAATTGATGTCCCGCGAGTAAAAAGGTCATGAAACAGGACAGGCTCTCTCTGGGTCGGAATTGCATTGCTCTTTGCATTTCCCCCCCTTCCAGTAGCATTTCTACTGCACTGAACACTTCAATACAGTACTTACTTCAACCATATGATAAGATGCGCTTTCTGTTATTTTGCACCGGGTCTGTTTCTTCCTTCCTTTTTAAACTTCCTTTTCTTTCCTCCTTCTCTTCTTTCTTTCTTTCTCCTTCTCCCTCCCCCATAACTTAACTAATGTGCCTCTTTGAAGTTCATATCTATTTGTCAATCCTCTGCTCCTTTTCCTTTCTCTCTCTCTTCCTTCTCCAACCCCCCAAACCATTGATAGGGCATGACTTCTGCATTTTGATACTGTATGGGGTATTTGTCAAATATTTGTTTTAAAACAACAGCCTAGGAGTGTTTGTTTTCGTTTGCGAGTTTGAGGTGTTTTCCTTTCTCTTTTGTTTTCCAGTGGCATCTTGGGTTCTTGCTGCTTTGTGGTTTGTTACAGTGTTCCTAACAAATGGGTGGCGATTTGATCTGTGGGTGGGCAGGGATAAATCTTTTTAAAACCCTAAAAACTGTTGAAATAATGTCCAGGTCTAAGAAAATCTCTCAGCAAACATTTCAGAGTTGGACACAACCTTTAAAGAAAAACATAGCTTGACATTACAGTAATACCTCAGATAACATTGGTATCGAATAACACTAAAATCGCATAACATTAAGCAATCTGGGGGGAAGAATTGCATCGGAAAACATTAAGATCCTATGGGATGCATCAGATAACAACCGCTAAAGCCTGTGTGGTTACAATGTATCTCTATGGATCCCATAGGATTTTAACATGCATCGGATAACACTAAAAATCGTATAACACCAAGACTTGTGGAACCAGGTTTTAGTGTTATCTGAGGTTTTACTGTATATCTTATTAATTTAGTCTAACAGTGCTAATTCACATAAATTGTTTTAATTGAAATTCAGTAGAACCTTGTATAATGAAAATAATTGGTTCCACAAGGCACTTTGTTATACAATTTTTTTCATTGTATTATGTATGCATCGTATAACAAAAATCCCTATGGGAAAATCATACAACGAAAATCCCTATGTGAAAAATCGTACAACAAAATTTCTATGGTAAAAATCATACAAAGAAAATTTTCGTTGTTCAATTTTTCCCATAGAGATTTTCATCATACGATGCAATGTTTTTTATTCAAATTTTCTTCATTGTACGATTTGAGGCTTGCTTTTCTAGGGTACAAACAGCCAACATGTGAGCAGTTTCTAAATTGTGATCTTCATTAAACTCCATTCTCAAGTGCCTCTCTTTAAAGGAAACTGCACTTTAGAAGTTTTTAATTGTTACATTTCTGTAACTGTTGTAGGATCTTCACATGCTTTGCTAGTTTTTCAAGTACTGTATGCCACTACAAGCTAAGGTCTAATATAGGAGTAGTTCTTGAGTTCTTTGAGATAATCTTTCATATATCTTTAGAATACTACAGACATATATGAAATGAGATAGTGCCCCACTGATTGATCCTATAGAAGCAATGACAGTTACAGGCAATAGTTTTACTCTGATACATAGCTCTTGTGATAAGCCTTCCTCTAGTCCAGTTGTGGTGAACCTGGGCACTCCAGGTATTCTTGGACTTCAGTTACCAGAAGCCCAAGTCAGCACTCCTTCTGATCAGGGCTTCTGGGAACTGAAGTCGAAGAACACCTGAAGTGCCAAGGTTTGCCACCACTGCTCTAGTCCAAGACTTCTTAATCCAAGACTAGAGGAAGTCTTATCACAAGAGCCGTGTGTCAGAGTAAAAGTACTACCTGAAACTGTCATTGCTTCTAGGGCATTTCAAATACACCTGCAATATTCAGAGATACAGTATATGGAAGGCTATCTCAAAGGATTCAAGAACTACCCTTGTAATATTAGGAGAATGAATGGTCATATATATATCTTAAATTTGAGAGATGAGTTACCTCTCTGATATAATTGTATTATAGTTGTAATATAGTTGTATTGTATATTTGAAATATAGTTGCTCGCTAAAAGCTCCCAATTTCATGAGTTTCCAGTAATTTCAGTTTTTCAGTACTGTACATTTCTTCTGCACTGCTTTCCTCCATTGCAGCACTGAGCTGCAGACTTTGTGCAGCATTATCAAAACAGCACTTTGCATACTTGAGTAAAGCAAAATTTATCTGCCCTAGAAATGCTCAAAGATTCACTAAAGTAAGCTGAGCCACTGAAGCTGATACAAAGGTCCTTCCACCTCCCTAAGCACATTTCCTTAATACACTGTCAGCCTAAATGTTTCTGACCAGTTCGGTTTTGGTGGTGGGTGGACAACCAGTCTGGCCTCTCAAAAGTCTGAGGGAGCATGACCCGGGCCCCTGCTTAAAAAGGCTGAGGACTCCTGCTCTTGGTCATATTCACAAATATAATATTTCTTCATTCCAAAGAATATGAACCTCAATGCATTGATAAAATTTAATTAGTACTAATGTTCTTTAAAAACTCAGATTATTTTTCTCTGTGTGCTGGATGGCATAATTATTCTTGCAATGAACAGAGAGCCATATTAAATTTTAATGTCAGATATTCAACTCATTTAAAATAAGCACATTTCTTCTTTCCTCAGTATCTTATGAAAATACTATTTTGAGATGTTATTGTTTTTACATATGTTATTCTTTCAAGAATCTTTTAAAAGACAATCGTATTTGAAGTTTTATACCTTGGGTGTTCTTTTCTCCAAATTAGTAACATATAGTTCATAGAAGAACAGTTATATTGATTCTTCTTTTTAAAATTGTGAATAGCTTATCTTTTAAAACTTAAAATGCTTGTTTTTTCATGCAAACAAAATAAAAATGAATTCTTCAGAGATGGCATAATAATGTGGACTCCATTCCTGTAACAATTATATATTTTTCAAAAAGTCATTTCATCCCCATATTAATACGTTTAGATATGAAATGCAGGTTTTTCATTGTTGTGGTTCTTTTGTTTGTTTGTATCAGAGCGTTACACAATTAGATTATAATTGACTAGAAGTGGGCAACTTCAGTGGCATTATCCCCACTATTTATTAGATCTTCTGTAAATGAGGTAAGACATAAATTGCTTCCAAATAAATGCTACGTTGATTGGATTTCTCCTCAATCAGAGAAAATTTGTCGTCTATCCAAGTAACCTCATTTTAAGTTTCCCTTTACACTGAACACTGGTTCAAAGTCAAGAATAGTATAATCATATATTCTATATTATAATATATGGTTATTTAAAATACCCCTATAAGTGTTTTCCTTCACTTAATTGTTTGTTCATTTTTACCATTTTTGTTGCTTTCAATCCCAGTTCCAACACTGAGATGTCTTTGTGCTGATGGAAAGTGAGGCCAAGACTACTTCTTCTTTTTCTTTCTTTTTCTTTTTTTTTTGGGGGGGAGCAACTTTTAAAATACCCTAGACTAGAAATGAATGCAGAACAAGTGAGTTAGATTGCATTAAATCTAGTTAATAGTTTTCATTTCTGGTAAGTTTCTCATGGAATTTCACAAGACTTTATATAATCTGAGTGCAAAGGTTCCTGTAATACTCCAGTGCAGTCTTCATCAGTGGACATCTTTCAGATGTGTTGAACTGGAACTCCCTTCATTGCCCGCTGGCACATCTATTTGCCATCCTGACTAGTTGATGAAAAATTAAGCCCACATTTGGGGAGACTGCCTGGTTGGAAATGTACAAGAGTATTTCTGCTTTATTCTGTGTGATGATAGTGAGTGTGTGAGATTTGGCAACATGTGGAAAGCTATAGAAGTTTGAAATAACTTGTTGACTGGTCTATGGACGAGCATAAACTATTGATCTAGGAGAAGGCTTAAGTCAATGTCTGAGCTGTAAAGTTACTAAAGTGTTTTGTCAGAGTTAGTGAAATTTTTATATTTGTTTTTGAAATGATTCCTTGCTTTATAATTACCTAACAGAAATTGGAGGAGAAACGTCCATATGTACATTTAAGAATATCATTCTGGAAATATTATTATTAAGCCCTTATTGCAGAGGTTCTCAGCCTACGACCCACGGGCTGGCCCCAGGCCATGGCACCATTTCAAGTGGCCTGCACCGCCACCAGAAGCGGATGCGTTTATGACAGCCATAAATGCACCCGCAGCTGTTGTAAACACATTTATGACAGCCACAGACACCTTTACGACAGCAGTGGATGCATTTTACAGCAGGAGAAACCACCAGTCCAGCCAGCTCAGCTGTATGAGGGTGTGTGGTCTGGTCCATGGCTTGGAAAGGTTGAGAACCCCTGCCTTATTGACATAGAAAAGAATTAACAAAATGTACACAGTCATTCCAACCAAAGCTGATCAGACCTTACACAACAGTGTGTTAGGTTAGGAAATACAGTTGCCATGTCTATTAAGTACTTCATCTAGGAATTGGGCAAATGTTTGTGAAATTTCAGGCTGAGAGTCACTTAATAAGTATTGGTAAGAGGGCACAGCCTTTGTTGGGAATTTGAAAGAACTGAAAGAAATTAATGGTGAAGAGGCACATATAAGTGAAGCAATCAGATATAATGTTTTGGGTTGAATCAAGAGATCCACAAGAGCAAAACCTCTTGTGTTTAGGGTTTGTCTATACCTCCCTAAAAGCAACTGAGGGAAAAGAGTTTACTCTGTTCAGAAAGAAAGCTCTTCTATGAGTAGTAATTGTTCAATCATAAAAATAATGTGCGATTTTACCCAAACAGGAAGGCCATTAAATCATATTATGTTCTGTTTCCAGGTAACTGACAAAAAAGAAAGCAGGCTACATCCAAATACAAAATTTTCAAAGATTTCTGATGAAGGATGGCTACTCCGTATGTTCCTATACCAATTCCTATAGGAAATTCTACTAGTTTTACTACAAAGAGAAATGAAAGAAGGTCATCTCTTGGGAGCATTTCGACAAGTTCAGATTCTTCAAAGGGGCAGCTGGAAGACTCTTCAAACAATAGTTTTAAAAAGATAAGTGTCCCTGATGGTATTGGAACCACTTCATCTCCTTGTAATAGTCCACTTGTTAGGACTAAGTTTATAGGTATAAACACATCAATGGAATATTGCATTCAACCATCAGAAGATACAGAGCAAAATAGAGATTCTGGGAGTTGGGAAAATCGGCCTGCTACACCTACAATATTAGGTTACGAGGTTATGGAAGAGAGGGCAAAATTCACTGTAAGTTGTGCATTTTTTTCCTTCAAAAATATTGACACTACTATGTCATTTAGTCACATCTTTACCATAGGTGATAGGAATAAGGATGGGACTCACCCTTAATTGTTTCCTCTGTAAACTGCTCTTGGGTTGCTTATTAGATGCATTCCTAAACTGGACTTTCCATCTTAGCTAACACTGTGCAAAAGATGCCTTTTCAAAAGCAGTTAGCATTATTTTGTGTCATCTGAACCTGATTCCACAGTTCAGAATGCCTAAAATGATTTTTGAAGTGATATTTCTGGTTGAGCTACAACAAATCAAATGGTAATTTTGGCTGAAAATCTATATTCACTTAGTTTTATGTAAGCCCCATTTTAAGTATTTACTTCAAGGAGGACACATATAAGACTGCAATGGTATTTGCATCTCTGTTTATTAAGGACTGTGGTGGCTTAATGGTTAAGATGCTGAACTTGATGACTGGAAGGGCAGCATGTCAGCAGTTAGAGACCCGAGTACTGCATGATGGAGTAAGTTCCTGTCTCTGTCCCAGCTCCTGCCAACCTAGCAGTTGGAAAGCAAGAAATGTAAAGTAAATAAATAGGCACCGCTTCAGTGGGAAGGTAAACAGCATTCTGTGCACTCCAGTGTTTAGTCATGCCTGCCACAAGTCCATGGAAACCTCTGCAAACGTAGACAGTGCTGGCTCTTTGGCTGTAACCTTAAAACATATTTTATAAATTAATGCTTAGTTTTATATTGTTTATATATACTGTACAGTATTTTTTTACTTGTTATATGTTGACTCAATGTGTACAAGTGCCATACATTAAATAAATAAAATACATAGTTACTGGGAAATATGTATTATTCTGAAATAATTTTTAAAAGTGCACACATGTACACATGCTCTCAAATTCTGAGGATTTGTAGGAGAAATATGCCTGTAAAGCCCACGCAAGTCTTAGACTTGCTTGTAAGAGT
Source organism: Furcifer pardalis (assembly GCA_030440675.1). Taxonomy (NCBI): domain Eukaryota; kingdom Metazoa; phylum Chordata; class Lepidosauria; order Squamata; family Chamaeleonidae; genus Furcifer; species Furcifer pardalis. The sequence continues at coordinate 77,323,459 of CP126891.1, forward strand.
TGTTCATTTTTCAAATGTAGGCAAATATTGGCAAGCTTTGATAACCGTTGCTCTCCTTTTTAAGACAAACAATGGTTATGTCAGCCTTCTAATAATTGCACTGTCATATAAATAGGCTGTTCCAATCACAGTATTTGTGGAAGCTGCACTAATTATTTATTTGTTTGTTTGTTTAACAGGTTTACAAAATTCTTGTTAAAAGAAATCCAGATGAGAACTGGGTTGTCTTCAGAAGGTATACAGACTTCTCCAGGCTTAATGACAAGGTACATACATTTGAGCTGGCCACGACCTGGTTAGTAAGTATCCTGGCCATACATGGTAGTGGGCCAGGATACTTAAGAGACCGCGTTACCCCAAGAACATCTGTCCGTCCCACGAGAGTGGACCGGAGAGGCTCTCTGGTTGTACCATCAGTTCGAGAGGTTCATCTCTCTAGCACGAGAAGGAGGGCCATTTCTGTGTCTACTCCAGCCCTATGGAACCTCCTGCCAAGTGAGTTGTGTCTCCAGACAGTGCTGCTGCCCTTTAGGAAGGGGGTGAAGACCTAGCTGGCAGGGCATGTGTGGGGTGCAAACCAGTCGGTCAGTTTGGCCGGCTGGCTCTTTTGAATACTCCACCCCTCTCCCTGTTATTTTAACTCTTTTAAATTTTTAATCTTCTAATTTTAATCATAATTTTATTATAAGTATTGTATTTTTAATTGTTTTAATTGGTTTTAGATTGTAAGCCACCCTGAGTCCTCAGATAAGGGCAGGGTATAAAATAAATAAATAAATTAGTAATTGACTTAAAGTTAAAGCAAAAAGAACTGAAAATATTAAAAACTAATAAATACAACACACAATGGCCAAAATCCGGTTGCTACATTTAGTAAGTCAACTCCTGTGAGTTGCATTGGTTGAGGTTTTTTACTAGCTATATAAATTCAGATTTGTGTACTGCCTGATGAAGGTAGTGAATTGTAGGTGAAGAAGTCATTTTGTCTATCATACTTATATTTTACATATGAAAAAGGGGCAGTGCCCTTAACTTGGTTAGGAACAAGGACATATAAATCATGCACTCTAGTTACAGCAAAGACATACAAACATCATTTTCCTTGCTACCCAAATATATCTCCCCATGGAGCCTAGCTAAATGAGAATGTATTATACAAGGTGAATGAGAAATCCAGACTATACATGTAAGAAAGCCAACATGTCTTGACTTTCTCAGGAAGTAATCTAATTCTATAACTTCTCTATAGCAACAATTGTGTCTGACTAGCATAGCATAACCTATTTTAATTTTTCTAGTTGAAAGAGATGTTTCCTGGCTTTCGACTGGCACTCCCACCAAAGCGCTGGTTCAAGGATAATTATAATCCTGACTTCCTGGAAGATAGACAGCTGGGGCTACAAGCATTCCTACAAAATTTAGTTGCTCATAAAGACATTGCTAACTGGTATGTGATCTTCATGGTCCTATAATGGTGATCCTTTCAATATTTTAACAAAGGTGTGTGTGTGTGTGTGTGTGTGTTCCTACAGATTTGTGAATAATTCATTTTTTCCTGTATGAAGTATTTCATAGCATAGGAAGTTAAGTTGACCTAAATTACAAAAAAAAAATCACGTCTCTGAGAGTAGAAATTGCAAACATAGTTCTGAGAGATAATCTGTAAAGATATTTCATACCGCTAGGTTTTAGCAAGAAATTAGAGTGGCAAGGTAGTAAGCTATGTAAAGTTCTGAAGGAATTCAGAAATAGAGAAAGCAAGATGGACAGAATGTTTTTGTCCCTGGAAAATAGATGGGGAAGAAGTAGAAGCAGTGACAGATTTTACTTTCCTAGGATCCAAGATCACTGCAGATGGTGATTGCAGCCATGAAATAAAAAGATGACTGATTCTTGGAAGGCAAGCTATGAGAAACCTGGGGAACATAGTAAAAAGTAGAAACATCACATTGAAAACAAAAATTCGTATAGTCAAAGCAATGGTAATTCTGGTGGCAATGTATGGTTGTGAGAGCTGGACCATTAGGAAAGCTGAGCGCAGAAGAATAGATGCCTTTGAGATGTGGTGTTGGAGGAGAGTTTTGAGAGTTCCCTGGTCAGCAAGGAGAACAAATAGGTCAGTCTTAGAAGAAATCAACCCTGACTGCTCCCTAGAAGGTCAAATAGTAAAGATGAAGCTGAAGTACTTTGGACATCAAATGAGAAGAGAGGATTCACTTGAGAAGGCCTTGATGCTGGGAAAGGTGGAGGACAAAAGAAGAAGGGGGATGGCCAAAAATGAGATGGCTAGATGGTATTGTGGTTGCAGTGGGCACAGAGCTGGGCGGGCTGAGGAAGATGGTGGAGAACAGAGGTGCCTGGAGGACAATGGTCCATAGGATCGCAAAGGGTCGAATCGACTGTGCGACTGAACAAAAAAAAACAGCCTGCGGTATTGTAATGTGGTTCCAAAACTGTGAACTGTAAATTTGAATGAAGCACATTCCATCTTGTCCTGTTACATAATTCCTAATATCTAGTCACTGCAGAATATTCACACGCCAGTACTTGAGTCATTGACATTCCATAGATTTTTCATTGAATAGAATAACTTCTGATACATTGAATGATCTTGAGCTATTTATATTTGGAAGAGTTTGCTATTTAAATTTTAAATGTAACCCTTGATCCTGAAATGTTCAGTTTCGGTGCATTTGTTCTTTAATTGCAGTTCGTTGCGAGATAGGTAATTATACTGAAGTCCTACATTATTGGTTGGGGCAAATGATGGAAGGAGTGACTTTCTCAGAATGTCAGTCACTGGTCAGAATAACTTATGTCTCTGGCACTCCCAGGAAGTGCTTCCACAAAACAGCCAAAAATCTAGTGAAGGAAATGAGACCTTTATTTTCTGACAAGACATCTGCCTCATTTGACAGCCTGCTTGAGATTTATCAAAGAAATTACAACTTTTGCTACTGCAGCAGTTGGATGCAGACCTTTTCCATAATATTTTGCATTGCAAGGCTCAATGGAAAGTTGTAACTTAATTGTGTCAATGAGTATTTGGGACATGTTTGAATTTTAAAAAAATTCTTATAGCCAAAGAGAAACGGAATATAAGCAACAGAAAACATTAGTACTCTAATTGTGCCAATTTCTTCCAGTTCTGTCAAGGCAGCTCCCAATACTAAAAGTAGCAAGAGGGCCAGATTTGTGAGGACCAGAAACTCTTTAGCAGCCCTTAAATTCCTCTCCTTCCAATGTTCTTTCTCTCTCCGTCTCCTGTCCCTCCCCTCTTCTTATTTCTTGAAAATCCCTTCTCACCAGTGATGGTGAACCTTTTAGAGACTGAGTGCCCAAACAGAGGGACAGCCAAACTCTGTGCTGGGGGGAGGAAGGAAGCACTCCCATTGGGCTGCTGAGCAGAACAAACTGCTGAGGGAAGCGAGGAAGCACTCCCATTGGGCAGCTGGACAGGGGGCGAGGTTCACTCTGTGCAAGGCCTATGCCGCATGTGCCCACAGAGAAGGCTGTGAGTGCCACCTCTGGTATGTGTTCCATAGGTTCATCACCACTGCTCTAGGCAATGCATACTTTTAAAGTCTTTTTAGCATGGATGCTAAGTTCAGATACAGTAATACTTCGCATAGCGAGCATCTCGCGTAGCGAAAAACTCGCTTAACGAGCAGACCTTTCCCCAAAAGGTCTGCTTCGTTGGACGAGCAAAACCTCACTTAACGAGAAGCTTCGCATATGCAGGGTGTTTCGGAACGTGGGCAGGGGACCCCCGCTGCATTCCAAAAAACCCCGCCTGTGTCTGCGTGGTGTTTTGGAACGCAGCGAGGGACTCCCCCGCCATGTTCCAAAACACTCTGCAGACGCACGGTGTGTCATCAGGGCATTTGGAAAGGGTACTGGAAAAGTCCCCCCGCCGTTCGCAAGCGCCCCACTGATGCATGCTCCGCAGCAGCGGGGTGCTTGCGAAGGGGGGGACCTTTCCTGTACCCTTCGCAAGCGCCCTGCTGATGTGTGTGTGCATGTAGGGTGCTTGCGAAGGGTACTGGGAAAGTCCCCCCATTCTTCCCAAATGCCCCGCTGATGTGGAACGCGCATCAGCGGGGCGCTTGCGAAGGGTGGGAGGACCTTTCCAGTACCCTTCGCAAGCACCCCAAATGTACGCGTACATGTGGGGCATTAGTGAAGGGTACAGGAAAAGTCCCCCCACTCTTCCTAAACAACCTGCTGATGCGGAATGCGTGCATGCGGGGCATTAGTGAAGGGTACGGGAAAGGTCCCCCCCCCATCCCAAACGCCCTGCTGATGCATCAGCGGGGCATTTGGGAAGAGTAGGGGGACCTTTCCAGTACCCTTCGGAAGCGCCCTGCTGACGCGCGCATGTATGCAGGGCATTTGGGAAGAGTACGGGGAAGGTCCCCCCCGCCCTTCCCAAATGCCCTGCTGATTAGTGAAGCGAAGCATATTTCCCTATGGGAAATATTTCGCTGAACGAAAAACTCGCATAACGAGTAACTGTGTGGAACACATTTTGCTCGTTATGCAAGGTATTATTGTACAGTAAAACATTGCATAAAGAGCACCTCACTTAGAGACTAACTAGCTTAAAGAGCAGAATTTTCTCTGAATGGTCACCTTGCTTAACAACTAAAACCAACCAAAAACTCGCTTAACAACTAAATTGGTGTTCACAATCCTCCCCTGAATTGGTCACTTACAATGGTGTTTCGCTTAAAGAGCAAACTCGCTTAAAGAGCAGTCTTGTGGAACGCATTATGCTCTTTAAGCGAAGTACCACTGTACCTACATTGGGAGGCAGAGGCATATATATATTCTCTTTTAGTCTGTGGATTGACTATTATTTTTAATTATATAGTAATATGTTTCTAAAACATATATAGACCAATCTCAGGGCAAAGTACAATCATGAAATAATATCAAAAAAAATCTAAAACCATTCAAATACTTTCAACAATGTAAAACATTATGAAATACTTAAGAACAACTTAACAATTCAAGTCACTAAAAAGAGGACCAACTGTTCCCTTGGGTGTTTCTTCTTCTTGGCAGTCACTTAAAACTGTTGCATGTGCTGATTGTTCAAAGCAGGTTGAAACACATTAACTTTGTACTCGAGATAGCACTGGACTTCTCTGCATGCCACTTAGCACTACAGTGATTGCCCATGGATCAGAACACTGGAAGTGGCCATAGATTATCTTTCCCCATATAGACCACCACTGCCTTTCTCTGTTATACATGTGTTTTGTGTCTATTTCTATGTCCACAGGCATGAATGATCTGTTTGAAATAGAAATAATGATGTCAGGAATGGCAGAGAGGGTGATCCTAGATCAGTAATGGAACTTCAATTTCCGGAAGGAGTGCTGGCTTGGGCTTCTGGTAATTGAAGTCCAAGAAAATTTGGAGTGCCAAGGTTCACCATCACTAACCTAGGGAGTCGTGGGTAAGGTAAAGGTAAAGGTCACCCTTGCTCGAAAGGCAGTCGCATCCGACTCTAGGGTTCAGTGCTCATCTCTGTTTCATAGCCAAAGAGCTAGTGCTGTCTGCGTCTACAGATGTTTCTGTGGTCATGTGGTAGGCATGACTAGACACTGGAGCGCACGTAATTGCTGTTTACCTTCCTACCAAAGTGGTTCCTATTTATCTACTTGCAATTTCTTGCTTTTAAACTGCTGGGTTGGCATGAGCTGGGACAGAGACGGGAGATCATTCTGTCCTGCAGTATTGGGGTAAAAAAAATATGGCAGACATTCCCCTTGACAGTATGTCAAATGGAAACATTTCAGTTAAGAGCCTTCACTTTTTAACAACATTTTTGTTGTTATTTGATTTTAATTCCATTACTGGAATTTTTCCCTGTTCTCAGTCTTCGGTTTAAAAGGAAAGGAGGAAGACAGACTAGATAAAATTCTTGTTAGTAACCAGGCCTGTGCTGGGTGGCCTGGGAAGCCGGTGGATGGAGTGATGAGGGTTACCCTCTAGAACAGGGGTTGACAACCCTTTTACGTTGGGGGCTGGGTCACGTTCCCTCAGACAGTTAAGGGGGTCAGATTGGTGGTCTCCCCACCATTTACAGCTGCTGTAAATGCATCTGTGGCCAATTCCAGTGGCCACTGGAATAGGCTGGAGCAGGGACCCATGGGCCGTAGGCTGCTGACCCCTGCTCTAGAAGTTAGAATTTTCCCTACAAGACACACACGTTCTGCTGCTATCAATTTGGCCAGTCTTAGTGAAACAGAGCTAAAGTAGTTACACTTAAACACCTTTTCATAACATCCAGTCATTACCAAACCCATTAAAAGTAGAATTGTTTACCCCCACAAGACTTGTTTTCCCCACAATGGTTTGCTTGCACAATAGGAACCTCAGACATTGCTTCTTTGATGTGCCCCCTAAAGATGTCTTAAGTGGACTTCTTGAACATGCTGTCAGAATCCTGTTGGTAATATATGCGTGTATAAGTTAAACTTGCTAGCTGCCAAGTCGCTGGGTCACATTATAAGGTGAATATCCAATCGTGAAACTGCTAGGTGATTGGATACAAAGTTGAACTGCGTATTTTCAAGTGAAAGAGCTTCATTTATTTTATTAGTGATATATGTGATTGCCCAAAGCTCCACAGCAAGAAAGGCTGGCTATCTGTGACTTTTCTGAAACATCAGCTAATAACTTTAAATAGGTGCTTGAATGTAATGGCTAAAGCCTTTATCATCATTGTTTATGTGTTATGTTACAGTCTTAGTCATTTACAATACAAGCTATAGTTTAGTACTATCAGAATAGTCCTTACCAGTTCAGTCTAAATTAAATGCATTGAAGACCAAATGAATTCAAGAGTAAAGAGGACATTAGTAAACAGCAATGATTTCACATGATAAGCTGTTTTAAGGCCATCATTTGCAACTTCATTCCAACAGCCTTTCAAAATAGCAGTTCAACCATGAAAAGAAGGGTCTACTGTACTACAACAGTGCTTGGAATGGGTCAGCTATCATAACTCAAGTGAAGCAAAGAAGTTTTGTTTCCAATTTTTCTAGATAATTCATTCAGTTGGAATAATGTTGTGACTGGGAAAATATTAATTGGATTGTATACATTTGATGGTGATTATAATGGCTGACTATTGTCTTTGTATTCAGTAATATAGAGCTTCTCTTATGCCCAACTCACCCATGCATAGAATAGTAGAATAATAAGACATGTCTTGATTTGATATAGAACAATGTGTTTTGCTTTTTAAACGCCCAAGACTTTTCTACTTGTTAATATGCAAAGGCTTTGTAAAAACATATCGTAGATGACACATAAATGCTTTTGGATATCATCACAAAATATATTAACATTTCATTATTTTAAACACTGCAGCAAATAACCTTATACAAACTTACACTAAAATAAGCAATTTGTAAGCTCTCCCAATTATTATTGGCAATAAACACAAGTGAATAAAAGGCCATGAATTTTAGTCTGTCTTATGCATGCAGCTGTAGCCTGGAATTTAGATTCAAGGGCACTCTTATCTGGACATGACTAGGCAAGGATTTGGGGGAGGATTTAAAAAACCAAAACTACTTGTCGAGTAGAAAAAGCCTGATTTCTCACCTGATAAAATAAAGGCCTTCATCTTTAAAAAAAAATCCACTCTGTTTCCTTTTGCATCTTTAGTGTGAAGCATTTGTAGAGTCCAGAGTCTAAGTTTCACAAATTAGACAGCTAGACGGACCTTATCATCTTGCTTCTTATGTTACATAGGTATTCCCAATTTTCATTGTTTAGGAATCTTGTTTTTCCTACATAGATTTTTTGACACTTGCCCTGAATAACATAGAAGACAAAATCACTGTTACACATGGCAAAATGGTGTAGCACATAACTCATAAGGTTAAGGTGGTCCATAAATTTCATTCTCTGTGAAATATCTCTGCAATAAACACAGTGTCCTCAAGCAAAGTGATCTTTGGAGCTAGATGTCCGCTGTATAGTGATGTATGTCTCTGTTCTTTGACTTCACTCTTGACAAACATGTCTGTAAATTTTTTAGGATTTTTTTAAAATGAGATTAAGGATTTGTCCTTGCTCCCTGTTATTTGTTGAATCATGTGTTGAATCATGAAAGCTGTTATGAAGTTGATGGAATGCTAGATTATAATTCAGACAGTGTGTCCAGACCAGCGTTGGACTGCCAAAATGAAACCACTTTCTTGGCTTTGTCATTGGCCAAACTTAAGTCCTCATTGGCACATGTTTCTGGCAGTAATCTGCAGACCAGTAAATGAGATCTCCACATTCATACAGTGAGACGGTAATCTATTATGATGCCTAGGAAAGCCATGTTTTATGCTTTTTAAGATGCCTTGGATGAATTTTGGGTAACAATTCTTCACAGATGACCCATTTCATACAATTCCATGGTCCCTTGGAGAAGCAGAAATACATTGGGCTTTCGAAAATAAAACTCATTTCTTCACATCGTCAGCTGTGCCTTAATTGAACCTTGGCCTTTCTTTATGATCAGACATTTTCTCTTTATGGTTATATGCATTCATGCATCATAGGGAGTATGCAAATTGTATGGAAAATATTCGTGGTGCTGAATTTAAAAGGCAGATGTTTGTTTAAATCTCCAACTTGCTTCTTTTCTGAATATTTGTGTCTTCACTTTCAGACTGTTCTGTTTTGAAAGTCAACATTTTTTAAACTTTCCTTCTTCCATAGCCTTGCAGTAAGGGAGTTTCTTTGCTTGGATGACCCTCCTGGACCATTTGACAGCCTTGAAGAGAGCCGAGTGAGTGTGATAATGTTGTTAGTACAACAATGTATTTAAAAAATTATATATAATGTTTGGTATGTAGTGCCTTTGTAAGAAGATAGATTTACATTCTCTTACAGGTAGCAGTGGGACTGCGGTGGCTTAGTGGTTAAGACACTGAACTTGATGACTGGAAGGTCAGCAGGTCAGCAGTTTTAGACTGATGGAATGAGCTCTCGTGTCTGTCCCAGCTCCTGCCAACCTAGGAGTTCAAAAGCAAGAAATTGCAAGTAGATAAATAGGTACCACTTCCAATAGAAGGTAAACAACGTTCCATGCCCTCTGGTGTCTAATCATGCCTGCCACATGACCACAGAAATGTCTGCAAACACAGACAGCGCTGGCTCTTCGGTTATAAACAAAGAAGAGCACTGAACCCTAGAGTCAGATATGAATGGCTTTCAAGCAAGGGCGACCTTTACCTTTACAGGTAGCAGTAAATCTTTGTTCTTCATTTAACGTAGCCAGAAAATATACATACATTTCCACACACAAAAAGGCATCAAACAAATAACCTATGGGGTGTACATTAATACAATAGAGCAGTGGAAATACAAGGAAAGACACAAGAATCACTTGAGAAAGACTATTGAGGATTAGGATGAGGAAGAACTATGGAGCAATCCACAAGATGTCTCAGTTTTGTTACCTGGCCATTTTGGATTCTCCCTTTTGCTTTACCTATGGTTAAACCTTGATAAAGCTGTATGTTTTTCTCCTTTATTTTTCCATCTGTCAGAGCTTCCACAAATGTATGTTCTTCTCCTGTGCCCATAACGTTTGATGATTCAGATTTAAGGTACTTAAGCCATACAGTACAGTACATCTTGATCTTAATAGAGTACCTAAATGAAAAGGTTGTTTAATTAGAATAAAAGTACATGCTATGATTAACTGTCTTATGATTAACTGTGCATGCTACAATTCCAAATGAGCATCACTGCCAAGTTACATACGTTTCTTTGCTAGTGAAGTTACTGATGAATTTTGAAATGTAAACTACTTGGCCAGAATCCTGTTGGATTCATGTGAGTAAATAGGCAATTGCATTTGTGTTCCTGCTTGGCATGCTACTCTTCTGCCTGTCCAGGAAAACAGTGGCTTGTTCAACCATATAATGCAACTACACAATTCTCCACGCATATCTGGTTCTTCTAAAAAGGATTTGTCCCTCATTGTTAATTGCAGTCTTTTTTTTTTGTCTGAGAAAGAACAGAAGGATCTTGGTCATTCTTCTGTAATTCCCTGCCCAAGATGTTTTTAGTTGCATAATACAGTATAAGGAACATTTTCACATTTTTCTATCAAATTGTGCTGCAGATTTCTGCCACAGCATCAGTAGTTTTCCATTCATGGTGCAGTAGCTGCTGCACATTTCCTTGAATACATTTTAATTTCCATCCATTGTGTGCTTTTCCATTTCAATCTACCTCTGAAAGGGTGAAGTTGGGTCCAGTGTATGCAACACAGTGGTTAACCTGTAGTACTACAGCCAAAACTCTGTTCACAGTCTGAGTTTGATCCTAGTGGGGATGAGGTTGACTCAGCCTTCCATCCTTCTTAAATTGATAAAATGAGTACCCAGCATGTTGGAAGCAAAATGCTAATTACTTTGTGAACCATCAGAGAGTGCTTTAAGTGCTTTGGGGTGTATATATAAGTATTATTGCTATTGCTATTTTAGGCTGTACTGAAAAATCTGAGGTGGAGGCTGAGGTGAGGTTACAACTTTTGACCTGTGGCCTGGAACAAACTGTGTAAAAAGTCCTTGAGACTTTTTGCCACTACTCAACATGAATGCTTGTCATGTTTAGTCTCATTATTACTCAAAGTGTCCAGTGAGGGCATCTTAAACAAGTTGTTTGCTAATGTAAACATGAAAAATAAAAAATTACAATATAGCAACCATGCATAAGTATAAGATTAGTGTCATTTTTAGCATGTCTTACACAATGTTATCATTTTAAAAAATTCTATCCCCCTTCCTCTAGGCTTTTTGTGAGACATTAGAGGAAACCAACTACCGTCTGCATAAGGAGCTCATCGAAAAGCAAAAAGAGGTGGAAATATTCAAAAAATCATTACATGAAAAAGAAGAGTACATAGAGGTGTTGGAAAAAAGGATTGGGTAGGTTCTAAGAAATGATAGTATGGTTTAGCATTTGTTGTTTTTGTTCAGTTGCACAGTTACCCGAGCGCTGTATGACGGATTTTGGGGACATGAAAGGAGCCTCATTTGGGCATACCCTGAGCGGAGTTTCTCCAGCAAAAATCTTTTCAACCCAGCATAATTTCTGACACAAAATTTATTTATTAGTTGCACAGTCAAGTCTGACCCTTTGTAACCCCATGGACCATAGCACACCAGGCTCCTCTGTCATCCACCATCTTCCAGAGTCTGCCAAGATGTGCCTCATCCTGGCACATCAGTGATACTCTCTAACCATCTCATCTTCTGCTGCCCCCTTCTCCTTTTGCCTTCGATCTTTCGTAGCAGCAGGCCCTTTCTCCAGTGAAACCTCACTTCTTGTTTGATGGGTTTAGCATATAGAGTGACAAACTAGGACTTGGAAGACCTAGCTCCCCACTTGGCCATGGAAGCTCCCTGGGGAGGCTAGGAATGGAACTGGTAAAACTATTTCTTAAATAGCTCACTTTGATTAGGGTCACTATAATTCAGTTCCGCCTTAACAATACATGACACACAGGTTGTTAGAAGGTACTTAAAGTCAGGTCAAAGTCTATAGATCAACACACACACAATTTTTGAATCTCTGAAACGATACTTTTTTCATTTTTCTTATCCTTGAAAGTCAATAGATACTCAGAGGAATCTTTTACATGGTGTATGGAACTGCAATGGCAAAAGGAATGGGGGGCCTTCATTTCTGTTCAGATAAGCCCTTGAGTGCCTCGGTGGGACTTTTTGATACAGGTCATATCAGCAATCTAACTTGTTTTTGAAAGAAGGAAACACATACAACCAGAAATAAACAACAGAGTCAGGCATTTTCAAATAACAGCTTTGTACAAAATACAGACCATTAAGGGTGGAACATCTCTCTCTCTTGTGTTGTAGGGCAGAAATAGTATTACATTTTAGAAGTGAACGTTTTAGAAATTACATTACCTAATATGAATATCATATTTGAATGTGAGCATTCAAAGATACTTAAATATGTTATTAATATTAGGTAATATAATTTCCAAAATGTTGGCTTTTCCAGATTTAAATAATAGTCAACATGGTCAGTGTTGAAATGTCCCAAAGAATTTTATAAACCTTAACTAAATAAGAATGCTATCAAATGTTTCAATTATAAATATTTTAATATTATTAAATGTATCTTAACATTGAGTGCTTAAAATGTGATCAGGCCTGGAACTCTGGCTTGCTCGGGTGTTTTTCCACTATATTCTAGCTCAGTGGTGGTGAACCTATGGCACGTGTGCCAGAGGTGGCACTCAGAGCCCTCTCTGTGGGCACCCATGTGGTCGCCCAAGCACAGAGTTCACTCTGCCCAGCAGATCAGTGGGAGTGCTTCCTCCCTAGCCCAGCACAGTTTGCCCCACCCCTCTGCCTAGCAACCCAATGGGAGCAGTTCCTCTCTCCCCCAGGACAGAGTTTGCCCCGCCTCCTTCCTAGCAGCCGAACGGGAGCATTGTCTTCCTTCCCTGTTGCTATGTTGGCATTTGACGATAAATAAGTGGGTTTTGGGTTGCAGTTTGGGCACTCGGTCTCTTAAAGGTTTGCCATCACTGGAGTGCTATATACTTTTTAATTTTGTTACAGGGATTTAAATTTAGGGGAAATGAAATTTCAGACGTTGTCAGGACAGGAGAGTGAGTGCAGTGGCGAAGTGGAGTCATCTGTAATAGAAGCAGATCAAGGAGCTCTGGAAGAAGGCAACCGGTAAATTAAAAGTTCAGTTGTTTTAGTTTAAAAATATTTTCTGAAACGCACTTCACTTTTAGGCTGAATACATAGTTCTCTGGATTTTCTGCTACAGAAGTTCCCGTTCCTTTCAAGGAATCTAACAGAAAGCTATTTTCCACAAGATTTGCTTGCCTTTTAAAATCTAGCAAGGTTTATCATAGATATGTCATTGTGCATTCCTTGCCTTTTCTCTTCAAAAGATCTTTCCATAAGATGAAAGTTAAAATTTAGATAGTTTAGGTCAGGGGCACCCAAACTACAGCCCGCGGGCCCAATTAAGCCCCTGCATATCATCCTAAGGAGAAGGTTGGACAGGTGCTCATTGTGGACCACCCCCACCCACCCACCCCCACCGCCTGACATCAGCAGCGGTGGCGGTGGAGGCAGTGACCACCCTTTGTCCAGGCTGCTTTGAGCAGCCTCTTGCTCAGTCCCATTCCCTCAGCAGCCTTTGCTAAAGCCAATCGCTGCTTCGGGGAAATTTTTGGAGCCTCCTGTGTTTCAAATTTTGCAGTGCTAAGAGAGGCCCCTGGCATGCTCATGCCCACAGTGCACCAGGTTTACGCTTCTAGCGCTGCGAATTTTGAAACACGGGAGGCTCCAAAAATTTCCCCGAAGCAGCGATCGGCTTTAGCAAAGGCTGCTGAGGGAATGGGACCGAGCAAGAGGCTGCTCGGAGCAGCCCGGGCAAAGTGTGGTCGCTGCCTCCTCCACCACCGCTGCTGACGTCAAAACTGTCAGCAGTGGGAGCAGCCCACCTCCAGCCCCTGCAGCTGTGTGTCAGGTGGAACCGGCCCGCTTAAAAAAGTTTGGGCACCATTGGTTTAGGTTAATATCTCTACAGATTGGTCAGAGAAGAAGAGCACAGCAGCGAAAGGAATAGAAAGCGAGTTGGTTAGTGGTCAATTGAGGAATTTCTTAGATATCCTAAATAAATTAAGATAGTTAAACCTTGCATAAAGAGCGCTTCGTTTAAAGAGTAACTCGCTTAAAGAGCAGAATTTTCTCTGACTGTTCGTTTCACTTAACAAATAAAACCAACCAAAACTCGCTTAAAAAATAAATCGGGGTTCACAATCCCTCCCCACAATCGGTCACTTACAATGGTGTTTCTCTTGAAGAGCAAACTCGCTTAAAGAGCAATCCTGTGGAACACATTATGCTCTTTAAGTGAGGTACAACTGTATAACTAAACTTATCTGAATGCAAAACAATCTGGTAAGGCTTACTATGTGTGGCTCATGTTATCTGTTGCATAGCATATAAAACACAAAACCTCCAGCCTGAAACTTAGATCTGTTGGGTCTTCAGGACAAGTAATCTATAAATCTGTACTGGATTGAAAACATCAAATTTACACAGTCACAAAATCTGAGAGAGAACTTTTACAAAATGTACTTTTGATGGTACTTGGATCCAATGAAATTATCAAAGATATACAAAGGGGTAAGAAATATATGCTGGAAATGTAAAAAGAAAGTAGGGTCATTCTATCGTATGTGGTGGACATTTGGGAAAGCAGGAGACTACTGGACTAGAGTTTGACTCCAAATGAAAATGAAAATAAAAACTGAAATACCAAAGTATCCCAAACTGTTTCTTTTGGGGATTTTGAATAAAGAACTCAGGGGGGAAATGGGGAAATAATACTATATGTGATGACAACAGCAAGACTTCTATATGCTCAGAGGTGGTAAAAAGAAGAAATACTTAGTATGAGTGAATGGTTGATTAAATTAATAGAGGTGGCAGAATTGGCAGAATTATCAACAATTTTGAAAGATCAACTGGAGAAATTTAAAGAAGAATGGCCCCATGTTAATAAACTATATAAAGAGTAAAGAAAAGACTCAAGAGTATGTTAAGGGTTTTGAGGTATAGTGCACTCGTGCAGGAGAAGAACATAAGAATCATATATGCTTATAGTGAATCAAAAAAAAATATGAAGTAATATGTGAAGAAAGGAAAATATTAATGAGATGTAATAATAATTATATTAACAAATATAGTCAAAGTAATTGAGTAAAGATGAAAAGGCTATTAGTAATGGATAAGAGTAATGACAAAAGATAAAGAGTAATGACATGAAATAAAAAATATGTTAATAGAAATTATTTATAGAAATGAGGAATGAAGATGAGAATTTTTTAAAAAATAAGATAAGATACTATGGGAGGGGTTGGAAACCACCATTACATATATTGCATTTGAGAGTGTATTGGAGAGTTGATTTTCTTTTCTTTTTACTTTAATTATCTTATTGTATTCTATTTTGCTTTTTTGTTTGTGTGTGCATGTTAAAAGAGAGTAGAACAGGCGTATTTCTGTTGTTGCAGTGTTTTTCATTGCCTGCTGTCGTCAAAGGTATAAATGTGGTGTTGAAATAGAAAAATAAAACCGGGGGGGGGGGGATCAGTACTGAATAAGATCAAACCAGATTTTAAAATGTTTCATCTCTCAGAATCATGAGAGAGATGCAACCA
The DNA here is from genome assembly GCA_030440675.1 of Furcifer pardalis. Taxonomy (NCBI): domain Eukaryota; kingdom Metazoa; phylum Chordata; class Lepidosauria; order Squamata; family Chamaeleonidae; genus Furcifer; species Furcifer pardalis. The sequence continues at coordinate 77,338,709 of CP126891.1, forward strand.
TTCCACTGACAAACCTATTTATCTGCTGTTTGACAAACATATCTCTCTTTCCTAGTTCAGAGAAGGAGAATCAAGAAACCCATTGGAGTGGTACATTGGCTGAAAACTCTATACCAGAAATTGAAGTTGCTGAGGTAGCATATTCAGCTGTCGATGAGATATAATCACCTCTCACTGCCTTTAAATCAACGTTAGCAAAACAAAACATGATGCCTGGAACTCACTGAACAAAACATAGGAGCTCTAAAGCAGAAGATGAGAAGACACAAATCTGAATGTTTACATAAATCAATTTGGAAAAACTTTTGGCGTAGAACAGATAATTTGTGCTGCTATTATTAGCCTATTTAGACACTCAGCTATAGATATAGATATATTAATATATAAAATGCTCTGGTTAAGGCCAGGTGAAATTATGCCTAGAATCCTAAATAATGTGCATAAGTTATAATTTACCAACATGTAAAGGCTAAATGTCTCTTACATAGATACCCAACAAGTTGTTCCTCATCTGGCATGTTGTATATTATATTTGCTACTAATAGATGGCACATTTTGTATAGGCAGCTTTTGGTATCTGGTTTTTCAGATTCTTTATATAGATATATAATATGCTCTGGGAAATATAATTTTACTCCAAGAGTTTGTGGGGGAGGGAGGATATGATCTGGTATGGTTTTAAAATGATGAGTGGAGAGAATAACATGCAAAATTTTATGCAATAAGCTAGGAAAGCTTGCAGTACCAAAATGATATTTCAGAAATGGGAATATGGTTAAATATTTTATGTTATCTTGGTGAAGGAAATTACAGAACCCAAACACACTACAGATATTTGCCCTCACTTGTAAATAGTGTTAAAAGCTGATATAATGTTTAATTCTTCTTAAAATCTATAAAACCTTTGCCACAGAGCCATGTAATCACTGAATCAACAGCTCTGCCTTATATAAAGAACACTACCTCTTACATTGTTTCTAATTCATAAGTGTGCTGTTTAAAAATATGTACATTGTATACTAAACGTTTGTATTAAGCCATAATTATCTGCACAATTAATTACTTTGGTTAAGAATAAGTGCAACTTGTGTCTATTTTCCGAATATTGAACACACAGATGTGCTACCATTAGTTCTTCTTTTTCAAATTACATTAAGTCCAATGATGCACTTTAAAAGTTTAAAAAAATGACTTACTGTGCCAAGTTTATTGGCGTTTTTGAGTTGGATCTTTCAACAAAGGCAAGACCAGTTTGCACAGTAGTGCCTCTTTGCATTATCTTGTTACAAATGTTTGCTATAATAGTGTGGGTCAGCTTTATGAGATCTTCAAAAACCTTCTGCTCGGCAGTTGTTTGCTGAAAGTGCCTTTTGTCTGCTCTTCCAGTGGGAAAAATGCTGCTTTTGTTCATCACTGTGCCACCTACATCTTTGTTTTAATGCTCTTAACACACTGTCTCTATGTGCTCACTTGTCTTCAGTGCTCACTTTGTATTTGGGGATGTAAAGATAAAGATCTGTGCAGAACTGTTTGAAAGTATCTGGGGCAAATAAACCTTTGAACACGAGAACCTATATCTTTCTGTCTTCTGTTAAAAAACATGGTCGACTGAAAAATGTCCAGAATACAAAACAAACTTTAAGCTGAGATGGTTTTATTATGCTCGTGAAGGGCCTTGGGCTTTGCAATACAGCACACCTGGGGGAATGCCAGGTTGTAGCTCAGGGATTCTCAACCTGTGGCCCATGGGTCAGGTGCGGTCCATGGCACCATTTCATGTGGGCCCCCAATGTCTCCACCACACCAGGAGGTGGTGGTGAAAGGGCAAAATGGCTGTCCAGCCCCTGAAGCAGTCTGAGGGAGCGTGACCCGGCCCCCAGCTTTAAAAGGTTGAGAACTCCTGTTGTAGATGACTGAGCTTTGAGTCTGGCTAGGTTTTCTTTCTATGGTAGTTGAGTAGACCACACTATGAGCAACTCAATGCCAAGTGTCAGGGATGGTTAACAAACCTGACAACCCTGAGGACTAGGAGCTTGTGTGCCAAAGTCCACAGAGAAGGGTGATAGTTCCCAAGTGGATTAAATTCCACTTGAATCCATCTTGATGAAGGGCAGCAGCTTCATCAATACTGGCCTGGGGCCGATAAGGACTTTGTGTGCCAAAAGGGCTCAGGACCTGAAAGTGACTCGCAGAACTGGATCAGTAGTACGGGTGTCATGCTACAATGTGGAAGGCAGATGAAAGGCCACTGCATTATATTCTCAGGACAGTCTTCATGACTGATTGCCATGAGGATCACGAATATTCGGATTTGGATACAGCAGAACAAGAAGAAGGTGATTGAGCTAGGATGAAACATCCTAGTCAGAGCATTGGGGGTCTTGCCACTATCAAGGCAGATTAATTGGTGGAAAATAGTGGGAGCTTGAGAGAAGAATACTGGTCCGTCTTTCTGAGGAGCAGCAGAATGCTTCTTTTCCTCCTTAAAATTAAATGTGTGTTTGGGCCAGAGAAGAAACAATGGAGGCTTGTTGTATGGCCAAGTAGAGGGGAACTCTTTTTGCTGTGTTTTAGAGTGATGGGAATAGAAACCCAAGAAACAATGAAGCAAGGCTAGGGAACTTTAAAGAAGCTGTGGAAGAAGAGGAAAGCCCTGAAGGAATGATTACTGGTTGAATGAACAAGGAAATCAATTGTGCATTATCTCTGCAGACAAGCATTAAATAATCCATTTATTTGCTTCCCAGAACAGTTGTCCAAAGACAGGAAGCATGTATGATTCAAAATACTGAAACGTTGTTAAGACTTTCTTTTATAGCCTGGTTTTGAACTATTGTCAGTATTTCTTTTCAGGCATTGAACTTTAAATATGCATCATAATTCAGAAAATAAATCACTTTCACTTTGAATAATAAGAATTATATACTGCCAGGTCAATTCTGATTTATAGTGAGCTTTTCCAGGATTTTCTAGGTAGAGAACATTAAAAAGTGGTTTCAGTTCCCTTTTTCTGGTATGGGCAGCACCCTGGGACTGTGTAGATTGCCCATGGTTGGCTGTTCTCCTATGAGGCACAGTGGGGAATTGAACTCCCAATGTCTAGCTCTACAGCCTGATACCTAAACCACTGCGCTATCCAACCAGATTCTGAAACTTGGGTAATTTGAAAGCTTTGGGAAATCAAAAAGTCTTAAATATTTGCATAAAGTTTGGTGGTGGTGTTTTGTATGTTTGTTTTATTGCATTTGCTATAAATTGAGTGTGATATTCTCCAGATCACTTAATCACAAGCTTTTTGTCACCTCTACTTTGGCTTTAAATCTGAATCCAGCCCAGTGGGCTTTATAGCCAACATATCAGGTATATTCACATAAGGATAAATGTGACATTAGATTCATTGAGACTTGCAAAACTGAATGGGCAGAGGAGTAAGATGGTAATCAAACAATTTGTCATCAGGCTTCTATAACTAATGATTGCTATCCCATTTTCCTAAGAAAATCTTTGTCTGGGATCGTACCAGGGCAGGACATTTTTAACTGCAAAGTCTGGCCTAGATTTTTCTTAGCACCAGACAAGCCCTGGGATCTTCATTAGCTCAATCCCAGCCTGTCTTGACAAATTACAGCCTGCCCTCTTCCCAGGGTTGGCTCATTACCAGCATTCTGGCCTACTCTTGGTAGCGCGTAACTATAAAGAAACAAAGTCCCTTTACAAGTGAGAGGAAACACAAGGGCTTGAGATTTTAGAAAGGTTTATTTAACAACACTGAGGTAGTTACAAAAATCAACAGCCAGATTTCAAAAGCGGGGAAACAAATGACAGTTTCATTAAAATGCTGATAAAACACTTTAGGTAACAGATCAACACTCCTAGGCCAAAATAATAAACCTCAGTTACTACTCTAGGGTAGCCTTCTTGCCCCTCCTCAGCTGGATGATTCTCTATGACACCAACTATCTCAAAACCCCTCCATTTTTCTCCTCTCCTTATTTCTCCTCAGGGTTCTCCAGAACCTTCTCCCTCAATCATTCACTTTCAACCAATCCCAGACCATTATGCAAATTAGCTCTTCTCAACATTCTGTTTCTACCTACTGCTGGTAATCTTCCCTGTCTTTGCCGACACTATTTTTTTACCAAGGCTACTTTCTATCCATTCGTACCCAACACTTTGCACATGCTCTCATTCATCATCTACTGTAAATACATTCATTCCTTACAATAACATGCAAATGTGTTCATACTGATCAGCTCAAGGAACAAATAGAAACAACTTCACCAGCAATTTCATTCCATTAATTATACACTACAATTATACACTACCTTTTCTAAGTCACATTCATAAATTACAAACATTTGCAGCTGTATCGACTGTTTACCATGTTGTCCTATTCTGCTGCCTCATTGTAGTATGGAGTTGGCCCTGGGTTAAAAGGTTGTGTCCATGGAGCACAAGTTCAAGTTTATGCTAGTGAGTCAGATGGTAAGGCTTCAAGCATGACCCTGCTGGTGGAATTGAACTTCTGACATCTCAGGACCAGCCTAGTTTAGTACAGAGAGGCTCATCAGCCTCAACAGGGATATAGCAAATTAGCCACAGAACACATTGGTGGTGTGGAATGCATATTATCTGGATTAGTACATAGACAATAATATCTGACTGTCTAGATTGTTGGGATGAGGTTGGAAGGGATTTGAAAAGGTTCTTCTAGAAATCCCCTGGAATCCTCAAGTATACTTTCAGCTAATATAAGGCAGTGTCCTACTTTCCAAGTATTCTTGCCAAAGATTGCTCAAGAAGTGGTAATTCTATATATTCTATGAAGAAAATAGGCTTAAGAAACAAGTGCCACATTATTGCAAAACTTTGGCAAAGGACTTAGTTTTTCTCTCTCTTTTGTTCTCCAGTGGTGTGTGGTATGCTTTGTTAGTGCAGCCAGGTTTGATGAAAGCAGCTCATTTTACATGCTAACCAATGTTTCCGGTGAACGACATTGGAGAATGATGATGATGATGATGATGATGATGATGATGATGATGATGATGATGATGATGATGATTATTATTATTATTATTATTATTATTATTATTATTATTATTATTATTATTATTATTATTATTATTACGATTACGATGTTTATACTTGTATGCTGCCCACTCGACCACGCGACTGAGGGCAGCTAACAAAGTTACACATAAGTATCACAAAATATCAAATAAGCATCACATAATGTATCAAGACACAATAAAACCCACAGCAACCTGATAAAAAGTTCAAGAAAGTTCAAGAAAGATCTAGCACTAGAAACAGTTTTATTACATCTCCCGTGATAGCCTGTTATGTTAACTGGTGGAGTCTGGGAGCTGCAGTTGAAAAACTATTTTCCCCCAATTCAGTAGTGTCTCTAGAACGACTTTGGTTGGTACTAGATGAGTGTGTGTTGAGAGGAGCGTTATTTCTACAGTTTACCTGTTCAAATACAGAATTTTCTAATGGCTCTAGATGTCGGGAGTCTTCTTTTTACACTCCACACTCTCCCATTACCTGCCGTTTAACAAGAAAAATCTATGAAAGAAAACAAGCTTCTCTTAGCTGCACAATCAATTTTGATTGACCTTTTTAGGAGCCTTCCATCAGCAAGCACTGAGACTTAGTTGTTGGCAGGCATTCAAGCCAAGGGGCTGATGGAGAAATGGTGAGGGCAGAATGGTTGAAAAAGACTTCTTGTTCTTGTTCTGCCATATCTGATTCCGAATCTTGGCTCTCCTCATGGTGATCATCCATGAAGACTGTCCTGAGAATATCATGTGGTGGGCTTTCATCTGACTTCTGCATTGCAGTATCACACCTATAGTACCACTGTTTCGGTTCCACAAGTCACTTTGTGGTCCTGAACCCTTTTGGCAGTCAAAGTCTTCATCAGAATGTCAGGGTCAAATCCTGCCTATTTGGCCATCATTTATATTTTCACATATTTCTTACTTGTATTATAAAAAAAAAACATCCAGAGACCTTCCTCTTGCGTGTAGGAAGTGCTGTTTTTGGCTGCAAAATGATTAGGACACTCCTCTGACTTTGCTGTTGGTAGAAATTATGGGATTAATTTATAGATATGTGTGTACAATTGAAGTGGGCATTATAATTATGCATGCATCCCAAACTCTGCATATTCACTTCATTAAGAACCCTGGTGGCACAGTGGTTAAACTGCTGTCCTGTGACCAAAAGGTTCTGAGTTTGATCCTGACCATAGTTTAAGGTTGACTCAGCCTTCCATATTTCCAAGGTCGGCAAAATGTGTACCCAGCACGTTGGGGACAAAATACTAAATAACTTGTGAGCCACTAAGCACTATGGGGCAGTATATAAGTCTATTTGCTTTTTTACTTTGCATTAACATCCCATGTATTTCTTACCATGTGGCTATGTTGTTGTTCAGTCGCATAGTCGATTCCAACCCCTTGCAGTCCCATGGACCATTACACGCCAGGCACCCCTATCCTCCACCATTTTCCTCAACCCACCCAACTCTGTGCCCACTGCATCAACAATACTATCCAGCCATCTCATTCTTTATGGCTATATATTAATGGAAACATGCAACTGTCTCTAGATGAGACTAAACTTCCAAGTCAATGCTTTAAAATTCCACTGAGTTCAGCTGGAAAGTTAAACATGTGCTTCTTTTAGGAAAAAGGTCTGTGTATGTTTTGTGCCATCCAGTTGTATTTGACATAGGCAAAGGTCTCCCTTGTTCGAAAAGCCAGTCGTTTCTGACTCTAGGGGCGGTGCTCATCTCCGTTTGCAGCCAAAGAGCCAGTGCTGCCTGCATATACAGATGTCTCCATGGTCATGTGGCAAGCAAAACTATACACCCAAGTGCACAGAATGCTGGTACCTTTCCTGCTGAAGCGGTGCCTATTTATCTATTTGCAATTTCTTTCTTTCGAACTGCTAAGTTGACAGGAACTGAGACAGATGGTTGACAGGAGCTGAGACAGACTACTCCATTGTGCAGCACTCGGGTCTCCAAGCGCTGACTTGCCAATCTTCTGGTCATCAAGCTTAACCACAACTCTATTTAATTAATAAAGAAGAAAACATTATCTGTATGAACAAGAGTTAGGTAGTAGGTTTACCAGAGTCACCTTCCAGTGAGTCTGCATGGCCATATTTTAAAAAACATTCATTACTCTCTCCATCTTGTCTGTGGCAGGATCATGCATGTTGTTGTTGTCGTTGTTGTTGTTGTTCATGTCAGAAATTATTGGAATGAACTGTAGAATGAATGCCAAAATCTTGTTACTTATTTAAACTGTATGTGGATGTAATGTGTTTTGTGAATATAGTTCTTCAACAGCTCATGTAACAGCTAGAATAAGTCTACAAAGCATTGATATAGCTTTAATAAATTACCTCTAAGATTAATTCTATGGGAGAATATTACTGTCAGTCTGGGAAATGTTCTTGTTTAGCATGGTGCCTCTGTTTGCTTTACCTTGGAAGGGTTTTGCCTTTAATTCACAACTGCAGAACATCTGGCCTTCCGGATGTTGTGATGGGCTTCAATTCCCATCATGCCTCACTGTATGTGCCAGGGCTTATGACAGGGGTGCCCAAACTTTTGGGGCCATGGACCGGTCATGTGGTTCAATGGGCCGGTTGTGTCATTCCTCCCACCAGAAATGGAAGTAAAATGTGCCTTGCAATCTATTTTGCAACAATGGGCTGTGGCTTGGGCACCCCTGGCTTATGATATACAAAGTCCAACAACAATGAAACAGTCAGAATTTCTGGGAGTGCAGGCAAAGGAATTATACTTGAGTTTATACACGAATCAAGCTTCCAGGCAGCCCTAGCTCTTAACAAAAGCTGTCAGAAATCCAGACTGTTGTGGTAAGTATAAGTACCTTGGAAATTGGCTGAAAAATCAGTGGAGTCATAGCCATGCTTCGGGGGGGGGGGGGGGAATGTGTTCTTAGATATGAGTTGCAGTCAGCGACCCATGGTATAAAACCCAGAATAGAAACAGCCAGGTTTTACTATAAGGTTTTATAGAATATCTATGGTTGAGACAGTGACCCACACGGATTTTCTAATATGAATAAATAAAGGCCAATAAATCATAGAATACATCAGAAAAAGCAAAATTCCAGCATTGTTCAGTCATGTAATGAGAATGGAAAGTACAGATTGTTACATCTGATTACCTAAGGTAATAGATGTGGAAGGAAACCCAGGAACAAAAGGCCAGCATGGCATTGAGGCTGGATAGCTATGCTAAGACTGGTGTGACCTTTCTGATGTTCACCCAGCAATCTAACCTACCTCAAATGGTGATTGTGGGAAGGCAATCAGACAACATTTCAAACGGATCACAGAGACTGTTTTTAAACGAGATCAATTTTTTGTGGCACTTTCAATGTGAGTGTTAACAGATAATTTTAAGGACCTGGGGAAATTGAATATTAATTCATCCAAATTCCAGCACCTTATGGTAGGGAAGGAGGGAGGAAAATATTTCATGCAGTACTTTAAAACCAGGAGATGTGTTTTATGCTCTGCCATCCCACCCTGGACTTTCAAAGTGACAACCAAACCTATATTATTTACATGTTGTTTAAACCAGTTCTGGTTATGAATCCAGAGTGCCACCTAGAGGGCTCTAAAACACCCCTTATGCTTTGCAAAATGAGTACAGTAATTCAGAACAAAATGTAATCTTCTGAGGGGTCAGTTGAAGGTACATTGCTCCAAAGTACACAAGTGTTAAACAGTTTAATGGGATTATATGATCTTCTCATAACTGATTAATCTATTACATTCTAGCTGTGTTGTTGTTGCATGTTTAACTGCAATGTTTTTGTAATGGTTGCACATTGCTCTAAACTTTTGGTAGGCAGCAGTTGATATCATTTCTATACATAAATTAAAATTGCTTTTATTTTAGATACAGTATATAGTTGATATGAATAGAAATAACAGAACCATATCACTACCAATACAATACACCATGTGGTTTGTTTTTCCTCTGCATGGGGATATTGTCACTCCTGGATAGCTCAGTGGTTTAGACATCAGAAGTTGGAAGTTCAATTCTCCACTTTGCCTCCTTAACAGGGGCTAGACTTGATGATCTATAGAATCCCTTCCAGCTCTGCAATTCTATTATGATGAGATTATGATTATTTGACTAAAGGGGTTTAAGATTGGCCTACTAGAAGGTGATTTCTGGTAAATATATTGGAAGGTCTATCTACAAATTCTGTTAATTTACAGATGGGCTATAAGTAAGTACCTGTCTGGCCAGGTTATCCTGCTATGGTAATAGAGTAGACCATACTGCCAGCAACTCAAGTGTCAGCCAGCAGTTAACTAACCTGACTACCCTCAGGACTAATAGCCTTGGGTGGTAAAGTCCACAGAGAAGGGCGATTGTCCCCAAGTGGATTAAATCCCACTTGAATCCATGATGGAGGGCAGCAGCTTCATCAATCCTAGCCTGGGGCTGATGGGGACTTTGCATGTCAAAAGGGCTCAGGACCAGAAAGTGACTCACAGAACTGGATCAGTGGTATGGGTGTCATGCTCCGATGTGGAAGGGAAACAAAAGGCCACTGCATTATATTCTCAGGACAGTCTTCATGACTGATCGCCATGAGGATTGTCAATATTCAGATTCAAATATGGTAAAAGAAGACGATAAGTGAAACTAGACTTACTTCCCAGTATCAGTCTTAGAAAAGAAACACTTGGTCTACAAGGCAAAAATAATATGATGCAATTCTTGGTTGTTATGACTATAGCCTCCACTTACTTTACTTCTACTTACTTGACGGGGGGGGGGGGGGAGACTAGAGAGCTCAATTTGCTTTCAAAGAATATTTCAAGTAAAAAGGATGCTTTTTGCCATTGACTGTAACTGAGCTGAAAAATAACATGTGATGTAGCAAATTACTTTAGGCCTCTGCTATTCGTACAGGGAAGGAATAGATTTTTAAAAAAATAACAGGTAGGAATAGCAATAACACTTACATACTGCCAAATAGCACTAAGACCACTCTCTGGGCAGTACACAAGGTAGTTAGCATTTTTGCCTCCAAAATACTGGCTACTCATTTTATCAACTTCAGAAGGATAGAAGGGTGTGCCAACCTTGGTCCAAAAAGGATAGTTTTGGCTACAGTACTACAGTATGCAGAAAAACAGACATCTTTGAAATGTGGTGTTGGAGGAGAATTTTGAGAGTACCCTGGACAGCAAGGAGAACTAATAGGTCGATCTTTAAAAAAATCAACCCCAACTGCTCCTTGGAAGATCAAATATTGAAGATGAAGCTAAGGTACTTTGGACATCAAATGATTCACTTGAGAAAGCCTTGATGCTGGGAAAGGTCAGGGGCAAAAGAAGGGGGCAGCAGAGAATGAGATGGCTAGATGGCATTGTAGACACAGTGGGCACAGAGCTGAGTGAGTTGAGCAGAATGGAGGATAGGGGTGCCTGGTGTGCGTTGGTTCATGGGGTCACAAAGGGTCAGAGTCAACTATGCGACTGAACAACAACAAAAACCTACAGTTTAACCACTGCACCATGAGGTAGGAAAATTAAAAGCTGCCGCTGTTGACTGCTACTCATATCCAAGCATGCATTTTTCCTGGAAGTCATTTTCTCAATTGATAGATGTGTCTCTGGTGACCCAATAAACCAATCCTGGCATGAAACATGCGGTCACACACATTACACTGAATAGATGGTGGAAGGCATAGTTGAGTTTGACAAAGCTTTCGTGCTTGTTGCTTAGCCTCTTCGTGTCTGCAGTATTCCCCTTCAAAGTGATTGGTAACAGTAGATATGGTTTGGTGCCAAAGTGGGTGATCTATGGCTGCTGCCTCTCAAGTTTGGGGGTTTATACCTGAGCCCTTCATGGTTCATTTCAGCTGGAACTTATAATGCTTCAAAGGATATCCACGTGGTCTTGTTTCCTGTAAAGAATTTGACACAGAAGCCTGGAACCATCTATACAGCAGACATGCCCTATCCATCTAAGACGATGGGCTATGATGGAAGCATCAATGCTATTTACATGTGTCTTCTTGAGAACTGCAATGTTGGTGACATAGTCATCCCACTTGATGTTCAAAATGGACCTTAGTCTGGATTGTTAAATCTCTCCACTGCACCATGAGGTAGGAAAATTAAAACATTGCAAACACAATAAGTATCACCAGGACCAGCCCTACCACTATGCAGGGTGAAGGCTCTTCCAGAGACATCACTTGTCCTTCCTCTCCACCCTTCTGTCACTTGTTTTAAAAATGTGGAATTTTCTGGGATTTACATCCTAAATTCTTTTTTAAAAAAACATTTACCTTTAAGAAATCTATAAGAAATCCATGTCCTCCATTGCTTCTTTGCTGGTATGAGTGTGACTGTGTACAGTAGAACCTCGTATAATTAAAATAATTGGTTCCACAAGGCACTTCGTTATACGATTTTTTTCGTTGAATGATGCATGCATCGTACAATGAAAATCTCTATTGGGGATTTTATGTACGCTGACCAGAGTTGCACATTAATTGGGGCGACTATACAAATTAAATAAATAAAAAATAAAAATCATACAACGAAAATCCCCGTGGGAAAAATCATACAACAAAATCTCTATGGGTAAAATCGTACAAAGAAAAATGTCATTGTACAATTTTCCACATAGAGATTTTCATTGTACAATGCACCCATTTATCCCAAAATTATCTTCATTGTATGATTTTTTTTTTGTTGTATGATGCATTTGTTATTCGAGTTTCCACTGTATGTGTGTATGTGCATGCGTGGAAGCTTCCAGTGGGTGTCTTTACCACAGACATCAACTGCAAACAAGAAATGCTAAAACTCATTTGAATACAAAGTGATGCTTTAAAAAAGCCTTTCAGAGCAGAAAGCCACAAGACTGTATGAAGCAAAGTGGTGGCAAAAATAACAATAAACAATAGCCACCCAATTTTGCCATTCCCCTGCCCAAAGCCCACCCAATTTTGCTACCCCCACCCCCCGCCAGGGTGGGTGCAAACCTGTTGCTGTCCACGACTGGTTAAGACACATAAGTTGTAGAGTGGAAGATCAACAGGTCAGCAGTTTGAGGCCCGAGTGCTGTATGACAAAGTGAGCTCCCGTCTCTGTCCCAGTTCCTGCCAATTTAGCAGTTCAAAAATAAGAAACTACAAGTAGATAAATAGGTACCACTTTAGTGGGAAGGTAAACAACATTCCATGCACTCTGGTGTCTAGGCATGCCTGCCACATGTCCACCAAAATGTCTGCAGACGCAGATAGCGCTGGCTCTTTGGCTATAAATGGAGATGAGCACTGTACCCTAAAGTCAGACATGACTGGTTTTCAAGCAAGAATGACCGTTACCTAGGGAGTCTAGATTTTTTTGCTTACAACTCCCAAGAACCCAGCATGGCCATGAGTAAAGGACAATGGCAGACGTAGTCCAAAACAACTGGGAACCCAAAGAGTTCCCAACCCATCTTCAATGCAACAAAGCTTTCTGCAAACTGGATGGTTAGTAATTCCTCCAGGGAATACTGGTCTACACTCCCTTCTCTCCTGCCACCTTTCAGTGATTTAGAAGACAATCCTATGTTTTCTCAATTCTATGAAATGAGTGTTCAGGAGGATACTTGCCAGTTTCATTCAGCTATGACAAATAAACCAGAGAATCCTATGGTACTTTATTTTTGTGACTTTGACTGGCTTGCTTGCAATACTTAAGGAAAAAAATGTATAGCACTGCTCACATCTCAGTATTAGCATTGTTCTGAAAGAAATGAAACTGCTATTGCCTACAGACTAGTTTGGAACTGGACAAGGAGATACCATAAAGTTGGCTACAGACTTGGATCTCTGAAAGCAGCCCAAATTGCATGGTCTGTATATAGATGTTAATTATAGGGTAGTCTTAATTTTTTTACATAAACAGCAGGGATCAGATTTTTTTTTCTACCAAAGCCACTAGACTACCAACTAAAAGAAGTCAGCCTCAACATGCTTCTTCTGCACACTTCTGCTTCACTTTCTGTGTACCAATGTTTATACAAAAGGAAAGTAGATGAAGTCCCAAAATACAGCACTGTTCATAAGTGGCTCATGAATGGTCCACCTAAATCATGATTTGAATTATATGCAAGCATTTACATCCTCGTGCACGTCCTAGAACTAGATGGTGTACCTTGTCACTCCAGGTGTTCTTGGACTTCAACTACCAGAAGCCCAAGTCAGCACTCCTGCTGATCAGGGCTTCAGGGAATTGAAGTTCAAGAACACCTGGAGTGCCAAGGTTTGCCATCAGTGTCCTGTGTCTGGAGGACATGTACACACAATGGGCAACATTTGACTCTTGCCAACAGACGTGCAAATATTTGTGCAAAAGTGTGCATTTGGAGGTATGCACTATTGTGCTGTTAAATTATCAAGGAAGACCTTTACCTTTACCTTACAGTTCCTACAATCTCAGAACCTTAGCTATGTTAGCTGGGGCTCCTGAGAGGTGAAGCTCAAAACATCTGCAGGGCTCAAATTTGTTTATTCTTTTTGTTTTTAAGTTCAGTGCCAAGCAACCTGATGTTAAATCTATTTCAAGAAATAAATACCATCCTTAAAAGGACATTATACCAGACAAGGACAGAACTACAAGTTACAAAGAATGAACATAACACACCAAACATTCACCTGTGTTGGTTTTTACCTCCAGAAAATCTCCAGAGATCTTCCATTTCAGGGATCTTGGATCCTTGAAGTGAGGCAAAGGCAGGATATAAACAAACTGAATAATGACCAAAATCCTACTAGTTACACCCACAGATCTTAACAGCAAATAGCAATAGCAATTACACTTATATATAGCCCCATAGTGCTTACTGCATTTTCTGGGTGGTTTACAAGATAATTAGCATTTTACTGAACATTCATTTTACCAATCTTGGAAGAAGAGTCAACCTTGATCCGTTAGGATCAAACTTACAATGTCAGCAGTTTTGGCTACAATACAGCTGTTTAACCATTGTGCCCCCAGGGCGCTTAGGTCCACGGACATCTTGTGGGAATTTTCTACCAACAAGATAGTAGTCAGAGGGATTGGGCTGTTTCTACTGATGCACTTACAGTGGCCTCCTGCTTTCTATAAGCGGGAGGTACTTGGACTTTTGAGTGTTAGACCCACCATGAGGGGATGATTGTTCACACCTTCATGCATGTGCTTGCTAGACCTGGCCCAGCTCAAAGAATGAAGGGGAGGGCAAGGTGCCTAGGGAGCAAGCCTTCTAGATCAGTGGTCCCCAACCTTTGGGTTTGGGACTTCAATTCCCAGAAGCCTAAGTCAGTACATTGGCTGATTGGTGCTTTGGGGAATTTACTTAGGTTTCTAGGAATTGGGGACCACTGTTCTAGAACACACTGACAAAGCTGGAACCGTTTAATGAGGAACAGCTAGACAGAGCTAGTCCCACAGAGATAAGAGAGCGGGGGGGGGGGTTCATCGTTGATGTTGGCTACAGAAGAGCCAGAGAGGGCACAAGATGTGGAAGAAGACTGCCTTCCTGCAATCTGACTCTTTTCCCCACAGCAGTTCCATTCCTAAAGTAACCACGGCATAAGAGAGGGACATGTCAACAGAAAGGCTGAAGAAAAGCCACAGAGCCTGTCTCTTTCCACCCATCAAAACAAGCCCTCCTTACAAAGGATGTGATCTCATATGAAGCTTATTCCCCCACCCAACTGCCTCCTAGAACTTGGACTTGGGAACTCCTGTAAGGATGTGTGAAGCCCTAAACCAGGGGTGGCTAACCTTTTTCCATTGTGGGCCTGACCACACCCCCAGACAGCTGAGCGGGCTGGACCATGCCCCCTGGAAGCGGAACCAGGCACATTTATGACTGATGTAAATGTGTTCACTTCCACGTTTATGCCAGCCGCAGGCGCATTTGTGCATGCGTTGGAGTGTTTTATGGATAATGTAAATGTGGCTGCTTCCACTTCTGGGTGCGGCAAAGGTGTTGATGGGCCAGATGGAATGGCGTCCAGAGCAAGGGCTGGCCCACGGGCCATAGGTTGGGAACCTCTGCCCTAAACACTCTAAAAGTCCTCAAGGAGTGACTCAACCTTCTGACGTTGGGGGATAAAACAGTTGTTGCAAGCAAGGAAAGTGACCCAACGCCCCTGGAGTGTATCCCAGGTGAGCCAGGACCTGTCACTGCCCTGGGAAGCGGGGTGGGGACAACAGAGAGCACACTCACCAACAAATCATCCCCAAATCACTGTGGGTAGCAAAGTATCACACTTCCAGTCTAACATTTATATCATTAAACATCAACTAGGAACCTAAGGAATAGCAACTGTACTGCAACCCATGAATGGTGAAATCTATTCACAGTATTTTTTTTTAAAAAAATACAGACTACCATCATATTGCCTTTCAAAATCAAATATAATAGATACGAATAGACTGCTGGGCTTCACAGCAAGACACTGAACACATTTCCCACACAAATGCAAATAAAATTGGTTTTACAGCAATATATTTTATTTCCTTCCAATATTCAGTTATCTCTATAATCAGTTTCTTTTCCCAGGACAAAAATGACTGTGCCAGCATTATGGTACACAAAGTCACATAAATTATTCAAATTCAGTGATTAAATATTTGAATAGAAAACTGATTCATTGAAACAAAGAAAAAGACATACTTTGTCAATTTATGTGTTGGTCTTTTACGTTTTATTGCACTGTTACATTTTATTGCATTGTTACATTTTACTGTATTGTTGTATTTTATTGTACTGTAATGTTGATATGTTGTGATTTTTGTGAGCCGCCCTGAGTCAGCGTATGCTGAATGGGCGGCATACAAATTGAATAAATCATATCAAATCAATTAAGTGAACAGAACAAGAACATTTCCAAGAGGCATTTAAGATGAACTGTTCGACAATAGGATTCCCCAAAGGAGCCACATTGCAAACATATTCAGCTTTTTAAAAACTCGAGTGAAGGAAGAATAGAATAGGTTATTTTCATTTATTCTTTCAGTCCAGCAAGTGATTGAAGGTCTTGATTTCCTGAGTTGCAACTTCCATCATCTAAAATGGGGATGGAAAGCTTGTGGCCTGTCAGATATTGCTTGAATGCATTTCCCATCGTGCCCATCCTTTGGCCACAGGCTGACAAGATCTCAAACACTTCTAAAGGATGTGTCTCACTCTACACATACATGTGCACACCATCTTGAAAGTGTTATTTTTAGAGTCTGAAGAAATCATTTAGAATTTAGTTGGTCACTCATCCTCCTGCAACCATCCCTTTCATTAACATTAAATTCATCCAATTCATATAAGTTGATGGGAGGTTTTACCACTGCCAGCAAACTTTTCATACCAAGTACTGTATTTTAGATTTCACAATGCTCTGTGGCTGTATGTCCACATTGAGTTATGTCTCTTCCTCCTTACCCACCCCTATACACTGATGAAATGGGCTCTTTCTTGCCAAAACAAGACCAGCCCACCATCTCCAAAGCCCTGACAGCACAGAGCAGAGCACTACAAGAGAGAAGATAGGTTTACCTGAGAGCAGTTCTGTACTGTTTTTAATTTCTCCCCATTGATATGAATGCAGATGAAATTAATTCCAGGTTGGCATAGCTGATGACTCCAACCATAGATTGTTTCAGGGGAAGAAAGTGGGTTGGATCCTGAAAATCCAGGTGACCTGCCCTGGAATATTTCAGGAAACAGATGTTACAAGACCGGCTAGAAAACCACCAAAAAGAAATTTCTGCCCACCATTTCTATCTCACAGTATCAGAAGCATGGCTCACTCCTCTTTGTAACAGACAGTTTTTGTAGTCTGCATTTTCTCAATAAAAGCCAATACAGCAGTTTAAAAGCAAAAATAAATGATGACCTTGCGGGGATACATGAATGGCTAAGATCTTATTTTGCTTTTGTGGAACTGAACTTGATTTAGCTCATATACAGCCATGCATAAAGTGCATACATACACACACAGAGAGCACTTCTATATCACATGTCAAAGCTTGAACAGAAGCAGTCTATTTAGGCAGTTTGTATCAGTAACTTAGAAAAATCATCAGGTATTTTTTAAAAAAGTCAAGTGAGGTACATCTAAAGGAGAAAGAGCATTTTGAGTAAGAGATCTTGAGTATTATCAGCTCTTTTAAAATGTACATATGTATATTACACAGACCCCACAGACCCCCACCAAGGATCCGTTTTGGTCCTTGCCAGACACAAACATGTTCTGTGTATAAAATGTTGTTCATGAGTTCCTTCCACTGTAAACCTCTGAAAGGGTGTTAAGAAGCCCAGGCTGCCAACTGCTTCATTTCATCTTCATCTTCCACCCTCTTCTTTGATGCTGCTGTAGAGCAAAGAAATGAGCAATAACTTGTCAGCATTCAAGAATAACAAGATACAAACGGAATGACTCAGTGGATAGCCTTGACTATGCTACATCCAATCCAGATTCTAATGAAACCAAATGAATGACATAGACACCATTGTCATGGATGACCTCAGCAGAAGATGTTGTACCAGGAACTGTTCACACAGTCTGAAGTTAAATCTGAAATCAAACCTTTGGACCCAGCCATCCAATAACAGTTTCAGAGAGATGCATGTCCCTGACTATACTCAATGATGACTTTATGTAGCATATTTTGCTCTCCAGAGCATGGAAATCTACATTTTGGACGTCTGAGAACTTGACAGGGGGATTCAGGAAGTTGTAGCCCAGTAATATGGGGTTTCCAATCTTGGCCCCCATACCTGTTCCTCAGTCCCCATACCTGTACCTGGCATGGTCAAGTAGTCACAGGGAAGAATGGAAAAGCTAGAAATGGGGACTATAGCAAAAGAAAAAATGGTCAGTTCAATTTGCATCTAAGGACAAAAATCTTTAAAAGCTACTCATGCATGATGGCATTCATTGGAAACCTCTACTCTTTCTACAAAGTTGCTGAAGTTTATAGAATGGATAATTACATGACATCAGTTTATGATACAAACACGCATGTATGCATTTTCTTATTACTGATGTGCTCTAATCTACATTTTACATATTTATCTGAAGTTACATTGTTTAAAAATGGTCTAAAATCAAGTACCCCATATGTTAGTGTCAGTTGTGGCTATGAAGCATAACAACTGCGGCAATATAAATTTGAACTAATAAATAAATAAATAAAATAAACTTTAAAAACCTGAACTCTAACTTTGACTAATGCAGTGCATAAGCCTTGACAGCACTGCTGCTGCCATTTTCATACCAACTTTGAACACAGATCTGCTTTTCACCTACATATTCACTCTGTGTGCCAGTGGCTTCCATTGTTGACAACTCAGTCAAAAGGAGCAAGGGTAGAGGCAGTCTTCCAAAGGGAAGGTTTGTACCCAAGCAATAAAAAAAAGAGATCAATAAAGCATTTCTGTCATTGATGGTGACTAAACCAGGTTCATTGATTAATATAGACCTCTAGAGCTTTGCAACACATTTATACTAGCCGATAATGCACACAAAGAAACAGGATTTCCCAAGAGGTCTGACCATGGGGAAGATAATGTTATTAGAATCAATTAAAAAGCTATAAATTTAACAGCTATAAATTACATGGCTGGCTCCATCTGTTACTGTTTTAGAAACAAAAAAGAAGTATTGCAACATATTTCACATTATCAAATTAATTTCACACTGAAATAAATCTTGTTCTTCCTTTACTTGTTATAAATGCTGACATAGATTAAGCAACTATCTCTTTGAAAACTGTTGTCTTGAGAAAGAACTTTAACAATGTATTTGGTTTGCTCAGCTGTTAGTGGAATGATTTGTTTAAATTAAATGCATTGCTATTGCTTTTTTCCTTGTTCATTCTTATATTGATGTAGCTTATGAACATTTTGTATTGATTCAGAATATTATGTCTCATTTCAAGATTACAGACTATGTGACTCCCCCCCCCGCTCCCAAAATTGCTGGACACAAGTCCCATGAGGCTTAGCCAGTATTGCCAATGGCTAAGGACCACTGGAGTGGGATTTCCACAACATCTGGAAGACCTCACATTCCACAATTTATGTTTTATGATACAAACATCATGAGAAGGCTGAAGTTCTAAAAATCAACTATGAGATGTGTTTCACTGTGACTGCTCAAACAAACATGGCAACATTGCACTGGCTATGTGCAGTGTTCTCTATGGCAAACAATTCACATGAAGCAACTCATAATGCAGATCCAGAGGTCTTTCCAAACACATCAGTGCAAATCAAAGAAATTAAAAGGTGCAGGCACGCTAAACATGCAGGCACAAAATCTGCATGCTAATATCAAAAACACACGCAAACACACATACAAAACAATGTCATTCAGTTTGGCCATTTTTCTTTGATAATGTGATCAATGATCTATTAGAGAAGACTCTTCTTTAACCTATCTGGATTCCTTCAGCATGTTTTGGCATATAGGAACTAAGGGTCAAAGAAACACAAGTATAAAGTCAATGGGGCTCTGAAGTACTTAAGCCACACCTAGGAAGGTCAACAGGACTGCGGTGGCTTAGTGGTTAAGATGCTGCATGATGGAGTGAGCTCCTGTTGTCTGTCCCAGTTCCTGCCAACCCAGCAGTTTGAAAGTAAAACACTGCAAGTAGATAAATAGGTACCACTTGGGTGGGAAAGTAAACACCATTCATTGCACTCCGGTGTATAGGCATACCTGCCCTGCCACGTCTAAGGAAAAGTCTGCAGACATGAACAGCGCTGCCTCTTTGGCTGTAAAAAAGAAATGAGCACTTAACCCTAGAGTTGGATACAACTGGCTTTCAAGCAAGGACAATCTTTACCTTTACTAGCCAGGTCAATGGCTCAGACAAAAACAAAGATAAAGTTAACCCATCTGAATTACACTCTGATCTCTCACTTTCTTTCAGTTGAATATTCCGATGCAATAGTAAAAAAAAGCTGATTAAAAAACAAGTTTACCAGGATGTGAAGGCAATGGCGTAGTCGGTGCACTTGGTAATCGGACATTGCTCATTTTATTATTCAATTCTTCTTGCTCCAGTTCCTCTAATTCTGCCAGAAGCTCATCCTGAAAGCAAACATTTAGCAGGTAACTTTTCAAGCACACAAAATCAATTATACCAAGACAATTACATTAGAAAATCATTACGAAAAAGTGTGTTTGCCAATTGCAATGGAAAATGGCAAAAAGGCAAAAATGTTTCAGCAAGCTGCCAAAGAATCATATTCTTTGGGGCTTTCAACATGGCAGAAGTGACTTATATGAGAGCAATCAACTGGAAACATTACTGAGAATTAGTAACAGGGCTCAGAAGTAGATTCAAATATACTGATGAACTACCACTTTTACAAGAATAAGGGGATTAAAGTTGGTTGATTATAGGAGTTAGAAAGAGTAACTATATTACCTAAAATGGTCATCAAAATATACTCAGTTATTTCAATTTATTTATTAAAAATTGTGGGAACTGAGGAATTCTAATTACTATACTTCAAAATACATCTTTTTAGAACAATGCTAAAGAAGGACAATTTTCTTTGGTTGAGAGACTATGGTTGATAATGGTCAAGATGTTGTTGAGGATGGTGAAAAAATCTGCATGGTTCAGATATCAAAGAACAAGCCAATAAAATGGGGCTACTTGGATACAAGACAATTTTTCTGTGAATGCGGAGAAATTCAATGAATCTAGATGTATATGCATGCAATTTATGCCCTATCAGGAGCCCAAAAGAAGATTTTATAGATGGTTCAGATAATACTATTGAAGTAACCCACTTCAAAAAATAGCATATTTTTAAACATTCTATTTTGTTTAGAATTTGACTTATATATTTGTAACGTTAGACTAAAGGGAAAAAGTAGTGGACAAGAAGCAATTGCCAATCACAGCTTGGAAATAACTTCTTGGATGTAATATGCTAAGTTTAAAATCATTATTTTGTGTTAACAAGACGACAAGCAAACTGATGCTTCTAAAGGATAATTGCAGAATCCAACAGCTGATCTATGCTTACATAAGGGAAAATTTGTACGCCTTAGTGGCAAAAGGCCATTCCTTAATGAGGTACTGATTGTATTCCTGGTCATCTACCCAATGCTATAATGGAGTGCACACTGAAGAACATAACCAAACCTTATTAAAAAGAGGCAATATGCAGCTGAAATTTGCATCATTTCCCTTAGCACTAGCCTTTTTTCAAAAAAAGAAGTGACTGGAGCAGATCGCCTGCTTAAACATACACACACACACACACACACACACACACACACACACACACACACACACACACACACACACACACACACACACACACATTTTTTTAGTGAGAACCACTCTGGGCTCTGGGGCTATTAGCACCTTTTACCCATTCTGTTCCTATTCACCACAATACACAGCTAGAATCTTTAGAGCAGTGATTCACAATCTTTTCAAGCCGGGGACTGGGTCATGCTCTCTCACTCAGCTTTGAAGGCAAGAGGGCCATTTTGCCCTGCCTGGATGATTGGAGTGTCCCACTCCAATCATCCAGGCTTTAAAGGAGGTGGTCATTTTGTTCCTCAAATGTCCTTGGAGATGGGAAGGGCATATGAAATGGTACTGAGAGCCAGAGTCAGACCACAGGCCTTAAGTTGGAAACCCCGGCTTTAGAGCATAATTCACCAATTTACATTAGTGTATTTCTGAAAATAAGAGGACTACAGCATGGAAACAAAGCCACATTTTAAAAAGCCTCTATGAATCCGACTGGACAGGCAAATTAGTCAATTTTGAAATATTTGTCAGCTAGAGACACTACATTGACCTTGAAGGGAAAGGGAAAGACAATAATACATCCAGTTGTTATTTCATGTACAGTCAAACCTCACATAAAGAGCGCCTCACTTAGAGAGTAACTCGCTTAAAGAGTAGAATTTTCTCTGAATATTTGCTTCGCTTAACAAATAAAACCAACCAAAAACTCGCTTAACAAATAAATTGGGGTTTGCAATCCCCCCCCCCCAAAGTCACAATTGGTCACTTACAATGGTGTTTCGCTTAAAGAGCAAACTCACTTAAAGAACAATCCTGTGGAACGCATAATGCTCTTTAAGTGAGGTACAACTGTATTTATAGGGAATTTTGTTCTCTGAAAGTAGATTCATACATAATCATTTATTAAAAAATAATAATCCAATGAGCTACATTAGTGATGGGGTGGGGGTGGGGGTAATGTCTAGGAAGGCATCTCATATATGCTCCTGACAATTTTTCTCAGAATAATCTGAAATCTAACTTTCCTCCATTTAAACAGCTATTTTCATTGTCAGCTGGGAATCTGAGTGCATTTTAAAAAATGTCACATGTTTGAAAAATGTATCCTGTTTCCAAGAAGCATTGTTTAACAATATTTTACTATGCACAAAATAATTCTCTTATTTAGGCTGTATCTACTTTTATGTTCTCAGATCCTATTACCAACCTCGTCGAAGTCTTCACCCAGTTTTCTTGTAAGAGCTTCTGAGATTTCCTGTGCAACATCCTGTTGTTCATTGATGTCTTGGAGCATTTCATCGATTTTGTCCAAATCCCTGAGGAAACAAAAATGACATTTTAAAAAACCCCTTCCATACCACCCTTGAATATGTAAACTACCATAGTGGTATGTACACGTAAAAAGGCCAGAGTATCATACAGATTATGAACTACCAATAAATGCAGCATTAAATATTAGATGTTGTTGTTGTTATTATTATTATTATTATTATTATTATTATTATTATTATTATTATTATTATTATTATTATTATTATTATTATTATTATTATTATTATTATTATTATTATTATTATTTAAATTTAATACCCCGCCCCAATCGGGAGGACCTGACTCTGGGCGGCTTACATCCTGATAAAAACAGAAATAAAACCTAAACACTCAATATCAATAAAAGCGTCAAAATTAAAAAATCATCAGAGGTTAAAACCACACAGAACTACACACCAGTATTCCCACATTCCAACCCAGGGAGGCAGTCCTTATATAAGCCACTTGGTATGGGAACCCACGTTCCCAGGTCCCCAAACCTGTCCTGCCAGCCAGGTTTTCACGCCCTTCCGGAAGGGTAAGAGCTCTGTCTGAAGGCGCAGTTCAGTGGGCAGGAGGTTCCAGAGGGTCGGGGCGGACACGGAGAAGGCTCTCCTCCTAGTACAGGCGAGGCGCGCCTCTCTCGCCGAAGGAATAACAAGGGAGCCTCTCCGATCCGCCCTGGTGGGCCGGACAGATGTTCTTGGGGTGACGCGGTCTCTTAGGTATCCTGGCCCACTACCATATAGGGCTTTAAAGGTAATAACCAGCACCTTGAATTGCACCCGGAGACATACTGGCAACCAGTGCAGCTCCCGGAGCAGCGGCGAAGCATGAGCATAACGCCCACACCCCACCACTACCCGGGCCGCCGCATTCTGGACCAGCTGGAGTCTCCGGATGGTCATCAGGGGCAGCCCCATGTAGAGCGCGTTACAATAATCAAGTCTGGAGGTGACCAACACATGTGTGACCATAAGCAGGGCATCCCGGTCTAGGAGTGGGCGTAACTGGCGTATTACACGAAGTTGTGCAAAAGCCCTCCTGGCCACGGCTGCCACCTGCTCTTCGAACAGTAGCCGTGAGTCCAGGAGGACCCCCAGATTACGCACCGGGTCTGTTTGGGGCAAGACTGCCCCATCCAGAGCCAAAGGTGGCAGCTCCTGTGTTAACACAGGACCCCTTACCCACAGCCACTCAGTCTTGCCGGGATTCAGCTGTAGCCCGTTGTCCCCCATCCAGACCTTAAAGAAGTCCTCAGATGTTCAACGTGTGAAATAATAATGAAGGCCTAAATCCAATTGCTAGTCACAACAATAAACCTACTTAATCAATTCTTGGCTGAAATCCAGTGGTAAATTGCATTTAGAGTTGGCCCACGGAATCTGAAAATCTGGTAAGTCAACTCCTCTTTAAGTTTATTTATTTATGATTTATTTATTTAATCACATTTTTACTGCTGCCCTCTCGCTGAGGCGACTCAGGGCAGCTTACACATATAAGAACACCACAGTTAAAAACTCTACAGAACAATAGGATAAAAGATGTTAAAATATTAAATTGTTAAAAATTAACATTTTAAAATACCCTTCCCAGTGCCACCTCTTCAAATTTCTAAACCTAACACTAAAACACTGAAAGCTGGGAGCCCAGGTGGTACTCATATGAGCCAGCCAGGAGTGGCTATCTCCCAAGCCGCCGCCCCACATTGAATGAAGTTCCTTTCATTCAATAATTGCAATTTACTACTAGATTTCAATCCCTGAATGGTATGGCACTAGGTAAACAAATCCCTTTGATACAACAGATATATATTATGGTATTATTTTTTGCTGGCATTAGCAATGAGATATAGGCCAAGGTCTTCACCTCTGCATCTAGAAAGCATTGACTTAGGCACTGGATGAGCCTCTCTGATAAGAAATGCCATAAATGGGAGGGCAAAACCAGGACCTTCTTCCCATTAGTAAGCATCTTAATGCAAAAGGCTAGAATACTTGAAGGAAAACCTCCACAGAGAATTTCAGCGCATGGTCGGGAAAATGTGTTTATTTGTTTGGAAGTTTGGTGTATAAAATATTAGGGATGGGATGTTTGGATTTCCTGGACTACACATTCCACAATTTTCATTACAAACATCTGGGAGAAAGACCTCAAATAGAAGACTTTGAGGCTTAGCTTGGCCTAGCTTCCTGTTCAGAAAGAAAGCTCCGAGCAAGTACTGAACGAGGGACAGGAAATTTGGTAGCGATAAACTTCCAAGTTTTTCAGTTTAGGTCTTTTCTTCTAAATGAGCCAAATTTAGGTGTCTGTAAGTCAGGTAGCACACCCAACATGAGGAACTGTGGTATATACAGTCCAAGAAATCTAAAAAACCCATCCCTTTAAATTACATTGATGCCATATTTCATTAATATCATGCCACCAATTTAGTGGGAGGAGAAGGGAGAGAAATCAAATGGCATGAAACATCCTACACTGTATTTATAAATGTCTTCTTCTAAGAATATCTTATCTTATCAAGATGATGACATAGTGACCTGTTCAAAGGAGTTTGTCCCCTCAGCACAAGAGAGTTTTCCTTCCCTGAAGGGGATGCTGCTCATTTCTCCCTGTTAGTTTTAGTAAATAGAGTTAGAATATAAAACCTCTTCTCAGTGCTCAAATCTGAGTAGCCTCTGCATTGTATAAGGGAGGTCCCAATCACCCATTTGACATGTCTCAAAGGACCATGCCAAGATGGACCGGGGGGGGGGGGGTGTCAATAGCATTAGAGCAATTGCTTATTCCCTTTTGTTATATTTTATCATCTTGCATCTGTAACGACCACCTATGCAATAAACCTCCCAGGGTATCAGTGGCTTCTTATCTCCATCAGGATACAAAGAACAGAAGCCCATTCATTCAGTCTGGCTGGCCTCAAACAGAAAGTTCACGTGGAAACAGACATTGTTTCAACTTCCTGAGTCCCAGGCTTTAAAAAGAAACAAATCAACAACTAGTGGAGATTTTTTAATGAAATATAAATAAGATATGATTTTATTGTCAGATTTTAGTTATAATCCAACAACTGAAGTAATTTTTCTGTCGTCTTCAAAGGCAGACCACATACAATGGATTGCCAATGGGTCTGTTGCAAGTTTCCAGACCACAGGTTACAATCCCTCTCACTTACAAAAGGAACAGTTCAAAGTTTAAGCTTTGTAGAAACCATTCCTCATTTTACCAATGTAGAGGGACATACTTTGAACATTGGGATCTTAATGGAGTGGACATGCAGTATATTTGAAGAAAGTCCTCAGTCTAGATACCATATATTGCACTGAGCTGTCAATCAGGGCATACTAAATAGGGCTAATACATGACATTGAACATTGGGTATAAAATACAACAGGTAAAACAGTGCCTGATAATTGCATCCATAGCTGCAAACAAAACTTTACCACATTGTTAGGAGATCTAGCCAAAATAACTGTTAAAGCATGCATGTACACACAGAAGAAAGCACACGTCCCTCAAAAATGAACCATATTTTCTACAGACTGTTGTGAACAGTCTTTACCACTTACATATTTTCATGTACTTTTTTCATAGCTTGGGCAGCATAGCCCATATTCTTGAACACTTCTGTGTTAGTGTAAGAATTTTCAAGAGCTTCACGTTGGAATTCAATGGTGGAAAGTGTCCCATCAATTTGACTCAACTGCTTCTCGTATCTCTTTTTTCTTTTCAGTGCCTGTAGTGCAGCTGTTGAAAAAAACAGGGATGTTAATTATACAGCATTTCACAAAACAGCCTTTCCTAACCTGGCACCTTCCAGATGTATGGGGTAAGTAGCCATCACACACCACTGAGACAACCATTGGCCAGGCATGATTAGAACTGTATTCCAACACATCTGGAAGACATCATGGTGGCAAACATTATCAGAACACAATGTACTGCAGAGATAACTGGTTACATTAATACTTCATATCAAATAAATAAGAACACCAAATATGCAAGGAAGCAAATAAGACTAGACATTTGACAAAAGACAAAATAAGGAGACATCCATCCCGTTACAAAAAGTTTTTAGTTTACTTTCATTTTAGTTTTCTTAGTTTTTATGAGATAATAGAATTGTGGTTTGCAAAATTAAGGCTGCGAAATTCAATCAAATTTTAAAAAGTCAAGCTATGTGTTGGGTAATATTTGCAGAGTGGTTCAGATAGCAAGTACCCAAGGATTAAGACTGAATAATTTGAAATGCAAGCCCTCCTCGATTCCCTTTTTCTTTCTTCTTAATTCCTATTGAACAAATGCTCAGGTACAGCTTTAACAAAAGGAAAAAATAAAGTTTTCTTACAAGTCGTCTGTTCAAATAAAGGTGTCAGATAGATGGCAAAAATATAATACAGCAATCCATTACATCTTGGTTACAGGAAGAAAAAATCTCTCAGGCAAATAATGGCTGCAAGAAGGTACTGAGTTACTAGCTTTAGACACTGAGCTTGGAGACTGGAAGCTTGAGATTCGATACCTGAGTACTGCACGACAGGACATGAAAGGAGCCCCCTGAGCAGAATTTCCCCTGAGCAGAATTTCTCCAGCAAAAATCCTTTCAACCCAGAATAATTTCTGACACAAAATTTATTTTATTCGCTTTTTGAGACTAACACATTTTGAGACAGAAAGAGAACTAAACTGAATAACTTAACACTCAGACAGAATAGACAAAACTACACTAAACCTACAATACATCCAAATACAGTACAGAGCAGAAAGCAGTTACTTTTGGAGTGAAGAAAGATTTTGCTTGCTGATTGGCTGCTTAGATTCAAAGCAGGCAAAGACTACTGTATATTTATTAAATGCAGGCCCTTCCCGTCTCTATGTTACTATGTTTTTAAAAAAGCATGATGGGATTGCCTGCTGTAAACTCAACATATAGATTACCCTTTTGCCAGTCCTTAGAGATTCAACCCAGGATCCAGCGATCCTACTACAGGGTATGCATAATATATAATTTTGTGTCAGAAATTATATTGGGTTGAAAGGATTTTTGCAGAAGAAACTCTGCTCGGGGAACGGCCAAATGATGCTCCTTTCATATCCCCAAGAATTGGGAGAGAGACAGGTACTCAAACCGTAATACCGTACCCGGGTCTCAAACTGCCAACTTCCCAGCCTTTCAACTAACAAGTTGAGCTTTTTAACCCAGAGCCACTGCACTTCCTAGGATATGCAAGAAGCAGAGGAAGAACCTGCAAGCATGTGTTTTTCCTGAAAAACAGGACAAAACCAGTGGCATATGTGTGCTCAAGCCTTGGAGATTGTAGGACACACCAGAAGAGAGAGGGAGGAATTTATTTATCTCTGCCACCTGCTATGATATAGAGTAGACCATACTGCCAGTGACTCAATGCTGATCATCAGGTGGTGGTTAACTAACCTGAAAACCCTAAGGACTGATGGCCTTGGGTGGTGAAGTCCACAGGGAAGGGTGATAGTCCACAATTGGATTAAACCCACTTGAATCCATCTTGATGGAGGGCAGCAGCTTCATCAATCTGACCTGGGGCTGATGAGGACTTTATTTGCCAAAAGGGCTCAGGACCAGAATGTGATTCGCAAAACTGAATCAGTGACACACATGTCGCACACTGTGATGCGGAAGGCAAATGGAAGACTACTGCATTATATTATTACCAGAACAATCTTCATGGCTGATATCCATGATGATAGCCAATATTCAGAATCAGATACAGCACTTGAGGAAGAAGTTCCATCAGAGGGGAAAAGAGAAAGCAACACCTCAGAAAAAGAAAGTAGGGTATCAGACCAAACTTGAAGAGACACAGCAATGACTGATCAAGGATCAAGCCTTGATGAGGTAGCTGGAAAACTTACTGGAGCACTTGAAGAATTAGGACAGTATTACAACATCAACCCTTTGAAGCCTAATCCAAGCAAGACTCAGATGTATGCTTTCCACCTTCGAAACCAAGAGACAAGGGTTGAACTGCATGTTATGTGGCAAGGAAGTGATTACAGCATTGCCCAGCACCAAAATACCTTGGTGTAACACTTGGAAGGACACTCTCTTTTAAGCAGCACTGCCTGAATACCAAAGACAAAGTTAGTACAAGGAACAAAGTCATGAGGAAACACACAAACTATAAATGAGGAATCTCAGAAAACAAAGCAAAACAAAATAAAGTAAAATAAAAAACACAGTAGCACTTTAAAGACTAACTTCTATATTTTCACTGTTAGCTTTCGTGGATCAAATCCACTTCATCAGACAAGGAATGAAACTTACAGGCATGTTCTTTATATACCAAATACAAGGGTTGGTGTCAAGCAAGATGAGAGGCAAGCAAGCACAAGAATGCAGTATCACCCAGCCATTAGCAACAATAGATTATTCAGATAAATTCTGAACGACTCCCTTTCAGTCTCAAGATTGCTGAGTAAGCCCACTATGGTATCTGAGCAACTTGTGACCTGCATGTCAGGGGAAAAAAAACAAACTCCTGTACCTGATTTCTTTCTGTTTTACTAAAGAGAATTGGCAGGAAAGTTGTAATATAAAATCATATAGCAATCTCTGTATCAAATTTGATAATGTCCCAGAAACCCTTCACTAATATTTAGCCCCCTGTGATGAGTATCTAACAGATGGATGTATTTAATTTCTGCTGTCTCTCTTTCAATCCTAGTTTTGTAATTTCTCTGTTCCAGAACTGCAACTTTCAGGTCTTGGATAGAATGTCCAGTTAGATTGAAGTGGTTTGAGACAGGTTTCTCCGTGTTGCCATTCCGGTTATCTGATTTGTGTCCATTAATCCTTTTGCGTAAAGATTGTCCTGTTTGTCCTACATAAAGCACGGATGGACATTTCTGGCAAGAGATGGCATACATCACATTGGCAGAAGCACAAGTAAAACTGCCTTTAATGTTGTGTGTAGTGCCATTGGGTCCAGTAATACTGTTTCCAGAGCGAATGTGGGGGCATCTGGATTTGCAGCAGGGTCTAGTTCCCATATCTGAAAGGGAGTCTTTTAGAGTTTATCTGAATAATCTATTGTTGCTAATGGCTGGGTGATACTGCATTCTTGTGCTTGCTTGCCTCTCATCTTGCTTGACACCAACCCTTCTCCCGTCGACCACCTGAATTTGGTATATAAAGAACATGCCTGTAAGTTTAATTCCTTGTCTGATGAAGTGGACTTGATCCACGAAAGCTAACAGTGAAAATATAGCAGTTATTCTTTAAAGTGCTACTGTGTTTTTTATTTTACTTTGTTTTGTTTGTTTTGTTTTGTTTTCTGAGATGCCTGAACCACAGACTAACACAGCTACTATTCAAAAATATAAATGAGGAACTCAACCAAGTGTGGGGTGTGGGCCAGATGGTCAGCTCGGCTGAGCTGGCTCTTTTGACCCCCACCTCTCTCTCCCTGTTATCTTTTTAATTTTTTAATCTTTTTAACTTTTTAACCTTTTAATGTAATCAATGTGTTTTAATTGTGTTTTTAGCCTTGTAAGCTGCCCTGAGTCTTTTGATGAGGGCAGGATATAAATGTGATCATCATCATTATCATCATCATTATCATCATCATGAACAACAACAACAACAACAACAACAACAACAACAACAACAACAACAACAACAACAACAACAACAACAACAACAACAACAACAACAACATCCATCCATCCATCCATCCATCCATCCATCCACACTGCATACATCGGCTTTGGCCCTGAGCGTCTACGCAGAAGAGTTTGCTGCTCCAGTATGGAGTGTATCCACACATGCAAAATAAGTTGACATCACTGTTAATGAAGCCATGTGTATAGTGACAGGATGCCTCAAATCTACACTACTTGAGAAAATACACCCTCTTGTTGGTATCACTCCACCTAAAATCAGGAGAGAAGTAGCAGCAGATGATGAGAGAACTCAGCATGAGAATGACCCTCAACATCCTCTGAATGGATATGAGCCTCAAGTCTGCCAGCTCAGATCCAAGAAGAGCTTTATGTCAAGAACAAACATTCTTGAGAGTACACAAGAGCAAAACCAAATTAGTAGATGGAGGAAGGAGCTCACTGGGCAAGCAACAACATTAAAGAAGAATATAGCTGAGGAACTCAACCTCCCCTATGTCATTTGGAGGACTTTGAATAAGCTGAGGGTCAGGGTCCCTAAATGTAATAGCAACATGCTCAAGTGGGGGCTTCTAGCAGACAACAACTAGAAGACACTGTGAAGGTGACAAAAGACTCAGCTTAAAACCATTAGCCTCTCCTGTTACACACAACCAGTGATGGCAGGAGGTAAAGGATGTACTGTACTGTATTAAATGACATACAGGTTGTGCTTCAGTTTACAGTAGCCAAACTATGAAATGCATGTCAAAAACTACCTGGTCTTGCTTGTCTGGTGACAATATGTGCTCAGACCATGTTATGAAATACAGTACCTTGAGCATTTAGATGAAGTTGGTTATCATTATAAATCCATATACAGTAATACCTCAGATAACGATTGCCTTGGATAACGCTAAAATCGGATAACGCCAGGGAACTTGAGGCAAACATTTGTATAGTACAACGGTAAGATAACGTTGTGCGATGCAATTGTTTGCCTCATATTCCCCGATGTTGATTTCTGCCCCAAAGCCTGCAAGGCTAGACACCAGCCCTGCAGGCTTTGGGGCAGAGATCTACCGAGGCTTGGACCCCCGGTTTGGTTGGGGTGGGGTGGCTTGGGGTGGAAGGCACCTCCAGCCATCCCAATCCCAAAGTGGTCAACCCAGGCGGGCTACCACCTTTAAGATCGGGCTGGCTGGAGGTGCCTGACACCCCCAGCCAGCCCGATCTTAAAGGAGGCAGCCTGCCGAGGCTGCTTGCCCACCTGGGCTGCCTGCTTTGGGATCAGGATAGCTGGAGGTGCCTCCCCAAACAAACTGGATGCCCCTATGTTCCCTTTCCTCTTCCCTTTCCTCTTTTTTTTAACCGTTGTGCGATCAATGCATCACACTATGTTAAAAACCAGATAATGTTATGATTTGTGGAACCAAGTCATAATGTTATCCGAGGTACTAGTGTACTTAAGAAAGATGCCAATTCCTTCAATTTACTGTATATCCTGAACCATCAAGGCAATATACATACAGTAGTACCTCGCTTAAAGAGCTTAATGTGTTCCACAGGATTGCTCTTTAAGCGAGTTTGTGCTTTAAGTGAAACATCATTGTAAGTGACCAATTGTGACTTCGGGGGGCGGGGCGGGGCCCCCGAGTGTGAACCCTGATTTATTTGTTAAGCAAGTTTTTGGTTGGTTTTATTTGTTAAGTGAAGCGAACATTCAGAGAAAATTCTGCTCTTTAAGCATGTTTCATCAAGGACAAGTTATTGGAGCACTCAAGGTTACTCAAATTAGTTATTAGACTACAGTAGGACTGTAGATTGAGGAAAATAAAGACTGCTGAATATCCAATGATTTTATGTCGCTCTCAAGTTTCATAGCATTAAGCAAACTGGACAGTGAGTTTACATATTTCAAGTTAGTCAATAATTTATTTATTTGTCCAATAAATATTCGGCAAACATAATCTCCCCTCAGTGTTTCACAACGTTGGAGATGAACTTACTTCACACATATTCTGAAAGACTGGAAAAAGAAGATTTCCCCATTCCAAAGATTCAGAAAAAGAAGAGAGCCAGAAAGGAACCAGAGAGCAATCTGGGGAAAGAAAGGTAACAGCAAAGGTCATGACACAGTACAGATTTGCTTAAATATCCTTTACTTTAACAAAATAATGATTTAGAGTGACAGTTTGGAAAAAACAGTGTATTTTCTTGTACACAGATTGTCCATAGAGGCTAAAATCTATCCGTAAAATAATAAAGTCTACTAGAGGATTCCCACTGAAGCAATACTGTTGTTTTTAACAGAGAACTAACTCTCCAAATCTTCAATGATTCAATTGGCCTATTCTAGCAGTCATTTATTACATTAAGCAACAAGATTTCAGCCATAGTTATATACCAAATTAAGGAGAGAATATCCTTTGAAGAACATAAATGAAGTAAGCAAAAAAAAAACCCAACCTGTTAAGGCAGGGGTACTCAACCTTTTAAAGCCATGGTCCGGACCATGCCTCCTCTGACTGTTGGCAAACTGGACCACCCACCCACCCCAGCTGGCAGTGGGACCAAGCCGAGCCCACCCCACTCGACACACACACACACACACGACCAAGAAAACATCTGCAGTCACAGACAGTGCTGGCTCATTGGCTGTCAACGGTGATGAGCACTGCCCCCTAGAGTCAGATCGACTAGCTTTCAAGTAAGAGAGACCATTACCATTAGGCAGGCTGGAGCAACTACCTCTGAAAACAAGTGAGGTAGGGCAGAATTGCCCCTGATTGTTCCTCCTGAGCCCCACGACCATTTCTCTTTCTTGGAGGACAGAACTCTATGTACTAGGTCCTTATCCCCAAAATTAGCACAGGGACATCAAATGTGATAAGGTAACACTCTCTAGTTGTCAATACTGGCATATAGTTCAATTACCAGTAAGCTTCTACTTATGAAATGGAGTGTGGCTGTGCTCCATTTGGCATTTGGTTTGGGATGCAAAGTGTTTGAAGCTGACTTTGACTGTAGAAATAAATACATACATACAAGTTGCTCCTACTTGTAAAACTTTCTCAATGATTCCAGAAAAACAATCAAAGCTGTAAAACTCTCAGCAGAAACTTACTCCTGTACAGTGGTGGGCTGGCCCATCAGACTACCGAGTCTCAGCCCAGGGCACCCCCCAGTACCATGGCACCCCCCTTGGGTGCCAATCCAAAGAGCGGAGTAGAACTGCGATGCCCAGAATGATCAAGCAAATGATCAGGGCTCCATGTTCCTCTGTCTGCCTCCTCCTTCTTTGCTACCAAAGTTAAGGTTACAAAAACAGCCCTGTTGACATCCCTGTATCTGCTGTGGCTTGGAGGCTGCAATTCTGCCTTGTAAGCAAGAGGTTGTCGGTTCAGGTCAAACGCCCTAATCGCTCCCTGTCCAGCACCCTTTTAGCGAAGCCAGCTCACCCCTATTCCTGTATTCTTGAAATAATGGTGCAATATTTTTGCAGACAAAATTAAACTGTACAAGAGCACACAAACAAAATCTAAAATAAAATAAAACCTGTAAGAGCACAAAACAAGAAGGCAGCAACACAGAGTAACCTTTGCATAAAGGGTTTTAAAAGCACCAAAAGACTAACATGATTGTGATTTAAAAGTTTGAGAAATTGAAATTTTTAGTTTATCTTGGGTAGAAGACAGCATGACACAGATACCACGATAAACCATCCCAAAACCAAAGTGGAACCAGTGAAAATGCCATTTTCATTTCTCCAGTTGCCATCAAATGTACAGTACAGTACCTGGAAAAAGGACTCAGAAAATGACCTCAAGTTTCTTAAAGGTAGGTATCTTAATTGTTTGAATCCTTGCAGCCTAATGAAATTGAAATGAGTCATTTCACCATAAATTGCTACTTTTGGGAGGATGGGGGAAATGAACGCAAACAACACAGGCTACTGTTGAGGGAACTCCTTAATGCTATAGATGGCTAAGGAGTTGTTAACATGTGGATTGAATGGAACACAATACACACAGTAATGAATACAGTACATGCCTCTCCATTCAGTTGGTCATTTGTCATAGTTACAGAGATTTAAGACAACAAATCCACTACATTTCCTCAAGTATTGTTCTTTATACATACCTTCAAGTTTAAATATCAAAGTTAAAAGCAAACAACAACAACAACCAAAAACAGAAAGCAGAGGTGTTGTGTCCTAGTCCAGTGCTGGTGAACCTATGGCATGTGTGCCAGAGGTGGCACTAGAGCCTTCTCTGTGGGCACCCATGCAGTCAATCCAGCACAGAGTTTGCCCCAACCTCTGCCCAGAAGCCCAATGGGAGCACTTCCTCCCTCCCCCAGCACAGAGTTCACCCACCCCTTTGCCCAGCAACCCAATGGCAGCACTTCCTCCAGTGGTGGGCTGCTCCCAGTTTGGACCAGTTCACCCAAACCGGTAGCAGCAATCCGGAGGCGATCACCGAGGGGGGTAGTAAACCACCAGGTGACCGGTTTGGTCGCCTCTCCAGCCACCCTCCTTTCCCACCGAGGAAAGGCCACTGCCGCTGCTCCTCCAGGCACTGCGTCCTTTCTGGCAGCCCAAAATGGCTGCTCGGAAGTGTGCATGCGTCAAAACTCCATTTGACGCATATGCACTGAAAAATAGAAGTGTGCATGCATCAAATGGAGTTTTGACATATGCGCACTTCTGAACAGCCATTTTGGGCTGCCAGAAAGGGCGCAGTGCCTGGAGGAGCAGCGGCAGTGGCCTTTCCTCGGTGCACCGTCAGGCTGGGCCAGGCCGCGCCGCCAGGCTAGGCTGTGCTGCCGGGGCTGACCAGACCAGGCCAGGGTATGCCGCGCCGCCAGGCTGCCGTGCCACTTAGCCGCAGCACCGCTTTGCTGCCGTGCCACCGCCGCCGCGGAGCCGTTCCTGCCTGCCTGCCTGCTACTCCCCGACCCCAGGCCAGGTAAGTGACAGGTTTGTGTTTGAGTGTTTTATGTAGTTTGTTTTTATGTGTATTTAATGTATTTATGTATTATATGTATTTATTTTAATTTGTATTTTAATGTGTAGTTTTTATTTTTTTATTATTTTTTTACTTTGGCTCCGTCCACATCATGACATGATGTCATGCCATTGGCTCCACCCACGATGTCATGACATCGTGACATTGGCTCCACCCACAATATCAGCTCCACCCACGGTGTGGTAGTAAAAATTTTGACAGCCCACCACTGGTTTCCTCCCTTCTCCCAGCACAGAGTTCGCCCTGCCTCTGCCCAACAGCCCAATGGGAACATTTCCTTCCTCCCCTGTTGCTATGTTGGCACTTTGCAATAAATGAGTGGGTTTTGAGTTGCAGTTTGGACACTTGGTCTCTAAAAGGTTCACAATCACTCTCTTAGTCTATTTTCAAAGCAATGCAAAACTGTTTACATTGGGGTTGTTCTGCAACAATAGCAAAGTTTAACCTAACAGAATATTTTACAAGCAGATATGGCAGCCTTGTTATCACTGAGACAGCTACCTTGCAGCCTTTACAATTATTTGTCTATGGAACTCACTACCTTTTCAGAGCTCCATATCTGCATCTGACTTTTTCTGCCTGAATATAGGATAGGTGATACCTGCCTTAGCAATATGATGCAACACATCTGTGGAGAGGATGGTCTCTGGGTGTTAGAAGTAGGCAGGAAAGAGAAAGCAGGCTGATGGTGCAGTAGTTAAACTGTTGTTCTACAGCCAGAATGTTATGAGTTCAATTCTGATGGGGATCAAGGTTGATTCAGCCTTACATCCTCCCAAGGTCAGTAAAATGAGTACCCAGCATGTTGTGGACAAAATGTTAATTACTCTGCGAACTGCCCAGATAGTGCACCATGGCACTGGAAAATGCAATTCTTTTGTAATTAAAGGCACTCTCTTCCAAGTAAGAAATATACATGCTATTCATTAGTCTTCTTCCGTGGAAAAGACAGCAATGGTGAGGAGCAGAGGTTCACAACCTATGGCCTGTGGCATCATTTTATGTGGCCTGCTGCCACGGCCACCACTACCAGAAGTGGATACGTTCATGACAGCCGTAAATGCAACCACGGCTGTTGTAAATGAGCCGTAAATGCACCCTCAGCTGTCATAAATGTGTTTACAAAAGCCACGGATGCATTTTATGCTAGATTTTATGGCAAGGGGAACCACCAGTCCAGCCCGCTCAGCTATCTGAGGGGCCATGGTCCAGCCCACAGCATGAAAACATTGAGAACCTCCTGGTGTGGAGGTTGATGAGGAAAAAGATCAAAGGCAAAGCAATTAATCCATTTTATTTTATTGGTATGGACCCAATCCAAGCCCAACACACACACACACCTGCTACCAAACTTTTATACACCACAGCAAGTCCTATTATTTATAGACTTCCTAACCCAAACAAAAATTCGTATAGTCAAAGCAATGGTATTTCCGGTGGCAATGTATGGTTGTGAGAGCTGGACCATTAGGAAATCTGAGCACAGAAGAATAGATGCCTTTGAGATGTGGTGTTGGAGGGGAGTTTTGAGAGTCCCCTGGACAGCAAGGAGAACAAATAGGTCAATCTTAGAAGAAATTAACTCTGACTGCTTCTTAGAAGGTCAAATAGTGAAGATGAAGCTAAAGTACTTTGGACATCAAATGAGAAAAGAGGATTCACTTGAGAAGGCCTTGATACTGGGAAAGGTGGGAGGGGGCAAAAGAAGAAGGGGGTGGCCAAAAATGAGGTGGCTAAATGGTATTGTGGATGCAGTGGGCACAGAGCTGGGCGGGCTGAGGAGGATGGTGGAGAACAGAGGTGCCTGGCGGACAGTGGTCCATAGGGTCGCAAAGGGTCAGAATCGACTGTGTGACTGGACAACAAAAAAACCCAAACCTAGTACAGTAATACCTCAGATAACGTTTGCATCAGATAACGCTAAAACCGCATAACATTAAGCAATCAGGGGGGGGGATTGCATCGAGTAACGTTAAGATCCTATGGGATGCATCAGATAACAACCGCTAAAGCCTGTGTGGTTACAATGTATCTCTATGGAGCTTTAACGTTATCTGATGCATCCTATAGGATTTTAACATGCATCGGATAACACTAAAATTGGATAACACCAAGACTTGTGGAACCAGGATACCTAAGAGACCGCGTCACCCTAAGAACATCTGTCCGCCCCACCAGGACGGATCGGAGGGGCTCCCTTGTTGTTCCATCGGCTAGAGAGGCACACCAGCCCTTTGGAACCTCCTGCCAATCGAGCAGCGCCTACAGACAGAGCTCCTGCCCTTCCGGAAAGGTTTAAAAACCTGGCTGGCTAAGCAAGTGTGGGGACATAGGATCGTGGGATCTCATACAGGGTGGCTGATCTAGTGACAGCCACCCTTCGGTTCAATTTTTGGTGTGATTTTAATGCTTTTATGAATTTTTTAAAGTTTTAACATTGTTTTAAGATGACTATATTTGATCTGTAAGCCGCTCAGAGTCGGGCTTGCCCGATTGGAGCGGGGTAGCAAATACGAGTAATAAAATAATTAAATAAAAAACCAAATTTTAGCATTATCCGAGGTTTTACTGTATAGTCGTTACGCACTAATGACATAAACCAGGGAAAACAAATTGTATAATATTTTGCAATAAAAACACACCTCCACATTTTTGTTTTGAGAGTCCCCTGGACAGTGAGGAGAACAAATAGGTCAATCTTAGAAGAAATCAACCCTGACTGCTCCTTAGAAGGTCAAATAGTAAAGATGAAGCAAAGTACTTTGGACATCAAATGAGAAGAGAGGATTCGCTTGAGAAAGCCTTGATGCTGGGAAAGGTGGAGGTCAAAAGAAGAAGGGGACGGCCCAAAATGAGATGGCTAGATGGTATTGTAGACACAATGGGCACAAAGCTGAGTGAGTTGAGGAGGATGGTGGAAGACAGAAGTGCCTGGAGGACAGTGGTCCATGGGATCGCAAAGGGTCTGAATCGACTGTGCGACTGAACAACAACAACAAATTTTAAAAGCAAAGCTCCTTCCTAGAAGACTCAAAATCTTGGGATAATTTGTTTACTCAACATTCTGATTTACCCAGGTTTTGACACCTTATTTTTGTAAAGAGTCTGTCGGGCTTGTTCTGTGGTAACATGAAACTCTTACCTCATTGCCCAACTTCAAGTAGGAACACAGTCATAACATTTAAGTCATGCTCCAGGAATGCCAAGCATCCTGTTATGATGATCCTCATCATCATAAGACATGTACAACAGCAGTAACAGTGCATATGTCTTAAGTGTCTCTCACCAGTCACTTAGGCTGACTCTATCATTTCCTTGCATCTACTATCCCTACCTCACTATGTAGGTTTAAACAATGGCACTGCTATTTTGCCTGTGCACTTAAAGGGATACAACTAGTAGCCTGGAGTTTCATGCGGTCAGACAAGACCATAACTGCTTCCCCAACATGTTCCTCAGTCCTTCACTGTGGTTGAATTCCTTCTCCTGCCAATTATATCAATCATATAGATTGGTCATTTATCTGCTCTCAGCAGTGAGGAAAACATTGATCTGTATTTGCACTGCTGCCCTTGTGTCTGACTTATAATTTACATGCCATTAAGATAAGTTACTTCCAACTTAATGGAAAGCCTGATAGGTTTAGAAGTACAGTAAAACCTCGCATAAAGAGTGCCTCGCTTAGGGACTGACTCGCTTAAAGAGCAGGATTTTCTCTGGCTGGTCGCCTTGCTTAACAACTAAAACAAACCAAAAAACTCACTTAACAACTAAATCAGGGTTCGCAATCCCCACCACCACCACCACCAGAAGTCACAATTGGTCACTTACAATTGTGTTTCGCCTAAAAAGCAAACTTGCTTAAAGAGCAATCCCATGGAATGCATTATGCTCTTTAAGCAAAGTACCACTGTATGTGAGATACTTAGGGAAAGAGAGGTACAGTAGAACCCTGTATAATGAAAAAACTCAGTTCCATGGAGCTCTTCGCTATGTAGGTTTTATCGTTATGCGAAGCTAATGGGAGATGCCCCGGATAACGAACAAAAAATGTTCATTATCCAGGGTTCCCATTGACCAGGTATACCCCGGTTACCAAAAAACAAAAAACCACATAATGGGGGGAGGGATTCGTTATGTGGTGTATCACCATTGTCTAACAAATGCTTCGTTATGCGATTTTTTTGTTGTTGTTATACAAAGCGTTCGTTATGCGGGGTACCACTGTATTTCTTTTTTACTGCTGCCACACACACTGTTGAGTTTCAAAGGCCAAACAGGATTTGAAATCCAGATCTCCTGAGCAATACTCTAAGACTTCACCCACACTACATCACACTCTCTCTGACTTAAATATTACTCAAT
The DNA here is from genome assembly GCA_030440675.1 of Furcifer pardalis. Taxonomy (NCBI): domain Eukaryota; kingdom Metazoa; phylum Chordata; class Lepidosauria; order Squamata; family Chamaeleonidae; genus Furcifer; species Furcifer pardalis. The sequence continues at coordinate 77,378,410 of CP126891.1, forward strand.
GCAGTACAGTTGTACCTCGCTTAAAGAGCATAATGTGTTCTACAGGATTGCTCTTTAAGCGAGTTTGCTCTTTAAGCGAAACACCATTGTAAGTGACCAATTGTGAGGGGGATTGCGAATCCTGATTTATTTGTTAAGTAAGTTTTTGGTTGGTTTTATTTGTTAAGCGAAGCGAGCATTCAGAGAAAATTCTGCTCTTTAAGCGAGTTGTTCTTTAAGCGAGGCACTCTTTATGCGAGGTTTGACTATACTTAAAACAGGACATATTTTCCTCAGAAACATATTCCTGAACATGAAGATCAGCTAGATATTAGCAATGATTTAAGTAGTGACAAGGGACAACTATACATTTCCCTTTGACTGGATTATTTGGGGGAAAATGTTTCTAATATTTGGGGTTTTAATTATTTCGAATGTGTCTCTGTGTTATCTTGCCATGTATAGTAACTGCATTTTGGGAATGGTCTCTTAGCTATATTTAAAAAAAAAACATTTTAAATCCCCAGCAGGCACAACTATTTCTGCCATTTTCTTTATAGTTTCCCCACATTTTCGCAGTTCTTTGAAAGCTATATGCCAGGGTAGATACACTTGCAAGGCCTGATGGGAACTGCAGCCCAACATCTGGAGCCCCACCCCCAATTATCCCTTGCAATATATTTGTTCACTCTTCTGTGCCTACCTGGCAAGACAAGAATAGAGCAATCAGCACTACAGGTATCCCTTCCCTACAGGAGGACTAGCTATGTGTTACTATTACTACCTGATGGAGTAATTTACACAGTCATTCAAAAGGTGATGGGGAAGGGATAGGGATATCATGCAAAGCCTACTGGGATGGTGCGTGCCCTACCAACCCGAGCCAAGTGAACAAGACCTTCCTATTCCAATACTGTATTTGATCCATAGTCCCTGCCACAGCATGTTGAAACAAAATGAGGCTCATTGCAATAGAGTGTGGTTAACAACTGGATAATCCTCAACTGGGCCCAGGCTGGTTTGCTACACCTCTTTGATGCCAGTGGTAACTTTCCCAGAGTACAGTTCTTCTCCCTTTCAGCTAACCTCAGTGGGAGGGGTTCTGATTCTTTGCAGGAGGCCTGCAACAGATATTGATGATATGGAATACAATGAACACTAGTTCACTGTCATCTCATCTAGCTTGTTCCTCTGGCTAGGTGCTCTTTGCTTCTGCCTCCACCAGCATCTCTGTTATGTAGTAACTAGTTTCTTGGTGTTGCCTTCCTCAGCCTGGAGTTTCCTCTTCTTCTGCTCTCTCTCCTCCTAGTAAGAAGAGTGAGAAGGAAGGCAAGAGTGGTCTCCTTCATCCTGACAGACCTGGAGTTGGACCAGGACTCCTGTCCAGGAGGTCCTCCTTGAAGATTTACTCTAGGTCCCTGGGTGGCTCACATTCTTCTGAGAGTTCAACCTTAGTGACAACCTCGCAGATGAGTTCTGACTGAAAACCTATATTTTTATTGAAGCAGGAAGTCCAAAATTGTACTATGTCTGGATGGCTACAAAACCAGCTTCAAAAATAAGAGACAGACTCTAATATTGGTCCTTTAGGGCTCCTTTTTGTACAGCAGAGCTTTCCTTATCTATAGCAAACACACCAGTATTAATTTCCTCTACCCATTTCCTTTCAAAAATCCAATGTGACATCTCTAGACTAATAGCTTTATTTGAAAGTACACCAAGTATATTCCAAGATGCTGCTGTGGTTACGTGCCATCAAATCATCTCCAACTTATGGCAACACTATGAATGAAAGGCAACATTTCCAAAATGACTTGTCCTCAAAAGCCCTGCTCAGCTCTTGTAAACTCAAGTATGTGGCTTTCTCCATCTTGTATGTGGGCTTCCTCTTCTCCTGCTGCTTTCAGCCTTTCCCACCTCTATGGTCATTTCCAGAGAATCTTGCTTTTTCATGATGTGCCCAAAGTAGGACATCCTCAGTTTCATCATTTTTACCTCCATAGATAGTTCACACTTGATTTGCTCTAGGACCCATTTGTTTGTCTTTCTGATGATCCAGAATATCTTCAAAGTTTTCCTCTAGCAGCATATTTCAAATGAATCAATTGTTTCCTGATAGCTTTCATTACTATCCAGCTTTCACACCTTTACACAGAGATTAGGAATACAAAAGTTTGGATGATCTTGATGTCCAGTGACTACATCTTTATACAGTACTTGGTGATCTTTGCTAATTCCTTCATTGCTATCTTTCTGAATCTCAATCTTGATTTCTTGCCTGCAGTCTCCTTCTGAATTAATGATTGAACTAAGGTTCACAAAATCTTTAACAATTTCAATTTCCCTACTGTCAAAGTTGTGTACTTTACATTAGATTCATTAAATTAACATTAGATTCAGGAAGGAAGAATCTAACATTAGATTAACGTTGGGCTCAGAATCAGATTAATATTAAAGTCAGGAAGGAAGCCAAATAGTTGGGAGAAGAAAATCACTTCCCATCTTCTTTGCCTTCCTTTCCAACTACTCCCCAACCTTCCTGAATTTAATGTTAATCCAATGTACAGCGTGTCATGTGACTGGACTGTAAACATTTGGATGTCTAACTATTATTCATCAGTGGTGTTGACATAACACATTCTAATTCTTGTAGCAGAGCTTTGAAGTGTTTTAAAGATCCTCAAGGGAATTCTATTCACAAAAGAAAGTGAGTGAACGAGTACAGAGTTCTGTGGGATTTACTCTTAATAAATTTTGTGCATGATTGGAATAAATCTTTTAATTAGGGTACAGACAGCACCACTTGTGTTGTACTCAGTTTGAAAACTGAGCACTGTCACAAAACACAAAGCTATTCTTATAGTGTGCTATTATATATATAACAAGAACACACCTATGTGACTTCATGCAGCTATTTTTATTGGCCAGAAAAAGGGTGGGTCTACAGATGCAGGAAAGGGACTGGAATTGCAGCAGTCAAAGACCAGTATATAAAAATAACAAGAATGTTCTTCCTTTGGGCATAGCTACTTCTTCTTCCGTGTCTAGGTCAGACTTCAAACTGACAAAATGAAGGCACTTTAGGGTGAGCTCATTCTGCAGTTCCTTTTGCCTGACCTATTGTGAGAAAGAATAGCCAGCAACACAAGGCTGCTGTTATCAGGGTACACCCAATTGTGGTTCAAAAATACCACAATCATCGAGGAGGCTCTTTCTGACTCCATATAATGATACCCATTTTCATTCGAAAACATATTGCTGTAGGTTTTAGGTATAAATCTTAGAAAGGAGCCTATTGTGAAATGTTCTATTTAATATTAATGAATGACCTACCAAAAGCACAAAGTCTCCAAAAGTTAAAATATTTCATATTTTAAAAGTTGATTTAAAATATGACTTAACTACAGATAGATTTTAAAAGGCAAACATACCTGTACATAATATCTTAAACAAATCTGAAAGCCATTTCTACCTTAGACCTCAATTCATTTCAAATATTATGATGTACATTAAAAATCCAAAGCTTCTTCATGTATGAGGAAGTCTATACGAATAGAATTGAATTTTTCCTTTGTAAATGTATTCCTACAGGCAGCCTAATGTCAGTGCTAACAGAGGATCATAACAGGCAATGCTTCCTGCCCAAATGAGTCATAATGTATAATAATATTGGGGTGGAGGCGGGGGGGGGGGCAGGCAGGGTTGAATGTTTGTTTCTGAAGACCCTAATTGAAAAAGTATTTTTTGTGTATTACTACTGATGCATTAAACCAACCTGATCAACGCAATATACTTTCAACTAGGTATAAAGTTCACTGTATTGGCACTGTGATTAGGAAGGAAGATAGTGAAAAAGGAGTATGCAGCAAATATTTTAAGAGAGCTATCCTTGAAGAACTGGGTTCTCTTTTCTAGTGACTGCATATAAAGGTAATGCAAGTTGTAGAATTTGTAAGTTCTAGAAAGGCAATTCTGATAAATCATTAGGAAGAGCTTCCTGCCAATAAGATTTATTAATTGAGGAACATATTTTCTTGGATGGTAATGGACTCATCTCGGGTATTTCACCAGGTTGGTAATCTGTTAAGATGCTTTAAACATGGATTTTCTGCATTGGCATAGGCTTCAAATTAGAAAATCTCTTGCAACTCAACAGTTATGTGATTCTAAGATTTCAAGTAGTGGTGTTTCTGTGGCAAAAGCCTAAATTTCCACTCAGCTGAACAAGCAAAAGCACTGCCAAACACAGCAGAACTGATTTAATATGCTTTAAGGAACAGATACTTTCATTTCACATCGATCCGTCTAAGCTCAGTAGGGAAATGGTAGTAAACCATTTCTGAGAACTATCTAGAGAACACTGAAAAGGGTTTGTCATCTGTCACAATTGACTGACTGATGCATAATTATTGCTAGTTGGATAGACAGCAGTTTGGATATATGGCTGCAGAGCCAGAGTTTGGGAGTTCAATTCATCAATGTGCATCCTATGAATAAAGCCAGCTCATATAGTCTTGGGCAAGATACACAAACACAGGGCATCCCCAGAAGAAGAGAATGCTAAACCACCTCTGAGCACTCTCTAGCTAGTAAACCTAAAAATGGATTGCCACCAGTCAGAATTGATTTGATGGCTTGCAATTATAAGCACTGGCTGGATAGCTCATTACTTTAGATCAGGGGTGGCCAACCTTGGCGCTCAAGGTGTTCTTGGACATCAATTACCAGAAGTCCAAGTCAGCACACTAGTTGATCAGGGTTACTGGGAATTGAAGTTCAAGAGCACCTGGGACACCAAGGTTGGCCATCCCCGCTTTAGATATCTGGCTGCAGAAACAGAGCTTCGGAGTTTGATTCCTCACTGTGCTTCCTAGAAGAGCCTGTGTAGCCTTGAGCAGGATGCACAGTCCCAGGGTGCCCCCAGAAGGGAATCATAAACCACTTCTGTGTATTCTCTTCCTAGAAATTTTTGGAAAGGACTACCATAAAGTAGAATTGACTTGATGGCACATATGTGCACACACACTAGTGCAGCGAATGGTGTTCAAATGGGATTTAGGGTTGTTATATTATGTGCCATAAAGTCAGACCAATTTACAGTGACCCAAAGAAGACTTTCTAGGTGAGATAAAAGAGGGGTAGTTTACCTGTTTGCTTGTTTGTTTGTTTAATTCAATTCAATTTGTATAGCCATCCCAATCAACATGCCCCTGGACGGCAGTTCCATTTTTTTCCACTTAGTTTCCATGGCCATGTGGGGAATTAAACCTAAAACTCCTGAGTCCACTCCATCTTGAATCACTTCATCCATTATACAACACTGGGCATCTACAGGATTCAGGACCTGGCTTCAGGTGGGGGGTTGGTAGCAGTAAAATACTCCTTGAAAATCTCACATACTTTTGGAAGCAACAATACAGTGTGTAACCCTATATGGTCATTAACTGCCTAAATGCACTTTGGGGGAAGTTGTCCAACGTGACTGAGGGGATCCAAGCCAAATTGTTTCTCTTATAATCCATTTTACCAATATCTGAGCTATACTTGTGGTAAATGTTATAGTGTTATCAACCACGTGTGGGGTTTTATTTTGTTTGTGTTCAGGTCAAATTTTAAACTGCCACAATGAAGTCACCTTCTTGGCTTTGTCAGTGGCCAAACTTAAATCCTCATGGGTACATGTTTCCAGTAGTAATTGGCAGACTAGCAAACCATGTACAGTAAAACCTCATATAACACTAAAACCTGGTTCCACAAGTCTTGGTGTTATATGATTTTTAGTGTTATCTGATCCTCTATGGGATCCATAGAGATACATTGTAACCACACTGGCTTTAGCGGTTGTTATCTGAAGCATCCCATAGGATCTTAATGTTATCTGATGCAATTCTTCCCCCCAGATTCCTTAATGTTATGCGATTTTAGTGTTATTCGATACTAATGTTATATGAGGTATTACTGTATTTATAAAGCCACAAGATAAATAAATACTGAAGTTCGTTCTGTGGGAATATAAACACTAGGAATGGCAGATTCCTGTGAATGTCAAGATCATGCACCCTGACTTTTCTTCATTTGGAATACCTACAACTCCTTTCAAGGTGAAAAATAAAGCGTCCCACAGAACTTACAAAAACCTGAAAGCAAATTCTAAACCATGTTTAAAAGTGCAGCAGTATACAGTCAGAGCACAAACTACAGAACAAGCACTAATTAAATCCCAAATGACAGAGGCACATCTGAACAGGCTGAAGGTTGGAGTCCCTAAATGCAAGACCAACATGCTCAAGTGGGGGTGCTGGCGGAAAATAACACGCTGCGTGAACATGGAAACACACAGAATCCGGCTCATTTACTGGTCTGCCAATCACTACCAGAAACATGTACCAATGAAGATTTAATTTGGGCCAACGACAAAGGCAAGAAAGTGGCTTCATTTTGACAGTCCAACGTTTGATCTGGGCAAGAAAGAAAGAAGAAATGGCCAAGCTGAAACTACTTCCACAGAATATATAATCAAATCCATCTTTATTATGGTCCAAGACCAGTATAGTACAACAAAAATACCAGAAGCTGAACTATAACAAGAGACAGAAGTTAAAATGAGAATACTACTTGAAATATATTTTTAAAAAGAACACAGAATATGAACTTTGTATCAACTGAAAGGAGGCTTTGTCTCTTCACTTCCCACGCAACAGTTGTGTCTCTTAAGAGCAGCAAATAGGCCTAAACCCCTAAAAAGCCAGGTGCTGGGGGTTAAAGGTTGAACATGGGTATGTGCTCTTTACACCAGGGGTGCCCAAACTACGGCCCAGGGCCTGGATCTGGCCCGAACACCCTCATTGCTCCCGGAAGAGGAATTAAAACACGCCCGTACAGGAGCATTTTACTTGCACTTCCAGAGACAACGAGCTTTAGACGCTCAGAGGTATGGTCGCCTCCCACCCAGGTGAACTCCGTGACAGCCAGACTCCCCCAGGGTGTGTGTGTGTGTGTGTGTGTGTGAAACCTACTGGCAATGGAGGCCCAGACTCCCCCGTGTGTGTGTGTGTGTGTGTGTGTGTGTGTGTGTGTGTGTGTGTGTGTGTGTGTGAAACCTACTGCCAATGGAGGCCGGATCCGACCTGGCGCTCACCTCGCTTGTCTTTGGTGCCATGTCGCCTGGCCAAAGCCAACTCCTTCTCGATCCTGGCCTCCAGATACTCCTGTTTCTTGGTCAGCATCTCCTCCGTCCCCCGGAGCCGGGCTAAAGCCTCCTGCGGAGAGGGCCCCGCTTTGCTTTTCCCCTTGGGACCCCCTCCGCCCTTGAAAAACTTCTGGAGTTTACTCATCCTGACGCCAGGGAGCGGCGGCGGAGACGGAGAGACGCTTCAGTCCAGGCTGCCCGGAGCTCCAGGCAGGCCAGCCGTCCGGCCAAGCCCAGGCGCCGACACCAGCCTCGGGTCCTTCGTCGCCGCACTTCCCTCTCCGGGCTCAACCGCAAGAGGGAAGCGGCGGCTGCATTTCCTCGCTCCGTCCGTCCGGGGCAGTGGAGACCCGCCTGGGGAAGGGAAGGGAGTCACGTGACCGAGGCGCACCTGCTGCAGGTGTTTCCACCTGGCGCGGCGCCCTGCCTCTCTCAGGTGACGTCCGCAGCCGCGCAGCAGACCGGACGCGCGCGGTGAAAGAAAATCCCGCAGGCTGGGCGCTCCTAGATAGAGGCCGGCTGTGCACAATAGCTGATAGATAGACTTCCATGCCGCCCTCAATAGCGCTTAGAAGTAGTGCACTCTCTGGGCGGTTCACAAGGTAATTAGCATTTTTGGGACTGCGGTGGCTCAAGTAGTGGCTAAGACGCTGACTGGAAAGCGGGAGGTCAGCAGTTCCCTCGTACTGCAGGACGGAATGAGCTCCCGTCGTCTGTGCCAGCTCCTGCCAACCTAGCAGTTCGAACGCAATAAATTGCAAGTAGATAAATAGAGACCACTTCGGTAAGAAAGGGAAACAGCTTTCCGTGCGCTCCAATGCCTCTATCTAGGCATGCCTGCCACATGACCACGGAAACGTCTTTAGAATCAGACAGCGCTGTTTCAGCTTTGAAACAGAGATGAGCACTGAATCCTAGAGTCAGATATGACTGGCTTTCAAGCAAGGGAAACCTATACCTTTAGTGCTCTCTCCAGGCGGTTCACAAGGTAATTAGCATTTGGGGGGGGGGCAACATGGTTGGGTGCTCATTTGGCTGGCCTGGGAAGGATGGAAGCTGAGTCAACCTTGTGTACCATGAGGATCGAACTCACAATGTCAGTAGTTGTGGCTGCAGTACAGCAATTGAGAGCCGCAGTGGTTTGGTGGTTAAGATGCTGAGCTCGACGACTGGAAGGTCAGCAGTTCGAGACCTAAGTGTTGAGCAGCGGAGTGAACTCCCATCATCTGTCCCAGTCCTGCTGGCCTAGCAGTTCGGAAAAAAAAGAAATTGCAAGTAGATAAATAGGTACCACTTTGGCAGGAAAGGTAACGGCGTTCCATGAGCTCTAGTGTCTCATCATGCCTGCCACATGACCATGGAAGCATCTGAAGGTGCAGACAGCCAGGGCTGTAGCCAGGATTCTAGATGGGGGGGGGGGTGTTGTTCAGGAAGGGCAAAAATATTTCAGGAGGGGCAACAATGTCACACTCACATATATAACATTGGCATCACAGAGTGGAGTGCCGCCCCCGCTGCCGCCGCCCCCCCCCCCCATGGGACCCCTGGCTATGGCCCTACAGACAGCACTGGGTCTTTGGCTGTAAACGAGATGAGTAATGTACCCTAGAATCAGACACCACTGGCTATCAAGCAAGGGAGACCTTTACTTTTTACAGCAATTTAACCACTGCAATACCAGGGCTACTTGGTGGCACTTTTGCTATGCTCTCTGCACATGCTTAGAAGCACACTTGCATTTTTTCCCTCCTCATGTTCCTGTGGGTGGTGTAATGGTTAGAATGAGGGACTAGGTCTTAAGAGAACTTAAGAAACCCCAGGGAGGGGGTGAAACTGGCAAAACATTCCTTAAAAGTCTAACTTGCTTTGATAGCCCTGTTAGGGTCACTGTATGTCAGTCCTGGCTTGGGCAGCACATAAGACACACAAAGTTCCAAGTGCTCTGAAAAGCAAGAGTGAAACATCAGACTAGCTATTATTTCCATTTACACACCTTGTCAGTTGTGAAGATGCTCAGTGTGGTCCCCATTTTCTGCCTTCCTGCCACCAGAGACTCATTGCATTAGGACAGGCGTTCCAAATTTTTCATGCCACAGGTCAGATCACACACAGTCAGCTGAACAGGCTGGTCACATGGTTGCTCCCACTGTAAACGCTGCCATAACACATTTACAACAGCCATAGGTGCATTTATGGCGTTTACGGCAGTCGTGAGCACATTTACACATGGACAGGTTGTTTTACGGCTGTCGTAAACGCTTTTGGTAGTGGTGAGGGTGGCAGCGAGCCACATGAAATGGTGCCACAGGCTGGGTCCTGCCCATGGGCCATAGGTTGACCACCCCCACATTAGGAAATATCTGAATAGACTATAAAGAGAAACCCAAAACTGCAGTCTAGTATGGTTGGTTTCACTTGAAATACCTGGTTTATACGAAGCGAGCTGTATGAAATGGATCGGTAGCAATGAAGGAATTAGAAGATATTATCAAGTGTAAAGATATGGCATTGGAGACCAAGAGCAAAAGCATCCACACTCTTAAATTCCCAATCACCATGTATGGGTGTGAAGGATGAACAGTAAAGAAAGCTGACAGGAATAAAACATTGATTTGTTTGAAATATGGTGCTGGAGGACAGCTCTGCTGACACCATGGACTGCTGGAAAGATAAATAAGCAGATCAAAGAGCAGATCAAACCTGAACAGTCTCCGGAGGCAAGTATGATGAAAAAGGCTGTTATATTTTGAGTACATCATGAGAAGACAATATCAAAGAAGACCAATGCAAGATGGATTGACACATGCCCCACAGGGGGAAATTTGTTTTTTTTTCCTTCTCTTCTGCTGCTGCTGAAAACTTTCCTGAGAATATAATCCAGTGGTCTTTCATCTTTTCACACTGTGACACCCATACAACTGATCCAGTTCTGTGAGTCACTTTCTGGTCCTGAGCCCTTTTGGCACACAAAGTCCTCAGGCCAGTATTGATGAAGCTGCTGCCCTCCATCAAGATGGAGTCAAGTGGGATTTTATCCACTTGGGGACCATCACCCTTCCCTGTGGACTTTGCCACCCAAGGCCATTAGTCCTCAGAGTTGTCAGGTTAACCGCCTCCCGACATTTGGCATTGTGCCGCTGGTAGTATGGTCTACTCTGTTACCATACCAAGATAATCTGGCCGGACATTTGATTTTTAAGGCAGGCAATTCGAGAATGAGTTATTAACAGTGAATGGCCTTTTAGGCTTCCTCCATGTGAATACTTTTTGAATAATAAGAATTATATGTCACAGGAGTTGGAGCATCAGGATTTTAGAGATGCATAGGTGGGACATGGCCAAAAATAGGTTGTGAACCACTGGTCTAAAGGAAGCTACAGGTATATAAGTATGCAAGAGGTTAGCAGGGCTGGTGAGGACTGAACATTTTAAAGATTGCTCATTCACAGGGTCACCATAAGTCAGAGATCCACTTCTTCTTCCATGTCTAGGCCAGACCTGAAACTGCCAAAATGAAGACACTTTTTGGTGAGTTCATTCTGCAGTTCCTTTAGTTTTTTTCACTCTGTCATTGCTTCTCCCCAGAGATGATACCTGGAAAAGCTCAGGAATTGCTCAAAAGCCAGTTGTATCCAACTCTAGGGTTCAGTGATAATCTGTTTATAGACAAAGAACCAGTGATGGGATGTAACAGGTTCTCACCAGTTCTCCAGAACCGGTAGTAACTTTCCCCAGTCTCCCAGAGAACCGATAGCAGCTTTTGGGGGGAACCACCTTCGGGGCTTACCTTTACACTGGTTACCCACTGCGCATGTGCACCAAGCACTTAGTGTGCATGCACACCTACAGTGCTTGGTGCGTATGCATGGCCTCCTTGCTGTCCCCCAAGTGGGGAGGAGGAAGAGAAGCTGCTAGCCTGAAGCTCCCTATAGTCTGCTCCCCAGGGTAAGTGACTCACCTTTGGATGTGGTGTGTCTGTGTGTATTTTAATGTGTATTTAATACCTTTACCTATATTGACATACCACCACAGTTCCTAAAAAGGCCTGGCACCCAGCAGGCCTGGCTTGGGGTTTTTAAGCAAAGTCTTGGAGTTACCTCATCAATAAGCTACACCTGTGCTATTCCAATTGCTATTCCAATTGGAGACGGGTTTGTGTTTGGGGTGGGTGGGTAGGTGCGTGGCTGTATTTTAATGTAATTTTTATTTTATTAATTTATTTATTTATGGGTTTGTGTTGTGGGTGGGTGGGTTGAGGGGGGGTGTGCGCACACATATTTTTATTTTATTTTATTGTTTTATTATTTTTAATTTCTTTGGCCCCGCCCATGATGTCATGACATCATGATGTTAGCTCCTCCCACACTGTGATGACATCACGGTGGGGTAGTAAAAAATTTGACATCCCACCACTGCAAAGAACCATCGGTGTTTGCATCTGCTTCTGCGGACATGACTAAACACCAGAGTGCACGGAACGCCACTTATCTTCCCATATATCCACTTGCAATTTCTTGCTTTCAAACTGCTAGTTGGCAGGAGCTGGGACAGAGACGGGAGCTCACTCCGTCGTGCAGTACTCGGGAATTGAACTCCGACATTCCCAGTCAACAAGTTCAGTGTCTTAACCACTTGAGCCACCGCAATCCTTTTAAAGAAATTATTCTTGATTCTTAATACCCCAATCCGAAATTGCTTAACCCCGCCTCTCTGGGTGACGTCACAATAGCCCAGCCTTTGGGATTCGCCTGTTTATGTAGAGAAATCGGGTAGGAAAGATGGAAGCGGTGTGCGCATGCGTCTTGCAAAATCATGGCGGAATTGGAAGTTGGGAAGCACTGCCAGGCGGAGCGTTGTGGGCAGCTTGGTAAGAGCTGGTAGGAGGAGGGAGGCAAAAAGTGTGGCAAGGGCAGTGGAAGAAGGCTACCGGGTAGGGGGGGTGTAAATATCCGTGCTTCTTGATCAGGTGCCTCCAAGGGTGGAAACACCCCCCTGGCTCTCAGCTGTTGGTCTTGCCCCTCATGGCAAGATGGGTCAAATGGGTACCGGAAGTGTAGGCTAATGTGTCCGTTACCTATTTTTCTAGTCTCTGAACTCTTTCCGACGGCGATCATTAAAAAGGGGGCGTGGCTCTTAGGAGTGGGCGGTGACTGAGTTGCTAGGTGGTCCACCTGTTCTGTCAAGTCAAGGAGGTGTTTGTTGTCATTGAAAGAGAAAGACCTTCTCGTGGGCTGGTTAATCTGTTTTTTTAAAATCCACCTGTAGAAGTGATATCTACCTATTTCAGGTTTAGAAATGATATATCTAAATCAGGGGTGCCCAAACTTTTGGGGGCTGTGGGCTGGTTACGTGGTTCAGGAAGCTGGTCACACTTTGGCCCATGGGCTGGATCCGGCCCCTAACACCAATTCATCCGGCCCACGAAGCCCTCATTGTTCCCGGGAGCAGAAGTAAAACACACCATACAGGTTTACTTCCACTTCCAGGAGCAATGAGGGCTTTATGGGCCGGATGAATTGGTGCTGGGGTCCGGATCCAGCCCGCAGGCCATAGTTTGGGCACCCCGATCTAAATGAATGCATGCATGAATGGGTAAAGGGTTTCAGGACTAGTCATACTGTCAGATGCTCTGCATTCTCTTTCAAGAGTATGTTGAGGGTGACCAACTGAAAAAAGAAAGCAGTGTTCCCACAATTTAGATAGCAAGAGCAATTACACTTATATACCGCCCCATAGTGTGTAGTGCACTTTCTGGACAGTGCACAAGTGAATTAGCATTTTTGCCCCCAACATGCTGGGTACTCATTTTACTGACCTCAAAGGGATTAACTCAGTGAGTTGGATATCTGGCTTTGGAGTCAAGAGGTTGAAAATTCAGTTCCTCGCTATGCTTCCTAAAAGACTGACGTGACGGCATAGAATTACTGTATTATTATTGATGTGGCGTAACATATACGGTGGAGCTCAGAAGATGTGAGTTCAAGTCTCTTTCGCTACAAAAATTCAACAGGGTTGCCCTGGTACAATCATATTTTAAATAGCTTATATTTTCTCAAAAACCCAGTTAAGGTTACCATACATTAGTTGTAATTTGATAACACAAAACAGCAAGTAATATTTAAATTTTAAAATGTTGATTTTAAAACAAACAAAAGTGAACAAAAACTCAAAAGTGAACACACAGCATCAAAAATTGATGACTAATTGAAACTTTGCAGGGAGGGGGGATTTTTTTTTAATTATTGGAGTTATATCATGGAACATGACACGAAGAAAAGTACAGCATCCAATTCCTTGTTTTATTCTTTTTACAATTAGTGAATAAGGCCTCTTTGAAAGTCTTAAATCAGTCATGATACAGAAGTTAAGTATTCTTTAAGTATTTTTGTTATTGCTGTGGTTTGCATTGTATTACAACTACACAGATGGGGAACATTGATATGAAAATAGGGAAATTTATTTTTACCTTGGGTGTGAACATCATTCTAATATGTCAATGGATACTCTCTGCACTTTTAGATTTTCTACCTTTTGTCTGTGATGGCTGTTCAGGGGTGTTTTGGTAAGGAATTCTTATTTAATATATGTACTGTATTTTACAATCAGGTTTTTTCTAGTGGTAATATTAATTGTAATATTAATTATAATATTAATGTTAATGAATACACATGTAAATGTAGATAGATGTGGAATGGAGAGAAGGATAAAATAGAAGGGAGATAAACAGATTAAATAAAAGGAAACATCCATGTTTCTTGCACATATGGCAATTGCTTAATTTAAGGTGAGCCTCACAATATTAGTCATACCTGCCACATGACCACAAAAACATCTTCAAATGCAGACAGTGCTGGTTCTTTGGCTGTAAACAGAGATGAACACTGACCCCTAGATAAGACTGGATTTCAAGCAAGGGCGACCTTTACTTTACACAAAATTAATTTAGCCATCTTTTCCATTTTAATCCTAATTCTTTTCTAAACTAATGAGATATGCTATTTTTGTTTTTATGTAACTAAGTCTTCAGCATAGAAGTCGGGATGCTCATAGTTGTTCTGAGGTAAGTTGATAACTGGTACCTAATCTGTCTCCTTTAATACTTTGCTTCAGCCAGTGTTGATAGCAATTCTCTTAGTTTCCTTTAGAACTATTTCACAAGGAAGATTTAACAGAGTTTTTTTTAGGCAATCCAAATTATCATCCCAATTTTTCTATCAAAGAGCACTTGAAAATAAGTGACCCTTTCAATCAACACGCACTGTTCTTTTTATGGGATAGTACAGAAAATTCAGTCTGAGCTGATTGTTTGTTATTACAGAAACCATTTCCACATATGCCTAGGGCAGTGATGGCAAACCTTAGCACCCTGTGTGTTCTTAAACTTCAATTCCCAGAAGCCCTGATCAGTAGGATTGTTGACTTGGGCTTCTGAAGTCCAAGAATACCTGGAGTGCCAAAGTTCGCCACCAATAGCCTAGAGGAAAGTGCTACCATTGTAAATTTGTGATAATTTCCCACCACCTTATAGAACAGGATGGGAAACTTGTGGTCCTTCCAGTGGACTTGTAGCACAAACCTGCTCAACACAGCCAAAGACAAACTGAGATGACAGTAGGTCATTGCTAAACCTGGTTTAAATCCAAATTCATTACAGCTGAGGGAATTTGGAAATGACTTGGGACTGTTCTTTCCATGTAAGATCCAGTGGGGTGTAGTGGATAGAATGTTGTACTAGGACTCAGGACACTATAGTTCAAGTCCACACTCAGCTATGGAAATTCACCGGGGTGTGGAACAGATAAAATTACTCCTTAAATTCATTAGAAACCTTAGTAGAGATACCATAAATCAGAACTGACTTGGTAGCATGTACAACAGAATACACCTTCCTTTGACCTAACATTGTGCTATAATTTTGGCTTTTCCCCTGGCCCAGATAGGATTTGGATATGCACAACTCAGTTCTTCCCTCAACCTGTTTCTTCCATGTCTCTTTTTCAGGTCTTCTGCCAGCAGATCTTAGCAAGCAGAATAATCCTAATGTCAGAAATCTAGCTCACTGAGCTCAGCTGGCAGAAGGGCATTTTTGTCAGCAGGAGAAGCTTATGCCTGTTCCAATGTCAGTACAGCTGGTATGTCTTTGAGTTAGGATTACATTGTCCAAGCCCCCAACCAGAATTGCCAATGATGAGTTATAATAATTCTGTAACGCACTATATTTAGGTAGTTTGTTATAGAACATATGCCACATACTGCTACCCACCTCCTTTTTGCACAAAGTCCTTTATGGGAACTATGTTTTTAAGGGTTTGCTTGCATATATGAACTATACCTTTAAAAGTCATGTTGCATGAGTGGTACAATATTAATTTAGCTCAGAAGGGTAGATCATAGAATAATTGAGTTGGAAGAGGCCTGTGAGACCATCGAATCCAATATCCTGCTTATTGCAGAATGAAAATGGACAGTCAACAGTAGTATTGTCTAGGAGTCACACAATCCCAGTTCTTACATTGTCTCAATTACTTTCAATTAATGTTTTGCAATAAATCCTTAGCTGAAATCCAGTAGTAAATTGTGATTAGAGTAGGCCCCTTGGAGGAGGGCACTTATGGAGGAGTTCATCAAGTCCTCACTGATTCAGTGAAACTACTCTAATTATGACTTACTCGTAGATTTCAGCCAAAGATTGGGTTTGTCCTACTAAAAAAAATGAATTGAAAAGCAGGGCTTTATGGAATCGCAAAACTGTAGAGTTAAAAGAGCCCCCAAGGATTGCTGATGGTTGGGATGATTGAAAAAAAAAATGCCAGGTTTAAACATCACATAACATACCACTTCAGAATGTTTATGTAGCAGACATTTTTGTACACATATTTATCTATTTATTTTTTTTGAATTTAACTTAGGCAAATCTGAAAAGTGAGGATGTGAAACCAGATCATCACAAATCTTTCTTGTGCTCTTATAAAGGCTGTGAAGGAAGAGAAGTTGTACCTGTGTTATGTGCTTACTGTGAAAAACATTTTTGCTTAAGGCAAGTAAAATTATGAGTTTGAACAGTCTCACTGGGGCCATTGCATTACCTTGCAAGATACCTGATTAAAAAAATATCTGTTATTTCAAGGCATCGCCATCAGTCTGACCATGAGTGTGAGAAACTGGAAATCCCTAAACCTCGCATGGCTGCTACCCAGCAACTTATCAAAGACATTGTAGGTGAGTATCGTAAGATTATATTAAATGCCATTTCTTTAGTAGTACAGTTTGGGACTGGCCAGTAGAATAGCTAGAATATTGGCATTAATGTTAAAAATCTAGGTTCTATATCATGACAATTGCAGCCTATGAATTGTGACTCTACTTACATCACAATATTGTAATGTTTTCTTGGATGTTAACTGCCAGTGAGTGCAGTTAGCTTTATTCTGAGTTATGTGAATACATAATTGCAAATGACCAGGACTAAAGTTGCAATCTTTTATGTGAACTTATTGGACCTTCTGACTTGTAGAAGATTGTACCATAAGGTCTGTGGAGTTCTGTTGTATCCTGAGTTCTGTTGCCCTGATAGGCTTCTATCATAATTAATAGAAGTATAGTCTTAAATCTATTCCTCCAAGTCTTCCCATATGGAAGATTTGTGCAAGTGTATAGGGCACTATTCCCAATGCACAAGTTTCTCAGCATTTTGAAAGTGTGCACTGGAGCCCATTTTGTTCTTTAGTAAAATGAGAACTCATTCCTGTTACAGTGAGCATGCTTATCTCTCACAGAATCTAAGAAAGAAGTCACAGTGG
This sequence comes from Furcifer pardalis, assembly GCA_030440675.1. Lineage (NCBI taxonomy): Eukaryota > Metazoa > Chordata > Lepidosauria > Squamata > Chamaeleonidae > Furcifer > Furcifer pardalis. Next base: position 77,395,378 of record CP126891.1, read on the forward strand.
GCAAAAGATGCAGAGGAGCCAAGAACAGTGAAACCGCAGCCAAGGTGGCTCTGATGAAACTTAAAATGCACGCTCGTGGGGATACATCTGTGCCACAGGTAAATCATACTTACTTTACTGACATCAAAACACCATACAATTTTGTATTTACTGCCTTCTTTAGTTAAAAAGTCAGTCTTGTATGTCTACTATTACATTTTAATAAGGTTTTTTCAGATAAGGGTTGGGTGCTACCTGTCCAGAGGCAGAGTGAAAGTAGGCAATATTGGAAATTGGTATACACTAGTACCCCGGATAACGTTGAGACTTGGTTCCACAAGTCTCGTCGTTATCCGATTTTTAACGTTGTGCGATGCATTGATCACACAACGTTAAAAAAAGCCCTGTTTCCCTGGAGGCTGCAGCAAGCCAGAATGTCGGGATTCGAACCCTGACGTTTTGGCTTGCTGCACTGGCTGAGAACGTTGGGGAAGCCCAGAAACAGCTTGGATCGTGTCCCCTGTCTGCTCCAGAGAGATCAGAGGACCTGATCTACAGCTGCAGGGTGGCTGGGGAAGCTGACGGGGACTCCCTGTCGGCTTTCCTAGCCACCCGCCCTTGCCTCTGCAGCTGTTGGGTGGCTGGGGAAGCCGACAGGGGAGACCCCCGTCAGCTTTCCAGCCTCCCCACCCCTGCCTCCGTAGCTGCAGGGTGGCTGGGAAGCTGAACAGAGAACCCCGTTCAGCTTTCCAGCCCGCCTGCAGCTAAGAACGACTGTATCGGATAACGCTAAAAATCGCGTTATTCGATACAAGATTTTTCCGAAAATCTTGTAACGTTATGCGGTTTTAGCGCTATCCGGTACTAGCGTTATCCGGGGTATTACTGTATGTGGAACGAGGCCTGCAGTGACTTGGTGGTTAAGCCACTGAGCTTGTCAACTAAAGTTCAAAACCTGAGCACTGTGCAACAGAGTGAGTTCTTGTCATCTGTCCCAGCTCTTGCCAACCTAGCCATTCGAAAGCAAGAAATTGCAATTAGATAAATAGATACTCCTTCGGTGGGAAGGTAACAGTTTCCCGTGCACTCCAGTGTCTAATCATACCTGCCACATGTTCATGGAAACATCTGCAGACATATACAGCTCTTTGACTGTAAATGGAGATGAGCACCAAACCCTAGAGTTTGATATGACTAGCTTTCAAGCAAGGGCAACCTTTACCTTCTGTTTAACATAGAGATGCAGATATCTTTACTGCATTGCTTGTTACATTAGTTTCTGTTGGACTGATTTTCTGTTAAAATTCCACTGGTACTTTGGATGATGTTCATAGAAGCATCTTGAGACCAAAAGTGGAATGATGGGAAATATTTGACCTATAAAGGAGTAAATCACCTAAATAATGAGTGGGAGGTAGAGGGACTAAAAATGATAGAGAAATTATTTCAAAACAGGACAGAAAAAGCATTGCAAAACTGAAGCAACACTTCTGGGCGGGTTATCTATTTTTTATATATATAATCTCTCTTTTGGAGGAGTTACATTAATTTAAAAGATGCACCCAAGAACTGACATGCTAACATTTTTCTGTTGCAGGCAGAAAGAATCTATTTCCAAGTATTTTTGCCTAAAGGATGGAAGGAGAAAAGCAAACCCATGTTCTTTTGTAGCAGCTGGAGTATTGGCAGAGTTGTAGATGCTGCAGCTTCCTTGGTTAATCTTAAAAATGACAACAACAGAAGCACAGCAAAGGTAAGTAAATTGAAGAAGACTATTTTTGTGTTCTAATATCACTGGTGGCAGAGTGGTTAAACCAGGGGTTCTCATCCTGCAGTCTGTGGGCAGATGCAGCCCACGGCACCATTTTGTGTGGTCCCCCACTGCCTCCACCACACCAGGAAGTGCCATGTGGTGGAGGAAAAGTAAAATGGCTGTCTGGCCCCTGAAGCTGTCTGAGGGAGTGTGAACCGGCCGCCGGCTTTAAAAGGTTGAGAACTTCTGGGTTACACTGCTGTACTGCAACCAAAAGGTTTGAGTTCGATCCTGACCAGGGCTCAAGGTTGACTCAGCCTACCAACTTCCGGGGTTGGTAAAATGAGTACCCAGCATGTTGGGGTCAAAATGCTAATTAACTTGTGAAGCACCCAGAGAGTGCACTAAGCGCTATGTTTTTCTCCTCCCTTACTTTTTCAGAAGTTAAGACTTTGCCATGCAGCATCTGGAGAAGCCTGGCCCTTGGATCACAGCCTAGGGTCTTGGATAAACTCTGAAGAATCTCCACTATATAATGGCAGCAATGTAATCTTAGAATACCTTGATAATGGTGTTCATTTTTTAGAAGATGCAAATAAATATCTGGATTAATTCTGCAAAAGCCTGTCCAAGTCATTATCACATTAAACACAAGATAAAATTTGCTTTGCTTTTGGGTTCCTTTATATAAATACATTCTGTGCACTTTTCTTACTAGCATGAAATCAGGACATATACAGATCATTCCATTCGATGTAGACTGAGAAATTTTTCATAGAAAAACGGCTTGATCCTATGGAAACTATATCTCCACCACCCCACAAACCCCTAGTCTGAGCTGACAGCTATAAATATCTTTTGTCACAAGCATTTATTCTGATCAACCTGTAGGCTGAAGTTCAGTAGCCACTAACAATAACTTGAGCAATCAATTTGACATTAGGACATAATATCTACTTGCCCTGAACTGAGGGTGTATTCTGTGCATTCTCTACCTAGAAAATCCTAAAAATGACCCCCTAAGTCCGAAGTGACTTGATGGTGTACAATTATTACTATTTTGCAACATATCTTAAAACAGAGGTTTTAGCGAAGGAAATATAACTTTTGACCCAGATGTAACAAGCTTTAGAAAAGAAATGCATGGTGGTGCTGGTCAAAAACTGAAAACTCATCTGTGTTACATGCTTTGTCAGTGGTCCTCCCCGATTATATGAAGCTGCCACAGGTAATAGAGGTAGAGAGAGGTATGTACTCTACACACTACTATGCTTTTTTGCTAGAGGATACATTTGCAGCTACTTCAATGATATTCTGAGATATAACAAATACTTGGATTAAAATAAAGAATTGAGATTATGTATGTAACCTTCATGGTTGTGTCTCTACCATAAGAGATCAGCAGATGTGGTTCAGCTGAAAATATTTTTAGTGCATTATGTGAAATATATGTAAGTCACTCTGCTGCCATAGTTGATCTTTCTCTTATCAACAAAAAAATTCCCGATGATGATGGCATGAAAATAACCGTTAATTATCCCAACTAACACTGGTAGATTCAGAATGATAACCCAGTTAAATCTATGAGGATAGGTAAATGGTGTGCACTCTAGCTTCTCTTCCTACTGCAGCATTGCTTTACATGCCAGAAATCTTTGAAGCAAAGCTAAAACTAAGTGGGTGGGATTAATATTGCCAATTAATTGCCAATATTAATGAAGTGAATTTACTCTTGGCACTGCTTTCAGCTTTACAAGCAAAATCCTATTTCATTTCAAATTATATTATTGCCATATGCATGCTAAAATGTTTTGAATACATGGTCTTGGACCTAGACATTACTTCTTTCGTGTCTAGGCCATACAGGGAACTACCAAAATGAAGGCAACTTTTGGTGAATTCATTGTGCAGTTCCTTTTGCCTGACCTACTGTGAGAAAAATTAGCAACACCAAGTTGCCATTACCAGCCTCCTGGTTAATTAAGTAAATAAGTAAATATTCTGTCTCCCTTTTAATATTTAATTTGTAACCTTTTAAATTTCTAATTCTTGTTGGTTTTAGTTTTAATGGGTTTTTAAAAAGAGTATTTTATGATGTTGAAGTTTTTATATGTTATTATTTTGAACTTCTGTATATTGATTGTTATGTGAGCCACCCTGAGTTGGGTTTCCTGAGTGGGCAGCATATAAATACGAAAATTAAATTAATTACCAGAGTATGCCCGATTGTGGTTCAAAAATACCACAATCTTCGAGGAGGCTTTTTTTTTGTGTACCCTAACTTTATACTATAAAACCATTTTAAAATGTATGATGGGGCATTGGCTAGTAATAGTATATTCATTCAAGAGCAATAAAATGTAGAAGGGAAAGCCCCAAAATTTGTACTCTGCTGGCCATAAAGAATAAAAGAATGGTAGTATGGTTGTGAGAGTTGGACCATAAGGAAAGCTGAGCACAGAAGGATATATGCCTTTGAAATGTGCTGTTGGAGAACACTTTTGAGAGTACCCTGGACAGCAAGGAGAACAAATAGGTCGATTTTAGAAGAAATCAAACTTGGCTGCTCCTTAGAAGGTCAAATAGTGAAGATGAAGTACTTTGGACATCAAATGAGAAGAGAGGATTCACTTGAGAAAGCCTTGATGCTGGGAAAGGTGGAGGGCAAAAGAAGAAGGGGCCGGCCAAAAATGAGATGGCTAGGTGGTACTGTAGACACAATGGGGACAGAGCTGGGCAGGCTGAGGAGGATGGAGGGCAGAGGTGCCTGGAAGGTGGTGGTCCATGGGGTTGCAAAGGGTCAGAATCAACTGTGCGACTGAACAATAAAAGTTAGGTCCCCCTGACTGATTATTACTTTTGGTTATCCCTGCTACAAATTCTGACGTGTGGTGTGTCTCGTTCTGCCTTTGTTTCCTGTTACAAAACGCTGAAGGTGTTCCTATTTCCAGGTTCGTTTTTAGTTTTTTTCTATAATTCCCAGAGTCCCCAGCGAGACTGATTGTGGAATTCTGGTAAGGTAAAGGTAAAAGGTTTCCCTTGCTCGAAAGCCAGTCGTATCCGACTCTAGGGGTCAGTGCTCATCTCTGTTTCTAAGCCGAAGAGCCAGCGCTGTCTGCTTCTGCAGACATTTCCATGGTCATGTGGCAAGCATGACTAGACACCGGAGCGCATGGAATGCTGTTACCTTCCCACCGAAGTGGTCCCCTATTTATCTACTTGCAATTTCTTGCTTTCGAACTGCTAGGTTGGTAGGAGCTGGGACAGAGCTGGGAGCTCATTTTCCATCCTGCAGTACTCGGGAATCGAACTGCTGACCTTCCGCCTCCCAGTCAGCGTCTTAGTGACTTGAGCCACTGCAGTGCCCTTGGAATTCTGGTAGTTGTAGTTTTTAAAAAAAAAAACTCGTGAGACACTCCCAAGAACTCTTAGAAGAGGCGTTCTCGGCGACGAGCCTCCTCCTGCCCCGCCCCCAAAGAACATCATAACGCGTGAGAGCCAATCCGATGCGCCGGCTGGGTGTAGCGCGAGACGGCTTTTTCCTCCTCCTCGGTTTCCCCACCTTCTCCCACGTGACCACGGAATTAGCTGCTGCCCCGGAGGAGAGTTTCGAGGCACGTTGGCGCCTGCGCAGTGCAGTCCGTTGAAGTCACAGAGCCCGTCCAAGGGACCGGGTTTTGCCAGTCTTTTATCTGGAGTAGCTGCACCGGTTTGACTTCTTAACGGTAAGCCCCGGCTTGTGCCTTCATGCTTGCTTATCGTGTCTGATCTACCTTCTTTTGTGAATTTCCAGTTATTTTGTTTCTCCCCGCCCGTTCCTGGCTTTTAACAGGTGCGCGGGAGTAAACTCTGCCTACCCTAACCTTTTGAAATTGCTATTACTAGTCGTGCATATTATTTTTGGCTCAGGTTAACCCTGGGACTGGCCCTCTTCACCAGAAATATCCATGCTCTGCATCAGGCCCGTGCCCCACAGAATGGAAACATCCAAGAAACAATGTAGCGGTGCAAGCTAATATTGCAAAACAACATGCAGTATTTGATTGCATGGAAAAAAAGCACATTTCCTGGTGCTGAAGTGTTCCTTGAAAATCACATGGATCTAAAAGTACAGTAATACCTCATATAACATTAGTATCGAATAACACGAAAATCGCATAACATTAAGGAATCTGGGGGGAAGAATTGCATCAGATAACATTAAGATCCTATGGGATGCTTCAGATAACAACCGCTAAAGCCTGTGTGGTTACAATGTATCTCTATGGATCCCATAGGATTTTAACATGCATCAGATAACACTAAAAATCATATAACACCAAGACTTGTGGAACCAGGTTTTAGTGTTATATGAGGTTTTACTTGTATAGGACTTCAGCCATTCTTGTGAGACAAGGAGACACGCTTGCTCTTTGAGGTGTCATTCTAATAATCCACATATAAACCAGAATTAAAGAATTGGTTTTCCTCACTATGTGAAACTCACTTCAACTATGCAAGATCACTGCAAAATATAGAATTTACTAGGATTGCAACAGAGATTACAAGAAATCCCAAAATCAGCTATGCATCTTCATAGTACTCCCAGTGAGATCACAGATTGCTTCTACAGCCCCTAGTGCAGTGTTTCCCAAATGCTGGTGTTTGGACTTCAATTCCCAGAAGCCTAAGTCATTTCCCCAAAGCACTGATCAGCCAATGTACCGACTTAGGCTTCTGGGAATTGAAGTCCACCTGTGGGCTGTGTACCCCTTGTTGGGAACCACTGCCCTAGTGCAATTTATACTAATCTAGAATCAAGCAACAGTTAGGACAGAATACGGAAGGACAGAGTGGTCTGGAATAGGAAAAGGAGCAAGACAAGGCTGCATTTTGTCACCCTGCTTATTCAACTTATACACAGAGCACATAATGCACAATCCAGGGATGGAGGAATCACAATTTGGGATCAAAATTGCTGGGAGAAACATCAACAATTTGAGATATGCAGATGATACCATCCTAATGAGGAGGACTTAAAAGCTCCTGATTAGGTTGAAAGAAGAAAGTGCAAAAGTTGGCTTGAGACTCAATATAAAGAAAACCAACTTTACTGAAAGGGAAGTCGCATTCACTTTTTTGCATCGCAACATATGTATAAAAGTACATAGAATAAACCGATAGTTGCAAGTCAAGAAATATGGAAAGCAGTGAGCATTTAGTAAATACTACATTTTTTAAATCATAGCAACTCTTTCATATCATATGCTCTTAACATGGATAACCTGGTGAAATATGCTCTTTTGCTTAGATAAATATGGCGGATCCTTGGAAAGAATGCATGGACTATTCAATTACTTTAGCAAAAAAAGCTGGAGAGGTATGTATACTTCAACTTTTATTATTATCTTATTCCGATCAGGCATGTTTGCCTCGTAGTGCTATCTAGTGCCTAACCAGTATGAAGAGATGAAATAATTTAAAACAATGGAAAGGGAGTGTGTACAATACAAAATTGTTCATCTATGCAGACGACACAACGATGATCATTCAGGGATCAAGCTTTGATGAGGTAGCTGGAAAACTTACTGGAGCACTTGAAGAATTAAGGACAGTATTACAACATCAACCATTTGAAGCCATTTCAAGCAAGACTCAAGTGTGTGCTTTCCAACTTCGAAACTGAGAGGCAAGGGTTGAGTTGAATGTTACATGGCAAGGAAACCAATTACAGCATTGTTCAGCTCAGCATCAAAATACCTCGGTGTGACGCCTGACAGGACACTTTCTTTTAAGCAGAACTGCCTGAATACCAAAGCCAGAGATAGCCAACAGACAGGGATGAGGAATAGCTGCCATCGGCACCCTCCTGGCCTTGTCTGTGGCCGGAGGGTTGAAAGGACGCTGCAGTCACGGGGGCTGCTGAGGACATCGCCGCCTTCCTTGGCCCCCACCAACGGCTGGGGATGAGGAGCGGCTGCTGTGGCCACTCCTGGCCCCACCTGCTGCTGGATGGTAGAGAGGACATTGCAGCCACGCTGTGTTGTTATGGATTTGTTGGGTGAATGTTGTGGACTTTTAAATGACTGTTTTTCCTTGCAATGTTTGATGCCTAGCGATACTGTATTTATATTTTATATTGTAACATGAGATGTTTTATGGTGTATGTAAGCCGCCCAGAGTCGCACCAATCGAGTGGGTGGCATACAAAACCAATAAATAATAATAATAGTTCAAGGAACAACATCATCAGGAAACTCGCAAACTATAAATGGGGAACTCAACCATCCATGCTGTGTACATCAGCTTTGGCCCTGAGCATCTCCAGAACAGAGCATGCTGCTGCAGTATGATGTGCATCCACACATGCAAAAGAAGTTGACATCGCTGTTAATGAAGCCATGTGTATAGTGACAGGATGCCTCAAACCTACACCCATTTGAGAAAATATACCCTTTTGTTGATATTGCTCCACTTAAGACCAGAAGAGAAGTAGCAGTGGACTCTGAGAGAACTAGGCAAGAAAATGACCCTCAACACCCTATGAATGGATATGAGCCTCAAGCCTGCCGGCTCAGATCCCGGAGGAGCTTTATGGCAAGAACAAACATTCTTGAGGGTACACAAGAGGAAAACCAAATTAGAAGATGGAGGAAGGAGTTCATTGGGCAAGGAATATTATTAAAGGAGGATATAACTGAAGATCTCAACCTCCCCTGTGTCACCTGGAGGATCCTGAATAGGCTGGGGGTTGGAGTCCCAAAGGCAAGATTAAATATGGTTTATTGGCTTTGTAAGGAAGTGTAAAAAATAATATCAAAAATTTTGATTTTGTCAGCATTCACATTTGCTTTTTTTTTATCAGCCAGCTGTGGCACATAGACAGAGCTTCTAGATGTTTGGATGGGCAGTTCTGCTTCTGGCAGGACTTATTGATAATGAATAACAGTGTTTATTCAAATCTGCATTAGATAGTAAAGTGTCATGGGAATCTTTTATAATAGTGCTTCCCTGCTGCTGCTGCTTTTTCCTCCCAAGAAGAAACATTTTAATTAAATAGTATGCTTCACTTTTTAATTTATTTTTTAAAGTTCTGTTAATTCACATTTAAAAACAATTCATATACAGAATTTTTATTACAGGCAATCCGGGAGGCTTTGACAAAGGAGGTAGCAATCATGATTAAAAGCTCTCCAGCAGATCTAGTGACAATCACTGATCAAAAAGTAGAAGAAATGATTATCTCTTCTTTAAAAGAAAAATATCCATCTCACAGGTACATCATATATTAGTACTCTATTATGGTGAGGAGAAATTGGATCTAAAACACAAGTACTCAATCTTTTGTTCTTGATGGCTCAAAATTAAGCAAAAAAGAGAATGCTTTTTAAATCTTGGTTTTTATATGCTTGCATTTGTCCAGAAAAATATTCATTGCTTCATTTAACTTTCAGTTAGGGAGGGGAGAAAGGAGCTGACTGGTTCATAGTCTTGCCACATTACCTGGGATCAGTTTGGCCCAGTTGGCCATGAGGAAGTGGACAGGCTCCTTGGATCTTTCTGCACCACTGCCTGTGGGTTAGATCCTTGCCCTGCCTTGTTAGTTAAAATGACCATGGCAGTGACAGGAGGTTGGGTCAAAGCGATGGTTAATGCATCATGGGGGGGGGTGCTTCTTGCACCTCTGAAACATGCCTTGGTGTGCCCCCTCCTGAAGAAGCCATCACTTGACCCAACAGTATTGGCCAATTTCCGGCAAGTCTCCAACCTCTCCTTTTTACGGAGGGTAATGGAGAAGGCAGTAGCGTGGCAGTTACAGGGTGTTCGGGATGAAGCAGATTATTTGTACCAGTTTCAGTCAGGATTCAAGACCAGATATGGTACCGAGACTGCATTGGTCGCGCTGATGGATGATCTCTGGCGTAAGTGGGATGGAGGTAACCTATCCATTCTTGTTCTTCTTGACTTCTCAGTGGCCTTCAATACCATCGACCATGGTATCCTTCTGGAGTGGCTCTGAGGATTAGGGATCCAGGGCACTGTGTGGTCCTGGTTCTCCTCATTTCTGAGGGGCTGTACCCAGTCCGGGGGGGGGGGGGAGAGATCCTGTCCTAGGCTCCTCCAATACAGGGTGCCACAGGGCCTGGTGCTCTCACTTCCTATTCAACATATACATGAAGCCGCTGGGGGAGATCATCTGTTCCCACAGGGTGAAGTATCATCAATATGCAGATGATACACAACTGTACATCTCAGCCCATGGTGATCCCAGGGATGCAGTAGAAGTCCTATCCAGGTGTCTGAAGGCTGTTAGGGTCTGGATGGAGGACAACAGGTTACAGTTGAATCCCGGCAAGACTGAGTGGCTGTGAGTTGGGGGCCCAGTGTTATCCTGGGAGTTACCATCTTTGGTTCTGGATGGGGTTCTTCTGCCTCAGACAGAACCAATCCACAACTTGAGGGTCTTCCTTGACTCACGACTCCTGCTCAATGAGCAGGTGGCAGTTATGACCAGGAGGGCTTTTGTGCAACTTTGCGTAATTCGCCAGTTCTGCCCACTCCTGGACCAGGACTCCTTGCTCATGGTCACATATGCGCTGGTCACCTCCAGACTAGACTACTGCAATGCGCTCTACATGGGGCTGCCCTTGATAACCACTCGGAGGCTGCAACTGGTGCAGAATGCAGTTGCCCACATGGTGACGGGGTGTGGACTTTATGCCCACGCCTCTCCCCTGCTGTGGGAGCTGCATTGGCTGCCAGTGTGCCTCTGAGTGCAATTCAAGGTGCTGGTAATGACCTTTAAAGCCTTACATGGTAGTGGACCAGGGTACTTAAGAGACTGCTTCACCCCAAGGACATCAACCTGTCCCATCAGATAGGAGGGGCTCCCTAAGAGTTCCATCTCTGTTTCTACTTTCATCTACAAAGGTCCTAATGGCAAATCTGAGTTTCTCTTCAAGTACTTGTCAGACATCTGTCACACCACAATGCTTCTTTAGTTGGTGGACTAGTGTCTTCTTTTCAAGTCCTGATTGGTTATCTAGCTGTCCATTATATATATCTTTTGTAGCAAATTATTCATGTACTGTACCATAGCAGGAACTGTTTCACCCAATTATTGCATAATTATCAAGATGGCTTTGAAATATGCAATTGAAGAATGACAATGAAAAGTGGCTGGTAGCTAGCGTGGACCCATTAGGGGTGATGGTAGGTATTTGAGAGGCATCCTCTACCGGGGCTAATAAGCAGAGGGACTGTGATCCCCTAATGTTTTGCTATTCCCGTGGAGCTTAGCAAACTCCGCCTATGTGCATACTTTTAATAGCTGTCTGCAAAAAATTGTTTTGGCAAGGAACAAGTGAGGTTCCTGGAACGCCTCTAAGAAGTTTGAGTGGCTACAACTACTGTACCAGAATTCTAACTATGTGAATTTCTGCTGGGAAAAAATCCCATGACTAATAGTTTCTATCTGACAAAAAGATGGCATTTCCTCCTATTCTTTATGTAGACTATGATTGGACTGGCACCCAAATCATGCTTTGGTGCAAAATATTGGAGAGCAATTTCCATACGACCCGAGGGGCAGACGCATCACTTAAGAGATGAGAAGCAGACTGCAACGTGCATACAGCTCTGTCCTCTTAAGATTTTGCCACCATTCCATGTACTTTACAATCTGTCTCACTTTAACTAAAGATAGAGCTGGCCCTGTCATCTATATAGAACTCCGTGTTTGGAGGTAGAATGACACTGAATATCTGTTGCTTGGTGGAGAACATTCTGTTTTATTCACATGCTTCTTGTAGCCTTTCTTCAGGTAAGCCCATGTGATTCAGCCACAGGACCATACCTGCCAAGTCCAGAACACTTAAATAAATGCACCCTTTAGTCTAGTTGACAAGATGGTGTATATTTATGCCTTCCCAGGGTTTAAAGCAGGGCTGAGAAATCGCTGGTCTTGCCTGTGTTGATAATCTGCTACTACAATTGTCCTTCAACAGTGATCAGGCTGCATGGAACCGATGGGAATTGGAGTAAAAAAATATGTGAAGGACAAAATGTTACCCAGGAATGGTTTACAGTTAAATGAGTCTTAAAAATTGGGGATAGTCAAGAAATTATTTGTTGGAGTTGTAGTTTTTTAAGTTGTGATAGTTTAAAAACTATATGTATCTAATATAAATAGCACACATGCTCTTAACTGCAAAAACATATTTTTTCAATCTAGCTTCATTGGGGAAGAATCTGTTGCAGCTGGTGCAGGGAGTACCTTGACGGATAATCCCACTTGGATTATTGATCCTATTGATGGAACTACTAACTTTGTACATAAGTATGATATTTTTAACTTTCTCTTCATTACTAAATAAGGTGGGAGAACCATTTTTAATGCCTTATTTGTCTAGGACAGAAGTAAAACTTTTGATCTGCTATGGTAATAGAGTAGCCACTACTGCCAGCAACTCCTTGCCCAGTGTCAAGCGGTGGTTAACTAACCTGACAACCTTGAGGACTAACAGCCTTTAGTGTCAAAGTCCACAGGGAAGGGTGATGGTCCCTAAGTGGATTAAATTTCACTTGAATCCATCTTGATGGAGGGCAGCAACTTCATCAATACTGGCCTGGGGCTGATGAGCACTTTGCATGCCAAAAGGGCTCAGGACCGTAAAGTAACTTGTGGAATTGGATCAGTGGTCAGGGCATTGTTCCCTTACCAATAAATTAGCCACTTAGGTTTAGCCTTGATGCCCTCAGTTACCAATTTTTTTTTGTGTGTGTGTGTGATGTATTTGTCGGTGGTGGGTCTTTATTTGTTGTGGGTATTGTTATTGGTTTTCTGTTTTGTCACCACCCAGAGTGGCATAACACCCAGATGGGCGGTATAGAAATTAAATAAATAAATAAATAAATAAATAAATGCCTCAATGTGGAAGACAGATGAAAGGTCACTGTATTATATTCTCAGGATATTATTTATGGCTGATCACTATGATGCTCGCCTGTACAGGTACAGTAATACCTCGGATAACGCTAAGACTTGGTTCCACAAGTCTTGGTGTTATCCGATTTTTAGGGTTATCCGATGCATGTTAAAATCCTATGGGATATATCGGATAACGTTAAAGCTCCATAGAGATACATTGTAACCGCACAGGCTTTAGCGGTTGTTATCCAATACATCCCATAGGGCCTTAACGTTATTCGATCCAATTCTCCTCCCCAGATTACTTAACGTTATGCGATTTTAGCGTTAACCGAGGTAAACGTTATCTGAGGTATTACTGTATTTGGATTGCAATACAACAGAAGAAGAAATTGTGGGATGCATATATTATACTTTACCACCACCCCTCCCACTATATGTTTGGAAGGGAGTAGTTAAATATTTCTATTTTTAAAGATATATTTTTGTTTCAATCTTATTTCTCTGTCTTCCATTTGTTATTCTTATTTTGGCTTTTTGCTGATGTGTTTCTTTGATACTCAAGGTTTCCCTTTGTGGCAGTTTCAATTGGCTTTGTTGTGAAGAAGCAGGTAATTGGTTGATTCATTTTCATGCTTAATTGAAAAACAAAAATCCTTCCTTTTATTTATTTTATTTTCTCCATTAAATGTCATGTTTTCCTGGTTGCAGATGGAATTTGGAATTGTGTATAGTTGTGTAGAAGATAAAATGTACACTGGCAGGAAAGGAAAAGGAGCATATTGCAATGGGCAGAAACTTCACGTGTCACAACAGCAAGGTAAGAGGCTGTCATCGTGGGTGTCATGGTAAAAATGCGACACAGAAGTTTTATAATTTTTCTACATGCTTTCTTTTCTACAGAATGTCTTGTTTATATGAAAAAGAATAGGGTGAAGGACTTCAATTATGGACTCCTTATTACTAATTTAATATATGTATATAAATGCTCCAAGGCAGTTTTCAGGGCAGGAAACCATACTAGAGGATTGTCAGAGACATGGAGTATATTTCATCTGGAAAGTCGGTGTGTTATAGTGTAGTCATTAGAGTAGGTTTTGAAAGGCCCAAGCTGAAGGCCACTCTCCTTGTGGATCTATCTATCACTGTTTCTCAGGTAAGTCTAACTTGGAGGGTAGGTATAAGGTTAAAATGAGTGGAGAGGCATGTAGGCACCTAGAGGGTATTGGAGCAAAGTCACTTTGTAAATCTCATAAATATTTAGATTGAATAAATAATTATTGCTACTCAAAGAAGATGGGTGCTGTAGGCTTGGCCTTTAGTCACAACCTCTTAGAATCTAGATCAACCTTGTATTGTTCAGATCTTTGTTAGGGGTCACATATTCATTCATTCATTCATTCATTTAACTTACATCCCATCAATCTGAAACAAGCCCCACTCTAATAATAAAAATCAACTGGATTATAGTTCATAAATCTTGCATCATAATAAAATTTAGTGCTCAAAGTGCCAAAAAACCCTCTTTTCATATAAATCCAGGAATAAATCCTGCTTTCATTTTTAAAAAAACTATTTGAGTGGGAGAAATCAAATCCTGTCACTTCTTGGTTGTTATATGCTATTACATGCTAATAGTGTCTTTTAAGAAATGCAGTTTTAAAAGATTTGAAGCTCTTTTTATTCTCTTTGAATAATACAGGCCAGATATAAATGAATGCAACAGATACAGTAGTCTTAATTACACTTTCTTTTTTTGAAAAACAGATATTACAAAAGCACTTTTAGTGTCTGAGCTGGGGTCCAATCGTGATCCAGAAGTTATAAAAATTGTTCTTTCTAACATGCAGAGACTCCTCAACCTTCCTGTTCATGGGTATGACATTTTTCTTGTTTCTCTTTTCATTTGCCTAGTTTTTAGTACAGTAATACCTCGGATAACGCTAAGACTTGGTTCAACAAGTCTTGGTATTATCTGATTTTTAGTGTTATCCGATCCATGTTAAAATCCTATGGGATGGATCGGATAACGTTAAAGCTCCATAGAGATACATTGTAACCACACAGGCTTTAGCGGTTGTTATCCGATCCATCCCATAGGACCTTAACGTTATTCGATGCAATTCTCCTTCCCAGATTACTTAACGTTATGCGATTTTAGCGTTATCCGAGGTAAACGTTATATGAGGTATTACTGTACTCTCCTTCCAAGATTTTTCTCAGCCAGTAGATCCAGCACATAAATAAAACACAAAAAGCCCCAGGAAATATAAGAATACTTTTCACACCATCCATTCAAAGAGGCCAAATGAAAATCTCCTTGACTAAAATTCTGGCTGAAGGACAATGTGCTGCCCCACTTAATGTGAGCAGAAGAAAAGTCCTTGTTTTGATCAGAAAAGGGATGCCTCTAGTAGAGAGAATATTGGCGTAGCCCTCGCCCTTGCATTTAAGGAATAGCATAGTCCAGTGGTGGCCAACCTTGGCACTCCAGGTGTTGGACTTCAATTCCCAGAAACCCTGATCAGCAGGAGTGCTGACTTGAGTTTCTGGTAATTGAAGTCCAAGAACACCTGGCGTGCTAAGGTTGGCCATCACTGGCATAGTCCCTTACTCTGCTTATGGAAGACAGTACTAGAGTAAGAAGAGAAGGAGTAAAGCTGGGTGCTAGCAAAGGTAACAGTAGAAGTCGCTGTTCTGTCAGAGATGTATTACCAAAGGGAGGTCACGGCTGCTAACAATAGATAAGACATAGAAGTAAATACAGTAAAACACCAGATAACGCTAAGACTTGGTTCCACAAGTCTTGGTGTTATCCGATTTTTAGTGTTATCCGATGCATGTTAAAATCCTATGGGATGGATCGGATAACGTTAAGGCTCCATAGAGATACATTGTAACCGCACAGGCTTTAGCGGTTGTTATCCGATCCATCCCATAGGACCTTAACGTTATTCGATCCAGTTCTCCTCCCCAGATTACTTAACGTTATGCGATTTTAGCGTTATCCAAGGTAAACGTTATCCGAGGTATTACTGTACACCCTTCCAGCCTAGATCTATTCATAGGTAGAAAGTTAAATTGATCTTGAACATGCTGCATGATGGAAGGGGGTATTTCATCTTACCAGTTTTGTGGAGATGTACTTCTAGCTAGAAAATCCATTTTCCTGTGTATCAAACATTTAATTAAAATGCATTAAATAATAAATTAACATATTGTCACTCATGCTTCACATGTATCTTTTACAATTTCTGCTTCACATGTATTTTTTACAATAGGGATGTGCAGCCTTTTTGGCCTAGGGAGCGTTATATACAGATTAGTGCCCATCTCAGCCTACAGTGGTATGGGAGACATAAACCTTTCCCACTTACTGAGTTTTAGTGGCTTAGTGGTTAAGATGCTGAGCTTGACAACCAGAAGGTTGGCAAGTCAGCAGTTTGAGACCCGAGTATTTTGCAGCAGACTGAGTTCCCGTTGTCCGTCCCAGCTCATCAACTTAGCAGTTTGAAAGAAATTGCAAGTAGATAAATTGGTACTGCTTTGGTGGGAAAGATAGCGGTGTTCCAGTGTCTAGTCATGCCTGCCACATGGCCACAGAAATGTCTGCAGACATAGACAGCGCTGGCTCTTTGGCTGTAAACAAAGAAGAGCACCACCCACTAGAGTAGGAGATGACTGGCTTTCGAGCATGGGAAACCTTTACAAGTGGGAGGCAGAGTGGGAAGTGTAATCTCCTATTTCCCACAAATCCTAACTGGAAGGAGCAGTACCCTCCAAGCTATCTAATTGGTTGGGTTGCAGGAAAAAGTAGACTAGATTTCTGGAACTTCAGCTGCAGCCAAGGGCTATCTGTCTTCCCGGGGCTGCAAATTCTGCCCCTTTGTAGAAAAGAAGAATAATTTGGCCTGGGAGTGGGATCTAATCAAGCATAATGTGCTGACCAAGGAATGGTAGTGTGGGAAATACCCCAGGGTCAAAAATGTCCAACCCCAAGCAATAAAGAAATACACAACTGATGTATCATTGACAGATATTCATCCATCTTAAGTTAAAAACAATCTGGTTGGATCCATAATTAAATTACCTGTACATTAGGTAGCAGTGAGATCAGTAAGACTGATTTTCAATAATAGAGCCAAGCCCATCCGTCACACCTTCCATTGCAAATGGCTTCTGATTACTGTAATTATATACATTTAAGACGTATGATGGATACCCAGTGTAGTGTAATGGATGGACTTGTGGACTAGGACTCTAGAGCCCTGGTTTTAAATCCTCATTCTGCATGGAAGCTCACCTGGGGTGCGGAACTGGTAAAACCACACCTGAAAGCCATATTAGGTAAAGGTAAAGGTCGCCCTTGCTCGAAAGCCAGTTGTATTTGACTCTAGGGTTCAGTGCTCATCTCTGTTTATAGCCAAAGACCCAGCGCTGTCTGCGGACGTTTCCATGGACATGTGGCAGGCATGCCTCAACACCTGAGTGCACAGAACACTGTTTACCTTCCCATCAAAGTGGTCCCTATTTATCTACTTGCAATTTCTTGCTTTCAAACTGCTAGGTTGGCAGGAGCTGGGACAGAGACAGCAGCTCGCTCTGTCATGCAGTACTTGGGAATCAAACTCCGACCTTCCGGTCATTGAGTTCAGCATCTTAACCACTTGACCCACTGTAGTCGCAAAAGTCCAATTAGAGTTGCTATAATAAAGCTCCAACTTGACAGCATGTAACAAAGACTATATAGCTTTTCATTCCTAGTACCTATGTGTGTGTGTGTGATCTGTTTTAGGATTAGGGCAGTTGGAACAGCAGCCGTAAATATGTGCCTAGTGGCAACTGGTGGAGCAGATGGTTACTATGAGATGGGCATTCACTGCTGGGATATGGCAGGAGCTGGAATAATCATCACTGAGGCAGGCGGAGTGCTGCTTGATGTGTCAGGTAAACAACAATTACAACAATCCCATTTTGGTTTATTGTGCTTAACTGAAAGAGGTATATATACATTTGGAAAAGATCTGTATACGTTCCACTCCCCAAAAAGGGTAATGCTAAAGAATGTTCAAACTATCGAACAATTGCGCTCATCCCTCACGCTAGCAAGGTGATGCTCAAGATAATACAGGATAGACTGCAACAGTATGTGGAGAGAGAATTACCAGAAGTGCAGGCGGGTTTCAGAAGAGGCAGGGGGACTAGAGATCACATCGCCAACATAAGATGGATCATGGAAAAAACAAAGGAATATCAGAAACAAGTCTACTTCTGTTTCATTGATTACACGAAGGCTTTTGATTGTGTCGACCACAACAAGATGTGGCAAGTAATTAAAGAGATGGGAATACCGGAACACCTTATAGGCCTCATGAGAAATCTGTACATGAATCAAGAGGCAACAGTTAGGACAGAAAATGGAATGACGGAGTGGTTTGGAATAGGAAAAGGAGTAAGACAAGGCTGCATTTTGTCACCATGCTTATTCAATTTATACACAGAACACATAATGCGCAATGCAGGGATGGAGGAATCACAATTTGGGATCAAAATTGCTGGAAGAAATATCAACAATTTGAGATATGCAGATGATACCACCCTCATGGCAGAAAGTGAGGAGGACCTAAAGAAGCTCCTGATTAGGTTGAAAGAAGAAAGTGAAAAAGCTGGCTTGAGACTCAATATCAAAAAAACCAAGATAATGGCAACAGGCCCTATCAGTCCCTGGAAAATAGATGGGGAAGAAGTAGAAGCAGTGACAGACTTTACTTTCTTAGGATCAAAGCTCACTGCAGATGGTGATTGCAGCCATGAAATAAAAAGGCGACTGATTCTTGGGAGGCAAGCAATGAGAAACCTGGGGAACATAGTGAAAAGTAGAGACATCACATTGAAAACAAAAATTCGCATAGTCAAAGCAATGGTATTCCCTGTGGCAATGTATGGTTGTGAGAGCTGGACTATTAGGAAAGCTGAACGCAGAAGAATAGACGCCTTTGAGATGTGGTGTTGGAGGAGAGTTTTGAGAGTCCCATGGACAGCGAGGAGAACAAATAGGTCAATCTTAGAAGAAATCATCCCTGACTGCTCATTAGAAGGTCAAATAATAAAGATGAAGCTAAAGTACTTTGGACATCAAATGAGAAGAGAGGATTCACTTGAGAAAGCTTTGATGCTTGGAAGGGTCGAGGGCAAAAGAGGAAGGGGAAGGCCCAGGATGAGATGGCTAGATGCTGTTGTGGAGACGGTGGGCGCAGAGCTGAGCGAGTTGAGGGGGATGGTGGAGGACAGGAGTGCCTGGCGGACAGTGGTCCATGGGGTCGCAGAGGGTCGGAATCGACTGTGCGACTGAACAACAAACAAATGTTCCTTTAGTCACTAATTACAGTATGACAAGTGGTCTGTGGAATGTTGAGTTAGACTTCAGCATGGAACTATATTCCATTCAGTTGGGCAGCTATGGATTTCATTTCTATATGATGAATTATTATTATGATGAAATATATTACTGTCTTTCTCTAATGTTGGAGATCTTTGCCGGGGTGGTGGTGGTGGTGGTGGTGGTGGTGGTGGTGGTGGTGGTGGTGGTGTAGAGATATTGCAATAACATTCAGCATTAAATAACAGTTATAAAATACCTGATTTTTATCAGGGAGTGACTATTTGATTATTATCATGGGTGGTGCCAGGGTTAAGCTGCTGTACTGCAACCAGAAGGTTGTGAGTTCAATCCTGACTCAGCCTTCCATCCATCTGAGGTCAGTAATATGAGTACCCAGCATGTTGAGAGCAAAAGGCTAATTAACTTTTGAACCCTCCAGAAAGTACATTAAGTGCTATTGGGCAGTATATAAGTCTAATTGCTATTGCTGTCAGAGTATCATATTTGCTCGTTCTTGTCATTGTCAAAATCATAGTTATATTACATAAGCCAATAATTTAGCAGATCCTTTCAAGCAAGGGAATCTTTACCTTTAATTTACAAGGAGTGCACTTTTTGCCACTATACAAACTTTTTTTGTTCACACCTGCCCCCTACTGTTGTAACTGGTAACTGGGAACCTGTCTTCTTACATCCTTTTCAAACCAGGAATCAAGAACATAGACGGGCTTACAATACTGACCTGTAATGAACATGACACAGACTGCGGTTTAAATAGGACACTACACAAATCAGTATTGGTTGGTTGAGTTGCTGTTGACTGCAACTCATATCCGAGAATGCATTTTTTTCCTGAAGCAGGAAAAATGCCATTGGCGTGAATTTGTTTAAGGTGGATCCCAGCTTGCCATGAAGTGACCCACACACTATGATCACGGAGCCATCTCCTGTTTGAGTCGTTCTCCCAAGAAGGGAAAGCAAATTGAAAACAAGCAGGTTGCATGCACAAATACATTTCTATTCATGGTAGACCAGGATTGTCAGGAATTGTAACATGTCATATCATAAGAACATGGGAAACCATCCTATACTTAATCATACCATTGCTCTGTTTAGCCCATTATTGTCTGTCTTAGCAGCAGTTCTCCAGGCTTTCATGCAGGGGTATTTTCCAGACCTGTACGGAGACCCCCTGATACTGTTTGGTGACCTGTCGTTCAAGTACTTGGCCTGGCCCTGCTTAGTTTTTGAAATGAAAGAGATCAGGGTAAAATGGGGCCACTTTTAAGATTAATTACATTTTTTTTCTCTACCAGCCATTGACATGAGCTATCTGGGATGCTGGGAAAACCATAGCTTATATCCTGGGCTGGTATCCAAATTTTGCCCACCTTCATCCTAGCATATATTTCTGTGAAGGAAAAGGAAGGGGAGGTTGTTTGCTGATTTCTACTGCAATTCATCACATTACCTTACACACTGTTCAGAAGATTTATCAGTGGAGGCAGAGAGTTCTAGGTGAAAGGGTGAATCTGGAAAAACTGCACACCCTCTTTCCATGAGAATTGGGATATGACTAGACCCCTGTCCTGGTACTGAGGTTTACTTCATAATATTCAGTCTGAACTTTGAGCAGTAAACCATATGCACTTCTTTGTATTTTCTTTTCTAGGCGGCCCATTCGATTTGATGTCCAGGAGAATAATTGCTGCCAATAGCCAAGTACTAGCAGAGCAGATAGCAAAACAACTTCAGGTCATTCCTTACCGAAGGGATGATGCAACAGATTAACGTGTCAAAATAACATATTTTATGTGCTTGACAGTTCTTTTCACTTGGATCACATACCTCAAAAGCACTTTCTGGGTGAACAACCTTTGCCCTTGAGCAGTGTGGTAGGAAACTATAGCGATAGCGATGACTCCTGCTATTTCAAAGCCTGCTAATTTGCTTCCTTCCCCAACCCATTTTTTTCTGGAAATATCTATTGTCTTTCAAATTGGAATATAGGGACGAAAAGCAGATTATGTTAGTTTAGTATCTGGTTTGTTGTATGTATACCATGTATGTAATTAATGCAATGGGCGCGGAGCTGGGCGAGTTGAGGGGGATGGTGGAGGACAGGAGTGCCTGGCGGACAGCGGTCCATGGGGTCGCAGAGGGTCGGAATCGACTGTGCGACTGAACAACAACAAATTAATGGTCATTTCACCTCACAACAAAATTGCTGGATTTATGCAGGCATTGTTTTGTCATATGAGCTTTATAAAATACTGTATCTTTTAAAAATGGATGATGGATGAATGAGTCTCCAGATGTGCTTTACAGTACTGTGTCCATAATGCCTCTATGTTGATTCTGCTGGCTCAAGCAACTGGTTGTTTCAGAGCAGGTGAACAGAAAACATTACAAGGAGACAACAATTCCTAAGATACCACCAGCCAAAATAACCATGCTACGTAGGATATTCTGAGAGTTGTAGTCCAGAAAAGTAGGATTGTCTGTTCAGACCAATGACATCTGAAGAACATATGACATAATCTTAATCCTTTATTTAAAAAAAGAGGAAGAAAGAACCATGGTTGAATACTGTTTTTGACTAGTGAAAAAATCCCTAGTCAGACACTTGTTCTGTTGTAAACTAATGCAATTTTTTCCTCCCAGATTTGTTTGTTTTGACTCAAACTAGCTGAAGGGGAAAAATAAACTTATTCCAGTGCTTCACTTCCTATTAATTTCACATGAATGTGCATCCCTGTTTTAACAACGTGAGTCTTACGGTGCAATCCTGTAAACCATTGTGCTAAAACTGCAGTACATGCTACATGGAGGTCAGCCCTAGACTAGAGCAAGAGGCATGTTTGTGAAAGCTGTCTGTAGATATTTTTGTGCTTCAGCTGCCTTTGGGCTGTCACTTACACAATTATTTTGTAATATAGTAGGTCAAAAAGGCAAAATCTTCAGTATTTGTTAAAGTTTAAATTGGAGGTAGGGGGAGCAAAAGCAGGGCTATTTTATAAAATGATTTTTTAAAATAGTGTAGTCTACCAATGCATGGACTCCTTGCTGAATAACGACTCCAAGGTATCTAAGGTATATATTGCAGCACCACATTTAAAATAATTATCAGCTTAGACTCTTGCTTTAAAATGAATATGAAAATTATCTCCCTACTTTTCCTGACAAATGACCCATTATTCCAGAACTATAAGCTCCAGTGTCAAATATTGAGGAATTATTATTCAACGGGTATCTCTGTGTAAAGGAATCTTACTCTAGCCATTATTTTGAAAAGAAATGAATCTGCTTTTACTTGAATTATTAAATCACCTGCAGATGAAATGCACTGTCTACATTTAACTTTGTATAGGTGTACAGTTAAGTTTCAGCCAGTAGAGGGACTCAGTTCACTATATTGAAATGTTAATTTTCCTTACTGTTGCCTCACATTAAAACCTGAGTATCGTGTATATGAAACAAACAGATCTTTTCTTTCATAAAATACAGTACTTCATCTTTTAGTCTCCATCAGCTTGCTGCTGTTGACATCCGGAATAATAGCCTATGTCTGATATGGCAGTCATTTTATGGCTTCTAAAATGATTACAGTTAATTCTTATTAAGATACTGTACTACATTTTGGTACGTCCTGCATTCAAGGGCTTCTTCATATCCAGAAAGTTTTTTGGGGGGTGGGTGGGGGTGGGGGCTTTTTATTTTTACAAACTCTATGCCTCACCCAGCTGTGTAGTAGCTTAATCACCTTTTATGGGTTATTTTTTCCATCCAAAAGACCTGTTAAATGGACTCTTACAGCTGTGTTGAACATCAAAAGCCAATCAAAACTGTGCACCGGCACAGAGATACTACTACAAATAGCTCTTAAGTCTCCCCTTCATTTCACCTTCACTGCTAGACATGATATATGTAAAAGTGAAAAAACTACACAAGTCAGCAGCATGGTGTGGCTGAAAACAGCAATTAATTAAAGAGTCAGTGCAATAGGAATGAACCCAATATATATGGGGGGACTGCAATGGCTCAGTCGTTAAGAAGCTTGTCTTGTTATCTGGACAGGTCGGCAGTTCAAGACCCAGGTACTGGATGACAAAATGAGTGCCTATCTCTGTCCTAGCTCCAGCCAACTTAGCAGTTTGAAAGCAAGAAATTGCAAGTACAGTTGTACCTCCCTTAAAGAGCATAATGTGTTCCACAGGATTGCTCTTTAAGCGAAACACCATTATATACGACCAATTGTGGGGGGATTGCGAACCCCGATTTATGGTAAAACACTGGCTAACAATTGGATCGGATAACCCTAAAATCACATAACGTTAAGTAATCTGGGGAGGAGAATTGGATCGAATAATGTTAAGGTCCTATGGGATGGATCGGATAACAACCGCTAAAGCTGTGCGGTTACAATGTATCTCTATGGAGCTTTAATGTTATCCGATCCATCCCATAGGATTTTAACATGCATCGGATAACACTAAAATCGGATAACACCAAGACTTGTGGAACCAAGTTTTAGCGTTATCCGATGTTTTACTGTATTTGTTAAGCGAGTTTTTGGTTGGTTTTATTTGTTAAGCGAAGCAAACATTCAAAGAAAATTCTGCTCTTTAAGTGAGGCACTCTTTATGTGAGGTTTGACTGTAGATAAATAAGGACCACTTCAGTAGGAAAAGATCTTGGGGACAAGAAAGCCTCATTTGGGTGTCTCCTGAATGGAGTTTCTCCAGCAAAAATCCTTTCAACTCAGAATAATTTGTGGCACGAAATTATTATTATAGTATATGGGAGATTTAATCAAAACCTCATGTCACAACGGTAAAAGTAATTCAATGTAATGTGTACAGTTGTACCTCGCTTAAAGAGCATAATGTGTTCCACGGGATTGCTCTTTAAGCGAGTTTGCTCTTTAAGCGAAACACCATTGTAAGTGACCAATTGTGATTGCCGGTGGTGGTGGGGACTCGGAACCCCGATTTATTTGTTAAGCGAGTTTTTGGTTGGTTTTATTTGTTAAGCGAAGTGACTATTCAGAGAAAATACTGCTCTTTAAGCGAGTTACTCTCTATGTGAGGTGCTTACTGTATTTTAAAAGCAGCCTGGTTCATACCAAAAATCTTTTCCTGGCTTGACAGATTGTTGACTCCATGGAACTCTATGAGTTGTGCTTCTTTTTTTACTCCTAGACTAAATTTTCCAACATAATTTGGTTCTTCCTTTTCTTCTTTTGTGCTTCAGTCACCTATAATCATAAGCATATCTTATTGTGGTTTGTGATCAATTCCCTTTTGGATGCCAGCATCTTCCTCAGCATTGGTAGTTGGAGCATAGACTTAAATGTTAATAATTTTCCAGGAAATCATATTGCTATTATTTGGCCAAATCTTGCATTGCAGCCCCTAAATATCTGAGCTACATTTTGCCTCAGTATTAAAGCCAGTCCATTTCTCCTGGGTTTGTCACATAGCTATCTGACTGAAAATATTCCATAATTATTTGCCTCATAATTATCTTTGATTAACTATAAATACTTCCATATTTATTTTATTTATTATTTATTTATTAATTCAATATGTATCACCACCCAATCGACAAGCAACTCTGGGTGGCTCACAACATCATTCCAGCATAAAAACTATTCCTCCCAAACACTAAAATCATTAAAAACATTTAAAAGTGTTTAAAAATACCCCCCACCACCCTACCCATTAAAACATAACTAAAAGTGTCATCTGCCATGTTATATCAGCCAACCCGGGGGGGGGGGAGTGTCACATTTCCGTGCCCCACACCTGTTGTGCCAGCCAGGTCTTTAAATCTTTTCTGAAAGGCATTAGGTCTGGAGACAAAGGTCATTAGGCAGGAGGTTCCACAGGGCCGGGGCAGAGACCGAAAAGCCCCTCCTGATAGCAGAGGTGAGCCTCTCTGGCTGATGGTACTTTTAAGGAGCCTCTCCAGTCTGCTCTAGCAGGATGGACAGATGTTCTTGGGGTAATGCGGTCTCTTAAGTACCCTGGTCCACTACCATGTAGGGCTTTAAGGGTCATTACCAGCACCTTGAATTGCACCTGGAGGCACGCTGGCAACCAATGCGGCTCCTGCAGTAGAGATGAGGCACGGGCACACTACACCACCAGGTGGTCAGCCACATTTTGAAACAGCTGCATCCTCCAAATGGTCATCAAAGGCAACCCCATGTAGAGCGCATTACAATAATCTAGTCTAGAGGTTACCAGCACATGTGTGACCATAAGCAAAGAGTCTTGGTCCAGGAGCGATCGTAATTGGTCTCCCTTCCTGTAACCAATGCTTCATTTAAAAGTATTTTTACCACCACAGATTTCATAAAATTGTTGGAATCAATGTTTTATGAAATAAAGATAGCATCTTTATTTCCTTGAAACTAAATCAAGAGAAACTACAATTAAAACATTATCAGAGACATTGTCCTCATTATTGTCATGATATTTAAGAGATTTACCACAAAGGCCATGTATACAATCCCAAGACAAGGGCAAATGATACCTTTATTGTACCATTTGACACTGGATAGTAAGCATGATTTTAATCCTGCTGTACTCGGTACAACCTGGTACGTGTCCCTCTCTCCCCTTGAAGAGTTAATTGTGGAAAGGACTTAGTGAAGTGATTTGATCTGCAGACAATTCTGCAAGAAAATCCCTCTTTCTATCTACATAATGAACTATTTTTATTCCATAAGCAGTGCAACATTTTAGGGTTCACAGACAGTGTGAGAGGAATTATAAGTGGCTGAAGGCAATTTTATTCTCCAAAGAACATATAAGACATCCTTGTGTAAAAAAAATCATATATCTTTTTCTAACTGATCAAGGGTCTAGGGTCAGCCCTTTAATTGTAAACTTATTAATGTTAAAAGGAGTATCAATAAATTATAAATGACATTTTAATTAAGCACTAACATTAATAACATTTTAAGCACCAACCATGTAGGATTAGATCAAAATGTTTTGAAATCTCTTATATTAATTTAGGATGATTCTTTCTTGCAGTGCAAGAACACACTAAAGGCACAATATGGTAGAGCACATATTTTGTATGTAAAATGTACACCAAATGTAAGCACCATCATCTCAACATAGAAAAAGCCTGCAGAGTGTAACAGTTACACTCCCATTCTGCTGCCTGAAGCAAAGATAAAATGGCATATATTTATCTGTACACATGACTACCTTCAGTATACACACTTCATCTGCATAGGACAGGAAGAGGGATACAGTAGTTGGGTTTTACTTCAAAAGTGACAGAGTCCTCGCATACCAAGGTAACTTAGAGACATCAGCGTAAATTTCAGAGCACCCACACCTCTGTCCTTCAACACTTTAATAGCTAGTATAGCACCTGTAATCTGACAGCCACCTGTTTCTCAAAAGGAGGAATAGGGAATGTGTGGCCCTGTGGATATTCGTGGCCTGTAACTCCCACTCTAAATGTAAGAAATTAAGTCACATCTCTTATCCTTGGTCTTACTGCAGAGATGGGGGCATTTATGCTTCTTCAGATGTTGTTGGACCAGAGCATGACTAGATGATGAATTAAGTGATCCAGTTCATGCTTAAAAAGCACTTGCCTCCAGAAAAATTTGAGTACAGTAATGCCTCAGATAATGCTAAGATTTGGTTCCACAAGTCTTGGTGTTATCCGATTTTTAGTGTTATCTGATCCATGTTAAAATCCTATGGGATGGATCGGATAACGTTAAAGCTCCATAGAGATACATTGTAACCTCACAGGCTTTAGCGGTTGTAATCCGATCCATCCCATAGGACCTTAACATTATTCGATCCAATTCTCCTCCCCAGATTACTTAACGTTATGCGATTCTAGCGTTATCCGATGGTTTACTGTATGTGTAAACTGTCCATCAAAGGCTACTTCCAGGGTCAATATCCAGTATGCTGAAGGGACATACAAGCACCATCAGCATATTGCATACAGCAGTTAAACACTTCCCCTGCTCCTCTGCAGTGGGGCAGGGAATTGTAATTATTTTTCACTTCCTTGCTGACTGTTGTAGCACTGCATCAGGAGAATAAAAAAATCTTCATCTCTCCATGTAGTACTGATCAAAAACTATTCTTATCTGTGGTTGCATTTTGCCTCAGTATTAGAGCCACTCCATTTTCTCTGAGTCTGTCATTTCCAAAGTAGAACACCTTATAGTTGCCTGATGAAAATATCCTGTTTCAATCTGATTTAATTCACTGATACCAAGGACTGCAATGTTTGCATGCTCCATTTCTTGCTCTATGGTTTCTAGTTTACCTTGAATCGAACTTCTCACGTTCCATGTTCTGATTATATACGTTGTATAAGACTGGACCTTCCTTTCACTTCTGTGCATGTCAGCCACTAGATAACCTTTTTTTAAATCTAGTTGTATCACTAGTTTTATACTTGAGAGTAGCTGATTGCTTTATAACATGGGAATTTCACCTTCTATTATTATCTCTTGCTTCATTTTGAACCGTCTCATCCTAAGATTTTCATTGTAAGGACAATTCAGCAGGGATCTACCCAAAGTTCATTTTATTTAAATCATGTTAAATTAAATCACAATTTAAATAACTAGGCAGCAAGACTATACAGTGTTTAAATCATGGTTTTCTACCTAAAAACTCACCCAAAAGGTTTCATTTTAACTGCTTGCTGCTCCCTCCTCATACTTAGCTTCTTGTGTAGATCTATTCCACTCCCAACAATCTTCTATTCACAGGATCATTTTTCACTACTAGTGTAGGAAACTGCCTGTACTTATAGGTGTGCTGTCTCATAAGTACTCCTATAAAAATGGCTTGGCAATTATAGAAAATAGAAATAATCTGTGCACAATTACTGCCTTCTAATAAGAGCAAACTCTAATGAAGGACTGTCTGGAAGTGATTCAAGTCAATCTTGGTTCAGGAAGAAAACCTTTATTCCTTTTCAAGTAAACACATCAGAGTCAAACATGCATCTCTGAACCAATGACTGCCACATAAGCTTAACCTTTAGATATCATGTCTTCATACTCTTGTATAGACTCTGGTGCTAGTGACATCATTCATGGTACATTCCTGTCAGAGAGAGAAAAATAATGGTAGCAGAATTGCCATAGCCTTCCATTTGTTATACAGCAATGAATGACCTTTTCACTCATTCCTGTGAAAAGGACTTTGGTTATTGTGAAGGGATGATATTAAGCCACTCTGTGTTTTCTTTGGCTATCCTATTTTCCAGTATAATTATGGTAGCTGTTAACAACAATAAAAAGTGAACTACTTCTGCCAGGAGGCTGGATGCCATGGCAACATGCCAGTGCATTGTGTTTTTGAAGTGGAGGTAGTTGTCATATCACTACCCTGCTTTTGTGATTACTATCTGAAAATGAAAATTAATGTTTTTAAGTGTTCTTATCCATGTACTATTTTCCTTTTTAAAATGGCTAGGCATCTTTCTTGTCCAGAGAAAAGGTTTTTCAACCACTCTCCTTTTGCTGAGCAGCAATTCTTCAACTGGAGTCTCAATGAGGCATCTCCATTTTAAAATTCTTTCAAATCCAGAATTTGATCTGCCTTAAGGACCAGGTTCTGCATTGATCTCACTATAATCTTCCCCAACATCCAAAGCGTGTTCTTATCTTCCTCTGTACTATATCCTCACAGCTTTTCCTCCCTTCCAAACCCCTTGTTTTGTTATATTTACTTAGTGATACTTTGTACTAAGAATGAAATTTAGCACTAAGGCACAATGGGAAACAGGATGTAATAGTCAAGAAATCACAAAATTTATCAGACGGTGGCAATTGCAAGTATAGCACTATCTCCTTGTAAATTCTTGACACATTATCTAGAGCAGGGATTCTCAATCTGTGGCTTGTGGGCCAGATATGGCCCATGACACCATTTTATGTGGCCCACCACCACCTACAGCACACCTGGAAGTACCATGTGGTAGAGAAAGAGCAAAATGGCCATCTAGCCTCCGAAGCTGTCTGAGGGTGCGTGACCCGGCCCCCGGCTTTAAAAGGTTGAGAGCTCCTGATCTAGAGCAGTGTTTCCCAACATGGGGCCCAGGTCCCAAAGTGAGACTTCAATTCCCAGAAGCCTAAGTCAGTACATTGGCTGTTCAGTGATTTGGGAAATTGTCTTAGGATTCTCAGAATTGAAGTCCAAAAGCCAAAGGTTGGGGAACACTGATCTAGAGAACTCCAAGACCATGACTACCATGATAGTAATAACACGGAAGTCTTGAGCAATAAATTATCACTGCACAACAGTGCAGTAATCTTGGCTGGGAAATTCTGGGAGCTATAATCCAACAAATTAATTTTTTCAAGGCTCTGAGGAAGGCTGAGAATGAAACTATGGTCACTTGAATAAACATTGCAGCCCTCCATATTCAGTCCCTCAGAATCACACAGAAATCAAATGACTTAAACCCTGATTATATCGTTCCAGAATGAATTAGAGGGAAAGAAACTCACCAACACCATATTTCCATCCAATAATTTTCTCTTGAGAACTGTGATGTGGTTGTTCCATTTCTGTTGTTGCACCAGCACACCGTTGTCCAATGTTACAATACTCTAAAAAGATGTCATAGAAGGAGAAAGGTTATAAAAAGGACACTACCCACAGACTTTCTCACAATTAAATGAATTACAGTATTGCTATCTTCTATAACAAAGAAAATATGTCTTTAAATTTGAATAATTAGAAGACTGTATTGTCAAGATACCCTATTTCTTAAGTCATGGTAACAATTCCTAGAGAGAATAGTCATGGTCACCTTGACATGCCTATTATCCATTGTTGTTTCCTCAAACTCTTGGTCCAGTCTGAAGGAGATCTCATTGACTTTAAAAACAGTCTCTGTCCTAATGGTAATAGTATCCTTGTTCCTGGAGATGATCACAGTAGGTTTGGCTAGGCTGCCCAGTTTCCTCTGGGAAAAACTAACCCCTAGAGAAGAGAAAAAAGTAAACCAGCATATGATCAGATCATATGTTAAAGCAAACATATATTTCCAGTGTCATCACTCTAGGCATGCAATCTTTCTGTATTACATATCTTAAGAAATTAAGGTGCAAAGAAGGATACTGTACTTTCATTTCTAACTGCAAACTCATTTGCTAGCTGTAGATTGAGACAGGCCCCTATTGGAATAAATAGATGGTTTTGTCTTCTTAAGGGTACACTGTTTCTGGATACAGAAGCAGCATCACTTCTAATGAGGCCTAGGGATATAATGATTAAGGTGTCAGACTAGATCCAGATTCTAATCCTGAATGAGTCAAATGTGGTTCATAATTCATTATATTGAAGAGGCACATGCAACATTTCTAGATAATGACAGTATTTGTTATCTGCATATTTGTTTAGAAAGAAATCCTGTTGTATTTAATGGTACAGCGGAACCTCGTATAACAAATGCATCATGCAATGAAAAAATCGTACGACAAATATAATTTTGGAACAAATGGGTGCATTGTACAACAAAAATCTCCATGGGAAAAATCGTACAATGAAAATTTTCTTTGTATGATTTTCCCCGGAGATTTTGATGTATGATTTTTCCCATAGAGATTTTCGTTGTACAATTTTTCCCACAGAGATTTTTGTTGTACGATGCATGCATTATATAACGGGGAAAATGTGTAATGAAGTGCCTTGTGGAACCATTTTCGTATACAAGGTTCTACTGTACTTCCTTCCAAATAAGAATTGTTTGTTTGTTTGTTACATTTATATCCTGCCCACCTGGGATATTTTACCACTCTGGACAGCGTACAACATCATAAAATAATAATCTTTACAATAATTTAAAAATTGTAAACTAATTGAATAAAATGATACATATCAAGAAAGCAAAAATAACACCCACACTTTTAAAAACATGCCAGAAACAAAAAACCTAAATGTCTACTCAAAAGTAAGTTGTATTCTGTTACTCCCAGCTCAAGTTTACAGTTGCACAGAGCATTACATTCTAAGTAACATTTTATTTGGTACAAGAGAAAAAGAAAATACAAAAAAAATCCTCTTAAGACTTTTTGCTAATAAAATTTTACACAAAATTGGGACAGCATTGGGACCACTTTACAATTCTAAGAATGTTGCTGATTACCAGTAATTTTTGTGGGTTTGAACAAAAGCTTTGCAACTGATTCTGCTGAAGATCATGTACTTTCCACTAGGAAGATCAAACAGCTAGGATGATATATACCTTTTCATGCAAACGCACCAGATTCTGGTGTCTGTCTGTGTCTTGACTGTGTCTAAGGTTATTTGCAGGAAAGAATAATGACAGAAACCTTTGAAGTTATTTCATTTCAGTTATTTCATTTTTTCATTCCGTTAAAAATTACACTCCAGTCTCACATAGAGTGCAATGCTGAATTTTTCACTACTGTGCACATACACATGGAATAACAATAAACCAGACAGGAAATTTGTGGGCCATATGCTAAACAAAGCCCACATGGTTTCCTCATCCAACCCACCGGCTTCCTCCCCAGAGAGCAGATCAGAGAACAGCATTTCCCTGCTCAGCATTGAACATGGGTCCCTTGAGGAAGAGACCTGGCAATGGCACATAGATTGCACATTTCTTCACGTGTATCTGAATTGTTTCACAAGGTGGAGTGTATATTTCAGAGGACACATGGTTGAAAAAAGTCTCCAACTTCTGTATTCAATTTTGGTTACATTAAATATTCTCCATTAATTAAGTACAGGATCACAGTCTTTGACAGTCACGTAAACAGAACCAAGTACTCTGTTTTTGCTTTTAGCTCTGGTCTGTGGTAAAAAAAAATTGTGGGAGCATAAGAGGAAACATCTAGACCAGGTATTCTCAACCTGCGGCCTGTGGGCTGGATGTGGCCCACGGGACCATTTCATATGTGTCCCTCCACCACACCAGGAAGTGTCATGTGGTGGAGAAAGGGCAAAATGGCCATCCGGCCCTTGAAACTGACTGAGGGAGCGTGACCCGGCCCACAGCTTAAAAAGGTTGAGAACTCCTGATCTAGATAATCAAATGTCAAACTTAGTGGGGATTTCAATGAGTGTTAAAAAAACTCAATTAGGCATCTTCCAAATCCAGATTAGATTAGGGCAGTGGTGGCAAATTTATGGTATGTGTGCCAGAGAGGGCACTCACAGCCCTCTCTGTGGGCACATGCACCATCCTCCCAGCACATAGTTAGCCCCGCCCATCTGCCCAGCAGCCCAATGGGAGCGCTTCCTCCCTCTCCCCCAGCAAAGAGTTCACCCTGCTCCTCTGTTTTTGCACTCGGTCTCTAAAAGGTTCGCCATCACTGGAATAGGTTAAACATAAGTTCTTAGTCAAACAAAGGCTTTTTTAAAATTGAAAACCAAGAAGGAATATTCATCATATGGACTTTATGGACAACATAGCTATTGTTGAAGTGACAGCTGTTCCTTATTTTGCAATGACACAAGTTTGCTCACCCAGTTCTTTCATATATTCCTCAAAGTTTTCACTAGAGATGAGTTTCCAGGTTCCCAAAAAATGATCAGCCATTATGAACTAGTAATGAGGCAAAATCCTGCAAGGGTAAAAGAGGAAGGAAAGCATTTGCAGAAAAAGAAAACAAGCTCTGGAAGATTTTCAAAAGGCAAACTCAAAATGTTCATAGAACTCTCATGTACAGGGAGATACTACTTTTGATCCAGGGTAAAACAAGCGACAGGTTGCTGTCCTTCTTCCATTCTCTCTGTAAATACCACCTGGATGGACAAATGAACTGCTCTTCACAAGCAATGTATCTTGCCCTCTGCCACACCTGAAAGTCTGCTAGGCAATAAAGTTTAGAGCAGACTGTGAGGTGTACAGTGGTGGGCTCAAAAAAATTTTACTACCACACTGGGGGTGTGGTATGGTGGGCATGGCCAGGGGGAAAGCCCTTCATTCATTTCATTCATTTATTCGATTTGTATACCTCCCTACTCGGTACAACTGACTCATTGCGTTGCACCCAAATTAGGACTACTTTATTTCAAAACTTGGCTGGGCAGGGCCTGCCAGAATTTCTGCTACCGGTTCTGGCAAACTGGTGAAAACCTGCTGATGCCCACCACTGGAGGTGTACAATAATTCTTCCAGTACCTACCTGCCACTGTAAAGGACCCACCAGCTGAAACATCTGCTTCACTTTACTTAACGGCAGGACTGACCATGTTTTCTTCATTGCTTGCATCTTCTCCCTTCCCCCATTTCTTTCTTAATTATCCTTCCAAGGTCAGTAAAATGAGTACCCAGCATGTTGGGGCAAAATGATTAACTAACTTGTGAACCATCCAGAGAGTGCACTAAGCACTGTTGGACAGCATATAAATGTAATGCTATTGCTATTATTTTCCAGAGCTAGTCCATTAGGAGCAAAGGTGAACATGGGATGGTTGGCTTTTTTTTTTTTTGGCTCTGTACTTCCCAGAATCCTTCAGCCAGAATAGACATCCCAGCTGGAGGATTCTGGGAGATAGAATTCAACAAAAGCAATTCCTATCCAAGCTCTGGGGTCACTATTTCAACACCTTATCGCACCTCCGGATAGATAAAATGGGGGCAAGCTGAAGCAATAGGAATATTGCAACTATCACTATAGACTGTTTTGCCCGCTGAAGATAAAACTAAAGCAAAAGGCAGAGGGTTTTAAAAAAAGAGATACTTGTTTTTCTAGAATGATTTACCTCTTCTCCTTTATGCCTTATTGCCTCCTAGTATGTTTAAAATGCTGTTGTTGTTGCTGTTGTTGATGTTTGCTGCCCACTCTACAACACGACTCCTGGTGGTTCACAACAACACCACATCTAATACACTATACATATAGTGGTACCTCTCTTAAAGAGCACAATACGTTCCACAGAATTGCTCTTAAGCGAGTTTGCTCTTTAAGCGAAACGCCATTGTAAGTAACCAATTGTGACTTTTGGTGGTGGTGGGGGGATTGCAAACCCCGATTTAATTGTTAAGTGAGTTTTTTGTTGGTTTTAGTTGTTAAGCGAGGCAAACATTCAGAGAAAATTCTGCTCTTTAAGCGAGTAACTCTCTAAGCGAGACACTCTATGCGACGTTTTACTGTATATCACAATACAATAAAATAAGATAAATAGCATACAATAATAGAAATAAATGACAGTATCAAAAAGCATCACATAAATCAAAACATCACAAATAGGGTTGCCATATGTCCCTGTTTTCCAGGATTTTTCCGGATTCAAGCTGTCCCGGCTGGTTCAAGAAAAAACATGTAAAAGTCCCAGATTTTAAAATTTGAACAAAGGAAGCAAGATCACCCCTCACCAAGGGATTTTTGCAAAGAGTTAATTCACTGCCTCCCTGCCTTTCTTGCAATTATCCTGCTTGAAAGCGGCAAAGGCAAAACAGCACCCTGAGAAGCTCACCGGGGAGGGGAGACACTTGCAAGTAAGATAATTGAAAGAAAGGCATGGAGGCAGTGAAATTATTATTATTATTATTATTATTAGTTCAAATTTATATTGCCGCCCACTCACCGTGGCGACTCAGGGCGGCTTACAAAAAATACATTACATTACAATACAATATGTTGGTGTGGGCACAGGGGGTGGGG
Organism: Furcifer pardalis; assembly: GCA_030440675.1. Lineage (NCBI taxonomy): Eukaryota > Metazoa > Chordata > Lepidosauria > Squamata > Chamaeleonidae > Furcifer > Furcifer pardalis. The sequence continues at coordinate 77,430,056 of CP126891.1, forward strand.
CAGTGAAGTCCTCAACCTGCCCTGACTTCTTCTTCCCCTGGCAGTTGGTGTAGGCACAGGGGGAGGGGCAGCAAGGTCCTCAAACTGACAGCCCCGTCTGGCACATGCACAGTTTGAAGAATGCAATGATGTCACATGGCTGTCCCGGTTTGGAAGGGGATAATTATGACAACCCTAATCACAAATCAACTACCATCATAAAACATTTAAAAAGTAATTCATCTAAAAAGTTCAACAAGTTGACCGCAAAAGAGTTCAAGGCCTAGGCTGGCCAGGGGGCGATGTCCAGCCTCCTGCCCCAACGGCCAAGTCCATGGCACCAGACAGCATCAGGGGCAAGAAACTCCGCCACACCAGGGCCCCTGCCACCAGTCTCTGTGTGGCTTTATCATCTACGGCCTAATTTTTATCCAGTGTTCGTACAGCGGTGACAAAAGCTTTAAGGAGATGAGAGATATAAGCATAAAGAAATAAAAGCAATCTACCAAGGGAGGTGGAAGCAACCCAGAGTCAAATTTTGTGCAAAAAAATGTCCAAAAACATATGTTTTGGTCCAATTTTCAAATTAGAGGCACTCAGCATGACCATAGGCCTTGCCTTCATTCATTTTTATCATTTATCTACCTGACTCAGTGTACTGGTAAACAACACAGTAAATCTTACAAGTCTAAATCTTGTTGAACTCTGGAGTTTAAATGCAGTTGCCTTTATACATGAGTGCATTAAAGGGACAGTGATCCTGCGTTGCAGACAGTTAGGTCGCCTAGGCCAAAGCCACAGTTTTGCAAATAAACCCTTGCACAGAAAGAATATTTATCCATTTAACATTCATGTTTTTCTCCTTGGCTACAGGATGCCCAAGATGACTCTTTAAAAATCTCCTGACTTACCCACGCAACTATTTCACCTTTGAGGCCTCAAATGAAAAATGTCACTTGTGTTAACAGGAAAGTCACAAGAACCCATGCTTTGTAGGGCTGGTATAATTTGAGAAATAGAACAGTATTTTAAATACACAAAGCAAGGCAGATAATGTTGGTCTCTCCCTCCCTCTCAATAAAAGGTGTCCTTCCTTGAGTCTACTCTTAAATCATAATGTCATGATTTTCTATCAAGTTATTTTATTCCCCCTGCCATGATAGTTGGTATGTTCCTTCTATACTCAGAAAACCCTTGCTTTCTATTAGAGACAAATATTTAAAACCCTCAAAAATCCAGCAAAGAAGGAAGGCTTATGTTATTTTCCTATATCGTCATCTGAGAATGAATTCAATTAATAAATCTGCCAAGTTGTTGTAAAAATTGAGGGTAGCTGTGTTTGTTATTTGCTTGCTTGTTTAATTGAACAAGTTATGCATTATATCATATCAAATAATATAATTAAATATTATTCTGAATGATGTTCTATCCACCCTTCTTTTAACCAGAGCAATATAAAGATCTTCCATAGAGGGCAGGCTGACTAATTTTTTTCTGCAGTCCAGACTATCGGCTAAGGTCTGTTCCTATCCTGTTTGGTTCTTGCACCAAAGCAAACAGTTATTGGAGTACAAAGAACAGATTTGATAATTTCTTTATATAACTGAATCAGTAACTCCTTAGGCAGTTTGAACTTCCTGAGCTGTCACAGAAAGTACATTCTCTGCTGGGTTTCTTAATGATAGTATGAACATTTCAATTTATAGAACCTCCAAAACTTAAATGACTCTACTGCCAATACTGTATTACTGAATATGGTAAGAGGAGGTAAGAAATAAGAACTTTTTCTAAAATCTACTATCAACTCCACAGTTTTAAGCATATTCAGTTCCAAGTTGTTACAACAGCACCATGGAGCTAACTGTTCAACTTCCCCTCTATATGGAGACTCATAATTGTCTCAAAGTTTGTCATCACAACTGTGGCATTCAGTCCACTAATAAGATTCTTCTTAGGAACCGGATTGATGACAGAACATTCAAAAAATTTAGGAACATCACAAACTCCAATGATCTATTAAAATCCATGTAAAACTGGAGGCTAATTGTACAGTACAAGTTTCTAAACACAAAAGAACCACACCTTCTGGACCAGGTGCTTTTCTGATATTTTGTCTTTGAAGAAGACTTTGCTCATCTTGTTCCATAATCACCAACAGTGGGGCCCAAAGAGGAATAGGGGTAGTTCTAGAGGAAACAACTATTTTTGAGGTACCTGAAGTGGAGTCGATAGCAGAAGATGATAATAATTGTTTCTCAAATCTACCATAAAACCTATTCAGATCATCAGCCAATTGACAGCATTCCTCAATATGAGGAGATGGTCTCTCATAACCAGTGGTGTTTTGTAGACTTCTCCACACAAAAGTAGAGTCATGGGCAAAAAACTGGCTTTCCAGGTTTCACAGTAGCTCCTCTTTGCTACCTTGATTTCTCTCTCTTGTCAAGGCATTTCTAACCTGGCTGTACAAAATTCCACCACCTTTCCTGTAGGCTTCTTTGATGTAATGGACCTGCCTAAGCTTTAATGTGGATTAAGGTTTACTATTGCTATATGTGCATACCCTCCTAGTGGCCACACATATATCCTCACAAAAGCTGATATATGATGTCACAATGTCAGTAAATTCGACCAAATTCACCGAAGCAGCTTCAAAAACAGTCCTGTCTGTACAATCAAGTGGTAAAGTTTTGCTATTAATCCAGCTGAAAAACAAAAAAACACACGTTGTGTTAGTTCAATTTTTGGTATTGTCTTGTCCCATTGCACTAAAAGAGAGGGTCCTAGGGGTCATAATAACATTAAATAATCAGCCATTTTGTTTCTGGTTACATGCTTTTGTCAACATTAAACTTGGACAAATGCCTAACATCAGCTGCTGCTGACTCTGGCATTAACCTGGAAGACTTTATGGCAATGTAATGCATTAACTGAATTAGTTAAAATGAATCCTTCAACAATGTTGCCTTCTTCCTAATGACATTTGATTAAGAATATATATTTCAAGTCGCAAGCAATCTTAGTCTAAAATCCCTCATAGCCAGGAAAAGGGAAGCACCTGAGTTTATGATCTGTGAATGAATAATCTAAGATGTTTACCTTATATTTCTCCTGTTTTATCTACTTCTGTGAGATCAAGGCCATATTTTGCAAACTTAAGTTCCTTTTACAAAGCAGTAGGATGTTGTCGATGCTTAATGTCAGTTTTTGCACAAGTTTTTTCCTTTAACTTATTTCTCAGTAATATTTTACCATAGTTTGTGCTGTAAGTGCAAGGAGCTAGTCGCCAAACCCCTATCCATTGCCCACCCAGCCGGAGAGGAAGAGGCAACAGCTGTGGAGGGCCAGCGGCAGATGTCTATCTGTTTGAATGTTAAAGTTCCACAGGAGATTGACTTTCTCATTTTTCCAAAACTTTCTCTACCTGATGTTCCCAATTTTTTAATGCATCCAAATCCAAACTTCAGAGTTTCCAATGAATAATTTTTGCAATCCTGCCATGGCATTGCAAGTAATCATGGAATTGAAATTTTGCTGCATCCGCTGATCAGATGATCTACTGCTTCATCGTTTTCACTACAAAGCCATTTTATATTGTTGGATACATGCTGTATTTTAGACTCCATGCAATTTGTTGGTAAGTCGTTATTGTTAGCTGTTATTGCAAAAGTTCATTGTTATAACAGCAAACAAATTACTGAACTGTTGTAGAGTTAGAACTATAAGGACTGCGGAGAACCATTTTAGAGTGAATTACAGGGCAAACTATATGCACAACACATGCATGCACACAGAACAATTCCTTAATTCAGGAATTGGTGCAAAATAAATGATTCCTGACAGGTGGTTTAAAATAAACTGCATTTTGACAGGTTAATGTGCAAAATCTTTTGACAGATGCCAGCATGACCACAGCACTGAAGAAAATAGGTGTAGATGATAAAGATATCAGAATCATCACCAACCTTTATTGGAACCAGGCAGCTCAAGTCAGAGTTGAAGAGCAGCTGACAGAACAGGTTCAAATTTGCAGAGGTGTGTGGCAAGGCTGCATCTTGTCCCCAACACTGTTTAATATATATTTGGAGTTGAGGAGGATGGTGGAGGACAGAAGTGACTGGCAGACAGTGATCCATGGGGTTGCAAAGGGTCGGAATCGACTGTGCGACTGAACAACAACAATTTTTTCAGAAGCATTATCAGATTTAAATATTGGCATTTAAATTAATGGGGAATACCTGAATAACATCCAATATGCTGATGCATGGTGTTGTTGGCCACAAACCTTGCAGATCTTCAGTTGATGATAGATTGAGTTAGCGCTTCAAGTGTAGAATATGGTTTGGATCTCAACACCAAGAAGACGAAATATCTGGTTATAAGCTGAACACCAGCTCACAACAAGCTAATGGCAGGAACACAAGAAATAGAAAGAGTGGATAAAATTGTCTATTTGGGGAGTATGTTAAATGAAAATTGGGATCCGGAAGTAGAGATTAAAATACAAATAGAAAAAATAAGATCCACCTTCATAAAAAAAATGTGACACTTGTTATGCAGTAGAGCTCTAACTCTTGCTACAAAAATACAAATACTGTAGTGAGATGTTATGTATTCCCAGTGTTGCTATATGGAGTTGAAACCTTGACATTAACTAAAGCATCTGAAAAGAGAATCAAAGCTTTTGAAATGTTTGATCTACAAATGATTGCTAAGGATATCATGGGTTGATCATGGGACTAATGTAGAAGTATTGTTCTTTAAGACCATTAAGCAAAGAAATTTCCAATACCTTGGCCATATCATGAGGAACAACATAAAATATAGAATATTCCAATTCGCTTTGCAAGGAAAGATCCCTGGGAAGAGAGGCCCTGGACATAGATGGATTTCATGGCTGAAGAACCTGAGTGACTGATGTGGAATGTCCTTGGAAGAACTATTCCAAGGAGTTAAGAACAGGAAGACTATTGTCATGATGATAGCCAATAGTATCTGGAACAGATACTGCTGCTAAAGAAGAAGAAAAAGAAGAAGAATGTGCCCTCAGTTTTGCGTTCAGCGTTCCTTGGTCTTTGACTTGATTTCAAACCTGGAAAAGATAACACAAATGTTTTACTTTTTGCTAATCAAAACATACTGTGAAATATTTGCTTCACTGAAAAAATGCAATAGATCTCCAATTTGCCAGCTCAACAGGCTGGTAGGAACCTGGTACCACTAGAACAGTGATGGCAAACCTTGGCACTCCATGTGTTCTGGAACTTCAATTCCCAGAAGCCCTGATCAGCAGGAGTGAAGTCCAAGAACACCTGGAGTCAAGTGCCAAGGTTCATCATCACTGCACTAGAACATATATTGTCCAGGAAGGAATTAATGTCCTTTGCTGTGCCTATTTAGGTTTGTGCAGTGCAGAGATGACTTCCTTCCTGTCATCACCAAGCTCAGCATCATCTGCTCAATTCAACTTTTGACATATTCACAAAAGGTACATTTATGTAGGTTACTAGAGGCACACCATTGTGCCACAAAATGAATCTAGAGTAATTTGTGAACACCAGCTTTTCCCAAACTGTGTTCTGTGGAACACTTGTGTTCCATAGTTATAGAGGACTGCCACTGCCAGAAGCCTTAGCCTGCACAGCAAATACTGAAGACTTCTGGGAATTGTAGTCCAAGAGTACATAGGGACCCATGTTTGGGAACCACTGGTATAGGTTGTACATCTCGGCCCGTGGGGACCCAAGCGGTGCGGTGGAAGTCCTTTCCGGGTGCCTGGAGGCTGTTAGGATCTGGATGGGGGACAACGGGCTACAGCTGAATCCCGGCAAGACTGAGTGGCTATGGGTGAGGGGCCCTGTGTTATCTCGGGAGTTACCAGCTTTGGTTCTGGATGGGGCAGCTCTGCCCCAGACAGACCCGGTGCGTAATCTGGGGGTCCTCCTGGACTCACGACTACTGTTCGAAGAACAGGTGGCAGCCGTGGCCAGGAGGGCTTTTGCACAACTTCGTGTAATACGCCAGTTACGCCCCCTCCTAGACCGGGACGCCTTGCTCATGGTCACACATGCTTTGGTCACCTCCAGACTTGATTACTGTAATGCGCTCTACATGGGGCTGTCCTTGGTGACCATCCGGAGACTGCAGCTGGTCCAAAATGCGGCGGCCCAGGTAGTGATGGGGTGCGGGCGTTATGCTCGTGCCACACCACTGCTCCGGGAGCTGCATTGGTTACCAGTATGTCTCCGGGTGCAATTCAAGGTGCTGGTCATTACCTTTAAAGCCCTATATGGTAGTGGGCCAGGATACTTAAGAGACCGCGTCACCCTAAGAACGTCTGTCCGTCCCACCAGGGCGGATCGGAGGGGCTCTCTTGTTATCCCATCGGCTAGGGAGGCTCATCTCTCTAGCACTAGGAAGAGGGCCTTCTCTGTGTTTGCCCCGGCCCTGTGGAACCTTCTCCCAACGGAACTGCGCCTACAGGCAGAGCTCTTACCTTTCCAAAAAGGCTTAAAGACCTGGCTGGCGGAGCATGTATGGGGGCCTAGTAACACGGGATCCCACATAGGTTGGCTTATTTAAGGGACAGCCACCCCTCATGCTTTTGTTTTATTTGCTGCACCGTTTAATCTTTTATAAATTTTAAGGTTTTGAGATTTTAAATACTATTACTATATAGATTTACTTGTGATTTTGAATTCATGTTGTAGGCCGCCCAGAGTCGGGTTTGCCCGATTGGGGCGGGGTAGTAAATGTGAGTTAATAATAATAATAATAATAATAATAATAATAATAATAATAATAATAATAATAATAATAATAATAATAATAATAATAATAATAATAATAATAATAATAATAATAATAATAATAATAATAATAATAGGTAAAGGTAAAGATCAGCATGGTCAAAAAATTTCATTCAGTTGTGCCAAATAAAAATTGCAGACCTTAAGGATGACACGAAACTGCTTGTTTTTATTTCAACAGCCTAACATGCCTGCCCATCTGAAAGTTCCTAGTATGAATTTGTTACTGCCAGCAAAAAGGGAAAAAACCAGAGTCCTATTGTTGCTTAGACTGTCCCAAGTGCCACATCAACAAAATATTTTTATCACAGAGAATAATAGGATAATTTCCCTCCATAAAAGTGCAACTGTGTAGCTGAAATCTCATTTCCCCTCTAACAAAAAAAAATTGGGGAAAATACTGTAAGCAGGAGTCAGAAGGAGGTGGGGCGAGGTAGAATGCAGGAACAAAGTTCAGAGAGATCATTTCCTTGCTAAAAGCAGGGATTATGACACCTCAGAGGTCTACCACAATGTAAGTTATCATATCATACTAGAGTTAAATCTCCACTACTTATCTTTAGAAACATTATACATGTGGTACAATTGAATATGTACCGAATAAGTTATCAGAAATTATACAAAACCTTTTTTTCACTTTTTATAAATATTAGAATCCAAAAGGGGTCTAGGGTGTTCAGAACTGAAAGAAGACAGGATTTATATACTTTTAACAGTAGTTCAAAAGAAGGAATTTCAGGAGAGGTAACATGAAAGGCACACCTGCTAAAATCCCTGCTCCTATGTTTTGTTGAACTCTGTTGGGCTTATTTCTGAGTAGGGGTATCTACACGGTTGCATCGTCCAGCTTCTTACCCTATGCACACTTATAAGCCTTATATTTAGGTCATGAAACTTACTTAGGTGATGTGATGAAAGAGATGTAAGTACTTCCTCTGGCTTTAATAGAGGTGCCAAGAAGCAGAATTTTCACCAGGTGTGACCTTTAATGAAAGCTATGCCTGCTGAAATTTCTTCCTCCAGACATCTATTTAAAGTGTGGAAACAATACTTTCTTTTTCAGTTGGTCACCTTCAACTTAGTCTTGAGAAAGAATGCAGAGGATCTGGCAGTATGATTACAGTCCCATCCATTCATTTATTCATTCAATCATATATTTCTATACCACTTATCTGACTAAACTGTCACCCTGGGTGGTGAACAAGCACATATACAAATAGAGTAATACCTCGGCTAATGTTTGCATCAGATAACGCTAAGATCGCATAACGTTAAGCAAACTGGGGGAGAAATTGCATCGCATAACGTTAAAATCCTATGGGATGCATCAGATAATGTTCGCTAAAGCCTGTGCCAGTTACAATGTATCTCTATGGAGTTTTAACGTTATCCAATGCATCCCATAGGATTTTAATGTTAACCGATGCATGCATCAGACAACATTAAAAATCGGATAACACTAAGACTTGTGGAACCAAGTTTTAGCGTTATCCAAGGTTTTACTGTAAATAACAATCACAGGATATTCACCCAGCCATAGCCCAAAAAATAGAACACCTTATATCTAAAAAGAAACTAATAGCAGAGGTAAAATTCATAACTTGATGCAGCAAGAGTCAAAGGTATGAGCAAGAAATTACCCATGAGTAATCCTACAGAAATTAGATGGTGAATGACAGAGGAACCAGGCATGCTGTGATCTATGCAGTCGCAAAAGGTTGGACTCAACTGTGTGACTGAACAACATCAACAGTCCTACAGTCCAGACTTACAAATAAGTGTTTTTTCAAGTGGTTGCCACAATAGCCTTATGGACATTCTGTTTATAAAGTCACTTCTGTAACACTGAAGTGATATTCTGATCAATAAGAATAATTTCTCTGCATTTGAATCATTTATGGCAAACAGGCAGCTGCATGTTTTTTGATGTTGCTTAAGTTTTTTAAAATTGTTTATATGTGTTTTAAATAATTTACCCTATCCTTGAGCTGTTAAGATGTTGGGCAGTGCAGACACCAACAAACAGGATCACTACCATGTCATGGCTTTGAAGTTTCAGCAGCCCGTCTTTGAATGACTTCTTTGTGACTGCTTGGAGCAGCAATTTCAGAACCACTGTTTGTTTAGTTTTATACATTTATTGTTTTGGCAAACATTACTTGGGGCAACTTAAGTATCTGTACACAACTGAATCACTAAGGGAAGATAGTTTTAAAAAGACCTTTTTGCTTTTTCGACAACAAAAATACTTCCTGGTTGGCTGTCAATTACAGGCGGCTGGCTGTTTCTTCTTCTTTTCTTAACTTGAGTTCTGGTGGCATATTTGCATAATAGCCACACAAGATGAAATCCTGGTTGTGCTTGAGAAGGGGAAAACCATCCACTAATACTTTGCTTCATGTGAGTAGCGACAGCTGCTAATTGCAACTGCAGAAATCACTGAGCTAATAGTTTTTTCTTCTAGGATTAAGATACGTCATGCCTAAACTGGACATGTTCAAACTCATAAAACCAATTACCCTTTCATGTCTCAATTATGTTGTTGTTCAGTTGCACAGTCGACTCCAACCCTTTGCGACCACATGGACCATTGTCCGCCAGGCACTTCTGTCCTCCACCGTCCTCCTCAACTCACTCAGCTTTGTGCCCATTGCGTCTACAATACCATCTAGCCATCGCATTTTTGGCTGCCCCCTTCTTCTTTTAACCTCCACCTTTCCCAGCATCAAAGCTTTCTCAAGTGAATCCTCTCTTCTCATTTGATGTCCAACGTACTTTAGCTTCTTCTTTACTATTTGACCTTCTAAGGAGCAGTCAGGGTTGATTTCTTCTAAAATTGACCTATTTGTTCTCCTCGCTGTCCAGGGGACTCTCAAAACTCTCCTCCAACACCACATTTCTACTATTCTACTGCACTCAGCTTTCCTTATGGTCCAGCTCTCACAACCATACATTACCACCAGAAATTACCATTGCCTTGACTATGCGAATTTTGTTTGCAAGGTGATGTCTTTACTTTTGACTATGTTCCCCAGGTTTCGCATAGTTTGCCTTCCAAGAATTAGTCGCCTTTTTATTTCATGGTTGCAATCTCCATTTGCAGTAATTTTTGATCCTGAGAAACTAATTATAAGAGCTTGGGAAAGTACCCTTTTTAGACTAGCAAGCCTCAGATCCCTGGCCATACTGCCTTGCAAATTCTGGAAATTGTAGTCCTTTTTTTTTTTTTTTTTTTAAATAATTTTTTTATTAGGTATATAAAAAACAGAAGTATAAGAGTAAGAAAAAGACAAAAATACAAATATAAACATTATAAAAATATATAGACTTATAAAGGTCATGTAAAATATTTTACACACATCACCGTTACATATTCTTCTTTTCTTCATACATGATCTTTTTCTCATTCTTTTCTATTTCAACATTAAAAAAAAAAAACAGAAAAAAGAAAAAAGAAGAAAAAAAAGCAGAACACCCACGTGCTATATACATAGTCCGGGGGGGGTTTATATCTTTCACACTTTCCAGAAGTCATTATTATCTGTTGCAGGGGGTATACCCTTTTTTTCTTTTAAAGTATAATTAATAAAAGGTTCCCAGATCCTCCAGAATTTATTATTGTTGACTTTTCCTTCCCTACATTTAATTTCCCAAGTAAGTTTTTCATTCAAAGCTAACTCCCACATCTGTATATACCACTCCTGCAAACTTACTCGTTCATTACTTTTCCACCTCTTGGCAATAATCAATCTTGCAACAGTCAACATTGTGGCTAATAACTCTTTATTATCTTTACTTATATCCTGGTCTTCTATGTCTGTTAACAAAATTGTTTCTGGCCCCAGCCCAATCTGTATATCAAATATGTTCTCTATTTCCTTTTTTATTCCTTCCCAAAAAGTTTTTAATACCTCACAACTACACCACATATGTTCATATGTTCCTTTTGTTTTTCTACATCTCCAACATGTTTCACTCATATTACTATACATTTTATGCAGATTGACTGGGGTCCTGTACCATCTCCATACCAGCTTATAATTGTGCTCTTTAAGTCTCACAGACATAGTTCTCATCTTTCTTTTCCACATCTTCTGCCACTTTGTTACTGTAATGAGCACCACAGCCGGGGAGCAGGCGGGCTCCCTCGACCTGGCCCAAAGAATGGACAACATGACGAAAATTCTCCAACAACTGGCCAAGAATATGACTGATACCCAGGCAACACTGCAAAAATTGGATGAAAACCAAACCAAATTGAATAGAGCAGTGGAAGCCAACAGTGAAGAAATGAAGAAGGATAGGGAATTAGCCAGGCTACAGTATGAAAGCCTGGCAAAATCCCTTACAGATGTGAAGAAGGATGTTGCAGAGAATACGCAGAAGATTGATGTGATTACAAAGACAATGGACAAGGAAGTTAAGCAAACCATCATAACTGTAAATGAACTTTATATACAAGAACACATTTTGGAAGATCGCATAACAGTACAGGACCAAAGATTGATGATGATGGAGGAGGGGTGGAGGAAATTTAACATAGTGATTCGTCATGTGATTGAAAAAACGCCAGAACGGCTTAAAGAGAGAATATTGGAATGGTTGAACTCACTTAAGATGGGCAAGGAATTTGGAGTAGATGACATCGGTGCCGTATATAGGGTGGGTGGGAGGAGAGATAGGAGGTCCCCCAGGAATGTTTTAGTTAAATTTGCAAATTGGGCAGATAAATTGAAGGTGATGTCCTTCATTAGACAAGCTGGGTCTGGCGTTTTAAAAATAGATGGAGTAGATGTGGACGTGTACAATGATATTGCGCCACAAGAGAGGAAATGGAAGTACACCATGAAGCCTGTCACGAAGATATTGATTGCAAAAGGGGTCAAGTATGTATGGCGATTTCCACAACAGTTGAGATTTTTTTATGACAAAAAATGGCATGTGTTGGATGTGAATACGGATGCATTGCTTTACTTAACAAAAATTGGTCTGATTAAAGAAGCTGACTCAGATTGGGTAGTAATGAGAACAGAATTGGCCAGGGTGGGTGTGATGGGACCACTAGTGGGTCGGGAGGAGGAGGGAGCGGTGGGAGGAGTGGAGGTTCCAGGTACAAGTGGGGAACAGGTGGGGTGAAAATACTTAAATACTTAACTAACTTCAGAGGGAGAAGGTTGATAGAAGATAGATATGCCTTTTTTCTCCGGTCTCCCCCTCCCCTCTTTGAAGATCAAAGGCGGCATTATGGAAAAGAATGTGGGGAGGGTAGAAGAAGCGAATAGGATAGGTAAGTTTTTTGTTTGTGGTTGTTGTTATTTCTATGTTCTCAATAATTTGAAAGGTATTTTTGTTTTAATGTTCTTTATTTTGTTTAAATTTCTTGGATGTGGGGAAGTTAGAGGTTGGTCAAGAAACACGTCCGGGGAAGGAAAAGAACGATGGGAAATTGATATATACACAAATGGTTAAGTCATTAAGAGTTGTAACATGGAATGTGAAGGGGACAGGGAACGCCCTGAAAAGAAGGAGGTTGCAAGTATCGCTCAACAAAGATAGAGCTGACGTAATTTTTTTGCAAGAGACCCATCAAAAATCTGCAGTAGTCAATAATTTGGCGGTGAGAGGAATCAGCATATATGAAAAGGCATTTGGGACATCTAAAGCCAGGGGAGTCGCAACTCTGATCTCGGAAAAATTGGGGTTTACGGTGAATAAGACAATAGCTGACCCAGAAGGGAGATATTTAATAATTAAGGGGAAAATTGAAGAGGAGGAGATAACGCTGGCTAATATTTACGCACCAAATGATAAACAGAAAATTTTTTTAGATAAAGTGGGGAAGATATTAAGAGAGGAGGGTTCTAAGAGCATGGTGGTAGGTGGAGATTTTAATATGATGTGTTCAGATATTGATTGCACAAGTGTAAAAAAGAGAGGTAATAAGTACATATTAGAAGAATGGAGGAAATCAATGGGGCTAAAAGATGTGTGGAGAGAGTTGAAAGCTCGGGAAAGAGAATATACATATTACTCACATGTGCATGATATGTACTCAAGAATAGATTATTTTTTTGTAACGGAAGAGTTGCTAAAAAAACTTGAGGATACGGAGATTGGAACATTTAGAGAATCTGACCATGCAAAAATGATAGTAAATATAAATTTGAATGAGGATGAAAAAAGCGGATATATTTGGAGATATGATGGGCAGCTGTATGGGATGGAGGTAATAAGGAAACAAATAATGGAGAAATGGGAGGAAAGTTGGAAATTTAATGAAAATAATGAGATTAATAGGGGAGGAGTTTGGGACACAATGAAGGCAATTTTTAGAGGGGAATCGATAAAGCTAAAAAGTAATAGGAATAGGCAAGTTAGAATTAGGAATCAGGAATTGGAAAAACAGTTAAAACATCTCCATATCGAATATGCTAAAAAGAAGGATCACAGGATATTTCAAGAGATTGAAAAAATTAAAAAAGAATTGGATGGGAAAGATATTGAAAAAGTAAAGAAAGATTTGATTTTTCTTAAAAGGGAATATTATGAGCACGGTAATAAAAGTTCTAAGCTATTAGCAAAAGCAGCTAGGGACAAAAAGAATAAAGGGCAAGTAGGTGTATTAGTAGATGAAAATGGGAAAAGATGTAATAAGAAAAGAGAGAAGGCAGAAGTGATTGAAACTTTCTATAAAAAGTTGTACTCAAAAAAGGAGGTAAATTTAAGTAAATTGCGAGAATATTTCAATCAACAACAAATTAAGAAATTAACAGAGGAGCATAGGAATAAGATGGAGGAAGCAATTTCGGTTGGGGAAATAGAAGAGGTAATAAAAAAACTAAAAAAAGAAAAAACACCTGGGGAAGATGGATTATCAGCGGAGTTTTATAAAGACTTTATGCCGTGGGTTGTCCCGAGACTGTATGAATTATACAATGGAATTTTAGAGGGAGATGCGACTCCAGATTCCTGGAACAGATCGATAATTGCTCTGATTCCCAAGCCGGGTAAAAATTTAGAAAAAATTGAATCTTACAGACCAATATCTCTGATCAACCAGGATGCTAAAATTTTTACTACGATCATAGCAAATAGATTGAATGGTTTCATGGCCGAATATATCAACGAGGATCAAGCGGGATTTGTTAAAAATAGACACATGGCAGATCTTATAAGAAGGGCTGTGGACATTTTAGATATAATGGAAAAAAGAAAGGAAAAAGTGGGGTTTTTGGCTTTGGATATATTTAAGGCATTTGACTCATTACAATGGTCAACGATCCACGAGATGACAAAACTATACGGATTTGGGGAAAAATTTCAAAGTGTTATTGGGAAGCTATATAAAAAAGGTACTGCAAGAGTCAAATTTAATGATAATTATACAAATGATATTAGGCTAGAGGCAGGCACGAGACAGGGTTGTCCTTTGTCGCCATCGTTGTTTATATTGGCCATGGAACTGTTAGCAAACGCAATTAGACAAGATGAGGGAATAGTAGGGATAGGAGGAACCAAAGTAAGCCTTTATGCAGATGATACATTGTTGACGGTGAAGCATCCAGTGGAGGGTTTGGTTAAGATTAACAGACATCTAATAGATTTTGAGGAGGTTACTGGTTTGAAAGTTAACTGGGATAAAACAGAAATGATTTTAATAAATGGCAAGAAAGAAGATGAAAATCTAATAAAGAGGAATTACAATATACAAATTAAACAAAAGATGAGATATTTGGGGGTAATGTTATCAAGCAAAATTGGGGAAATTAAAAGTATGAACTATGACAGACAAAAGGAAATTGTAGTCCTAAAAGAAAATTTTTCTTAGCACTAAAGTAAAGGTAAAGGTCACCCTTGCTCAAAAGCCAATCGTATCCAACTCTAGGGTTCAGTGCTCATCTCTGTTTCATAGCTGAAGAGTGAGCACTGTCTGCTTCTGCAGACATTTCTGTGGTCATGTGGCAAGCATGACTAGACACCGAAGCGCACGGAATGCTGTTTACCTTCCCACCAAAGTGGTCCCTATTTATCTACTTGCAATTTCTTGTTTCCAAACTGCCAGGTTGGCAGAAGCTGGGACAAAGACGGGAGCTCATTCCATCCTGCAGTATTCAGGTATCAAACTGCTGACTTCCTGCCTTCCAGTTAGTGGCTTAGCCACCTGAACCACTGCAGTCCCACTTTCTTGGCACTGGTGGTATGAAAAAGAAGTTGGATCACTCCTGCATCTTAATTACCCTTGTAAGACTGTGGATCTGAGCACATGTTGATACTATGTAAAACAGCACATGTTCCACATCCCTTTTTTACATTCTGGAACATGCCTTTCCTTGTCTGGCTCCAATTTGATTAATTAAAAGAATACAAACTTTTGAAGCAATACAGAGTATGATTGCAATTTCCTACACCAAATATACTTTCTTGCAAAGAAGTAGCTCCCCCCCCCCATTAAAAGAGAAGAACCTGCTTAGGCTCTGGAAGCAAAACAATTTAATGCTGACAATGCAGTGGTTTATACACCAGTGACCTATAGCCCTATAGCCCTCTGATGGGAATGGAACAAAAATCTGCTACCGTAATTGGAACTAGCCTTCTTAGCCTCTGCTACTATTGGCTCATCTTAGAAAGTCACATGCTCAAGCCTGCTTTTTAAAAGTCATTCTTGGGCTCTGCAGTAGAGTTAGCATTCTCGTTGTGATCTAGTAGAACTTTTATAAAGTTCCTTTGGGAGATTAAATCTTGCACAATGTGTGAACGTTTTCTGGGAACTTGGAAGCTGGTTTCTAGTGAGAAATTTGATGACTACATGAAAGAGCTTGGTAAGAAATAATGGCTTTGGGATTTGATGAGGTTATGATTATGAACTTTACCTTTTTATTAGAGTGACAGCTTTAATCAAGCAAAAAGTTATTTTCTGCACCCCCTTACAGTTTTAAAATTATCATTATTGAGTTGCAGACTAGAATTTATGATCTGGCAAACATTTGCCAAGTTATAAACTCTGAATACCTTTTATAGTTGATTCATTTTTTTCAAAGTTGTTAAATTTAAGTTTACTGTTAGACCGCCATCAAGAACCAGGAAAATGGAATGCTGCAGTTTGAATCAAGATATTTCTGCTGAATTTCCAATCTAATCCCATGATTTTCTCTTTAAGATTTTCCACTCCATTTCTATTTATATTCTTTGTAACTGTACTTAATATTTCTCAATGTATTTCCTAGATGGTAAGTACTTGCGAATGTAGTGTAACCTTCCTCATTAATAAACATTGTTTGGCTTCTGTTGTGTATCTGTCAAAGAATTACTGCTTAATGGATGTCTGATTGAGGGTACTCAGTCTTTAATTATAGGTAACTAGTGGTTATTATATTTAGAATTTTTCTGGAGCCTTAACGCCAAGATTAAGTATTACAGACAGCAAAAAGGAAGTCCCTTGCTGCTAATTTGCTTGAACAGAAATTTAGTTGAATTGCAAAATTAGCTGCTATGGGTTACAGGCTGTGGTTAAGGTTCACTGGTTCCTAAAGGATGGAAGAATATACAGTGGTACCTTGGTTAACTTAATTAATGCATTCTTCGGGACGGTTCTTACAGTAAAAATTATTTTAACTGGATTTCTCATAGGAATACATTGAAAACCAAAATACATTAACCGAAATGCAGTTTCCTATAGGAATGCATTGAAAACCAATTAATCCATTCTGAAAGAAATCCATAAACCAAGCCACTATTTTCTATGGATTCCTTTTGTTATGTGATTTTTATGTTAACTGAGCAGTTTGTTAACCGAGGTTCCACTGTACATAGAAAAAAAAATACAGTACATTAATGGGAAGCTGTGTTCCCAAATGGACGACAATGTCAAAACTCATATCCCAGAATAGGAACCAACAAAGGATTACACCACAATTTTTCATTCTGATGAGTCCTGTTTGTGGTACTGCTTGAATTTGGTTTTTTAAATAAGATTATAATTTTTAAATCTAGGAATATTTGTTTGGTATTTATGGATCCAAAGTGTTAACTAGAGGTGGGCTAGAACTCAAGGCTACATATGCTACCTGGAGAATTTTGGGAGTTCAAATCCCAGGGTAACTAATCTACACACCTCTTGACTCCAGACAGTAAACTTCATTCACTCATTTTATTGGAGTTAATTTTTCTCTGAAACCTATGCTGGATTTAGCTTTAGATCTTTTTATTCCAGACATTTAGGCAGAGATTTAAATGCAAATAGCTTCTGACCCATCATCAAGCTCATGTATAGTCAAGAAGCTCTGAAGTGGGTATAGCTCCTGACTTCTCTAACTCTTATCAGGGTTGCAGTAGGTCTCAGGAGGTGTCTACCTGATGGTTCTGGCATCTTCCATATAGAAGGGCACCTAGAGACAAATGAAATAAAAGACTGTGCTACGAGCATAGATAACTGCATCCAGATGGAGTAGGCAAAAAGTGAGCTTTATGAACAAGTATTTTAAAGGCTCCCTGTTCTGTTGAGAACATGGAAAATCACTTTTTTTGGACTGCATCCCCCCCCCTAACATCCCAGTCACCATAGCTACTGACCCAGTGGTGGGATGTCAAAATTTTTACTACCCCACCGTGATGTCATCACAGTGTGGGCGGAGCTAACTTCATGATGTCATAACATTGTGGGCAGAGTCAACGTCATGATGTTGTGGGCGGGGCCAAAGAAAAATAATAATTAAAAAATAAAATAGAAATAAGCACACACACACCTCAACCCACCCACCCACAACACAAACCCGTAAATAAATTAAATAAATAAATAAACAATACATTAAAATACACCCACCCACCCACCCCAAATACAAATCAACCAGAGCTTTTACACCAGAGCTTAAAGCTTATTCTGGCTAATCTTTATCACACTAGGTCAGATGGAAGGAACTACAGAATGAACTCACCACGAGATGGCTTCATTTTGGCACTTTTCGACTTTTCAACAGTTAAAGAAGTTAGGTACTAAGTCTTTGCCTAACCAGTTCTCTAGGATAATATGCCTTAATGTAAATGTAAAACAGCTGTACCTCCTTAAGGGTTCTCCAATTGGAACAGCAATTGGAACAGCACAGGTGTAGCTTATTGATGAGGTAACTCCAAGACTTTGCTTAAAAACCCCAAGCTAGGCTGCCAGGCCTTTTTAGGAACTGTGGTAGTACGTCAATATAGGTAATGGTATTAAATACACATTAAAATACACGCAGACACACCACATCCAAAAGTGAGTCACTTACCCTGGGGAGCAGGCTATAGGGAGCTTCAGGCTAGCAGCTTCTCTTCCTCCTCCCCGCTTGGGAGGACAGCAAGGACTGGAGGCCATGCATACGCGCCAAGCACTGTAGGCATGCATGCACACCAAGTGCTTGCCGCACATGTGCAGTGGGGTAACCAGTGAAAAGGTAAGCCCCGAAGGTGGTCCCCCCCCAAAGAAAAAGCTGCTACCGGTTCTCCGGGACACTGGGAAAAGTTACTACCGGTTCTGGCGAACTGGTGCAAACCTGTTACATCCCATCACTGTACTGACCATACCAACAGAAGAAGGTATTTGGGAGTTGTACTTCATAAGTGACTTTTGCAAGTTGTGCAATTGCTAAGCCACTTCTGTGCTTAAATTTAATCAGCTGGTAACATAAGGCATGACTTTATTCTTAGTAGTTCATAGGCAGCTTCTGATACTCATTAATTGTGATGATCTTCAGTACATTTAAATACATATGCTATGGTGATGGAGGTTAAAACTTTTAATATCAGAACAGTTCCATTCACTTGAGTATGACATATCTATGTAACAGTTGGCTTCCTTGGCTTATCTGGGCAGTGACCCTGGTGTATTTTTTGATTACACATTGAAATACCATAACTACTAAAACTGAAGAGAGCTAAGGTTCATGGAGGTTATCTTTAAGCAAGCAAGATTACAACAGCAGATTCAGGTTGTGTCAAATTAATGTGAAATAGTCACACACACCCCATCTACATATTCAGTACAGTATCTACAGTTATCCATGGGTCTAAGATATTCAGTTTTTTTAAAAAATCACTGAAATACACAATATACTGTATATGTATTTCTATGTCATTACTAAATCTGGCCACTAGAGGTCACTGTCTACAATGTAATGTTTATAAGGAATGGAGGCAAATATTTTGGTAGCTCTTATGTAGAATGATGGAGGAATTTGAACCACCACTACCCCTCCTATGAATCAGGTCTATGTTTAAATATAGAACTCATTATTATCTGTGGTTTCATGTATCCACAGAAGCTCTCAGAAAATATCCCCCACAGATATGGGGGGAAACTGTTGTTCATATACAGCAATACCTATTATTTATTTATTTATTTATTTATTTAAATTTGTTTATCGCCCTCCTCCCCAAAGGGACCCAGGGAGATTCCCAACACAATCAGTATGATAACAATTAAGAAATATACATACAGTACTAGAAAAATGTAATAAGAAAGTGTCTTAAACTGAAGTCAAATCTTTTCTCCATCTAATTGTCTTACTGACAGTGATTCTACCAGGATTCTGATATGATTTCTCTAGCCTTTAGCCAAAACCTAAGTATTTTTATGGCATTCACAACTAATAAAATCCTTCTCATTGAGCATTGAAATCCTGCCCTGTGGAACAGCTGGCGGTCAGTTTATTTAGTTACTAGTTATCATTATATCCTGTTTTTCGTCACTGAGCTCACGGTTATCTACATGGCTGTCCTATCCTTTGTATTATCTTCATAACAACCTGAAAAGATCCTTTTGACTAAAGGGGAACTAAATTGGCAGATGCTATGAAAAATCTCTTGGATTGGGACAATCGGATTTGTACAGTATTATTTTTCTTTGGCTATATAATATACAAATCATGTGAAATCAGCCTGGAGCTTTCCCACAATCCATTCCTTTTTTGTTGGGGGAAGGCTTCTAATTTTTTTGCAAGTGAATGCTTTCACATTGGCTCAGGTCCTATGAGTTCTCATACTGATACAAAAAAAGTATGTACACATGTACTGATGGTTGCTGGATTGAGAAAAAAGCAAAAAGGCATTCAGGACAGCATCCCAAGCACCTCTTCTCTGCAAACCACCCCCTGCCCCAAAATGCTTGGTGCTAGTCTCAATCAATCCTTGTTCAAAGCTTGTTAAGATAGTTTCTGCTGAATCCAAGCCTGGACATCCAGCAGACCTTGCTTTAATAAGCTGCAAAGAAGGGTTGACAGCAGATTAATGTGCATTTTTTCTGCTGTATAATGGCA
This sequence comes from Furcifer pardalis, assembly GCA_030440675.1. Classification (NCBI taxonomy): domain Eukaryota; kingdom Metazoa; phylum Chordata; class Lepidosauria; order Squamata; family Chamaeleonidae; genus Furcifer; species Furcifer pardalis. The sequence continues at coordinate 77,450,130 of CP126891.1, forward strand.
ACCTGAGGGAAAGTAACTGGCCAAAGATTATCTACTGAGTTTTGTCACTCAGGCTCCTGGCAGAGGGTCCAAGAGCTGCAGTCCTAAAAAGAAACTTTTCCAAACTTCAAACTGAACAGGAGAAATTTGCCTTATAACAAGTTGAATTACTTGTCCACCTAGACCTCTAAGCTTAGGCTAATTAAATTGTGGGAACAATTTCCAAAAGATGTTTTGACTGCCACCTATTTAGGTTGCTTAAAGAAAAATAGCTCCACGAATTATCTATGGATCATACTAGTTGTATGCTGACTTACTTTGAGGATGGGATGAAAGGGATCCCACAGAAGCCTCAGTCTTTCAGGGGTGGGGTTTAATTTCTGAAAAATTGCTGAAACTGATGATATCATGAGCTCTATTAGGTGTTAAATTAAAGTAAGATAATTTCAGCTAGTAACTTGGCATTAAGATGTTACCCACAAAATCTGCATTGACATTAATTTGTTCTGAAAATGTTTAAGAAGTAATTGAAATTCGAGTGTTCACCTTTAGAGGTCGTGTTTTCAATCACCTGAGAGGATGATGGCAGTTTTCAGAGTCAATACATGCTATATTTCCATTCTTCACTACTCTCACGGTATAGAACTCAGCTTGCCACAGGTCATCATGTGTTCCCAGTGTTCCCATAGCGATCTTTAAGGACTTGTCAGCTTACCGTTGGAATATGAGAAGGCCTAATGGTGCTTTATTTGGTTTCTAGGTGTAGGCTTTGCCACCAGGAAGATAGCTGGGGTTGCCAAGCCCAATGTAACCATCAGTTGCAACGGAGATACAATTACTATCAGAACAGAGAGCAGTTTCAAGAACACAGAATTTGGCTTCAAACTGGGGGAAGAATTTGATGAAACCACAGCTGATGACAGAAAAGTAAAGGTAAGCTCTACACCTTAGCTTGAAGAGTCTGGAGAAATTATTGTTTTAGCTGCCTTAAAAGTGCCACTCTGGTAGGTGCAGGTTGTTTCTTTTATGTTCACAACTTCCATGTTCACATATCCACCTTGTATTCCTAAAGAAATTCAGAGTCCAAATACCACCAGGCAGCCTAGCTTTTCACACGCAATTCACATTCCCAAATGTTGCAGCAGTTGGTTTCATAACTGCATGCCTGTCTGTAGTCCATTGTCTGGAGTGATGGCCCCAACTCTGTGGTTTGGCCATTTGGATGGCAACATGCCAACATTTAGATCAGCTTTCTTAAACCTGAAGTCGCATCCAGCCGAAAATGGCTGTGTGTGGTTTTAACATTTGCAGGGTCGTGCTGCAACTGTTTATTCACCAATTTGAAAGCGCTTAACCCAACAATGCCTCTTTTTCTTGGCAGAGTATTGTGACCTTAGAGAATGCCATACTTAATCAAGTGCAAAGATGGGGTGGCAAAGAGACCACAATAAAAAGAAAAATAGAAGATGGAAAGCTGGTTGTGGTGAGTACGCTTTTTTCAGCATTTACAATGAACTGCAAAAACAGAAATGCCCAAATTTGGAGGTAGATCAAAGGAGAAAAGTTGAATTTTAAAAAGTGATAAAAGAGGCTTAAATGCAGACAATGGAATGTTGTAGTGCAGGGGTTCTCAACCTTTTCAAGTTGGGGGCCAGATCATGCCCCCTCAAACAGTTGAGGGGGGCAGAGTGGTTGTCCCCCTGCCATTTATGGCTGCCATAAATGAGTCTATGGCTGGTTCCACCGGTGGCGACAGTGGTTGAGTGAGGGCAGGGGTTGCATAATTTGATGCCATGGGCCGGAATCAGTACACTGTCTATAGGTTGAGAACCCCTTTTGTAATGGATAGAGTTGGATTAGGATTCAAAGGTCTTATATGCAAATTTCCACAGAAAAATGAAAATTACTGGATGACCTTAAGCCAGTTATACTTTCACAGCCTCATTTCATTGGGTTGTTCTGACAAGACCCATGGCAGCTGCCTTAGGTTTATTGGAGGAGTGGCACCACAACAAACAAATGCAAGATGCTTTTTTATTATTATTTAGGGACACTCACACAGTATTCAACAAAGCTGCCTTTAAAAAAACATCCATGGCTTCTGATTTGTACTGTCCTAGGTGTTTAGAGCAGAACTCCTGAATCTGAAACCATTTGTATCTTTGCTCAGACTAAATTTCAGTGCATAACTCTACAAGAGCAATGGTCAAATCCCTAGTTGTACTTCGGGGCTGGTGACATTAATCCAGGACAAGCCTACATTCATATAGTTCTAACATTTGGAGAGCCATATATCTCCCTTCCCTGGATTATATTTTGGTTTCTGGCTGGCTGTTAGCGTTTCTCAGGGATGGTTCAGAAAGGGGCAACTTCCATTTGTTTGCTCCTGCGCTTCCTGAAAAAGTGTGGGCCTGAGATTGCTGTCCATTTTGCTTCCTTGAGCTAGAACTCCATCAAGTGAGCAAGTCAATGTGAGATGTGCTTATCCCTTACTTTTTGAGGTAGACATAATAAAAGGCAAGGAGAAAGGAGGTAGATAGTAGCAAGGCAAAGTGAAGAGAATGGGTGCTGAACAAAGACAACTGAGAAGCACTAGTAGAAGCTTATTTAGCTGAGCCTCAGCCTATTAATTAATTAATTAATTAATTATTACATTTCTATCACTGCCTGTGTGCTCTCCTCTTTCACACACACAGAGCAATTGGACTGTGCGCCACAAAAATAGAGAGGTGAAGTGAGTTGGCTGCTTATGTTCTCACGTGTAGGTGTAAAGCAAAAGGAAGGAATTTTAATTCTTGTATCATCAACAACTTTCCAAGGATAAATGCTCCATTTGAAAGTGCATGACTTTGTACTGTAGGAAACCTTCTGTGGAAAATGGAATATTTTTATTGCTTATATAGGTATAAGGTTATCAAGTAAGGTTGATATGATGCTGACACTGATGTTTCCCTCCCAGGAATGTATTATGAACAATGTTATCTCCACGCGAATATATGAGAAAGCATGAAGACACCATTCTGTGAAGTGAATTGTACCCTGAAACAGAGGTTGGAACTTGCTTCAAGGAGCGGAAAGAAGACAGTGGCTTTCTTTAGAGCACTGAGTTGTTGAAAAACTAGCTCCAAAGCATCCTTAAATCTAATCTGAAGTATTGTGGCTATTCAATAAAAGTCTTTTTCTTGAGAAAGAAACAAACTTGGTCTGGTCTTGCATTTCGTGCTTTATCTTACAAGTTGAATCAAGGTGGAGTTTTAGATTCTGGTTGTGGAATGTTTCAAACTATAAAAGCAACTCTTTAACCACCAAAGATTAATTTTAAAAAATTATGGGAGCAGTAATGGCACCCTTTTCAAAGAAGTAACTGTGTGCTGACTGAAGTTAAGAGGAAGAAATCGGGGAAAGCAAAACATTATGGCACATTAAAGACTAGCAAATTTATTTAATTGTGCACTTACATGGATTAAAATCCACATCTTGTATCTGAAGAAGTGGTCTTGATTTCTAAATGTCGCATGCTGAAATAAATTTGTTAGTCTGCAATATTTTGCATTTGTTCCCTATGGGTTTTTTACCATAGAAAATCTGCTGTAAAGATAAAAGCAAAATAGCTATGCTATTTGTTAGTTGCCACAATCTGGGCTATTTGACCAGTATAAACAACAGCTTTTCAGATACTGTAATTCTCTTTCAAGCAGAACATGGGAAGTGCTTTTGGCTTCATGTTCATGTCAGTAGGAAGATCTTGGAACTTCTCAAAAGAAACATAATGGTGAGAGAAACTGAAAGGTTTACAAGTGGAAGATAGAGTTCCCCTGTAAGATCCCAAATGAAGGGCACTTTCTCTGTAGAAGAGGACTAGAATAAATCATTTAGGGCAAGTCACTGGGTTCAATGTGCTTCATAAAGTAACATCAGGAATCAGATGAGTTCATCTAAATGGGAAGAGCAATAGCTTAGGGGCAGAGCTTCTGTTCTGCATATAGAAGTCAGGTTTTATCCTTTGTTTTACAAAATAAAATGATTTGGGGTATAAATGGGAAAGCTTTATGCCTTACATGAACTCTAAGGCAGAATGCAGAACTGAACTAAGAAATTAGGCACCTGGCCTAATTTAAGGTTGTATTTCGTACACATTAGCAGACCACACACTCTGTTTACCTCAACTGTAGAAGGTAATGGTGTTGTCAATACAGCAGTCATGTCAGAATGATAGGAGAGATTGGTGGATTAAACAGGTATGCCTTGACCCAAACCTGCTGGAGTTTGTGGTCCCTTCCCTGCTCATAAGCTATCTGGATGCAATGGTGAACCCACAATCATAATATGAAAGGAGGCAGAGATATTATTGCTCCCCATGTGCCCCTCCATAGGCTAGAAGTTAGAAAACCAGTTATTTCTGATATATGCATTGGTGGTCATACCCATGGTAAGTGGTAGAACAAGGGTGACTAGTGGAAAGGAAGCCAAATTCAATGGCAAGTAGCAATAATTTGGTTTCATTTCCCTCCATCATCCTTTCTAGCCAACTAGAGGACAGAAGGGGGCTGTGCCTGATTTATCTAAATTTCGTATGTGGCATTACTTAACGCAAGATATCTTGTAGCTGAACATCAGAAATCACTCCGTAGAGCAGGGTTCCTCAAGTTTGGCTCTCCAGGTATTCTTGAACTTCAATTACCAGAAGCCCACCTGCTGATCAGGGCTTCTGGGAATTGAAGTCCAAGAATATCTGGAGAGCCAAGTTTGAGGAACCCAGTCATAGAGGATCATCGGGAGGATAAACAGATAATTTTTTCAATGTACTGTAGCACCATCAATGCCTGTGATACCCTATTAAATATGCAACAACAACAGTAAAATGGCAGACAAGAGGTTTCTTTTTGAGAGGTGGATCTCCATTAAGACAAACTAATTAAGTTCCACGGCAGTGGTCTTAATTGGAAATATGCTGTAGCTCAGTGATGCAGGGTTGCTTTGCAGGCAGAAGGCCCCAAGCCCAATCCTTCCAGTCTCCATATAGATCTGGAAAGAATTGTGCCTGTAAGCCTAAATAGCAACTGACAGTAGTCGGCGGTGGCTGCAACTCATATCCAGGAATGCATTTCCTCCCTGAAGCAGGAAAAATGCCACTGGCATGAATTTGTTTAAGGTGGATCCCAGCTTGTCATGAAGTGACCCACACACTATGATCATGGAGCCATCTCCTGTGGCACATATGAAATGAGACGTGCAGGATTTAACACCATGACTGCAATGGACTGGTGCAGCCTTGAGGATATTATCAAGGTGCACCTTCACAGCCAGTCCATCTGGCATGGCCCCTTTCACCTCTATGACCATTGGGAATCAGAGTTCCTCCTCCATTCATTTTGCCGTTTGGCCCAATATGGTGGTTTTCAGTGGCATTTCATCCACAGAGGGGGCCATCACCCCACCTAAAGGGGTTCATCTGCCCATAGCCATTGTCCCCTTTAGGGAGTCAGGTTATTTAACACCATCCAACACCCGCCATTGAGTCGCTGGCTGGACAACCTTAGCGGGTTGTCCAGCCAGACAGTGGTAGGTTAGATAGTTGTAGGTTAGAAGGAATAAACGAGTGTAAAGCAACGGGAGGCTGAGGATGACGCCGCACTGCCACGTCCTCCTGGCCTTTCCCACCGGCCAGGAGAATAAGAGCCCCATGGCCATAGGAGGCTGAAAACACCAGTGCGCCACCGCACCCTCCTTGGCCCTTTCCATTGGCCTGGAGGAGGATAAGAACGGTGACTTTTGACTTTTTTGTTGTTTTCGGACTTTCTGTGGGACTAATCATATGAGTGCTGTCGGACTTCTCAAATTAGGTTGTTTTATCTTTTTGTAATGCTTTTTGATACTGTGATACTGATACTTTTTCATAATGTGACTTATGATTTGTGATGATGATATGTTGAAATGTTTTTGTATTATGATAATGTGGTACCTTGTGATTGTAACTGTATATTTTATATTTTTGTTAGCCACCCAGAGTCGCTTTGCGAGTGGGACGGCATACAAGTCAAACAACAACAACAACAAAAACAACTTCCTGTCTTCATACTGCACTGAAATAGTAACGGTCACTTGCAGAGGGGAAAAATGTATCAAGTAATAATAATGTGCTGTTCAGTCAATTCTGACTTATGGCAAGCCTTTTTCAGGGTTTTTTAGATAGAGAATGCACAGAAGTTATTTACCATTCCTTTCTTCTCTAAAGCCACCTTGAGATTATGCAGGCAATCCCTTCCTCTAATACACACACTGGGGAATTGAATGTTTGCACTAACAAACTACATGGCATCAGATGTATGCCTTGTATTGCCTAAAGGTGATACTATGGTAGTCTACCCTAAGTCATTGGTTTCTAAAGTCCTTTGGAGCTGCATTCATGATATTGATGTTTATCTAATTCTGATGATAACTTTTCTTAGAGTCTCATGGAATTCCTAGAAATCATGGAACATTTGGGGGTCAGTTTTTAATAACATGGTGGGGGATGTTGAAGGAGCCTCCCTGAAGAGTGGAAAGCATTGTGAGTACAGTTGGATATCTCCTGGACAATGGAGTAGACCTGGGCAGTCTTTCCATTCTGAAAGCACTGCACTGTATTGTTCAACAATCTGACAAGGAGGGGAAAAAAGGTGGGGGGAACCAACTTGACCTAAAGATATTTTAGGTTACAACTTATAGTGTTCCTGACTGGAAGTACCATGTTGAAAAATACTGTTTTAGATGGCTCAAGATAGTTTCAATAGGACATTAGCAGCAATAAACTTTCAATATTCAGATCTGCTGAGGTAAAAAATTACGTTATAAGCACACCTTCCATCTCCCCCAAGCATGGCTCTCCAGACAATGTCTTGCTTCCAAAAACAGCAAACTTTATTAAGTTAACAGCCAATTGGCAACTATATACACTACTTCTCTGGGTTGTAGTTCTCTTCAACCTATTCTTTGTCCAAAGTCCAAGAGGTTCTGGTTATCCTCACAGGTCCCACTTCTTAGCCTTAAAGCCAAGCCCTGCTAACACTAAGGACAAAAGATGTGGTTGCCAATGACAAAGATGGGGTCATGCACTTTTGATTAGGTTGTGGTGGTAGCTGCCTTTCAAACTAATGATAATGGTGTTGCTCACATCTCTGTCACTCCCCACAGTATGGGGGCTTCTTTGCTTCTGTTCATGTAACTTCATCCAAATACCTTACTATGAGTCTTCTTCATATACATAGGTCCAGTCCAGGGGCAGTGGGGATTCCTCATCAGAGTTCTAACCTTTTGCTCTTTGGGGTTAGCCTCAATGGGTTACTGTCATGAAGAGGTGCTAACTTTGTTTCCCTTTCTTGAGCTTCTCCACCTCTGTTTCTTCCATGACTGTGCTCAACACTAGTGTGTCAATCCCCTTTCTTCACCCACCTTGTCTCTCCCTACTAGTGATTCTTCACCCTCACTAGAGAGCCTCTCTACCTCTGAGAAGACCCCTGCCCCCTCAACCACCTCTTCCCAACACTGGTTGTCCAGATCCACAGGTGAACCAGAGGTCAGGAACTTCTGGTTGTGGGTCTCTGAGGGTAAGGAGCGGGGGAAGAATGTAGCCATCAGAGAATTGGCCATCTGCTTCCTTGTAGTTGCCTAGTCTTGCTTTAGTGAGTGAAGGTTCAGATTGTCAGACTTTGCAATCATTGGTCCAAAAAAAGCAAAAGGTTAGTTAGTACATCTCTAGTGTAAATACTTATTAGCCTCAAATGCTGCTTGGGTTTTGCATTCAGATTGCAAACACATGTCCAGTAATCATGTTTTAAAGCAGGAGTTCTTAACCTTTTAAAGCTGGGGGCAAGGTCACACTCCCTCAGACAGCTTTGGGAGCCAGACAGCCATTTTGCCTTTCCTCCACTACATGGCACTTCCTGGTGTGTTGGAGGCAGTGGGGGCCACATGAAATGGTGCCATGGGCCACAAATTGAGAATCCCTATTTTAAAGCATCTGCCTTGCTGACTCATTTAAACCATGTGTTACTTCAAAACATTCTGGGCTCTCTTGTTGAGTATATTGCTGTCATAAACTGCTTCTGTGTGTGATAATAATCTACTTACCTTTCCCCTTACATTACTCGTAACACTGAATGACTCTGTAATATGTTGAATTGTGTTTTGTTCAAACTTTAGTGCTCCTCATATCATTTGAAAAAATCATATTACAGGACAGCTGCAACTGGTGATCCTTTAAGTACGGCCTTTGTTGCTTAAGCTATCTCTCTGGATAAAAATAATAATAATAGTTATTTTCTAACTGCTGGTTATAAGAGAATGTGTGTACAGTTGTACCTCGCTTAAAGAGCATAATGTGTTCCACAGAATTGCTCTTTAAGCGAGTTTGCTCTTTAAGCAAAACACCGTTGTAAATGACCAATTGTTGGGGGGATTGTGAACTCAGATTTATTTGTTAAGTGAGTCTTTTTTTAAAAAAATTTTTTATTAGGCATTTAAAAAGAAATACAAAAATACAAAACAAGACAATTATAAAGATATATATAACCATGAAGATCATGTAACATTTTTCTCCAAACAATTCAATGTTGCATTTGCCACATTTCTTTGAACATAATCTTCTTCACGTTGTTATCATTCACAACATTGACATCACCCTTGTGTTATTTACAATGTCCGGGGAATTCTGTATTTTCACAGTTTCCAAAAGTCATTCTGATCTTGTACAGGGGGTATGCCCTTTTTTCCCCCCAGAGTATAACTTATAAAAGGTTCCCAGATCCTCCAGAAATTATTACTTTGCACTTTTCCTCTCCTACAATTTAACTCCCAAGTAAGTTTTTCATTTAATGCCAAGTCCCACATTTGCTTATACCAATCTTGTATACTTATTTTTTCTTTACTTTTCCAACTTTTAGCTATACATTGTCTCGCAACAGTCAACATTATGGCCAGCAGTTCTTTATTGTCCTTATTCATGTCAAAATCATCAACGTCGGTTAGCAAAATTGTATCTGACCCCAGCCTAACTTGCACATTTAGTATATTCTCCAATTCTTTTTCAATTCTTTCCCAATAAGCTTTTAATGCATCACAACTACACCACATATGTTCGTATGTTCCCTTTGTTTTGTTACACCTCCAGCATATATCGCTTAAGTTATTATACATTCGATGCAAGACGACTGGGGTCCTATACCATCTCCATATTAATTTATGATTATGCTCTTTAACTCTAACCGACATTGTTCTCATTATCCTTCTTTTCCAAATCCTCTGCCATTTTGTTTCTGTTATCCTTGTATCTAATTCTTGTTCCCAGCTTTGTCTCAACACCTCTTGTATTTCTTGACTCTTATTCAAAATTTTATAAATTTTGCTTACTATTCCTTTAATTCCCATTTCCCCATTTCTAACTCTAGTCAAAAGTATCTCAAATTCCGTGCAGTCTCTATTTAAACCATCTTCCCATAAAAATATCTTATTCCAATTATTAATCTGAAGAATCTTGAACCAATCCAGTTGCAATTGCAAATACAGCTCGCGCCTTTTCTCCTGGTCTCTGCAAGTATTGGCCCAGTCTTTCAATAATATTACTTTCTTTTCTACCAATATATCCCTGTTAAGCGAAGCGAACATTCAGAGAAAATGCTGCTCTTTAAGCGAGTTACTCTTTAAGCGAGGCACTCTTTATGCGAGGTTTGACTGTACTTTCTCTTGTTTTCCAAAAACTACTTCTTACAACTCTGTGCTGGAGAATGTTTTCCTTATTTGATTGGGTTTGCAATTGAATTCCAAGATAGCCTCCCTCATGAAACTGAGGAGAGAAACAAGCAGTGATGGGATGTAACAGGTTCGCACCAGTTCGCCAGAACCGGTAGTAACTTTTCCCAGTGTCCCAGAGAACCAGTAGCAGCTTTTGGGGTGAACCACCTTGGGGGCTTACCTTTTCACTGGTTCCCCCACTGTGCATGCGCACCAAGCACATGATGTACATGCATGCCTACAGTGCTTGGCACATATGCATGGCCTCCTTGCTGTCCTCCCTACCAGGGAGGAGGAAGAGAAGCTGCTAGCCTGAAGCTCCCTATAGCCTGCTCCCCAGGGTAAGTGAATCACCTTTGGATGTGGTGTGTCCATGTGTATTTTAATGTGTATTTAATACCTATATTGACGTATTACCACAGTTCCTAAAAAGGCCTGGCTTCCTGGCTTGGGGTTTTTAAGCAAAGTCTTGGAGTTACCTCATCAATAAGCTACACCTGTTCTGTTTCAATTGCTGTTCCAGTTGGAGAAACCTTAAGGAGGTACAGCTGTTTTACATTTACATTATGGCATATTATCCTAGAGAACTGGTACGATGACCATATCTATCTTGCAACATGGTGCTGCCCAGGCATTTATAATAACAGGCAAGTGACGGGTTTGTGTTTGGTGTGGGTGGGTTGATTTGTGTTTGGGGTGGGTGGGTGGGTGTATTTTAATGTAATTTTTATTTATTTATTTATTTATTTATTTTATGGATTTGTGTTGTGGGTGGGTGGGTGGGTTGAGGTGTGTGTGTGTGTGTGTGTGTGTGTGTGTGCTTATTTCTATTTTATTTTATTTTTCTTTGGCCCTGCCCACAACGTCATGACATCATGATGTTAGCTCCACCCACACTGTGATGACATCATGGTGGGGTAGTAAAATTTTTGACATCCCACTACTGGAAACAAGTCAATTTCACTGATACCGGGGGGCGGGGGGGGGAGATCCTGTCTACATATCTGTTTGCTCTTCTCATTTCTGCCACAGCTTCTATGAAAACAGGAAAAGAAGAGTTTTCTTCCCACCCACCCTCAAAAGGGAGTGTTGGTCACCATACTAATACTGTATACAGAATGACACTTTTATTTTGTAAACATTTCCTCTCAGTGGAATATTGTGGCTTTGTTTCAAATGTGGCAGGTTCCCTGGTGAACCTAGGTAAAAAGTAAAGCTCATTCGTGCTCGGAAACCAGTCGTATCCAACTCTAAGGCTCAGTGTTCATCTCTTTTTCATAGCTGAAGAGCCAGCGCTGTCTGCGTCTGCAGATATTTCTGTGATCATATGGCAGGCACAACTAGACACCGGAGCACATGGAACGTTGTTTACCTTCTCACCAAAGTGGTCCTTATTTATCTACTTGCAATTTCTTGCTTTCTAACTGATAGGTTGGCAGGAGCTGGGACAAAGATGGGAGCTCATTCCGTCCTGCAGTATTCGGTATTGAACTGCTGAACTACCGCCTTCCAGTCAGTGTCTTAGCCACTTGACCCTCTGCAGTCCCTAGGCAAAGGGAAATATGGTGAAGGAAATAGAAATGGAGTAGACCCAAAAGTAGCCTGTGACATTTGTCATGTAGGCTACAGTCGACATATAGAGAAGAAATTTAAAGTGGGAAATGTATAACTTGTGGACAGTAGTAGTAATACGGATGAGCGGCTGCAGATAAAGCTTCCTGTTTGATAACAAGAGTCCTGTAGGCCTCATACATCTACCTAGGAGTTAACTCTGGGCCTTACTATGAAAAGTCACCGGAGTTACTAAATAATCTTCTCTTCTTTAGGCTCATACAGTCATAAAATGTTGTTATGTACCATCAGATTGTTTCCGGCTTATGCCAATCCTATGAATGAGAGATCACCAAAATGTTCTATCCTGAATAATCCTGCTTAGCTATTGCAAACATCAAGCCAGTGGCTTTCCTTCATGGAGTCAATCCATCTCATGCTTGGTCTTCCTCTTATCTTGCTGCCTTTCACTTTTCCCAGCATCATTGTCTGTGTGCACAAAGTGTGCACAAAGTAGGACAGCCTCGGCTTTATCCTCCTTGCCTCCAGAGACACTTCAACCTTGACTTGCTCTAGGACCCATTTGTTTGTCTTTCTGGCAGTGCAGGATAGCCAAATGAATATATAGTAAAGGTAAAGGTTGCCCTTGCTCAAAAGCCAGTCATATCTGACTCCTGGGTTCGGTGCTCATCTCCATTTATAGCAAAATGTCTGCAGATGTTTTCGTGGACATGTGGCAGGCATGACTAGACACCAGCATGCACAGAACACTGTTACTTTCCCACTGAAGCAGTATCTATTTATCTAATTGCAAACTCTTGCTTTCAAACTGCTGGTTGGCAGGAGCTAGGACAGAGATAGGAGCTCACTCTGTCTTGCAGTACTGCTGACCTTTCAGTCATCAAGTTCAGTGCCTTAAATACTAAACCACTGCAGTCCCATATGAATAAATAAACCAATACAAATCCACCTGTAGCACTGGATCCAACTTTGGTTTTGCACTAGAGCCCCTAACGTTGGGGCGGTCTTTCTGTTTTCTTTTCTAAACCATGCTTTAAATGTTGTTTCTATGTTTTCATCATGAACAAATCACTTGTCTCTCGACCCTGGACACAAGGCCTTTGCTTTTCTCATGAAAACATCCAAACCACTACTCATCCTCATAAGATGTTCCTCAAAACCAAATATTGTTCTGCCCAGTGGCATTGTGCCTGATTTGTCTCCCAGCAGAACAGCAACAAGAGCACCAGCTCAAACTCCAGACTGTTTCTGGTCTTAGGTCATAATGGAGGAGTCAGTGGCAGGCAATCACTGTTGGCCTTGGTACTGACGTGAGTGGCATGGGACAAAGTGTCCATTGTTTGGCCTCTGACGTTGGCCTTCTGCATTGGGTGCCCTGCCTGCTCTGCTTGCTGGGCTTCTGTTAAAAAGACAATGGCTCACATAATCTTTCTGTGCCTGGGTAAGAGTTGCTCCTCTCACTTCTACTCTTCCAAGGAGACACTTAACAAAGTCTGCAAGATGTGCAACAAATTTGTAGGAAGCTGGAAACTTGTATCTAGTGAAAATTTTGATGACTACATGAAGGAACTGGGTGAGTTTGTCTTGACTTGGAAATTTCTCTTTTCCACCATGTTTTCAATGGTTTCTTTTGAGATTTTACTCTCAGGTCGTTAGAGAGTGTGAAGACACATCTTTCTCAGCTACCATGTAGAATTGCTCAATATATTTTAATTGTTTTAACTGTATATTTCATTAATTTTGATAGAAGGTTTGTCCATGGTTGGTTTTATTGAATGATGTGCTTAAAATTGTTTTCAATTCCTTTTGTTGTTTTAGTTTAATTGTAAACTTGCCTGAGCACTACATATTAGTAGAAAGGCAACAACAATGACATATTAGAGACTTATAAAGAGAATAATAATAATATTTTTGTGTCAGAGATTACTCTGGGTTGAAAGGATTTTTAGGGGGTGTCTGAATGAGGCTCCTTTCATGTCCCCAAGTCCAGCACTTGGGTATTGAACCCCGATCTTCAAGGGTCCAGTTCAGCATTTTAACCACTAAGCCATTGGTGGAGTTTGCTTTATAAAGAGAAATTATTCACCTTTTCTATCTTAATACCATATATACTCAACTATAAGTCATCCTGAATATAAGTCGAGGTACCTATTTTGGAGCTCTAAAACTAGGAAAATAGATTGACCTGAGTATAAGTTGGGGGTAAAAAATCCAACTGCTGCTAGTGAGTTTCAATAATTAAAATACATGAAAATACAGTGAAATTAATTAATTTAGACATTTGTGTGGCTATGTTTTTGAGTGTTTATCTTGACCCAAGTGTAAGCCAAGTCCCATTTTTGGACCTCGTTTTGGGGGCTAAAAACCTGGCTTATACCCTAGTATATATGGTAGTCATACTAGGATGTTGCCTTTCCTTTCCAAAAGAATAATTGTTTCATTCTATGCCTTGCATAACAGCAGACAGCTTTTTATATATTAACTTGCCAATTCTACATTTTTTAATTGTAAATTTCTTTGTATAGGGGCCTGCAATCTTATATTTTGTAAAGTACTAATTGTATTGTTAGTGCTATCCATGGATGGTTGAAATCTAACAGATCTGGTCATCATTCGGTCATGACTAACTTAATTTATATATTTTTCCCATTCATGGGTCTTCACTGAGTCTGAACCCATAGCATTGAATAGATTCAATAATGGTAAAAAAATACAGTGAGTTTTTAATGGTTGCATAATGTAGTTGGTGTAAATCATGTTGATGAATCGTTACAAGCTAAAAGGTCAGCATAAACATTTGTTGTTACATGCATAATTAATAATACCACTTTGGTGGGAAGGTAAACAGTGTTCTGTGCACTCCGGTGTCTAACCATGCCTGCCACATGTCCACATGCAGACAACACTGGCTCTTTGCTATAAATAAATAAAATAAAATAAATAAACAGAGATGAGCACCGAACCCTAGAATTGGATAGGACTGGCTTTTGAGCAAGGGTAACCTTTACCTAATATAAATCTAAATAAATAAATAAATAAATAAAAAGAGGGGAGGGGAGGATTCTAGTTGGACCTTTAAGACTAAACTAGTTTATTTTAGCACATGTTTTCCTGGATTACAACCCATCATATGTATAGCATGCAACAAGTAAGCTGCATGTTTATAAGCATAGTCTACATGGTTGTGGGTGTAGAATCAGAATGAAAAGGGAAGCAAAAAAAAAAAAAACAATTCCATATTATCATTAGTTATAAATTGTTGAAAGGGGTGGCTAGCTTAGACATCCATGCAATCAGCAAAGTAATTAAGAAGTGGTTGCTGAAGTGTTTAATCTTTGGTGTTTATGATTGGTGTTAATACATTACTCTTTGTTCCACCTAAACAGACTAATATGAAAACATCACAGTATTCATTACTCCAATGATTTATCATTTTCCAGAGTAAAATTAAGTCCTTGAGGTTTTAATCAACCAATTCAAATATGTTTGGAATATACATTTGGTTAGTTACTTTGTCAAGAAATCTAAGTTTTAGAAACAAAATGAAGATTACCTACTTTTAACTGTAGTTTTCATTGATCCGTGGCAGCCACTTGAAATGGTTGCTTGCATTTATGAATAAGGCACTACAGATTACAGAACACATAGATATTTCTAGTTCAGGAGGTATCATTTCTAATTCAGCCTTTTTCATGGGGACAGCTGTACCAGGAAGCAGACATTTGGTCCAGAGAGAAGATACTGGGAGGAGACACTGGGCAGGACTGATAGTTACTACATTGTTTATCCCAGATACAGCTGTTCCCTTCTACTACACAATTTGTTCTGGATAGTCTAAATTATTTTGGTTTCTTAGAGAGGACACTGTCCCATATATTAAGATACCATCTAACTGGCTAACATAGATAGAATGAAAAAAGTTTATCATCTTGTTCTTCAAATCAAGCATGAAAAGACCTTGGTTCAACAATAACTTTTAAATTGGTGCTCTAATTTAGGTGTGAATCATCAAATACTGAGGACTCAAAAGAATAACTATCATGTAGAACCAATGCACCTGCCTTTTAATTTAAAAAAGGAAATAAAAACTTCATATGAGATAAATCTTTTTCTCACTTGAAGCCTGTACTGTACACTTATTCTGACTTGTCTTTGTCATCATGAGTCACAAGAATTCAAATTTGTCCAAGATAATTTGGGAAGCATTATAATCTTTCCCATTATAAGAACATCTATTGGTCATTGGTGTTTAATAACCTCTTCACTGCCCCATTCTTAAGTATCTGACTTACCCCTTCCTTGAACTTTTCAAAGGTATTTTTAGTGCTATAGACTGTGATAAATGTCAATACAATAGACAATTTTCTGTCAAATGGAGTACAATGCTGTTTTCTCTATCTCGCTTCAAGGGGTAGGGTTGGCCACCAGGAAACTTGGCAGCTTGGCCAAACCCAAAATCATCATCAGCATGAAGGGTGATGAGATCACAATCCGAACTGAAAGTGCCTTCAAAAAGACACAGATCACTTTTAAACTGGGCCAGGAATTTCAAGAAACCACAGCAGACAACCGAAAGACCAAGGTAAAGAATAATTTTTCCCATTCTACTTACTATTCTCAGTACATTGTTTTACTGCATATCCCAGAATCCTCCAGTCAGTGTGGCAATTCCGGAAGCTGCAGTCCAAAAATATATTTTCCAAGCTTTAACATTTTTCTTCCTATATTAAAATAGCAAGATGTAAGAAGCTGTTCAAATATGACTGAACAGCTTGATATGTAGGATACAGATAGCATAAGTCTTACCTGTATGAAGTTTTAGATTGTTCCTTATCTCGAGTTGCTAATTCAGTTTCTGAGTGTGTGAGCCAGGTGACAGATTCTTAGCAAATAGTTGTTTATATTTAAGATAAATAGAAGGAGGAGGAGAGGGAAGATGAAGACGTGGAAAGAATGTGTTTTAAAACACAATTACTGTGGCTTCCTTTTTATATAGCCATATAAAGATACAATCTATAGATAATACCTTCATCTTCAACAGAGATTGGGATTTTAAAAAATTGGGAGGGCTACAGCTAACCATACTATCAGGTTAATTCAAAGTAACATTCCCAAGTTAATGGCCAGTAACCACACTCACAAGAAGATTCTGGGAGGTGTAATCAAAAAAGGAACTTCCTTCATTCTGGTTTTAAATAATGGAGGTCATGTTGTTCATATTTTTCCACCTTCCCAGTGAAGGCCCCAGACTATATCACAGAATGATTATCACTCTTTATAATAGTGAACTCTAGCGATCTGTGGCAACAGGATTTGACCCAAAGGTGACCACTGAGAAACAAGAAGAAGACATCTGCATATTTTGGAGAATCCCAGGTTTTTGCAGAAATACAAAAGAGCTTGGCTTGTTTGAGTTTTTTTAATTCAAGGGGACAATCAGCTCTGTGCATGCTGAGCATACTTGGTAGCTGCGTAGTTTAAAGTTAGTTGGAAAAAGTAAATTGAAAACCCGGGAGGGAAGGGTAAAGTACTTGATTTAGAGAGATTATTTGGCTGGAATCCTGCTCAGAGCAGCACTGAACAGAAGACCTGCTCTTCAGAAGGAACACACAATGTGCCTTTTTGTTACAGATCTCCTTATTTATGCAATTTTTTTTGAAAAGAATATTTGTTATGGTAAAAGAGGGAAAGCAAATACAATCAACCCAATTATTAGCTGAATCGTGTTTTTTTAAATTAAAAACACATCGCCTATTCTCCGATCATGTATTGTGCTTTCATACTGGTGTGTTAGCTGTTTAAAGTAACATTCGTTTCACATGGAATTGTTGTGTTACACAATCATGAGTGTAAAGCCTAGGGTACAAACACCTGATTGGAGTGGCATGAGAAGGGGGAATGGGGGCAAAGAACAGAAAAGGAATAGAGATTTCCCCCACATGCTAGTTTTCCAGAAAGAAATAGCTATACAGTACAGTATGTTGTTTTCATTATCCCATTCCAGATGTATTTTCCCTGACATAAAACCAATTGATTTTTGTAATATTCATTTTCAAGTAAGCATACTTAATATGGTTCTAGTTCAGTGGTGCCCAAACTAAGGGCTGGGGGCCAGGTGTGGCCCCCGATGGCAATTAATCCGGCCCACAAAGCCCTCATCGTTCCTGGAAGGGGAAGTAAAATGCGCCTGAACCACATGTTTGACCCACGACCAAAAAAGTTTGGGCACCTCTGTTCTAGTTTCTTAGCTATGATTCCTGTCTAAAATGTATTTTCTCATCAAGGAATGCTAGGAATCCAGCAATGGGGAGTGAACAGGGGATGATCTTCCTATCTGGGGGTTTGAGCAAGAGCCATGAAAATTCACTGGAAGGGAGTGGTACTGGTCAAGCTAAGTGTTAAATATCTCAAATATCTTGTAAACACTGTTAGGGTCATCATAAGTTAGGTGTGACCTGCCCACTTATAACACCCAATGGAAAACATAGCTGGTATCTTGCTGTTAACCTTCCCTGAGGAAAAGACCCACTGAATCAAAACTTATATAAATTATCTTGTGTGTCTATTCTATTTGGACTAGTATTAGAATAATGGCCATAGGCATTTACATCATTGGCCTGAATATCCCTAAGCATACCCCAGACTGATTGACATTTTTATTTTTAAAAAGGTCTAAGTATAGAGTCCCATCTTAGGCAAATCATTCAGATTCACTCATTCCAGGACAAGAGATCCCTCTTGATGCTAGTTCATGCATTGGTATATTATTTATTTTTATTTATTTATTTGCATTTAATATCCCGCCCCAATCGGGCGAACCCGACTCTGGGCGGCTTACAGCATAGCTCATAATATATATGGCCTTAAAATTCATAAAATTCATAAGAATTCATAAAAAATTTAAAACGTTAAACAGTAAAAACGGATAGAAACCCATAATAACAGCTACCAGATGGGGGCGGATGGCTGCTCTTAAATTAGCCATCCCGTATGGGAACCTGCATTGCTATGTCCCCATACTTGACCCGCCAGCCATGTCTTCAGGCCCTTTCGAAAGGGCAGAAGCTCCGTCTGCAGGCGCAGCTCTGTCGGAAGGAGGTTCCAAAGGGCCGGGGCGAACACAGAGAAGGCTCTCTTCCTGGTGCTCGTGAGGCGAGCCTCCCTGGCCGATGGAGTAACAAGAGAGCCCCTCCGGTCCGCCCTGGTGGGACGGGCAGACATTCTTAGGGTGACGCGGTCTCTTAGGTATCCTGGCCCACTACCATGTAGGGCTTTAAAGGTAATGACCAGCACCTTGAATTGCACCCGGAGGCAAACTGGCAACCAGTGCAGCTCCCGGAGCAGTGGTGAGGCCCGAGCATAACGCCCGCACCCCATCACTACCCGGGCTGCCGCATTCTGGACCAGCTGAAGCCTCCGAATGGTCGCCAAGGGCAGCCCCATGTAGAGCGCATTACAGTAATCAAGTCTGGAGGTGACCAAAGCATGCGTGACCATGAGCAAGGCATCCCGGCCTAGGAGGGGGCGTAACTGGCGTATTACACGAAGTTGTGCAAAAGCCCTCCTGGCCACGGCTGCCACCTGCTCATTGAACAGTAGCCGTGAGTCCAGGAGGACCCCCAGATTACGCACCGGGTCTGTTTGGGGCAAAACTGCCCCATCCAGAACCAAAGCTGGTAACTCCCGTGTTAGCGCAGGGCCCCTTACCCATAGCCACTCAGTCTTGCCGGGATTCAGCTGTAGCCCGTTTTCCCCCATCCAGACCTTAACAGCCTCCAGGCACCTGGAAAGGACTTCCACTGCACCGCCTGGGTCCCCACGGGCTGAGATGTACAACTGGGTATCATCAGCATACTGATGATACCTTACCCCGTGGGAACGGATGATCTCACCCAGCGGCTTCATATAGATGTTAAATAGGAGAGGAGAAAGTACCGAGCCCTGAGGCACCCCATACTGCAGGGGCCTAGGGCTGGACATCTCCTTCTCCAGGCACACCGACTGGGTCCTGTCCCTCAGGAATGAGGAAAACCAGGACAGCACTGTGCCCTGGATCCCCAAGCCCCGGAGCCTTCCCAGAAGGATGCCATGATCGACAGTGTCAAAAGCCGCTGAGAGGTCGAGGAGAGCAAGGACAGACGGTTCCCCTCCGTCCCGCTCTCTCCAGAGATCATCTACCAATGCGACTAGTGCAGTTTCGGTACCATATCCGGGCCTGAATCCTGACTGAAACGGGTCCAGATAATCCGCTTCATCCAGGACATCCCGTAACTGCTGCGCCACAGCTTTCTCCAGGACCTTACCTAAAAAAGGTAGGTTAGACACTGGACGGTAGTTGGAAATTACCATAGGGTCGAGGGACGGCTTTTTTAAGAGGGGGAGCACCAAAGCATGTTTAAATGGTGCTGGGAAATGCCCCTCTTTTAATGAAGCATTAATAATCGCCTCGACCCAGCCACCTGCCACAGTCTTGGCAGTTTTAACTAACCAGGCAGGGCATGGGTCCAGTGCACAGGTCGTGGCGCGAACAGATACAAGAAGCCTGTCCACTTCCTCAGGGCCAACTGGCTCGAACTGATCCCAGATAACATGGCTAGACTGTGCCCTGGTCAACCCCAGTTCGGTACCTTCCACGCCGGGATTAAACTTCGAGCGGATCTGAGCGACTTTCTCCGCTAGATAATCCGCAAAAGCATCAGCAGATCCCTGCCAGCCAGGGCCCGGCCCCTCTTTGCCAAGGAGGGACCTGGTCACCCGGAACAGGGCCGCTGGGCGGTTATCTGCAGAGGCAATGAGGGCGGTGAAATATTGGCGTTTCACCGCCCCCATCGCCACTAGGTAGTCTTTAATAGCAGCTCTAACCAGTGTTCGATCGGACTCGCTCCGCGTCTTCACCCAGCGGCGCTCTCGGCGTCTCTTAGCTCGTTTCAGCTCCCTTAGCTCTTCTGTAAACCAAGGGGCAGATCGACCCCCACGAGCGTAGAGAGGCCGTAGTGGCGCGATTACATCCAAAGCTGCAGTCGCTCTCCTGTTCCAGGAAGCAACAAGGGCTTCGGACGAATCACTTTGCAGGTCAAGAGGACAACACCCCAGTTCCCGTTGGAATCCTTCTGGATCCATTAGTCGCCGGGGGCAGGCCCACTTAATCGGCCCTGCCTCCCTACGGTGAAGTCTTGCCCCCAGGAAGTCCAGAGTCACCAGATAGTGATCTGACCATGGCACAGGAGTGATGTCTAATTTCTGTACATTCAGATCACTCTGCCACAGCTCCGACAAAAAGATCAGGTCCGGGGTGTAGCCACTGCTCCTGGTAGGACCCTGAATTACCTGGGTCAGGCCCACGGTTGCCATGGAAACCATGAACTCCCGAGCTACCTCCGAGCCGGTCCCCAATGATGGCAAATTGAAATCCCCCAGAACCATCAGCCTGGGGGTCTCCAATGCCAGCATGGAGACCGCCTCAAGGAGCTCAGGCAGGGAGTCTGCTACTCTGCAGGGAGGCAGGTACACGAGCAAGACTCCCAACTGACCTTTAGGGCCCACACGCAAGAACAGGGCTTCACAACCCGGAATATGTGGAGCCGTGGCCCTGGCCACTCCCAAGGACCTCCTGGCTACTATGGCGACTCCACCGCCCCTTCCCCTCTCCCTAGGCTGGTGCCAAACACCGAACCCGGCTGGGCAGAGTTCAGACAGGGGTACCCCATCCTCAGGCACCAGCCAGGTCTCGGAGATGCATGCCAGATCAGCCCGCTCCCCCAAGATCGTATCAGCGAGCAGAGGAGCCTTGTTGCAGACTGATCTGGCATTCACCAGCAGCAGCCTAAAGGAGGGGTCACTCTTGACTGGCTGCACAGGACCTAGAGGTGTAACCGAGGGGCTAGAACACGGGACAGCAACCAACCATCTGTCCCGCGTTCTCCGTGTGCGGCCCGCCCCTTGGTTCCCGACGTAGCACCCCATGCCCATAACCACACCAATTTGGGCCCCATGGAGCCTCCCAGGCCCAGCTGGCGGAGCCTGATCCCCCTTCTCTGGCTGGCAGGTCCTTCCTTGCTTCCCCCATCCATTCTTCCAGCCCCGATCCCGATGCTGCCTGTCCACGGCTGTCCCTGGTGGCACCAACAGAAGTGGGACCAGGCAATCCTGCCGTTCCCAAGTTCTTAAATCCCTCGCCAAAGCGGGGTTTGGGGGAGTTGGGAGTTGGTGCCAGTAGTCCGGGTAAAGGCTATAGCGGGGGCATCTCCCCCCAGCCACAGGTCTCCCGGGCTGTGTTGGTGGTGGAGAAGCCAGGCAGCCCTGCCGCACCGGAGTTTTTAAAGTTCCCGCGGGGGCGGGGCGTGAGGGCAGGTGCCGGTCCTCTGGCTGGAGGCTGTGTCGGCGCCAGCGTCGGCGTATAGAAGTCCAAGGCATGGTCAGCTGGCAGGTAACAAAAATGCCAGGACCCAGGGCAACCAGGTAACAGACCAAATGATAATTGTATCTCAGCCCAGAGCCCAAGTCCAAAATCAAACCAGAGATACAGGATTAATCCAGATGACAAATCATAGTCCAAGCAAGCCAGATGTCAGGTAACCAAGAGAACAGAAGAGGCAGAAACCCTTCAGGGGCTGGAGAAAGGTAAGGACAGAATTCAAGGAACAAAGATCCAAACAAGTCTAGAAACAAGACAGGAGATCTTCTAAAGCAGGAACAAGTCATAAAAGCCAAACAACAGCAAGTCTACTGATCTTCATTGTTGAGGCAACTTCTGAGAGGAAGAGTTGGTTCTTATATGGTCCATCTGCCCAGAGACTCCAGGCGAAACCCCTCAGCAGCTGCCATGTGAGGGTCCAGTCTTGCAGGACATAGACCAGCAGCTTCAAATCCTAACAACTGGTAATCTTGAAGCTTGATTACTGTAATGTACTGTATATGATACAATACTTAAGATAGTATTGAGGCTGCATCAGGTGCAAAAATGTGAGTTTGAAAGTGGTGTCGGGTTGTCCAGGTTCAATCATGATTCCCCAATGTTGGTGTACTTGCACTGGTTACCTGTGGGCTTTCATCCTCAATATAGATTTCTCGTATTACCCTTTAAAGCCCTAAACCAGGGGTGCCCAAACTACAGTCCATGGGCCGGATATGGCTTATGATGCCATTCTATCTGGCCCTTGCGGCCCTCGTTGTTCCCAGAAGTGAATGGGGGATGCACCCACCAATGCTCATGCACATCAAGAACCATTTTCAGAATGGTGCGGACACGTTTGCACATGCACGGGGATGTCTGGAACCACTTCCAGGATTGCCACGGATGCATTTGTTCATGCGCAGTGATGTCTGGAACCACTTCCGGGAGTGGTGTGGGTGCATTTGCATGGTCAGACCCGCTCAGCTCTTCCAGGGGTGTGGTTAGGCCCCTGGTACAAAAAGTTTGGTCAGCCCTGCCCTAAACGGTTTTGGACCTCAATATCTGCTGGAACGCCTCACCTTGATAAATCATATGCAGACATGATTCTCACAGTTGGGGCCCCTTAAGGTTCCGACCCTGAGGAAGTGCTAGGCATAGGTCTGTTTTGACATTAGCTTCAACACTGGGATGCCTTTCTGCCACATGTTCATTGAGCTTCGTCGTTGTATACTTTTCCTCAGGCTGGCTAAGGCTGAACTGTTTAAGCAAGCTTTTAAGAATCTGATGCACCTCAGTTAATCACCTTTCCTTTCTGCTTCAGTTATGCTGTTGCCATCATTGTCTCCATTTTACTTTGTATTTATTGCTACTGTTATCTCTCCCCCCCACCCCACCCTGGTTTTTTAGTTTTATTCTTCTGTTTGTTTCTTTTTTTTTCTTGCTGGGTTACTTTGTTATACTGACACTGCCCAGAGGGACTGCATAGTCAGGAGGGTGGGACATATATTTGAATAAGGAATGCATTTAACTCATTAATTAACATATTCTTTGCAGACTGTGGTAAGCTTTGAAAAAGGCATGCTGGTACAAGTGCAGAAATGGGACGGCAAGGAAACAGCAATACGAAGGAAACTCGTGGATGGGAAAATGGTGGTGGTAAGTGACAGAGTTGTTGTTTTCTAAATCCTTTTGGTCACAACATGTTCATGTTTTATGGATTGCGTATGTGACTTTGGCAAAGTGAAATGATTGCAACTGTTTAAGATTCTCAAACTGCTACTATAACCAACACTACACATAATTGCATAATTATCTCCATTTCACCATAACTTCTGAAATGTAAAACTGTGCCAATTGTTTCTGAATGGCAATATCATCTCTCCCCACCCCACTCATCACAGTGGCATATTTCAGAAAGCATAATAAAACCAAAACTATTTTTTTAAAAAAAGGCTGATGGCACTATCACACATCGGTCATCCCAATTCACAAGGGCACCTCCCTATCAGTTCCTGAGCCTCTTGCTCATTACTGGAACTTAACCCTTGCCTCACCACTTCTGGGAGAACCGAGGAGATTAGAAAGGAACTCTTACTATGCTCAGGCAGTAAGGTAGTTGAGTATAGAGCAAAACAAGGGAGGCTTCTTCTGGTAGCGTAGCGTAAGTGTGTGTGTGCTAATCAAAGAACAACAATCTTCAAAGAGAAACAGATGCTTTATTCTTCAGGTTCATGTAGCAAAGTCCATGGAAAAATCGTAGATTAAAAGGTCATAACAAGAATCAGTCCAACAAACAGTCCAGGTTCATTAGGTAATCATAGTGAAAAGAAAAGAGAATAGTCCCACCATAGCTAGGGTCTTAATCCATTGAGATCCAGAAACGAACTAACTAACTTCTCTGCAAAATGGAGAATTTTCAGTCAGGTGGGTTATTCATAGCCAATCAGGTAACAGAGAGAACATTCTCAAAACAATGGATTGTTGACACACATGTGCAGTCAGTGAAGACAAAACACGCTAAAGAGATATGGAATACTGGTAAACAGGCAGTCTTGTGACATGAGTCTATGAGACAGAGAGGGACAAAGGATTTCTATGAGGCCTATTTATGAGGCCTAGCTAAAAACTGCAATTTCAAGCCTTGGGAAACATGAGGAAATATGTTGTTTCCTGACAGGCACCTTTAGAACGAATGACTATTTTTCGCTTACAGTTTAACATACTAAAATTCCACAAAAAGCCCTTACTAAAATAAATCCGTGACTCTCATAAGACTTTGTTTTGTTACACTCTCTGAAGCCAACTCACCACGGCCACTTTTTGGAACATTTACAAGGAAAAGGCATCAAAAGCAAAGCTGAAAACACATTACTCTTAAATAATTTATTTGAATTGGGTGTAAATGTAGTTTAAGGATGGCAGTGTTCTGGTGTCTAGTCATGACTGCCACATGACCACAGAAATCTCTGCAGATGCAGACAGTGCTGGCTCTTTGGCTATCAATGTAGATGAGACTTGAAGCCTACCATCAGATACAACAGGCTTTCGTGCAAGGGAGACCTTTACTTTTAAGAATGACTAGCTATAAACTGCCTGTCTGGCCAGGTTATCGTGCAATGGTAATAGAGTAAACCATACAGCCAGAGACTCAACGCCAAGTGTCAGGCAGTGGTTAACTAACCTGACCACACTGAAGACTAACACATTTTGGGTGCTGAAGTCCAGGGGGAAGGGTGATGGTCCCCAAGTGGATTAAATCCCACTTGACTCCATCTTGATGGAGGGCAGCAGCTTCATCCATACTGGCCTGGGGGTGAGGAGGACTTTGCATGCCAAAAGGGCTCAGGACCAGAAAGTCACATGCGGAACTGGATCAGTGGTACAGGTGTCATGCTGCGATGTGGAAGGCAGATGAAAGGCCATTGCATTATATTCTCAGTACAATCTTAATGGCTGATCACCATGAGGGTCACCAATATTTAGATTCGGATATGTCAGAAGAAGAAGAAGAAAATATAAACTTTCTTTTCGAGCAGCATTCTGAGCTTGATGATGATGATATGTTCATGTTTTATGGATTGAATATGTGACTTCAGCAAAGTGAAATGATCGCAACTGTTTAAGATTCTCAAACTGCTACTATAACCACTGCTGTCAACCACTGTCTTCAAAATGGTAAACTACTGAGTGCTCTCTATCTAGAACAGTCTGAAAAGGATCAACATAAGTCAGAACTGGGTTAACAACATATAATTATTATTACCAGTTAATCATGTGTTCATTCATAGATCCAAGTTAATTCCTTTACCCCATTGTAGCAGTTTCAGACTTCCTTGCATGTCTGGATGGTGCAACAGATGTAGCCACTTGTAATCACAGATTAGAAATTTTCCTTGTTTGAACTACAGATCTCAGAATTCACCACTCAGAATGACCTTTGGCCTTTTTGCCAATGTGTTCTAGAATTGTAGTACTGTATTTAAAAGTCATACAGTATTTCCAATTTTTGTTCTGATAAGATAGAGTGGATTGTGTATGCACACACATTCCAAGTCATAATGGGGGAAAACATCCAACAGAAGATGGAACTTCCAAAACAAAAAGATAGACTATCTAAGCATCCAGAAAGAACACCCCAGTGAATTCTTATGTTTCTAAAAATCCAAGGGTATTCTAGCTTGGCTCTTTACTATCATTGCATAGCTGCTGTGGTTAGATGATACATCTAACCTTTGGGCTGAACAACAGGACTGTAGACTTAGATGAACTGGGTTGACATCGAAGATGCCTGAGCTTCACAGCTTCAACATAGCTCCCCAGAAGGTTGGAACACCACATATTGACACATATTTCAACTTCACACTTTAAAAAGGGTTTAAAAAGTCATTTTCAAGATAAAAAAAGAATGGAAGAGCAATATCTGGAAACCCCAGGAGGAATACTGACCACAATTCAAATTATTAACAGTCATGATGCTTTGCTGTACTAAAATAAAATAAAGACATGCTTCCCCATTACAGAAGGATTGTATTCTTCCTCCATATAATTATGTTATTTTTGCAGTTGATGATATAGCACGACTTCAATATACTTTATATAAAAGTCTCCATTTATCTTTGATATCTTAGGAATGCACCATGAAAGGTGTCACTTGCACAAGAGTTTATGAGAAGATTTGAAGAATCTCCATGTCTCAAATAGTTGAATCAACTTGAACGTACCTGAAATTACTTTGTTCTTCAGATCAGCATTGGTTTCATAATAAGGGGCGGGGATCATACTATTTCCCCCTTTTCTCATTTGACTGGAGAGCAACTAAGATAAAGAAACATAAATTTTAAAATGTCATGTAAGTGATATGCAAATATGTGTGCATTAATAAATGCTTATGCTTATCAGTATACAATGCATATGTGTGCTAGTTTTATCTTGTTTGATGGGCATCTGCTTAAAGGCACTGGAATATTATTTTCCCAGTCATCATTCTTAATTTATTAAATCTGAAATCAGTTATACAGAAGAGGCCAATCATACTTTCTTTAAATGGCAAATTATATGGTTCAGATAAAGCAGAGATTCTCAACCTGTGGTCTGCTGGCTAGATGGGGCCCATGGCACCCTTTTTGTGCCCCCCCCCAACTGCCTTCACCACACCAGGAAGTGCCATGTGGTAGAGGAAGCGTAAAATGGCCATCTGGCCCCTGAAGCTGTCTGAGGGAGCGTGACCTGGCACCTGGCTTTAAAAAGGTTGAGACAGTAAAGACTTGAATAGGTCATCTTCTTTTGGTTTACAATTTATGAATCAATGGATTGAAAAAAGTAATTTCCAAACTCTTTCAGATGTGTTTGATGTTCAAAATTGATGTCAAGGGATATATTCTAGAAATACACATATTCTGCAGTTTATTTTCTAAGTGTTTTCTGAGTGAGTCAATAATTAAGAAGGAAATGTTTTTTTGATTGTGTTTCTTAAATATTTTAGTAATTTTCCACCAGAACTCATCTTATGTATATGCCTTTCATTCATTCACCTGATCTTTCGTCTACAAAAAATACATTTCATTTTATTGGTTCATTTCTCAGTAACCGGTGTATTGTATGAGTTGGAAGAGACTGGGATTTGGTGGGATGAGAATTGTAGCTATTTTTTAGCTGTTCTTTCTGACATACGCTGTTTCCCCTAAAATAGGACCTCCTCATATAGTAAGGCACTCCCCCTATTTTTCCCCACCTCGGAAATATAACCCCACCCCCTACCCCCAAAAATAAGGCACTCACCTAAATCTTGCCCTGGCAATCCGCTGTATCAGCAATAAATGTGTACTGTATTCTTCGTCATGGAAAAATAAGACATCCCCTGAAAATAAGACTTTGTGCATATTTTGGAGTTTTTAAAAATATAAGACAGTGTCTTATATTCAGGAAAACACGGTATTCCTTATACTGTACCTATCTTTCTGTGTGTCTGGTTCTCTCTCTCTCTGTAGTCCTGTTCTGTTTTTCAGAACAGGAAAAGCACTGCACAACTGAGATTATAGTACTAGCAAGAAAAAAAAACAGATAAGGTAGATTGTTGCATCAGTAGGGATGTAGGAGACAAACACTTAGCCTTTGGCTAAGAGAAATTGTGAGAAAAAGAGGACGTTCTGAAATCACACTTATTTGTCCGAAAATGCTTGGGCTGAATCTCATGGTTCAGTTTAATGAGGATTCAACTCATCCAGATTAACCAGAAACTCAGCATGTTTTTTCTATTCATGCCTTTCTTAAGATCCTGCCATATCATGAATGAATCTTCATCCATTCATCAGTATATAACAATTTGTCCACACTTGCATTGTGAAAGATGTCACAACGGTATTGTGTTCATGTGTAGCATACAGCCTATGTTTGTCTACAGAAGACTGCAGGTTCACTTGGCATCCTCTCCATTTTGTATTTCAGACAGCAGGTGATATGAAACTGTCCTGTCTGAGATTCCATACTGGCATCACCAATCAGAATATCAAGTACAGTATTAGAATTTGGGAAAAGTTATAACTCCTAGAAGCCTACAAACATCATGAACAGTGAATTCTGAAAGCTGTAGTCCAAAAAAAAAGTAGTTTTTCAGGCTCTTCTTTTAAGCTATATGGACAAATAGCACAGTGTGGCATCTGCAGTCATATAATTTGGAAACCACAACTTAAATCACCTTTAAAAAACTCTTCAGACGTGATCATGGTTTGCATAAATTTACAAGGCCTAATGTGCAGAGCAGGATTTTGGCCATCAGAAAGTAACAACTCAACCTGCACAGCAGTTAAATATAGGCCAAATGATTAGTGATGGTGTATGTAATAAAGGAAATATTGTATAGTGCCATTTCAGCACAAACTGAAATTCACATAGATCCATGACCACTACAACCTCTTCTCAGCATTCCTGGGGTAGGAAATCCAATTTGAGCTAGTTGGATGAATTAGAAAACATACATTGGGAGGTGTCACCTGTCATCTTCAGCCACTGTTGTTCATTATGACTCTCTTTCAGAGACACAAGTATGCTCTGGCTGTGGATTATATCTCCTAAGTAGCCAATCATCTGAAGAAATCAATTAGAACCTGCATTTATAACTTCTGTAGAACTCACCAAAACAACACAGTTGTTTGTCAAGAAGGAAGTTCCTGCATAACTGACTGTTTCAGTAAGAAGCCCTGCACTGGGCAAGCAGCCATTGTATTCCAGATGAGAAAATAGTTGCCTGAAAATAGCAACAGCATAATGTGAGCTAAAGGGGAAAACACTGTTAGAAAGGGATACAGTCGCAAAAACCAAGTGTAGGTGTGCCCTTAAACCCAAGAGTTTATATTGCTGAGCTGCATTAGAATTAGCACATTGACTACTCAACATGTTTTCCCATCTGTGTGAGGTTTTTTTGTTCTTTTAACAGTATACAACATTTTATTTAAGGAAGCAAACCCCTCAAGGGACTTAGAAGGGAACAGTCATATTTTACTTGTGACAAATTTTTGACTCAAGGCCAAGCTATTTGACCCTTCCTCCCTCAAATGTTGTTATCATATGTGGATAAATGTTATGTAGACAACTTTGGGTTTTCTTTGGAGAGGGGCATTTTTAGTTTTTCAAAAATGGAAATATCAGCTCATGTAGCCAAAAATGATAACATATGGCTGCTATTCTTAATCCCCCTCCCCCAACAGAAGATGTATCTTAAATTCAATGTTACCCAATGGAACTGAAAGTTTGCAGAATTGCTCTCTGGCTCTTGCATATTTTCTAGTTTATGGATTCAGTAAAAATAAACCTAAATTTGAGACATTACTAGACCAGTATGGGTTTGCTTAGGGACTGCAGTGGTTTAGTGGTTAAGACACTGAACTTGATGACTGGAAGGCTGAGACCCCAGTACTGCATGACAGAATGAGCTCCTGACTCTGACCCAGCTCCTGCCAACCTAGCAGTTTGAAAGCAAGAAATTGCAAGTAGATAAATAGATACCACTTTTTGGGAAGGTAAATAGCATTCCATACACTCCAATGACTAGTTATGCCTGCCACATGTCCATGGAAACATCTACAGATGAAGACAGCACTGGGTCTTTGGTTGTAAACGGAGAGGAGCACCGAACCCTAGATTTTGATACAACTGGCTTTCGAGTAAGGGCAACCTTTACCTTTACCTTTACCTTTACCTATGGGTTTGCCTATTGGATTTCTATATTGCCTTTCAATTCAGGAGCATCCCCAAGATGTCTTAGTTAAACAAATATGACAACAACATGACTGCTTATAGTCCCTCTGCTCCATGTTATGACTCTGAGGTACGATATCCTTCCTTGGTAAACTGCAGTTCTTATTTGCCTGTCCAAGGAGAAACTAGGGACTGCAGTGGCTAAAGTGGCTAAAATGCTGAGTGGGAGGTGGAAGGTCAGCAGTTCGATTCCTGAGTACTGCAGGATGGAATGAGCTCCCATCTTTGTCCCAGCTCCAGCCAACCTAGCAGTTCAAAAGCAAGAAATTGCAAGTAGATAAATAGGGGCCAATTTGGTGGGAAGGTAACAGTGTTCTATGCACTCCAGTGTCTAGTCATGCCTGCCACATGACCACAGAAATGTCTGCAGAAGCAGACAGTGCTGGCTCTTTGGCTTTGAAACAGAGATGAGCACTAAACCCTAGAGTCGGATATGACTGGCTTTCGAGCAAGGGAAACCTTTACCTTTAAGGAGAAACTGTGCAGAGCCAGTGGACTTTCTATCTTCTGTGTCCATGCAGCTGAAACACCTAATGTATGACACAGGACCAAATTCAGCAGCGTATGGGCCCACTGTGCATGACTTCCATATTTCCATCTAAAATGAGGTTGAAGGCTCTACTTTTTGTAAGAAAAATGAATGAAATGTAATTGTTAAGAGTGTTAGTGTAGGAACCAGTCTTCTTGAGCCATGAAACTCTTTAGGTCAGGAATTCTCAACCTGCAGCCTGTAGGACAGATGTGGCCTGCAGCACCATTTCCTGTGCCCCCCCCTCCACTGCCTCCACTGCACCAGGAAGTGCCATGTGGTGGAAGAAGGAGGAAATGGCCATCCAGCCCTCGAAGCTGTCTGAGGGAATGTGACCCGGCCCCTGGCTTTAAAAGGTTGAGAACTGCTTTAGGTAATGAGGGACCAGTTACTCCACCTCAGCTTGATCTATCAAGTGACCTGTATGCTACTTTCCCCACTGAAGAGAAAAAAACAAGCTACAAACTTTGCTAACAGTAACAACAGTGAAGTGAGGAAGGCTGAGTCATCTCTCCAACTTCACCTCTCTGTGCTCCACAGCTGCAGATACTTTTCTGTCAGGGTCAGACTAAATGCCAGAAAGAGCATGACCAGTTTCTGCTTTCTAAGGTGAAAGCTGAATTTCTGATGCAGGAAATTACTCTGTGCTCTTTAGAATACTCCCATCTGAAATACTTGGCTTTTTCAGCATCTAGGGAAAGGGTCAGAACCAAAAGAGATGTGAGATTCAGAAACATTTTGTTCTGTGAACATTGATAGAAATGCTAAAACACACACACGTTTCACCATTGGCAATCAAAGCATTAAAACAGGGGCCTAAGTTAGAGGTGACTAAAACCCTACATAAGAACCGTAGCAAGTCTAATCAAAATGGTGCAGAAATAGTTAGTTTGCCAACAGATAAAGGTTTATAAGATAGCAATGGTGTTTTATTGCAATGCAAGTAGTGACTACAACTGTTATCCTATAAAAAGTTCCACTGAACGCGACTGGATTCACTTGTCTTTAAGCAGCAATACCTATAGTAATTCTTCTTACTTTAGCCTCAGAAGTGACTTTCATTAGAACTTGGAGATCAGCAGGTACATATTTAACAAGTTCAGATACTTGAACAGCTGTGGAAGAAACATGGCTGCAAGTAACACAATAAGTAATGGAGAGATCAATGCTCAGAATCTCACTTCACAATAAAGTAAAAAGTGAGGACATCAGGTGAAGATCACTGCTAAAAGATGACGTGACAAAATACCGGATGAA
This sequence comes from Furcifer pardalis, assembly GCA_030440675.1. Lineage (NCBI taxonomy): Eukaryota > Metazoa > Chordata > Lepidosauria > Squamata > Chamaeleonidae > Furcifer > Furcifer pardalis. Next base: position 77,481,881 of record CP126891.1, read on the forward strand.
TAAATTAAGGTGGGCTAGCCATGTTGCATGTACAAGTCACAATAGATGGAGCCTCAGAACAATGTATTGGTATCCAAGGGATTGCAAAAGACCCTGGGAAAGACCACCTCGCATATGGGAAAATTTTCTCAAGAAAAATGTTGAACCAACATGGAGAAGAAGTGCCAAGGACAGATCACTATGGATAGAAGTTGTGCAGAATGTTGTTGCAGAGACGTCTACTTATACAAGGATTTGTTGCTGAATAAGGACTCCAAGGTATCCAAGGAAAAATACCAATTAAACAATTCTGAGTATTGTTTAAGTGTATATGTGTGTTCGTGTTATTTGCCATCAAGTCAAAGTTGACTTAGAGCAACCTTAGTAGGGCTTTCAAAGTGAGTTAATTATTTAAGGAGTGGTTTTACTAGTTCCACTCTTCCCCATGAGTTTTCATGGCTGAGTGCCATTCTGAACCCCGGTCTTTTGAGGTAGTCGATCATTCAATCCCCCACCCACACACATTGGGTAACTTGTTTAGATATGCTAAATATAGAGTTACCCAATGTGTGTATATATGTAGCTGATTTAGTCATTTGGTTATAGAACCAGAAATTGGGAAATATATGTAACAGTCATGGGTTTGAATATTTTTTGGGGGAAAAGTTCAACCCATTTTATTTTCCAAAGGAGATGCTTTTCTCTTAGCTTATACAGTGGTAGCTCGCTTAAAGAGCATAATGCTTTCCATGGGATTGCACTTTAAGCGAGTTTGCTCTTTAAGTGAAACACCATTGTAAGTGACCAAGTGTGACTTCGGGGCGGGGGGGATTGCGAACCTCAATTTAGTTGTTAAGCGAGTTTTTGGTTGGTTTTAACATTTTTCTTGTTAAGCAAGGTGACCATTCAGAGAAAATTATGCTATTTATGTGAGGTTTTACTGTAGTTTAAAGCAAAAATAAGCAAATATATGTAACTGTGCCACATAAAATGAGCTTTTCCTTCCAAAATCTGAATTAACTGCCTCAGTGGCTGCAATCTCTGGAATAACCCTAATAATCCATACATGATAAATGAGAACACAACAGTTTCAATGATTTTGGTCCTGGTCTCCAGGACCAGGACTGTGTCAGGCAGGGGTTCTCAACGTTTTCAGGTCACAGGCCTGACCATGGCCCCTGGGTAGCTGATCAGACCAGTCACATGGTTCCTCCACAGGAAGTGGAAGTAAAACGTGTTCTGTCCATGTGCAAGCACGTTTTACTTCTGCTTCTGGGAGCGGTGAGGGTGGTGCAAGCCAGATGAATTGGTATCGGGGGGTGGGGCCAGCCTGTGGGCCATAGGGTGCAAATGCCTGGTCCATGTACAGCATGTGTAAAAAGGATTAAACTCCCTCCCCATAGGCCCCAGTGAGCCCTAACCCACATACTTTAAAGTTTTCAAAAACTCAGCAGATGCTTATTCTAGCTCTGTGATGGTGAACCTTGGCACTCCGTCTGTTCTTGGATTACATTTCCCAGAAGCACAAGTCCCGGTGAATCCACACAAATGGCTTTACTGCACATACTATTTATTACTCACATTTCTACCACTGCCCCCTCACCGAGACAACTCCGGGTGGCTGACAACAAACAAAAACTCACAAAAACATAAAAACAGCATTAAAATTGAACTACAGTATTACAATTAAGAACTTTTTAAAAAATCAATTAAAAAATGCCCTCCCAATACCGGATATGCACAGTAAACCCATTCATGTGGATTCACAGGGATTTGGGCTTCTGGAAATTGAAGTCTAAGAATAGCTGGAGTGCCAAGCTTTGCCATCACTATTCTAGCTAGTACCATAAAATAAATAAATAAATAAATAAATAAATAAAAGCATGATTCTTTGAAGGTATATAAAAGCAAAACTCTAGGCCATTAGACCAATTCTGGATACAGTAGTCTTTTAACCAAAATAATCAGATCTCTGAAACAGTGAGAGGAAGAAAAATGAAAGTTTGCACATATAATAGAGAGGCTGAATAGGGTATACCACATCTGGCTATTCTGTCCAGGGAAATCTTTGATTTGTAGTCTAAAAATATTATCTTGAATATTGTGGATATCTCTTTGCGACCACATACCCAACACCCAGATTTGAAACAAAGTGGAATCAATGAAGCTGTTGCCAAATATCATAAATGGAAATTGCATTGGGCTGGACACATCTCTCAAATGGCAGGTGGGTGTTGGACAGCAGAAGTCACCGAGTGGTATTCCAGAGGAATAAAAATATCCACCCCACCCCACGCCCCACCAAAAAAAAAAGATTGGAAGATCCAATCATGAAAAGTTTTGGTCGAACCTGGAGAAGAAGAGTGCGGCAGAGGAATGGAAAGCGAGTTGCGACCAACAAGAACTTATCCTTTGATAGTCTGGTCAATCAAGGAATATTGTGGAAGTTACATTCTCCTCACCTAACCAAGTAAAAGCTAGGAGGACAAAGTTTTGTTTGTTTAGTTTGCTTGGAAAACTTTAGGAAACTTCAGAGTATAGAGGCAAGGATATGCAATGCCATTACAGATCATGATTTATGTGAAACTAAGGGCAAGCAAAGTGGGAGGATGGAAATTTATGACAGTTTTGCTTTCACACACCTTTAAGAAACCATGCCTTTTATGTGTTAGCTAGAAAAATCAGATCTCTTGACTTAAAAAAAAACTTAAAAATATATGGATCCCCCAAAATACACTAGGACATGGGGACAATTGACCCTTTTTACACAAACTGTAATTGTGTAAACCCCTGTAGGAAGATAATAAAAATATTGAAACTGCTATCTTTTTTATTTAAATGTAAGACTCTTGGTACAGGAGCCTACCCTAGGATGCTAAATAAAACAAAAGTCATTACTTGGATACACAGCTTTAAACCCGAACTAAACAGTGCTACTCTCCCTAGATGGAGAACCGCTTATAACCTGTTTTATTCCAATTCCAAAGTTATGTCAAAGAGTCTACTGAAAAATTGGGAAACTTGCTGACAGCTTCCCTAGTTCCTTTGAGTGATCTAATTAGAGCAAGATGTCATGTCACAGCATGAAATCTTCACCTTTGATGTGAGGCATGCAAAAGCATTGTCATGTCTTTTACTAGAGGCTTGCTCAACTGAGTGAAATAGCAAGATACAGATACAGTTGTACCTCGCTTAAAGAGCATAATGCGTTCCACAGGATTGCTCTTTAAGCAAGTTTGCTCTTTAAGCGAAACACCATTGTAAATGACCAATTGTGTGTGTGTGGGGGGGGGGGGAATTACGAACCCCAATTTATTTGTTAAGCGAGTTTTTAGTTGGTTTTATTTGTTAAGTGAAGCAAACATTCAGAGAAAATTCTGCTCTTTAAGCGAGTTACTCTTTAACCTAGGCACTCTTTATGCAAGGTTTGACTGTAATAGGGAAGCTTGAGTGAAAATATGCCTCATTATAAGATCCGACATGTGATGTTGTCTCACAAAGACAACAATGCACATCTGCTCCAGATGCTAACTCTCATTCCCATCACATACTTTTTGTTTATGTTGCTCCCTTTGTAAATAGAATATACTGTAGTCCAATAGTAATCTATAGACTTTGCATGCAGAGTGTTCCAAAGCTACCTTGAGCCCATCACATGTCAGATCTCTGAAATGGAAATTGCAATTATACTGGCAGATCTAAACCTGAAAATATCTCTGCAAGTGCATCAAGAACCTCTGCAGCAGATGTGCCTCCTTGTTAATAGAACTCTTGCCTCCAACCAGGAGGGGACTTCTGCCCATCCTTACCTCCTTCAGATTGCTGCCCAAAGTTGATAAAGTTGTGTTAGAGGAATAGTGGAGGAGACATCATGGTTTCACTAACAGATAAGAGAATAAAGAGTTTTTGAGTTGAGTACTGTACTTCATCTTCTTATTCCCCTTCATTCAATAATTTAAGCCCTGGTAAAATCAGTATTTTATTTTATTTAGATTACTATGTAATAACAAATATAATAAATGAACACTTTTAAATTACGCATTGGTGTATAAGACACACCCCATTATTACCAAAATAACCAATTATAGGCCACTATATACAGTACAAGATGCACTCCATTTTCCAGTGTATTTTAAGGAGAAAAAAGTGGGTCTTGTACACCAGCAAATATGGTATTTATTAGCACACAGTTCCAGTGGTAACTTCTTTTAAGTTGGCTTTTAAAACCAGAAATAAAAATGCATCTTCATTACACTACTTGCATTATAACAGAAAACTGCTGCAAAATCTGAGTTATTAATAATGTATTTTGCTTTATAAAGAATTTTTGAATTTTTTTAACCTGCACTTCTAGAAAGTGAAGTAAAAGCTGTTGTGAAAGCATTAGGAAGAAGTAAACCAACAGAGATAGATGGAGTTTCAACAGAATTATCTCAGGCCACAGAGACTGAATCTGTCAAAATCCTAACAAAAATATGTTAACAGATATGAAAAACAAAACATTTGCCAACAGACTGCCAATGGTCAACACACATTCCAATCCTCGAGAAAGGAGTTGCCAACTAGTGCAGTAACTATAGGACCACTGCTTTAATTTCCCATGCAACCAAAGTAATGTTCCAGGTGCTGCAACCAAAGCTTTTACCTTATATAGAGTGAGAACAGGCAACCAAGAAATCAGAAGATTGAGACTCAGAAGAGAGCAATGAAGGGATTACAAAAGATCATCAAGTGTAAGGATGTATTGCTGGAGACCAAGACCAGAACCATTCATACTGTTGTGTTTCCGAACACCACATATGAAAGCTGAACAATAAATAACACTGACAGAGGGAAATGGATTTGTTTGAAATAAGCTGGAGAAGAGCTTTGTGGATACTCTGGACAGGACATTTTTGATATTTCTCAGTCATAGAACTGCCATAAGTCAGAGGCAACCCAATGGCACATAACAACAAGAACAAGAAGGGATAATTGAAGCCATTTGTAAAGGAAGAACATTCACCCATTAGTACATTGTTGTCACAACTGCTTCTTGTTCTGTTCTTAAGGTGATGAAACTGTGGGAAAGGTCAGCTATCCTGGTTCAGATTTCCTAATACGACAGCAATGTCCTGTCTCAGGCTGCAGATGTTTGTGTGACTAAGAAAATGCTGGATAGTTTTCAATCTTCTGACTTCACTCCCTGGGTCACCCCTGCCACAGTTTTGCCAAATGCCTTCTGAACATTGATTTGTAGAGAATCTAATACTTGGCCTAAAGTAGCCCATAAATGGGGGGAAAGGCATATACCAAGAAATGAGAAGGGTGAGCTTTACTGACTACAGCTACATTACAAGAAAAGGAACTGACAAAAGAGAGGGGGAAATAAGGTGTGAAGTCAGATCTGAGAACATCTCTCTATGACAGGGGTGCCCAAACTTTTTGGGCTGTGGGGCAGTCACATGGTTCAGTGGGCGAGTCATGTGGATCAGTGGGCCAGTCACATGGTTCCCTCCCTCTGGAAGCAGGAGTAAAATGTACCTTGCAATCTGTTTTGCAACAGATATGTTTTGCAGCAGGATGAGCTAGATTTTTAGGCTGCCATTTTCGCTGCTTAAACTGCGGGCTGGATTCGGCCCCTGATACCAATTCATCTGGCCTTCACCACCCTTGTATCTCCTGAAAATGGAAGTAAAACACATAGTGAGCTCCCATCCCTGTCCCAGCTCCTGCCAACCTAGCAGTTCGAAAGCAAGAAATTACAAGTAGATAAATAGGTACCACTTCTGTGGGAAGTTAAAAGCATTCTGGGTGCTCCCGTGTCTAGTCATGCCTACCACATGACCACGGAAACGCAGACAGCGCTGGCTCTTTGGCTGTATTCAGAGATGAGCACTGTACCCTAGAGTAGATATGACTGGCTTTTGAGTAAGGGCAACCTTTACCTTTACCTTATTTCTGTAACAAATCTAGCTTTCTTATTTTTCTTAGAATAAGAACAGGAGATGTGATTTTCCCCTCCAGAGAAAGAAAGTTGGCTCTCCTAACCAACCACATTCTGAGATGCTGAATCCACAAATTAACTTGGCTGCCACTTGTTCTGCTAAGAAAGTAGGTGTTGGTAATGACCTTTAAAGCCCTACATGGTAATGGACCAGGATACTTAAGAGACCGTGTCACCCCGAGAACATCTGTCCATGCCACCAGAGTGGACCGGAGAGGCTCTCTTACTGTGCCATCTGCTAGAGAGGCTTGCTTCTCTAGCACCAGAAGGAGGGCCTTCTCTGTGTCTGCTCCGGCCCTATGGAACCTTCTGCCAATTGAGCTATGACTCCAGATGGAGTTGCTGCCCTTCAGGAAAGAACTAAAAACCCGGCTGGCAAAGCCGGTGTGGGGCACTGGTTAGGTGGCGACCCCCACCTTCTGGCTGATGTATTAATATCGCTCCCTTGCTGTTTTTAGCTGTCAGGGTAATTTCTTATTGTATTTTTAATTGGGGCTTTTACCAGTTTTAAGTGTTTAGACTGTAGTACTGATTTTAATGTTGTAAGCCAACCAGAGTCATTCTGAGTTGGGCGGCTATATAAATTGGAAAATTAAATTAAATTAAAGTAGAATTACAATTTAACTCCTTTCCACACATATGGGAGGAACATGCTGCAGGTGATGAACAGTCAGAAGCTTTGAGGCTTACATTAAAAAATTGCTTGGGATTGCAGTGTTCTGCCTGATAACATCTTGCTACTGTCTAACTGCTGTCTAACTGGGCAGCTTTTGTATCAGTCATTTCACCTCCATGACATTCTATTTGCCAGTAACAGAAAATGTCACTGGATAACAAGAAACAGGTAGCATGGATTGATTTCTTGTTGGATTGAAATACTGCCAGACATGGGATTAGTTTGCTCTGGCTGCACTTCACTCCTCTTCATAGTCTCTAGCAGACATTCAGTGTGATTCATTTGTACTTGCCCCAGTACAGACCTTTCAGCAATGTTGAAAAGGAAAGAAAAAAACCACCACCACCTCTTCTAGCATATCTCTGTGCATTTAGACGATTTCCACTCATTACAAGGAACCAAGGGGTTACAAGAAACTGTCTTGAAATGTCAGGGCATGAAACTTTAAATATACAGTAAAACTTCGCATAAAGAGCACCTCACTTAGAGACTAACTCGCTTAAAGAGCAGAATTTTCTCTGAATGGTCACCTCGCTTAACAACTAAAACCAACCAAAAACTCAACAACTAAATTGGGGGTCGCAATACTCCCCCCCCCCCGCCAGAACATCTGAAGTACAGGGTAGAAGTGGTCCTTAATTATATAATTTACGCAGAATGTGACACCTATATTCCAAAACAATTTTCATAGTAGTTTCAATTTACGAATGTGGGATATTGTGCTTCTGTCTCCACATTTTAAAGCATTAGGACAATGTCATGGGTGTGTTTCCAGCAGGAAAAAGAACATCAAACTTTACATAGCAAAGGCCAACCTGAATGTTGACAACACCAATGGTAACAGTCAAGATGGTCTGTAGCAGGGGTTCCCAAACTAAGGCCTGTAGGCCAGATCTGGCCCACAGCATTATTTCATGTGGCCCCTCCACCCCTCCAAGGGCATTCAAGAAACAAAATAGCCACTAATTTGAAGCTGTTGGGACAAAATGGCTGCCACCATCATGCAGGTAGGGCAAAATGGCTGTCTGGCCCTCACAGCTGACTGAGAAAGTGTGACCTGGCCCCCAGCTTGAAAAGTTGGGAACCCTTGGTCTATAGGAAATTCTCTTGTGCTCATTACTATTCACGTTTGTTTAAAAAAACCCAACAACCCAGAGTCCTACAACTGCTTTGAGTTTAAGCAAGGAGTAGTTAATTTTTTTAAAGTGCCAGGTTCGTGGAGTTTTACTTGCTTGGTGTCTCCGGGACATATGTCTGAACTTAAATAAAGTACTTTTACTTTAGAGATTTGATGGATTTTCTCTGCCCTGTGCCAAAATAATTAAACTGGCTACTGTTTCTGTTCACCTTGACTTAGTCCAGGTACATATTTGCTATTCTTGCTCAAGCAGAAACATTATCTCATTCATGCAGCTATGTCTCCCTGCAGATGAGAACTACTAATGGAAGATGATGCCTGTCACTTTCTCCACAACTCCCAGCATCTGATACCTGAAGCAATCAATTCCATTGGGCTAATATCAGGGCTGGTCCAGCAAAGCAACACCATATCTTCTTAGTGGATGCTTTACCAGGATCACACCAGGAGGGAGATTGGATCAAAAATATTGTCACACTGGGGCCTGTGTTGTCGTTGCTGTGGGCCAGCTCTGGATGTAATGGGGGTAGATATGGTAATATTTGCTGTACAGTATTTTAAAACTGGTCTATCTTCTTTAATTCAGTCCACCACTAAAGTGAGGAGGAGGAGGAGGAGGGAAGAAAGCAAACCTTGTGACACTGAGAATGAAGGCTTATTTTGTTCTGTACAGCAAATGTATGACAAGAATAGAAGTCCATTGTTAGTATAATAAATGGGTTGTTTTATAATTTTAGCTGTGTCACTTGTTTCTGGGAGGAGAATCTAGCATGTGTGCAAGGATGCATGTACGCTCAACTCTCAGTTCATTTTCTTTTTCCTAATTCCAAGAAGGTCCTACAAAGTATGAAATAGTTGGCTAATACAGAATTGGTGCAACATTTATTTCAGAAGCATTGCAAAACACTTTTCTTATTCATAGGTATTTCAAGTCACAAACAAAATCATCTTTGTCCATCACATACATAACATCTTAGGTCTTACTCTAGTAATTCTTCTTCTTTGTCTTGTGACATATCCGATTCTGAATATAGGCGATCATCATGGTGATTAGCCATAGAGACTGTCCTGAGAATATAATGCAGTGGTCTTTCATTTTCCTTCTGCATCACAGCATGACACCCAATACTGCTGATCCAACTCTGCGAGTCACTTTCCAGTCCTGAGCCCTTTTGGCATGCAAAGTCCTCCTCAGCCACAGGCCAGTATTGATTAAGTTGCTGCCCTCCATAAAGATGGATTCAAGTGGGATTTAATCCACTTGGGGACCATTACCCTTCCCTGTGAATGTCACCAAGGCTGTTAGTCCTCACGTTTGTCAGGTTAGGTAACTGCTGCCTGACGAATGGTATTGAGTCACTGGTAGTATGGTCTGCTCTATTACATTAGCAGGATAACCTGGCCAGACTGGTAGTAATTCATTAGGCCAGCAATTCTTAATCAATTTATTAAGTAAATGGATCAAATAAAATTCAATATTAAAAAGATAAGGCTAATTAATTGAATCTTTGAGGTAAAGCCTCAGTATGGTTCATGGGTTTTGCTAGTCCTCTGGAATGATAGGATTGTCCCAGCACTCAACATGTAAAAACGGCTCTGGTCTGTATTTTCTTGTTCCTAATTCTTTTTTTTTCTTTTTTGTTATATTGTCCCAATATATAGGACATTTCACAGAACTCTGTAAGGCTACTGTTCTGTAGAAAAGGTCACAATTTCTGCGCCCAGCTTGTTGGTATTGGCAAGTGTTTCTTTTGAGATATATACTGTGTAAACTCCTCCATCAGTTTGCCATAGACTATTTCCTCCTTCCAATCTTATCAAGGAAGTGTTTTTTTCCCCTAAAGGAACAAATAATAATAATTAGATAGCTACTCCCACCAGCCCTTGAGCACCAGAGAACTATTGAAGGAAATGACCCCTTCCTTCTTGGTCATGAAATGAAGATGAAGCTGGAACTAATAAAAGGGGGGGGGGGAGACTTTCATTGCTTCAGAAAAAAACACCCTTTCAAAATTATTACCATTATTGTTGTTTTCATCATTATTATAACCAGAAGAATAACAAAAAGAAGCAATTATATAGCACCTTTTTTTAGAAATTGCTACTGCAGATACAATTCTGTCAACATTTACTCTATAAGGCAGGGGTGAGTGGAAGGGAAAATGGGATCTTCTTACATATCAAAGATGGGCAAAATGTGCCCTCCCTGCAAACTGTTTTTCTAGTCTCTAGCCTTCCTATTACAGTAAAACCTCGGATAACAATAAAACCTGGTTCCACAAGTCTTGGTGTTATCCGATATTTAGTGTTATGCGATGCATGTTAAAATCCTATGGGATCCATAGAGATACATTGTAACCACACAGGCTTTAGCGGTTGTTATCCGATGCATCCCATAGGATCTTAATGTTATCCGATGCAATTCTCCCCCCCCCCCGATTGCTTAATGTTATGCGATTTTAGTGTTATTCGATACTAATGTTATATGAGGTATTACTGTATTTCCATTTATTTCTAGCTAAAAAGAATAAATAGCTGCTTCTAGAAACCTTGATCTTTTAAATAGCTCACAATGCTTCCTGCCTAAATTAGCACCTATTGCCCGCAGGCCAAATCCAGCCTGTGGCACCAAATAATCCAACCCCTGCTGTCACTCCAACCACCACTGCCGACACTGCCACCACCATAAATGGTTAGGGTTAGGGTTACGGTAGCTGTAAATGCATTTACAACAGCTGTAGACACATTTATGGTAGTGTTTGCAGTCCAGCCCCCTCAACTGTCTGAGGGAGCATGAGCCAGCCCCTGACTCTAAAAGGTTGATGACACCTGCTTAAAGTATCCTCTTTTTGTTTTCAAAAAATGGAAGTGGAGTTTTCAGCCATTACCAGCTTCTTTCTGTGTGAGTTCTGTTGTTTGCTTGTTTTTTGTTATCATTGTGACCCCTGGAAAGTCCTAGGGGTAGAAAACTGGCCTCGAAACACTCCAAAGTTGCCCATCCCTGTTTAAGATCAACAAGATTTTAGATATGTGGTATATCAGCACTTCAAAAGCAGTAAAAACAAAAAGATTTATTTCCTCCTAAGTTGGTCTGCTGTCAAAAATAATAAACACATTAAATTGTACTATCTCACCCCACTAAGTGAGAGCCTTGTCATGGTGCAGAGGCTTGAGTGGTATAACTAGGCAGTGTTGCCCATCTCTTGTCAATGATGTCAGGCTGGGAATAAAACACACCAAAGTGTTCTCCGTTGGATCCCTTGGGCAAGGTGAAAGTGGAGGGCACATGTCATGACCTGCCTAGCCAGCAGGTGACGTGATATCCAAATGGATAAAAAACACACGCAGAGAGACTTGATTTCCCAAGTCCATTTGCATGTGTGGAATGTCATTGTGGAGATGTCTACTAATGTGTGTACTCCGTGCTGGATAACAAGGCATATAAGGTATCTACAAACAATGTTTCTGCAGGAGCCATAGGACCTTCGGTGTGTGTGTGTCAGAAATGTTTTTTTTAAAAGCTGAAGCTGTATCATGTCTTCGGCCTTACATACTATAGCTTACTGAATAGGATTTCAGCCAATATTTCAATGCTGTACTTCACTTTGGGAAAGCTATGGTCATGAACAGCAGCTAAGAAACAGAATCATGTGTGAAAATGGCACCCTAAGTGTAAGAGAGTTGACCTTCACTAGAAATGATAGTTTGAGTTGCCCTAGGCAAAACTGACCCTCAAACTAGAGCTCTTCCCACACAGTGATGCTATCAAGAAAGGAGTGTGAGGCTGAAGATAAAGACTTCCCTCAGCAGAATGAGCAGTAGTAGTGATGATGATGATGATTAAACAGAGCTCATTGATCCAGACCACATTGATCCAGAAATTAAAATAATATGTAAACTTCACAGGTGGCCAAAACCTTCTTAAAATTAACTATAATCCCAAAATAGTATGAAATGAAAGCTCTCACATTTGTTTGACAGCTTGAGTTGTATTTTAACTGCTCCTAATAAAGATGTTTACCAACTGTAAATTTTGAAACAGTACATATCATTATCTAAAGTGGCCCCAGCCCTGTAGGATAATTAAATGCAGATTCTAAAACAGGGCTGGCCAACCTTGGAGCTCCAGTTGTTCTTGGACTTTAATTACCAGAAGCCGAAGTCAGGGCACCTGGTGATCAGGGTTTTTAGGAATTGAAGTCCAAGAATAGCTGGAGTGTTTGAGGGAGCATGACCCAGCCCCTGAATTGAAAAGGTTGAGAACCCCTTGTCTAATGCATTTGTAAATAACCAAACAACTGCACAGGTCTTGAGTGTTTCTCTTTCAAAAGAAGCCAATTGTTGGATGGTGCAACCTCTGGAATTTCTCAGAACCAGGGAACTGCAACTTGAGGAATCAGCAGTTTTTTGTGGTAATTGGGTCAGCAACCTACTGGAAGGAGTTATGAAAGCATTTAAAATTTGCAAAAGAGAAAGAAAATGTGCAGAAAGGGGGAAGTTTGGAAATTTGACAATTTTCAAAGAAGACTTTCCTTTAAAACAGAGAGGCATACAGTTCAGGCATACAGGCATTATTATAATTCAGGGGAAAAAATACCAATGGTTTTCATTCATTAAAAACTGCAGTTCTGGAAAAAATCATGCAGAAGTGGATATGCTGTGGGTAGATCCATTCATCTTTCATATGTTTCTTCCATGAGCATTATGATAAATGAATTTGCATTTAAACAAGCTCGATACTGTGCTTCTGACAAAAAGAGAACTGGCTTAAAATTACTGGGCAGAACAAGCATGAAAAAGGACAATGTATCCCCACTATCATCTACCACCATTAGCTATACTGTACTGATTGGGGCTAGTGAGAGTTGTGTTCCTTTCCCTTGGTTTACTTTATTGCAATGCACCAGTCTTTGATGCTATGTAGCTTTCATATATTTTATTTACTTAGTTTAAAAATCTGCCAGGCCGTATTTTAGCTTACATGACTGTTTCATTTAGTTTGCAATATCAATACACAAAGTCTCACAGCGTGTTGTCTCAGTGGTGCTTTTCCCTTTTGTGCGTTGCCAGCCAAACAGCCTTTTTGAAATGAATGATCTGTGCATATTAGTTTGTAGTTATGGTAATGCAAAGGACCAGAGCTGCACTATTGGTGGATCAAGCACAGGGGTGAAATATTCAATGTGTTAACTGTAAAATCAAAGAGCAAGCAAAAGCAACACAACATGGTATAAGGAGGATTAAAATGTCAGTTACATTATTGTTGTATTAAAATACTCTAAGATTTGGTAAAGTCTGTAATACCTCTATTATGTTTGGATTAACTTTAGTGAAAATGGTCCCCCCCACTCTTTGAATCATTATGGAGTAACTTGAAAAGAAACAAGCCTTTTCCATGGTGAAATTTGTTTGCAGCATAACTTACCACCCATGTACGTATTTCCAACAGGTAGCAGTCCAGGCAATAGTTCCAATCAATTCCAGCTAGTATGCCTGCCCAGTGATAAGGAATAGTGGAAGATTTAATCCAGGTGCACTTGGAAGCTCACCTGTTATCCATCCAGGAGACAGACCCAGTAAGTGACCACAATATCTGTCTCAGTCATATGAGGAAAAACCAGTAGTTTTAACACTCTAATTAGCTACCAAAGGCTCTATCTTTTGTAGTGCAACAAATGCTAAATTTTGAATAATCTGTGATGTGGGATCCAAATGTCTTCACGTAGTAAAGCAATTTTGCTTGGAAAGAATGCCTGTAATTCTTCTCTTGTTTAGTGAACTCTTTGTGCTTTGGGGAGTTCTCTGGAATTAATGTCCTGCAATTTATGCCTGCAATAAATCTTACACTTCTTTCATGTCCCGATCAAACCCTGGACTGCCAGAATGAAGCCACTTTCTTGACTTTGTCATTGTCCAAACTTAAATCCTCACTAAGGAAAGGGATTATTTTGAAGGAACAAAGGTAGGGTGTGTGGCTTGCTGGCTCAAATGTAGATTGCACAATCAACACTGATTGTGTTGGGAACTAACATAATGAGATGGTAATCTTGGCCCAATTCCTTTCCAATTGGTCTTTATTGGCTGCTAGTGATGGAGTGGAGCTAGACCTTGCAGGATTAACGTGCTGGGCCCTTTTGATTTGCAAAGATGATTACAGTATCTGCCATACTGTGACTACCTAATCTTGGATTACCTACACTTATGCTGTCCTAACTTCTAAATGGTTAGAGCAGTAGGACAGTGGGACCAACTACCGCAAGAGGTGGTGAGCGCTCCAATACTGGAAACATTCAAGAGAGAATTGGGCAACCATATGTCATACCTGGTTTGAGTTGGATTCCTGCATTGAGTTGGACTTGATAGCCTAAAAGGTTCCTTCCAACTCAGTGATTCTATGATTAGCATAGTAAAACTGTGACATGCATTCAAGTTATAAATGTCGTGGACAACATGACTGCCTTTGTATAGGACAACAAGCCAGAATTCTGTAGATTACAAAGAAGAATAAGTCAGCACATTGCATGCTGGCAGATTGTGGGCTGGAGTGTTTGCTGTCTGATGACTCTCACTGCAAGTGGGAGTGGCTAAATAGTTCATAGACCTTCCACCCATGGTTGGTTGCTTGGTTGGTTGGTTCTATCTATCCATAGCTCATTCCCATCCTCTCATGACAAGCCAGATAAACAAACAGTGTCTGGAATCCAATGGATAATTACTAGTTAAGACTTCATTGTTTGCATTTCCTATCATGCACCAAGCCCTGCAACTATTGTGTAGTTGCAATTTACCTTTGATATTTATGCAAGTGGACTTTATACTGGTGAGTATAATAATAGGATTCTAGCCAACGGATTAGAGAAAACCATGGGTTACTGTTATAGCTTGCCAGGAAAGAGGCAAACAAGAATGCCAGAACATGCTGCATTCAGGTGTACATTAAACAAACTGTACATGGTTCACTCAAAATGCTTAAATATACCCATTGTATGAATACCAATTAGGGCACTTTCTCCTTCCTTGCTGTTGTTGGAAATGCAGGACTGTACAAATTGTGCACATTTATAAACACAAATTTCCCATGTTGAAGAAAATCTCTGGTTTATATACTTCTAATCTCTGGTATTTCTTCTTTGAGTGGCATAATTCTTCCCACCCAGAAACAAAATGCTAGAAGCCACCCGCCCTCTTTTGAAAGACAGATGCAGAAATTTGTTCTAAAACATACTTGGCTGCAGCTTTTAAAGTGAACACAGTTTCTCCTTAGCATCCCCAAAAGTATTCACTAGAAGGTCTAGAATGTCATCAGTCAGCTTTGTATTAAGACACAGACTAAACATTTCCTAAGCTTTGCAAAATTCAAGCAGTACCTTAATTGTTTTCATTTGTGTCTCTGCATGTTGAAGGTTCTCCATGTGACTGTACCCTCATCTTCCCATTTTCTTTGCCTTTGCTTCTCTGAGGATACTAATAATATTAACCACCCATTTTTATCTTAAAAGCTAAAACATATACATTATACCATGCATGACATTTTAAAAGTTCTCATTTTTTGCTATTTTTATTACTACAGTGGCACCTCAAGTTGCAAATGATTTGAGTTACAAAATTTTCACAATACGAATTAAAATCAGTTGAAATGGGTTGAGTTATGAATTTTTCTGGAACAGATTAATTGGCTTTCAATGCATTCCTATGCGAAACTATGCTTCAAGTTATGAATTTTGGTTTTCAATGGATTCCTATGGGAAATTTGAGTTCCAAATTGTTCATAACATGAAAAATGCCTTTGAACGCATTAAATTTGTAACTTGAGGTACCACTATATTACATTTCCTGGTCGTTGGCTTCAGCAGTCACACTACCAATTTCTCTCCTGCTAATTATAGGGCTGCTGTTTCAACTTGTACACTGGACCAGAAAACTAAATTGCCAAATTAGGAGCCCTAATTATTATTCTTTCACTGGCTCTGATTAAGTGATTGTGAAGATTTCTCTGACTCAGCAGTAAGGTTGCTAAATACCAGCCGGGTTTTTGTACTAACAACCAAATGATTTTGAAGTTAATAGGTGTGGTATAAATGTAATTGACTGATAGCCAAAAAGATAAACAAGGAGCAGTCTGATGCTCAGAGATGATGCAACCATGCAGTTCTTGCTGTCCTTTTATTGCCATATTAAGAAAATACATTTTCCGATTAACAGGTTTGGTTACCAGATTGGCATTTTAAAAAAACTACCGTATATGCCAGGGTACAAGACGACTGGGCGTATAAGATGACCCCCCAAGATTTCCACTCAAAATATAGAGTTTGTCATATACTCGCTGTATAAGACTATCCCCTCTTCCGCACACCTTCCACACACCAAATAAAACGTAAAAGAACATCAGATTTGATTTCAACATGTTAATTTATATTCAAATGCTTATGACATGCAGAAAAACTATCACAAGGCTGTTATGTTATCAAACATGTACAGTAAACATAAAACAGTGCAAGTTTATTAAACGTAATTCACCAAAGACAATTCACTAAAGCTGAATGGAACAATAAACCTATGGGAGCTGCCATGCTGTTTGTTTTTTAATCTGTTAACCAAACTGGAACTGTCAATGATAGAAGGAAGATAACAAATAGAGGGAGAGAGCAAGTCCCAGGCAAGTCCCTAGCAAGTTTGCTGGCATGACAGTTTCCCTTTAAAAGCCTTCAAACTCCTGTTCGTCATCTGATATTAAAAGTTGCTATGCCATCCATCCCATAGGACCTTAACGTTATTCGATGCAATTCTCCTTCCCAGATTGCTTAACGTTATGCGAGGTAAATGTTATCCAAGGTAAACGTTATCCAAGGTATTACTGTATTTTATTCAACTGGGAGATGGCTCCCCCACTTGGAGGCATGTTTTTCAGGGGTAAAAAGTCATCTTATACCCCAGCATATACGGTATGTGCTGGCAAAATTTGATGGGGGGAAAAAATAGGGAGGAAGGCAAAATATTAAAGATTAACCTATATGTTTTGATGTGGGATTTAATGGGTTTTATCATAAGAACTCTAACTGCAGTCTAATGCAGGGATGGGAAACCTTTTAGAGACCAAGTGCCCAGATTGCAATCCAAAATCTACTTATTCAACTCAAAGTGCCAAAACAGCAACTGGGCAGGGAGAAAACATTCCCATTGGACTGCTGGGCAGAGGGGCAGGTTGAACTGTGCTGGGGAAAGGGAGGAAACACTCCCATTAGGCTGCTGGGCAGAGGGGCGGGGCAAACTCTGTGCTGGGGTGACCACACAGGTGCCTACAGAGAGGGCTCCGAGCAGTGGTGGGAGTCAAATTTGTTGACTATCTAATCTGTGGACGTGGTGTGGTGGGCATGGCCAGGGGGGAGTGCTGTGTTGCACTTGAATTAGGACTACAATACTTTATTTCAAAACTTGGTTGGGCGGGGCCAGTCAGAATTTCTGCTACCGGTTCTGGCAAACTGGGGTGAAGCTGAATCCCACCACTGGCTCTGAGTGCCACTTCTGGTATGTGTGCCATAGGTTCACTATAACTGGTCTAAGGTTTTAACCCTAAAATCTTAGGAACTGTGATGCTGATCTGGTAATTCTGCAGGAGGATGGCTTTTGTACCAACATTAGAATAAATATCATATAGTAGTTGAACAATCTTCTTCAAGCAAAGGCTGGGAAGCTCTTTTCTGAAGATGTTCTTACTCTAGTTTTTGTGAATTAAGCTGAGTTTTAGACTGGATGCCATACAAGATCCTTTCAAATTCTCAATTATGAGTGGAGAATACAGATAGCTAGATATGTCATTGGCTCCCAAAAAGACTTAGATATTCCCATTATTTATATGTGCTTCCAATGCATTTTGTTTGAGATGTTGTTCTAATTCCATGAACTGCACCAATTACAAAGCCATGAAGACCCATGCCAAAGTTTGGTAGCAATTTTGTACTATTTTATTGTACAAATCCTGCATTTTGTACCCTTACAGAATAGTGTGAACACAGTCTCATAATGTGGGGTCCCAATTTAATACTGTAATCCCCAAAATCCAACAGTTTTAGCATGGGTTTTGGGGAGAAAGGAGATTTGGAGGATTACACTTAAAACAGCTTGTTTCCTACATCAGATTACAAAAAGATAAATAAAAGATGTATGAATACATTGCTAAGTAAGGCAGCCAGCCAAGCAAACTGGTGTCAGTGTGCATATTAGCTCTATACATCAAGCTCATGAATATTATGTCAGAATTCATAATAGAAATCCTTTAATTATTTTATCTTCACTTAGGTTTTTATATACACTAGTACCCCGGATAACTTTATGACATGGTTCCACAAGTCATGATGATATACGTTTTTTAGCGTTGTCTGGGGTATACATCGAACAATGCTAAAAAAACCTGAGAAGAGGCGCTCGCACATGCGCGAAAAGGTGCGCCAGCGGGAGCCTCTTCTACCAAACGGGTATAGCAATGGGGATCGTACATCAAGGAAAGGGATCAAGGCGGGGGGTGCCACCTCCCACTTTGATCTCTTACCTTAACGTGCGATCCCCGTTTCGCGCGCCTGGGCAAGGGTCGGCGTTTCTGAATTCCCCCCTCCCCGGGGGAGGGGGGAATTTGGAAAAGCCGACCCTTGCCCAGGCGCGCGAAACGGGGATTGCACATCAAAGCAAGGGATCAAAGCAGGGGGAGCCACCCCCCACTTTCGTCCATTGCCTTGACGTGCGATCCTCGTTGCTATAGCGAGCCCGGGAAAGAGGCGGCTTTGTCAGAATCCTCACCCCCGCGCAGGGGGAGGGAATTTCGGCCAAGCCGCCGCTTTCCCAAGCCGGGGAGACTCCGCGGAGAGGCACCTCTCCTCACCCAGATCTCCCTGGCCTCGCAGTGAGCCACTACGAGGCCGGGGAGACCCCGCGGAGAGGCGCCTCTCCTCGTCTGATGTTCCGAAAGGGTAAGGATCCTTACCCTTTTGGAACATCGGGCGGCGTGCAGGCGTGCGTGCATCAGTGGGGGTTAGGGCAGGATACGGAGGTCTCCCCCGTATCCTGCCCTAACCTCCACCGCCGCGCGCCTGATGTTCCAAAAGGGTAAGGATCCTTACCCTTTTGGACCATCGGGCGGTGTGCAGGCGCACGCACGTCGGTGGGGGTTAGGGCAGGATACGGAGGTCTCCCCCGTATCCTGCCCTAACCTCCACCGACACGCACCGCTTGCCCGCCTCTCCAAGGGGTCTCCCCGGCCTCGTAGCGGCTCGCTGCAAGGCCGGGGAGATCCGGGTGAAGAGAGGCGCCTCTCCGCGGGGTCTCCCCGGCTAGGGAAAGAGGCGGCTTAGTCGAAATCCTCACCCCCGTGCAGGGGGAGGGAATTTCGGCTAAGCCGCCTCTTTCCCAAGCCGGGGAGACCCCACGGAGAGGCGCCTCTCCTCATCCGGATCTCCCCAGCCTCGCAGCGAGCCGCTACGAGGCCGGGGAGACCCCGCAGAGAGGCGCCTCTCCTTTCCCGAAGTTCTGAAAGGGTAAGGATCCTTACCCTTTTGGAACATCGGGTGGCTTGCAGGCGTGCGCACATCGGTGGGGGTTAGGGCAGGTCTCCCCCGTATCCTGCCCTAACCCCCACCGACACGCGCCGCTCGCCCAAAGTTTTGAAAGTGTAAGAATCTCCGTACCCTTTCCAAACATTGTGGGGGCAGGCGCTGGGGGGATTGGATTGGGTAGATGTTTTACCCAATCCAACTCCCCCCCCCCGCGTACGCTTGTTCCGGATAACGTTAAAAATCGCGTTATTCGATACAAGATTTTTCCGAAAATCTTGTAACGTTATGCGGTTTTTGCGCTATACGGTACTCGCGTTATCCGGGGTATTACTGTATCACACATTTCTTTGTAACAGCCCAGAGGTGGTACAGGATACTGCTCTTTATTCTATTCAAATGACATTCCTGTGAAGTAGATTAGATTGAGAAATAAAGTCTGACACAAGGTTATTTGAACCTGAGATTATCCAGTTCTAGAATGTATTTCCAATACACAATGACAGCAATTTGGGGCCATTTTGCCGTGTCTCTATCCAACGGAATCCTGTGCTTTGTAGTTTGGTGAGGTTCCTGGAATTCTCTGTTGTTTGGGACAAGAGATTGTGCTATATCTCTTTAAATGAGAATTCCAAGTGCCTGAACATACTACAAAATCCAGAATCATGCTGGATGGAGTCATGACAGCTAAAGTGTTATGGAACTATAAATTGTTCACTTTTAGTCCAACAGAATAACCATTACGCCATCCATGGCTCTCCAGATGTTCTTGGACTTCATCTATAGCACACTTTCACCTAGGCATGATGGCTAAGGCTAATTTTATCTAGGTCATGATGGATGCAACACTATCTGGAAGTCTGATTTTATTTTTTTTAAGTGGCCCTATAAAAGGTATTGCCTCTGTTCTGCATTTGTTTGCCATATTATGCTAGTTATCCTTCTCTTGTGCTTTTCTATTAATTTATTAGCATTTCTCTGTCCCCCTGCGCACACACAGCTTGTTCATATATTTGTTTGCTTAGGCCCGTTCCACAAGGATCATGCTGAATTCTAAAACTGTTCATATCAGGTGAAATCTGTAGTTAAGGGTGTAATGATATGTTATGGAGTTATGTGCTACTGAGTTCACTTGGACTTAATTCTGCATTCAGAAGATGGTGTAAGTCAGGGATGACTAAGCTTTCTGTTAAGAAGCCTGTAGCTTCCCTAATAAGGATGATCAAATACATGTTACAGCACATAACCTAGGGAAATATTCCCTTGTTTCTCTAGCTGCGGTGGCTCAGTGGTTAAGAAACTCACCTTGTTAGCTGGGAGGCTGGCAAATTGGCAGTTTGAAACCCGGGTACTGCATGACAGATTGAGTGACTGTCTCTGTCCCAGCTCTTGGGGACATGAAAGGATCCTCATTAGGGCATTCCCTGAGTGGAGGTTTTTCTGCAAAAATCCTTTCAACCCAGAATAATTTCTGACAAGAAATTATTATTACAGTACTGTATCTGCTTTGCATGAATAGATTGGGTTGATGCTATACCACTGAATTTTTATGACATCTAGTGGCTACAATCAAAAACACCATGAATCATTTCAAAGGCTGATGAAGAAGGAAAGGGGAGCAATAGCAATACTAATAGCAATTACACTTATATACTGCCCCATAACACTTAGTGCTCACAAGTTAATTAACATTTTGCCCCCAACATGCTGGGTACTCATTTTACAGACCTTGGACAGATGGAAGGCTGAGCCAACCTTCATCCCTTTGTCAGGAACGAACTCATGATGTATTGGTCAAAGTACAGCAGTTTAACCACTGCACCACCAGAGAACAAGATAGAGAAGAAACAAAAAACAAAAGAGGCACAAAATGGTGTCAAAACAGGAAGTCTGAACAGTTTCCCCAGATAAGAAGCTGTCTGTACAATTTGAATGGACAAATATGTTTGTTTAAATGATTCTGCTATAACATAGAATGTTAAATGTTTCTCCTGGTGTAACCAGAAAAGAAACTGTGTGGCAAAAGACCCAGAAACCTGTGGTGAAGGATGTGCAAGGAAGAATGTATTTTAATTGCTTACTTCCTTTTAATTACAGTAGAGTTGTGACCAATCATTGCTATGTAGTGCCTATGAGAATGTTAAGAATACTCTCAACAATTTTCTGGTGGAAATGAGTCCATCATTTGACTGCCATATTGTTGGGCTTGACAGATAAAGACAAAGTTATACAAACAGGTTTTTTGGGGCTTCCCTGTTTTAAGTAGATTTGGGGCCTCACAGTCTAAATTTGGGAACTACTTACACTTCCGAACCACTTAAGGAATATATATGTGGTGCAGCAGATAGAATAACAAACTAGGGCTCAAGAGTTTGAATACCTGATCAGCCTCGGAAAGTTACTGTGAGGAATGGAACCACTCCTTATATCTCTCACTCACTTTGAAAGCCCTGTTATGGTTGCCATAAGTTGCTTCTAACTTAATGACATATAACAAGGATTCTCAACCTGTGGCCTGTGGGCCGGTTGCAGCCCATAGCACCATTTCATGTGGCCCACCACTACCTTCACCACACCAGGAAGTGCCATGTGGTGGACAAAGAGCAAAATGGCCATCTGGCCTCTGAAACTGTCTGAGGGAGCATGAGCTGGTCCCTAGCTTTAAAAGGTTGAGAACTCCTATGCTAACAATGTCTGATGCCGCTGGACAGGGTTCCTTGTGATCCCACAAAAAGCCTATCGTCAACAAGCTATGATTTTTCTGCTCTCATTTTTAGCTTGCTTGTTTTCTTGCTTCTTTCTTTTGGTTATTGATAGTTTAGGATGGGGTGTCCAAATTTTCCAGGCTGTGCGCCGGTCACATGGTTCAGGGGGCCAGTCACTATGGCCAAGGGCCAGGGCCAGCCCCCGATGCCAAGTCATCCAGCCAGCAAAGCCCTCGTCACTCCTGAAAGCGGAAGTAAAATGTGCCCTTCCAGGAGCGACAAGGGCTTCACGGGCTGGATGAATTGGCATCAGGGGCCGGGCCACAGTTTGGGCTCCCCTGGTTTAGGATAAATGTCTTTCCATAGTGTGGATATGCAACTAAATTTATATCACTCTGTGCTATCAGGTATGTTTTCTGAGAAAGAGAACTATTGAATACAACAAAACAGAACATAAAACACTGGGAGTATGTCTTTGCTCAAATCCTGTACAGCCAATCTTCTAGAATTAATTCAATGATAATGGTGACTGATCATGGCCACTGATTTCTAGATTCTCCACCTCTACTCTTGTTTTATACAATTCACTTTCTGGAAGAGACTGAAGCTTCCTGCAACTAATCTGACGACCACATGAGTATTGTAGAGACATGGTTTATACCAAGGAAGTCTTGAAGCTTAACTTGTCAGGAGAGAAACCACAGAGCTAAAGTAGCCACCAGTCATCTAATGCTTTAGCAAATAAAAGAAAGAAACACTTCTTTCCAAAGCAGGAAGAGTGCTTTTAGGCTTTTATGCATACTGATCATTCTTGCCATCCCATTTTTCAGCACCAGGTATTCAGCTGTTCTGTTTTGTAGAATATATCCTCTTTCCAGGATGTTATAGCATTCAGCACATCATGGACATACTTAGATCCTCTCATGCTACATAGCATATCGGGCAGCAAGGGATCTCCTTCAGTTTTGGGCAAGCACTTCAGCAGCCTCCCATGTCACTTCCAGGGTTTCCAAATCTCCCATAACAAATGTCATGGACAAATGGCGGAAATGCTGTGGGTGACTGGATGTCTGACACAGTGTTGTTAATAATTATCTTATAGCAATAAAGAGTGGGTAAGTCTGTGGTCTCCACACATTGTTTCATTCCAGCTCTTCCTAGCCTCAATTTTTATCAGTGGGTTATGGGATTTATAGGACAGCAACATCTAAATTCTTCAGTTGACCCATTTCATAATATCGTGCAAATGTATTGTATGCTAGCATAAAACAATTTAATATGGTATTTTAGAGTAAAGAAAACACTATGCAGATGTTATATAATGATCCTGACAACTAATGTGTAAGGTTGGCCCATATAATTCCTTTGCCTAGAATTGCCTTCTGAAGTTATGGCTGAAGTAAGATCTGACACGAATACTTCTTATTATTCTACATTTCCACATGTTTCTGCTAATGAAAGTTGTTTATATATAACAGATATAGACAACTGGGAATGTGTTTTTAAAAAGGAAATAGTAGATTTTTAGCTGAGCAGACCTCTTTCCAAATTTATATTTTCAATCTGAATTTGCATCAGAGATGAAATAAAATTAAATATCCCCTTTGTTTATTTATATTTAATTTATATACAGGTTCAATTATCTGGGCAGTTTATATTATAAAATAAAAAGTGGGTAGGCTGTTTATTGTTTATATCTGAACTTATGTGAATGTATTTGAACACTTGTACTGTATTCACAAAGAACTGTGCCTGACAAAGTTAATGTCCAGGGTACCACTCCCAGAATTGAATTATTTCTTTATTCATATCATAGTGTTGCACAATTAAAAGTAATAAACATAAATGAAATAAGAGTAAAATTCAAAGCATATTAAAATGTTATCATGATCAGAGCATTTTTGACCAGAAGTGGGCTACTTCAGCAATGTTAGCTGGGTAATTTACTTGATCTTCTTGCATAAAGACTGCATTGGTAGAATTTCTCTACATTCACAGAAAATTAGGCCTGCATCCAAACAGCCTCAAGAATATTTGATTTCTCTTTGATCTTCCTACTTCTCTTTGAAATCTATTAAGTGACTTCCAAATGGCCCAGTCAGAATCTTGTCCTGGTGGGAGACACTCTTTGGTATTCATTCAGTCGGCAAGCTGTGTTGTTTTTGCTCTCCCTACATTTAGGTTTGCTTGCCAAAAATAATATTCCTATAATAAGGTTTATTTACTACTTCAGTGATTCAGAAGAATAGAAATCTTGGCAGTTGTGTCTATGAAAAAAAAGTCAGGGATCTCAATAGACTGAAAGCAAAGTACGAGTTGACCGTATTATGCAGCAACCACAAAAACAATGCAACACTGGGATACATCAATAGAAGTACAGTCAAACCTCGCATAAAGAGCACCTCGCTTAAAGAGTAACTCGCTTAAAGAGCAGAATTTTCTCTGAATGTTCGCTTCGCTTAACAAATAAAACCAACCAAAAACTCGCTTAACAAATAAATTGGGGTTCACAATTGGTCATTTACTATGGTGTTTCACTTAAAGAGCAAACTCGCTTAAAGAGCAATCCCGTGGAACGCATTATGCTCTTTAAGTGAGGTACAGCTGTATAGTTCAGTTATAGTTGAATTGAAGCCTTCCCCAGGCTTGTGCCCCCCAGACGTGCTGGGCTAATAGCTTCCATCATTCCTATTCAGTGACATGCTGGTAGTCCATCTAGTGGTGCCAGATGTAAGTAGGAATTCAACTTCAGTGTGCCCATCTCTTTTCCAGCCTTTAACAAAACAACAACAACCAAAAAGACCCCTTTAAAATAATGTTAAACCAGCAATCTTAATAACACATCCTTTCAACAAAACAGTTATACATGTTTCAGGTACACAGAAAGAGCCTCCTCAAAGATTGTCGTACCCTGGTAATGGCAACCTTGTGTTGCCAGCTGATCTTTCTCACACTCGGTCAGACAAAAGGAACTGGAGAATGAACTCACCAAAAGATACCTTCATTTTGGCAGTTTCACATCTGGCCTATACATGGAAGAAGAAGGGCTGAATGAGAACTGAAACTCTCATGATTCTTCTACTGTCATATATCTTACTTTCTTTTCTTCTTTAGAGCTGCAAGATTAGGAGGGACATTAATTTTATCAGGGAGTGAAGCTGGATTGTGGAACAAACCTGCATTCATGAAATTCCACACTCGTTTCCCAATCACTGCACTTTGTTTTCTCAGAAGATTAAAATTCTTCTTCCTGCTATCTTTACAGCTGTCCTTCTTTTGCTCAGTACTTTGAGGCAAAGTATCTTGGAGTCTACTAGAATATGTTGCATGTTTTGCAAAACCCAGCCCAACTCAGCAGAATCTGCTGTCACAGAGACATACATTTCACAAACAGATATCCCCAGCACGTTTTACTTCCACTTCCGGGAGCGATGAGGGTGGTGTGGACTGGATGAATTGGCGTTGGGGTCCGGATCCAGCCTGTGGGACATAGTTTGGGCACCCCTGTGCTAGACTCTAGCAGAAACAGAAAGCTAAGATAAAACATTTTTAGCCACATTTCCACTCTTAGTTGTATATTTATTTATTTATTTAGTCAGACTTCTATGCCACCCTCCTCACAGATGACTTAGTATAGCCTTTAAAGTATAGCCTTTAAAGTGGGGCAAAATTTGGAGGATGCTAGAATGGCCAGCAAGTTTAGTCACCTGGTGGACTGGATAAAGGCTCCATAGTTCAGATTACAGTGGATATTGACATGTTATTTTTGTGTGTGTGTTTTTTAAAAAAAATCAGACCGTGCCCTATTAAACCTTAATGAATAATTTTATTTTTAAAATTTATGAAACTCTAGAAAAAACTATACATGTGTCAATGAAGCCAGAGAAAATATATACCAAATGATGACTGCTTAAACCACAATGGCTTTTGTTCTGGATATGTTCTCATCCATTTAATAATAATAATTGCATACCATCAAGTTGGATCTGGTGGGCAGTGGTGGTAACACTGGGTGGCCTTCGAGCGGGCGGTGGCAAAATTGGGGGCCTTTTGGGCAGGGTGGTAATAAAATTGGGTGGCCCCGCCCTGCCCACCTCCCTGCCCCACTCAACCCCGCCCACCTCCTCCTCCACTTCCAAGTTTGGATGGCCCAGGGACTGCGACCTGGCCTTGGTGTGGCCGCCTCCCCTGGGGTCCCACTCCCCCTGTGTGCCATGCTGCATGCCATGGGTGCACATGCTGTGTGCCATGTTGCATGCCATGCTATGCGCACACCATGCTGGGAAGAAGAGGAGAAAGCGTGGTTGGGCCCAGCATGGCCGCGCCACTGCTGCTGTGGCCTGGGCGCTCTCCTTCCTTGGCATCAGCCTGAGTGTGGAGGAGGAAGAGAAAAAACAGCCACCCAAGTGCCCTGCCATGCACTCCCCAGGGTAAGTGACTTTTGGGTGGGTGTGGAGAGGGATGGATAATGGGGGGGGGGATGAGTGGGTGTGGGTGTGGGTGTGGGAGAGGGTCTGGAGCAGGCTATGGGAGGTTCTTTTTGTTTTGTTTACTCTGATATGCTTGAAACACAGACTAACACAGCTACCATTGAAAAAGTTTATATGGCTCTTTGGCTATAAACAGAGGTGAGCACTGAATCATAGAGTTGGTAACGACTGGCTTTTGAGCAAGGACAACCTTTACCTAATAACAGAAGATCCCTGATTGGTATTCAAATTTGACATCAGGTTTTGTCCCTGCAAGTGGTTCAAGGTCTCCCTTGCTCAAAGGCCAGCCATATCCGACTCTAGGGTGTAGTGCTCATCTCCATTTACAGCCAAAGAGCCAGTGCTGCCTGTGTTTGCAGATGTATGCATGGCCATTTGGCAGGCATGACTAGATCACCCATGACATAAGCTCCACCCACAACATAGGCTCTGCCCATGGTGTGGTAGCAATTTTTTTTTTGCTGCCCACCACTGGTAATGACCCTTTCAAGCACTATCTAGGTACAAAAGGCACAGAAGTGGTTCACCATTCCCCCTTTCCTGGGGTGCTCTGGGACTGTGCAGCTTGGCCAAAGTTACATGGCCTGGCTTTTCTGCACAGTGGGGAATCAAACTCCCAACTTCTAGCTCCACAGATAGCTACCTAAACCATAGAACTATCCAGCCAGCCTCTCAGGTGTTGGCTTAAGTGCTTTCCTGGGCAAAACCATAGTCACTGAGCAATAGTGGGGTGAAAAGATAGATTGCAAATTTGACAGTTACATGTCATATGTAAGGACACCTGAAACAACTCACTTAGCCTGACTTCCTTTCCTCAAACACTGCTGTTTATAGCAACAGAAGCCGTGTACCAATCCCTAAGAGCAAAGAATAAATAAGCATAAGGGGATAATTTAAAATAAGCATCAAGAGGAAAAAAACACAGTTTCCTTTCCCCCTTCATTGGATATTCTTCTCTGGGATCTGGTCACCTCATGCAACCTTCTTTCTCTTCATATTTCTGGCTTTGTCTCTGAGGTCTGAAACTCTTTGGAAATATTATCATTCCTTTGTGTACAAGTAGGATTATGTTTAGTTGCACTTATGTTCTGCTTTCCCAGGTAAGAAGCTCAAGGTGGTAGCAAGGCAATCCTGTTCCTCCTCCATTTTATTGTCACCAAAACTCTATGACAGGGATTCTCAACCTGCAGCCCGTAAGCCAGATGTGGGCCCTGGTGTCATTTCATGTTCCCCCCACTGTCTCCACCACACCAGGAAGCACCATGTGGTGGATGAAGGGTAAAATGGCCGTCTGGCCCTCAAAGCTATATGAGGGAGCGTGACCTGGGTTAAAAAGGTTGAGAACTCCTACTCTTTGAGTTAGGACAGGATGAATGAATGACTCAAGGTCACTCACAGCAACCCAACACCCCTGGCCCTAAACAGTTCTCCAGTGGCTCACTATCATACCTTTGTATTGTTGGGCAGGTCCCAATTCAGCTTTCAAGGGGTGGGGAACAGAAAGAAATGCTCATGTTTCCTAGTCTGAATGTATTGTGAACTATACTGATTTCAAACCATGCTCTTTGGGTTACTGGGCTCATTTCTTCCCTCTCTAGACTCTAAAGCAGTGGTGCCCAAACTATGGCCCATGGGCCCAATTAGGCCCATGCATCTCATTAATCCGGCCCAGACTGAGAACCCGGGCCCTCCCTGGACCACCCCCACCACCTGCCCCCCTCTCCTGATGGTGGCAATTGCGCTTTGTCCCCCCTGCTCCGAGCAGCCTCTGGCTTGGTCCCCTCACTTAAGCAGTCTTTGGGGATGTGGATCACTGCCTTGGGGAAATTTTCAGAGCCTTCTCCACTTCAAAATCCATGGCGCTAGGAGAGCCCCTTGGCACACCCAGAATGATGTCATCCCGGGCGTGCCAAGGGGCTCTCCTACCACCGCGGATTCTCATATCGAACCATACATTCTTTCCTGGAAGTCATTTTCTCAGTTAATGGATGTGTCTCTGGTGACTCCATAAACCGATCCTGGCATGGAACATGAGACCAGACATAGTACCCTGAATAGATGGAGTGGGGGGGGGGGCATGGTTGAGTTTGGTGAAGCTTCTGTGCCACTGTTGTAAGTTTTGGGCTTCCAGTTCTTGATGAATTGCTGTCTTTGCAAGCTGGTGATGAAGGGGAAAAAATCATCCTTTTGGGACTATCAAGACATGTTCTAGCAATACTTCCTGTCCTATCCACTCCCCACTCTTACAACACAATCATTTCAAATATCTACTACCACATTCTGCTCTATATGTCACAGTGCCAAGCAATCCAGAATATATAATTGATGGAGAACAGCTATTAGTCACATCTTATTTATTTATTTATTCATTTGATTTATATCACCGCCCCCTCACTGAAGCGACTCCTGGTGGCTTACAATCAACTGATAAAAAAACACTGAAATATAAAAACATCCTGACAGCAATTAAAATCATAAATGGATTGTGTAACTGTCACTCTTCAATGAGCCTTAAACACCTGGGCTTCTGAGGCCTGGCCCTAACATTTGATTAGGCAGATGATCTGAATTTTCATGAAATCAAGGCAATGCCTTGGGTGAAGACCATGTTCAGTGCACACATGTACATGCTTAGATGTGTGTGTGCATGCACACACATGCACACGTTGCTTTACAACCATTTCAAAAGTATCTTATAATGGCCAGCATCCTTATTTCTACCACTTGTGCAATGGGGCATTCACTAAAGTCTTGTGCATGCAAAAGCCCCATTGCTTGAACAGAATGTTGTCTGGCTTGTTCACCTGCAAGCTGGAGATCAAATTGAGTGCAAGGGGTGCTATGTTCTATGTTTTTGAAGGGCAACATGGTCAATGTTGATTGCATTTGTAGTACAGTACTTCTACTCCTCAAAGGAAAGCCACGTCCCAGTGAATGTAGTCTAGAATGAATGGTATGAAGCTGAAAGTTGAAAAAGAGATATACCTGTACTGTACTGTACTTAATAGGAAAAATACAAAGAAAGCTGTGTGGTCCTTCCACAGTACAAAAGCAAGGGCAAGTAGTAGATTTATTAGGTAAAGGTCACCCATGCTCAAAAGCCAGTCATAAACAACTCTTGGGTTTGGTGCTCATCTCCGTTTTATAGCCAAAGAACCAGCACTGTCTGCATCTGCAGATGTTTTCGTGGACATGTGGCAGGTAAAGGTAAAGTTCGCCCTTGCTTGAAAGCCATCTTATCTGACTCTAGAGTTCAGTGCTCATCTCTGTTCATAGCCAAAGAGCCAATGCTGTCTGCATCTGTAGATGTTTCCATGGACATGTGGCAGGCATGACTAGACACCGGAGCGCACAGAACGCTGTTTACCTTCCCACCAAAGTGGTACCTGTTTATCTATTTCCAATTTCTTGCTTTTGAACTGCTAGGTTGGCAGGAGCTGGGACAGAGATTTGAGCTCAATCCATCATGCAGCACTCAGGTCTCAAACTGCTTACCTGCTGACACCAAGCCACTGCGATCCCATACTCTTATTAGACTACTTTAAAAGCTAGTTTTCGATCTAAACCAGTCTTCATCAGATTGCTCACCAATACATTGTGAACAGTTCAGAAGAATGTAAATGCCCCAAAGTCAAAGAGATGCCCATGCCAGGTGTGTATCTAAAACTCTTGAAGTGCTTGGGACAACTGTAGAATTCCAATGGAAAGTGGATGACAGAAACTCATAAAGTCATGACTAATAAAAAGGACCAAAGAGAATTTGGTGTTATTTCACAATCCTTAAGTACGTATATCTACTGTTGTCCTCTGAATATGCAAGTGTTTACCATTTACTGTCACATTACTGTGACATTACCGGCTCAGTGATTAAAAAGCTTACCTTGTTAGCTTGGAAGGTCAGCAAGTTGCCAGTTCAAGACCCAATTACTGCATGATAGAGTGAGCTTCCGTCTCTGTCCAAGCTCCTGCCAACCTAGCAGTCCAAAAGCAAGAAATTGCAAGTAGATAAATAGGGACCACTTTGGTGGGGAAAAGATATTGGAGACATGAGAGGAGCCTCATTCAGGCATCCACTGAGCGGAGTTCCTCCAAGAAAAATCTGTTCAACCTGGGAAGCATCTTTGTGTGCTTCTGACACAATTTTTTTTAAAAAAAACCTGTTTCTTTTCAATGAAACCCCAAGAATAATCAGACACATGAAAGATTCACACCAACAAGATATGAACATTTATTCTGGGGTTTCTTCTACTTGGAATAATGAGGAAATAGACTACGGAGGAATGTTGAATGTCTGTTCATAAAATGAGATTGGGGCACAGGAGAAGAAATCAGAGGTGGTAAAATGGGACGTGCCACCTGGATTACAGGAAGTGGTGGATATAGTTGTTAAAAAAGGAAATACGAACAAAACCTGTAAGTCTCCCATCCTTCCAAGATCAGTAAAAAACCCAACATGTTTGGGCAAGATGCTAATTCCCAAGTGAACCACCCAGAGAGAACTCTAAGCACTATTGGGCTGTATATTGCTATTGCTATTGCTATTGCTATTGCTATGACTAAAGGCAGACATCCAAAAAGGTGGAATGGAGACAGGCTTGAGTCATAGTTTACAAAGAAACAACTTTGGAGGAAATGAGGCTGGAATTATTTCTCTTGGCAGCCTTTATTTTATTTTATTTTTAAAAAAATTTTTGGCGAGTATATCAAACAAGTCTCCATTGGTATTTTGGGAGATGGCAGCCACTACCACTGCGTTCTATTGTTGTAACAATATAAAGTTCATAACCAGTGTTATGTTAATAATAACATTACAACAGAACTGCGTCAACAGTCCTGTATTCTCTAACAAAGTCTAGGTTATGTGTGTGTGATGGTTTTCGAATTATTAAATACAGGTGGAGTGTGTGCAGATAGATAATGGTCTGGTTGTAATTTTTGTTCCACTGTGGGTATTTCTTATGCAAACAGGAAAGTGGTCTAGAGGTACTTTAAAGTAATATTTAGAACAGGAAATGACAGGTCTTGCAAACCAAGCACCTCACACAAAGAAAGGGAAGAACAAAATTATAAGCAATAAATAACTCCCATAAAGCCAGAGGTAAATTCATTTGCAAAAAAACAGAAGTTCCCAAAACACGGGTTAAGACAGTGCTTCTCCCCTTTATAGGCTTAATGAAAGAATTTAAGTTGCCACTTGTTTCCTTAAGTTCTCTTAGAATCTTAAACCAGCCTGGTCCTGTACCTTTCCCGCTGCTTTAATCCAAATCATTGCCAGACTAGTTATTAATACTCCAAATAAGAATTTATCTAGGCGTTGGCAAAACCAGAGCTATGTCTTTTGCAACTAACATAGCTTGAAACCATAAAACACTGATACATGAATGATATGTTGCCTGAATCATCCCACATAGTGATGTGAGATTTTCTGATTGGATGGCCAAGATGAGCTGAGACTATTGCAGAAAAACCATCAAAGAAAGCTCTCTCTTTCTCTCCCTCCCTGCAAAGCTCATTGTTATAATTTTATCCTGAAATTATGTTTTGTATCAATTGGTTAACATTCTAAAGAAATCTGTTTATTCTTTTTGAAAGGAGGGCTGTAGGTCACTAGTAGCAATACTAATTACACTTCTATACCAACCCATAGCACTTAGTGCACTCTCTGGAAGGTTCACACGTTAATAAGGATTTTACCTCCAACATGCTGGGTCCTCATTTTACTGGGTACTCATTTTACTGACCTCGGAAGGATGGAAAGCTGAGTCAGGATTGAACTCACAATGTTTTGGCTTCTGTACAGCAGTTTAACAACCAGGACTTTAGCAGAGCCAATCCTGAACCAGACAAACCAGTGAACTGACTTGTTGTTAATCAGATCATTGGTCCATCTGGTTCAAGAATGTCTAAACCTAGAATTCAAAATCAGGGTCCCCTAACTAGTACCCATGTGGACCTCCCAAAATGCCAGAAGGACTTTGTTATATCCACAGCCACCATGGATTACTAGGAAATGAGGAGGAAAATTATTCCCTAGCTTCCAAGATTTCTACTATCATCCAACATGTAGTAGCTATGAGTCAAAACAGAAGATAGTGGAGTGGATGGTTCAATTTCCCCAGCCAATTGGTTGGTTTGACCCCAGTATGTCTGTGTTGCAATTTTTGGCTTTTAATGCTAAGTTTTTTAAAGTTTTTAGAGTTTTTAATTTTTTAAAATGATTTTATAATTGTTGTAAATTGCCCTGGGTCCCTTTTGGGAGGAGGGCGATAAACAAATTTAAATAAATAAATAAATAAATAAATAAAGATAGGGTAAACATGATATTCAAAATTAAGCTTCCCAGGGAGTTTAAATTTGTTTGCTTAGCCTATCTTTTCAGTAGAATGATTTGTTATCTCTAAAGTACATTTTGGGGTTGAGGGTAAAATTAGATTACACCTTTATTATGTATGGCAGACATACTGTTGCAAGTTTAGCAGAGGGGTTCACCAACATGTTTACGAATTATAATTGTTGTGCCTTATAAAATACCTTACCTACCTAGCAGCTTCCATGTGCAAGTCTGAACCACCTATCCACAAAGAAATCCCTATTATAAGAAAAGAAACGGGTTAGCCATGGAGAATATGCTCTTCATTTAAAAGTTTATTTGACACTGAATAGAGATCACTGATGAAAGGAAAGGAAAAGCAGATCTCCAGTGGTCCCAGTTTTGAGATCATTAGTTCTCTCCTGAGAGAATACAGTTCTACCTTTTCCCAAACGATTTTCTTTTCATTATGAAATAGGAAACTGGCTCATGGGAAATCCCATTCAAAAATCTCCCAGCTGCAAGACTGAGGCACACGTGCCCTGAAAGGCGCAGGTATAGTTTTAATAGGCAGGATAAACCTGTTGAGTGTGCAAGCACTTCAATTTTAACTTGAAAGCTCACAGGAGGCTGCAATGTTGAAAGGCAAATGTGTAACAACAGCATTATCTACATTCGACCTGTAGTAACCTGTAAGGTGAAATAAAATGCTTCCAGAAAATCTTATTGTGCAACCACCCTGCCTCATTCATGGAAGTTTATGAGAGTCCAGATGATGACATTTTCCTTTGTAATCCTCCCGTGTGTTCTGACTTCCTCCTTCCTGGTTTTTGTAATCATCATCATCAAATTAAAGAGGGAGGGACAGCACAGTTGAACAGAACCTTTTGACCGGTGCTGTTTGGCCATCAGACATACAAATCTGAAGCCCAGTTCATTTCCAAAGGAACAGGAGCTCCGTTTCTTTTAAGCTTTCTTAGCCTGTTCTTATTATGAAATAAAGCTTTAAAACAGCTGCATGGCAGATAGTGATGTGCACATCTCTAAAGCCACATCATAAACAAACACTGATTGATGCCCTGCCTCTCTCTGATCCTAGTTCTTAACTGTCTTTAGACTTCTGTAGCTTCAATGCTTTGACCGCTTCTTTGCCAAGAGAAATTATTTGGCAAACCACCCCAAGTTGCTCAAGACAACTCTAAACTGTTCAAGCCACATAATCTATGATATTCATTACTTGAGAGCACAGCTTCTTCTATATTAATAGTCATATACACAAAAATAATCAAGAAATGTACAACTTTAACCCTTAACTTTCTTTAACTTCTCTATGGCTCACACTGACAATTTAATTCAATTTTGGACTATTACAAGGAAGGCTCTTAAGAACCTTGGCCTACAAGGAGCCCGATATGGAACTCACTCCTTCCGGATAGGTGCCGCATCCACTGCCCATTCACTGGGGATCTCCAGGGACAGTATTGCCAGAATTGGGAGATGGTGCTTGCATTGCTACAAAAACTATGTGAAGCCCATGGTTCAGCTACATTGATTTGATTTGCAGAAACAACCATTACGGAGAGGAGGCACATCCTCCTCTGTGGAGACAGTATCCTTTTTTGGGTGGCCAAGAGAGCACATGACAGTGGCTTAGGAAAATTGTTGGGCCTTGGGAACTGGGCCTGGTTGCAGTGGATGACCAAATAGGGCGTGAAATGGCCCAATCTAATGGAGGTACATTTAAGCTCGAACACGGTATCACCACCCGACACTCTGTTAATACACCTGGGGGGCAATGACATTGGCAAGATGAAAAGCAAGGAGTTGGCACTTAAGGCTCAGAGTGACCAGACTTACATCAAGGCCACATGCCCCACATGACCTTAATATGGTCTGCCATTCTACTGTGCCTGGTATGGAATAGCAAGGCAGAAACCAAACCTCTGGACAGAGCACATAAGGCTATTAACCGGGAAATGAAGTCTTGGGTTGTGGCACACAATGGCACCACAATTGAACACACGGAGATCCATCAAAGGTTTGCTTACCGTATATACTCGAGTATAAGACGACCCAAATAAAAGCCAAGGTACCTAATTTTGACCTAAAAACCCAGGAAAATAGATTGACCCAAGTATAAGCTGAGGGTGGGAAATGCAGCAACTCTAGTGAGTTTCAATAATAAAAATACATGAAAATATGGTAAATTAATTAAATTGTTGGAACATCTCAATCCAACGTAGTCTTGGGATCCTAGTGGTCATTGACCCCCTCTTTTGGGGGCTCATTTTTGGGACTAAAAATCTAGGCTTATACTCAAGTATATACAGTACCTGTTCAGAGACTACGGGGTTCATTTTTCTGATACAGGGGTTGACATTGTGCTGCATGACCTATACAGGGGATTTTGTCTATCCTTAATGGACTCCAAAGAGGGCACTTCTGGCCCTGAGGGGTGGGGGGAGGGGCCAAGCAGGGCTGACCCCCTCTGGTGGCAGGTAGTGTGGGGTGGGGGTACTAGTGGTGACTTCTATAGGGCATCTTCGAAGGGATGAAGTCAGGCTGTGCTGCATTCCTGTGAATCAACCAGGAGGTGGCTAACGTCATGTGGCTGACATGCGGTACGACCAAGATCCACTGTTGGAGGGGAATTAGAAATAGCCGTGGCCACTGCCACCCTGGTAGTCTGGCCCGCTTTTTACCTGCCAATGCATTAACCAGTGGGGGGGGGGGCTGGGTTTCACCCATCTGGTGCAGGGAAGGGAAGGTATACCCAGTGATGGGATGTAACAGGTTCATACCAGTACGCCAGAACTGGTAACTTATCCCAGCGTCCCGGAGAACCGGTAGCAGCTTTTTTGGGGGAACCACCTTCAGGGCTTACCTTTTCATTGGTTCCCCCGCTACACATACACACCAAGGGGTGAGTGTGTGTGAGAGGTGTGTGTGTGTGTGTGCGTGCTTATTTTTATTTTTTTATTATTTTGTATTTATTTATTTTTTCTTTGGCCCCACCCATGACATCATGACATCATGACGTTAGCTCCGCCCACACTGTGATGACATCACGATGGGGTAGTAACATTTTTGACATCCCACCACTGGGTATACCCCTGTCTCTTGTGTAAGGTTACTCACTGCCTGTCGTACCACCCTTACTTAAGAATTAACATGCAATAAACATGGCCCAAGCCTTTAACCACATCTATCAGTGTCTTGTCTCTTTATTTTAATGTTTTATGGTGTTGTGTGTTTATAGATTACCCATTGCGGTAATACATTTTGTAAGCCGCCCAGAGTCGGGTCTTCCCGAGTGGGGCGGGGTATCAAATTCGAACAAATAAATAAATAATAAATAAATATTTCATGCTGGGGGTGGAAAAGGAAACAGAATAGGATATAGTCCTGGACAGAGCATACACAGCTGGCAGTAAACTGTCATACTGTATAGGTTAATACAACTCGTACATGAAATATCATTCCATATCAAAAACTAGCAAATGAAAGAGACAGTTGGGAAGAAACATTTCGTTGGGTACACTACATGATGCAGATGTGTTTGTGTGACATTAGGGATTATTTATAAAAATTGATTTCTCACTTTAAACCTGAATTGATACAGTCTTGGAGGAATTGTACCCTTGACATCTTCTGCACATTTGAATCTGTTCTTGGAGAGACATGGAATCACTTTCTGATTTTTTAACTGATTGTTGACGGACATTAGCTTCTCAGAGTACCATGCTTCACTCTAGAGATTATAGTTATTTGTTTATATGAGTTTTTTTCTAACTTACAACCTTTAATAGTATACACATTACAAGGATCACAGCTTTGATGTATAGTCAAGAAAATTCCAGAATTTAGAATGCATTTTTCAGAGTTCCCTCTGAAGAAGTTGGAACCAAACAAACCACCCTTCTGTATCCTGCCTTAATCAGATCATAAGCAAGCAACACATCAAAGACTTGGTTGTTATCAAATAGTATAAGAGCAAAATTATCAGGGCTATTAAATAATACATTGTGACCAACCACTGTTCACAATGCACCCTGTCCATTGATTTAAACAATAAACATGATTTATTGTTGTACTGGCCCATGAAACCTTGTATATACTTTCTCCATTCAGCTTAACTGCAAGCAAATACAGGTTTCAGTAGAGCTTAATAGCAATTTTGTCATGTTTTGTCTAGAGAAACAAGAAGTGAAGATTGGTGATACTAAATAAGCAACAACTTTGATCTGGGTCAAAACCTATTGACTAAGTCATTATTTCAATAGATCTGTTCAAAATATGACTATGTTTAGATCTAATCTCTTACAACATGTTCAGAATTTGCAATACAATTATACTGGAGTCTATTATGAAGTAAGCTCCACTGTGTTCAATGGGACTCACTACTAAGTAAGTATAGGACTGCAGTCCAAGAATATAATAATGCCTAACTAGAAATACATTGAAGAATATAATAAACCATAAATTTACTCCAGACTGAAGTTAATTTATATATACATATATGCATACATCTCTTCTTCTCATTCAGATCAAGTACTAAATGAAGTAAAACTTATTTTAAAAACATAATTTAATAAATAAAATATTTAATATATATTAAATAATTTTAAATATCATTTAGATCAAATACTGAAGTAAAACTTAACCTGTAGACTACAGGGACAATGTAATTGGTTGTTGTTGTTGTTGTTGTTTTTTAAAAATAAGTTTTACTTCATTCAGTTTTTGATCTAAATGAGAAGAGATTTTCTTCAGTCCAATCATATAGAAAAGCCAACAAAATAAAACACTTCAGAACAACTTCCAATGACAAATAAGTCTTATTTCTGGATGAATGTTATAGAATATCACTCCATTATCCATTAAGTTAAAATGGATAGAAGAACATGCATTACAGCATAATGTGTATTCAAAAGAAAGTAATTCTGCAGGTCTTTTTTTCCACATTAGGCTGTACAGAATTGTATACTACAAATGCTTCCAACTAAAACTGTCAACCAAAATATTTTAAAATGCTTACAGATTTGGGGCAGAACATTCTCAACGAATTTATAAATAAACAAAGCAACAGCTGGAGTGGGTGCTTTTTTTAAAAAAAAGAAAGGAAAAAAGGCTTCCCACAGGTTTCAAGAGAAACTTTTTCCCATGAGATAAAACCTCACAAACAAACCAAGACAGTTAGAATTCACTGATCTATGTTTATAGCAATGCTTGCTTCATCCATCAAGAATGGCCTGATCAGATGTTATAGTTAAAACATACTGATAACTCATGTTTTCTGGTTGTCTCTACCTTTGCTGGGCCTACATCCAGGCATACATTCATACATATGCTTGTAGTTGTATCCCATCAAGATATGATGAGTAAGTGAATACTGTATTGTAATTATGATATGGGTCTAAAGCCAACTAAGAATCTGAAAAGGAATAGACCGATTGAATGAATGGGACATGATGCTTGAGATCCAATGGATCTAACATTAGTCCAGTTGGGACATTTAACTGGATTTAGTGCATGGTCTTTTGTGGCTCTTCAGCACCTACTAGAACAAAGGGTGTGTCAAATACCGCAATGTAGCAATTGCTGTCATTTCATAAGTGCATTAAAGATTAGCACAGAGAAACAGATATGAGCACACAGCAGTTGGGTTCATGACTCTAAATTTATTTCCATCATTGTGGTATCAGTAGATTCCTATTACCTTGTATAGTTACCTTGCATTACCTTGTATAGTATTGCAAGATGGAATGAGCTCCCATCTTTGTCCCAGCTCCTGCCAACCTAGCAGTTTGAAAGCAAGAAATTGCAAGTAGATAAATAGAGATCACTTTGGTGGGAAGGTAACAGCATTCTGTGCACTCCGGTGTCTAGTCATGCCTACCACATGACCACGGAAATGTCTGCAAAAGCAGACAGCGCTGGCTCTTCAGCTTTGAAACAGAGATGAACACTGACCCCTAGAGTCAGATACAACTGGCTTTTGATCAAGGGAAACCTTTACCTTTACTGTATAGTTCCAAAGTTTTATTCCTTTACGAAGATTTATCTTCAAAATGTATCAAGAAGGGACATATTGATGGTCCACCTGTGTGTGGTTTTACTTGTTTTATAGATAGCCATAAAAGTATTTGGTCCCCAATTGAACATCTTGATACTCCCATTGTTTTTGGAGAGAGAGAAAGTAACATTAAGTATGATTCTGTTGAAAGTTAGGAAAGAAAATGGAAGGAAAATACAAGCAACAAGTGCAAGAAGCATAGGACGCATACACTGAGTTATCACTACCACCAGTGAGAATGCTAAATCATTCACATGCCAAAGGTTTACAAGAAGCATAAGGAGAAAGTCTGAATTGTCAATGAAAATACAACTACCTGAGACATCTGTGCAGTGGTGGGATGTCAAAAAATTTACTATCCCACCGTGATGTCATCAGTGTGGGCGAAGCTAACATCATGATGTCATGATGTCATGGGCGGGGCAAAAGAAAAAAACAAAATAAAAAAATAAAAATAAGCACACACACACACCTCAATCCACCCAGCCACCCACAACACAAACCAGCAGCTAGCAGCTTCTCTTCCTCCTCCCAGCTTGGGAGGGCAGCAAGGAGGCCGTGCTTGGCGCGCATGGGCAGTGGGGGAACCAGTGAAAAGGTAAGACCCGAAGGTGGTTCCCCCAAAAAAGCTGCTACCGGTTCTCCAGGACATTGGGGAAAGTTACTACCGAACTGGTGAGAACCTGTTACATCCCATCACTGCATCTGTGAGACAAATGTTTATGGATAATAATTTTGTGTCAGAAATTATCCTGAGTTTAAAGGCTTTTTGCTGGAGAAACTCTGCTCAGAGGACACCCAAATGAGGCTGCTTTCATATCCCCAAGATCTTTTCCCACCAAAGTGGTCCCTATTTATCTACTTGCAATTTCTTGCTTTCGATCTGCTAGGTTGGCAGGAGCTGGGACAGAGAACAGCACTCAATCCATCATGCAGTACCCGGGATTCAAACTGCTGGCCTTCCAGCTAACAAGGAGAGCTTCTTAACCATGCAGCCACTGCAGCATAAACCTGACTGGGTCCAAACCAGACATTTAAAATTTAAAGGCCCTTAAATACAAGACTCAATGTGAAGGGTGACAAAGAGATGTTGGAGGTAGAATCAAGAGGTCTTTATACCAGTTGTTTCAGACAGATTATTATTTGTAGGCTGTTCCACCACTACCACAACAAGAAGGACCACACAGCAACTGAGTTTAGTATATGACATCTGTAGTGGATGCAGAAAAAGGTATTGACCAGCAGGTAACAAGACCTTCTGAAGCAGCGTGAAAACACGAGAGGAATCATGGATTAGACCAAGTGAGTCACCCAGGGTTCTATTCACAGAGTGGCCAATCAGTTCTTTATGAGACAACCAAAAGGGTATACATTCATCTGAATTATCTGCCTCATGTCCCCCAGCAATTGACAATCATAGGAATATTCCCTCCAATACTAGAGATGATTAGTAGCCATTGCTAGTCCCCACTTCCATTATTTAA
The DNA here is from genome assembly GCA_030440675.1 of Furcifer pardalis. NCBI lineage: Eukaryota > Metazoa > Chordata > Lepidosauria > Squamata > Chamaeleonidae > Furcifer > Furcifer pardalis. Next base: position 77,522,265 of record CP126891.1, read on the forward strand.
ACTCCTTTAAAAACCATTCATGATGGCCGTCTTCACTGTAACTGTGGCAATGAATTCCAACATCTATCCATGCACTGTGTGAAACAGTATCTCCTTTTATCTGTGTCAAATCCCCCACCATCCAGTGACAATGGGCACCACAGGTTCGAGTATTATGACAAAGAGAGGGAGCAAATTCCCTGATCAACTTTTTCCATACAAAGTAGAATTGTAAACTCCTAATCATTTCCCCCTTACTATATTTTGCTTTCCACAACAAAAATAAATAGCCCCAAGTACAATAATCTTTCCTCACTGGGGAGTCATCCTTTCCTGTACTTACCCAGCAATTTAGTTTGCTTGATTTTTTTCCAGTTTAACCTCTCCTACAGATTTATATAACTGAGTTGGAAGGGGCTTTTTAGGCCATTGAGTCCAACCCCCCCCCCCCCCCCCCGCTCAATGCAGGAATCCAAATCAAAGCAGATATGACATATGTTGTCCAATGCTTGCTTAAATGCTTCCAGTTTTGGAGCACTTGCCATCTCTCAAAGCAGTTGATTCTACTGTCATACTGTTCTAACTGTTAAGAATATTTCCTCATCTTCAGCCTATATCTGGCTTCCTTTAGTTTGAGCCCATTATTATGTGTCTTGCACTCTGGGGTGATAAAGAACAGATCCTTCCCTTCCTCTTTATGATTATCTTTCAGATATTTGAAAAGTGCTATCATATCTCCCTCAGTCTCCTTTTCTCAAGGCTAAACATGCCTAGTTCCTTCAGTCTTAAAGTCTACAAGCAGTCATCATTTGTCAAATAGCACTTAAGGGGGTTAGGAGTCATTTTATCCTTCTATATTCTAAAATGTGGAAGATTTTGCTCCCTGCTTATCACTACCATCAGTGCTTTGTGAGACTGTGAACAAAAATGTTTTTTTCCATTCAAGACCCCAAAATAAATCATATGTACTAAAGAGCATTATTGAACTTGGCAGAACATATTTGGGAACATAGTATATTTGTGCTTATAAACAACTTAACTAGAAATTAATCAATTCTCTTTGCTTAATTGCTTTAACTTGAGAAATTAGAACACAGTTGCAATGTTCCTACTTAACATTTTCAAGTTTAATATTTTCAATAGTTACACCAAGAACTCAAAATTTATTTGTATACAGCACTAATTCCTCCACAATAATTTAAAAAACTAGAGTGGAGGGCAAAAAATGAGAAATAACAGAGCGTAAAGTAGTATTGTTGTTGGAAGTAACTGGTTGGTCACTAGGGTTCCAATCCGAAGAGGAATCAGAGTCTTCATACTTTCTGATAGACCCGAGTGCATTTAACACCATTCATGTCACATTCCTGGAAAACAAAGAAGGCTCAGTCATTGATTCAAGGTCTTTGAGTTAACATATAACATCAGGAGAAAAGTAGCCTGTAAGTAATAAAAGCCCAAGGGACTGCGGTGGCTCAAGTGGTTAAGGTGCTGAACTTGACGACGGGAAGGTCACCAGGTCAGCAGTTTGAGACTCAAGTACTGCATGACAGAATAAGCTCCCATCTCTGTTCCAGCTCCTGCCAACCTAGCAGTTTGAAAGCAAGAAATTGCAAGTAGACAAATAGGTACCACTTTGGTGGGAAGGTAAAAAACGTTCTGTGAACTCTAGTGTCGAGGCGTGCCTCCTACACATGTCCATGGCAACAACTACAGACACAGACAGCGCTGGCTCTTTGGCTGTAAACAGAGATGAGCACTGAACCCTAGAGTTGGCTACGGTGGGCTTTCAAACAAGGGTGAGCTTTACCTTTACCTTACCTAATAAAAGCCCTAGAAAGATTTAGGACCTCAATGTTTCCTGATAAATCATGCCTAACAAAGCATTCACTCAGGCCTGTGGGCTAAGGATGCCCAAATTGAGGAAGACCTGAAAGATGTCTATGAAAATTGACTTAGCTCCAATTTTATGTAATGCTTTATCAGCTCGTGTTTGAGTGACCCCCTTCTATCTCTTCAGAAATTCTGCAAGCTGATGAAAGCTGAGCCTTACAAGAAGGCATTTTTTATTTTTATTTTTTATTTATATTTGTTTATCGCCCTCCTCCCCGAAGGGACCCAGGGCGATTTCCAACAATTTTATAAACACTTAAAAAAATTAAAAACTTTTTAAAAAAGCTTAAAAACTTAATTAAAAGCTAGGTATTATAACTTGGATGTACTGGGGGTCAAACCATCCAACTGGCTGGGGAAATTGAACCATCCACTCTCCAGACCAAACCTGCCAGCCAGGTTTTCACTCCTTTCCATTTAAGAATATTATACCCTTGTAATGACTCTTTTCTTCCAATTACTTATTTGGTTTTTCTGCTGCATTATTTTCGGCAGTCTTAAATGTGTCTACTGATGGATATTATTATGTGCTCTATTTATGTAGGATTTGGTTATATGTGTTGTTTTTGTTTCATTTATCCATTAAATGCCCAGAGTAACATTGTTAGATGGGCAGTATGGGCGGGGGAGGGAATCAAAGAAACACATGTTACTCTTATAATCGCTGTGGAAAAGGGCAATGCAGATGGAGACTGATGCATAAAACTGTAACATTGCAGTGATTGTGTACAAATCTGGCATGGAGACCAGGAGAAAAATTCCACTTACTACAATTAATTTCCCATCCACTATCTTCCTTCTTATCGTGGTCTCTTTGCCATCCCACTGCTGATGCTGAGTCATTACGTTGTTATCATCTATGGTGATAATAGTCTGTAAAGAAATAGGAATGTTGGTACTTAGCCAGCTCTTTGAACAATTGATTCAAAAAACAGACTTTGACACAGGACAAGAAAACAATTCCCAGACTTCATATCTTGTGGTAAAAGACGTGACCAACATGTTTGCTTGTGGTTCCATTCCCACTCTTTGTGAGAAGGGCCTGTCCAATATTTCCATTATCCATCATTGTGCAAGTAACATAAAGAGGATGACTTTCACCAAGCCATAAGTTATTATGGTGCACATGTAACTTTATGAGTTGCCTGATCATGTGCAGAATCTGTCCAGAAGTGGAGGAAAAGTTAATCACTCTTTTGTATTTCCAGATTTAGAATTGGGTGTGGAAAGATCCTCTCACAAAAACAAAAGGAGACAGGATGCAACTGTTATACACAGACACATATGCCAAATCAAACATTTCTGGGGGCCTTAGTTCCACCACCACCACCACCACTACCGCTTCACACATCTGTTTCTCATTATGGCCTACCTCCAGTTCTTCATGTACTGCAAATTCTTCCACCTAAATCCCTTAGAGAACTCTAGGAATTCCTACCCAACTAGCTGACCAGTTCTCTTCCCAAGAAAACAAAGAGTATTCAGTGACTGTCAGAAACAGTAATTTGCACACATTCCCTGTTCATGCAATTACTGAACTATAGTCTTAATTGCTCGGAGTGATTAACAGCTTATTAGACAAGGATAATCAAATATTTTCTGCTGACATACTGTGCTGTCCTCTATAAAATTCTATTCTGTCATGTATAAGCAGGAATAGCTGAGAATAGGAAATATAAATGCTGAGACTCATGAACAATCCACAGATGTCATTAAGTCAAGAGAAGAAAAAATTGGGCTCTCAAATTTGGGCCACTCCACCTTCTAGAAGTGATGGTGAACCTTGGCACTCCAGATGTTCTTGGACTTCAATTCCCAAAAGTCCAATGGGTTTACTGCACATCCGCAGCTGTTCTTAGACTCCATTTCCCAGAAGCCCAAGTCTCTATGAATCTACATGACTATGTTTACTGCCTGTACAAAGACTTGGACTCTGGGAATTGGAGTCCAAGAACAGCTGGAGTGCCAAGGTTCACCATCACTGTTCTAGATATATCAGCAACCAAGGCCAAAGATAAATGATTCTGGGAGTTGTTCTATCAATTCAAATTGCTCACCTTTTCATCTCTAATGGCACCTCATATTCTGCCATCTATCTCACTTTGCCTTATAAGTCTCCTCTGATAATTATTCCCATTTTTGTTTACAAAGTTCTGTCTTCCAATTAAAGAAATTTTCTTTTTGTTAAACAGAAAGAGCACTGCTCTTATAAAGAAAGGAGGGAGGACACCAAGAAGAGCAATTTGCATATGAGGTGCTAATTGCATCTCAAACACAATCTTTTGGAACACACCCCTAAAGAAGATGAAGAACCAGTCCGAGAAGTATAATTACAGGTGAGAGAAAGGTTTTGACAAGTAGTCATTATTGTGAGGATTGGCTATGAACCAGAACCTACTCCTGCATGTTCTTTGCCGTGAATTTACTTTTATCTTTGAGGGAGTCTCATGCACCAGATCATTTGAGAGCAGACTGTATGGCTTTGGGAATTAATGGACCCTGGCCTCTTAAGGTACATTATCATGAAAGTGTTGCAGGTTCAGGTTGTACCTGTTTGGGGGAGAAGTATTTGAAAGGGATCTTCAGGTTGCCCAACATCTTTTGCTTTGAAAGTGAGAACACTTCAGTATCAACCACAGGCAAGAGACTGCCATGGAAAACCCACTGAATCATTCAGACAGGTTTTGTGACTTGACCGCCTTGAAATACGTGGGTATAGATGATTCTGAGACCATAATTCCATGGCTTAATGAAAAATAACAATTTCTTTTGTTGCCCAAGAATACAAAAGCAAGCCATCAAGCCACAGTTACAATTGTGTCATATTAAGACTGAAGATGTTTTTTGAAAGCACAAAGTAACCTTTCCACTTAGAACAGGAAGAAGCATCAGCCCATTAGAGAAAAAATTCCCAAAGCAAGAATTTTTAGTAGCCCTGCACTTTGTGTTGATTAGTTCTTGCATAATGAACTGTTTGGTGAGTTGCATAAGACTTTGCCACGAAGGATACAGTCATCTGTTGAGGCATAGGTAATATTCACACCAGAGCTTGGAAGCATTATCTTTTGGGATTACAACTCTCTTTCAAAAGTAATGCTTACAAGCTTCAGAAAGAATGCTAAACCATAGCTGAATCTAATGAGGACAAACCATAGCAAACCTTGGGATTATGAACTTCCCTCACCTGTTCTACCACAGCCCCTGGAAAGTATTTAGAAGCTCTCAGTTCCAATTTAAATTAACTCCAGCTCACAATTACTCCTGAACCCAGACATGCTATGGTCATTTTAATCTATGGCTATTTTAAAAAGCCACCGCAAAGCAAGGTTTATAGACTTCTTTTATTTCAATGAATTTTAGTTTATGTGCTTCTGTTGGTGTCTTTACAGAGCTACATATTTTATTTTCACTGCCTTTCTAAGGTTGCGATGCAGTCTCCATCTACCTGGGAATAGGTTCTGCTGAATTTGATGGGGCTTACTTGGGAGTTTCTCTATATAGGCCTAAACTGATGGCATGGTTATTGTTTTATCCTGCTCTTGTTGAACAAGTGTTTTCATTTTGTAGTTGTATCTTTTGATTGTATCACCTTGCTGCAATATATGAAAAGCTGCTCTAGAAACGGTTTCCTTTAGCCAGAGATCAGTTATGTCAATTGGACAGTTATAATCCCAAACTCCCTTTGTCAAGCTCTGCCTTTACCTTTGTTTTTCGACCATCTACTGTATCTTCATCAAACTCCTTTCCCGGTACGAAACAGATTTCATGATTCTTGAATGTACTTTCTGATTTCAAAGTGATTTTATCTCCATCCCTGCTGATGATACAATCTGGTTTAGCCATGCTTCCCATCTTCCTCAAGGCCATGCCAACACCTGCCACACAGAAAGTGAAGACTCTGTCAGGTTCATGATGAAGCCACACACACAAAAGATTAGTAAACTTTTTAATTAGGAAGCATGGGAAGGAAAAAGAAATCTGGTGAATCAGTGTAGGTGTTGCAGCACAATAGGAAAGAGGATGCTGGTCAAAGTCACTTTAATTATATTCTATCCAACAGGACAAGTCTTTTGCAATAGGTCAGCATATTTTTTAAAATAGCTCTAATCCAGATGCAATTCTATAAGTCAATCTGCTTAGACAAAACATAACAATTCAGTGCACCACAATAAATTTAGAAACATGAAATAGAAATATCATGCCCTCTCAAAAGAAGAAGAAGAAGAAAAACTGTAAAGCAATCAGATGAGATCACTTTCAGGGAAAGATAAAAAAATATTCACAAATATTCATGTAATTCAGCTCTACAGATATTAATAGCTAGTGTTCATATGTTTATTTATTATTGGTTAGCTACAACCTCAAGTAATAACTTACACATAAAACAAATAATAAACAGGTTTCATGCAAACTAAAAAAACCCACTGCTTTCTAATTGTCAATGAATTTTTAACAGCTGAATAATTAAATTATCACATCATCAGACATTATACAACTACACACCATTATCCCAGGCTCCAATTGTATGTCTAACAGGGCACTAATAACTCAATTTTACTTTGATGTACTAAAAGTATCTGGATTTTTTTTCCTTCTTGCTGCCTCTTCTTCAATGAAGACAGAATTTGATGTACAGTATAATAATCTTATGACTGTGTCTATAGTAGACTAGCTTCCTTTTGGCCACAGAAACAATCGTATAAAAAGATTGTAAGCAAAAAGGCCAAAGGAGTTCCCTTTTTTTTTTTTTAAGACTACAGTACTCAGATTCACACAGTCCAAAGTAGTAATCTTTTCTAAACATAGTAGGATGCAGTGTTCTATGCAAGCTACAATTTCTACACTTTGTAGCTCCAGATACAACCCAATGCTATGTCCTTCATTTAGTTAGTTCATTTTTATACCTTCCATCTAGGAGAAAATTCCCACTCTGGGCAGTTTGCAACTTAAAGAAAGAGAATGACCATTACAATACAATCATGTAAGACCATTTTCAAGGAAAGATCAAACAACTTAGTACATATTACACAAGTGTCCCTGTAGTTCAGGGACTTCTTTCTGGTACTTGGTATCAAGGCTGTGGGTCTCTGTGGTCCTATGTTCATAATCATTTTCACCATCAAAAAGCAAGTCTCTAGTCCCTAGGGCCATGATGATGAACCTTGGCACTCCAGGTGTTCTTTGTCTTCATTTACCAGAAGCCCAAGTCAGCACTCCTGCTGATCAGGGCTTCTGGGAATTGAAGTTCAAGAACAGCTGGAGTGCCAAGGTTGGTCATCATGGCCCTAGGAATACAAGATAAGCATGGAATACTACATAGATTAGACACTGAATGTCAGTGTTGACTTTTTCTTCTGACCTAGAAAAGAAAAAAAGAACACTTCTATATACAACATATATAGATTATGCAATGCTATTTTCTTTGCTTAAATTTACATGGGTTAGAGAATTCAGATTGTCCTCCAAAGTTTGGACTGCTGGCTCCAAATCTAACACAAAGGATGCACTGACCTGTCCAAGAGGCATCACTGGATTCTCACTTCATTTTAGCTGAATTAATCCACAAGGTCAGAATAAAAGAAATACCCTAGCAAAACAGTCGGATGTTAATTCAGGAAACTATTATTCTTCCCAGTTTTGCCCTCAGCAGGACTTATTGCTCTCTAAACATTGTACTCTTGGCAGACTTATCAATGCACTGCAAATCTATTCATCAACTAATGTGGCTAATTCACCATTTAAATTTTTTTTTTGGGGGGGGAGGTAGAATAAAGATGATATAATTAGGCCACAGTTTGCAGTCATGTGTTTGGTTTCAGGAAGTTTGGGTTTTGGATATCCCACCCCACCCCCGGCATTACAGTATTCAGATATTTATTTAGCATCAGATACTCTGTGAAGATCAGGATGCCTGCTGTTTGATCTTTCACTGCCAACACCATCTAGAGAGGTAGTCCAAAATAAGCACAGCACACATTGCAAAGTTTAAATGGATTTTTTTTAAAAAAAACTCAACCTCCATCTAACATCAGATAAAATCTCAGGAAAGAATTCTATTCCTCCCATCCAGTTTTCCCCTCCTGGGTCCTCTTTCACTCCTCCCTCTGCCCCCTTTCTGCACCCCTACCCTTTTCTCATATTGGAAAGAGAAGCTTTTCAACATGCAGTTTCCTGCAGATGATCTGAGACCCGTCCCCCATTCTGAAGCTCTTTTCAGACAATATCTATTTGTTATGCATATAAACCCAAGCTCTTCTTCACAGACCTTGGACAGAGCATTCAGTCTCCCGGGAGCTAAGAAAACGAGACACAAAGCTTCTCATCCAAGCGCCTCACATGAGTGCAGAGAGGAATACCAATAAAGGAAAATTAATTAATTCTTATTCCCTCTTCATCATCCTCCAATCCTAATAAACAGAGACAAGTGCATATATGAGAAAGGTAGTCTGTATTGGGAAACAAAAGAGCACTGTGGAAATGCATGGCAATTACACAGTGTTGTGCACAGAAAGCATACACACAAAAATAGATACTATACCACACATACATGATCAAAGCGGACACAGTAGCAATCCATGTTTCATTTCATCCAAAGCAGTTGCTTTAAAAGACAACTGGGTCGGTGAAATTTGTAGAACAGCTTTGCGCTGTATTGTCTTCATTTGCTTACATATGCACAAACTCAGGGTATTCGAGTATGAGCATGTTCACATGAACAAACCACCAATCCATGTGTTATAGTTGTATGATGCTTAAACAAGAAAAAAAAGTTCATTCCTCTTATGTGATCCCAATATGATTTTACTAATTGATCTACGATGTATTTTTTGAAACCCTCCCTCTCCCCCCACCCACAAGTCCTTTGTTTCCCATTCTCCCATGTATTACCATATGAAAATGTGTGTGTGTGTTTTAATTTCCCATCCTTTGATAAGATTGCCATAGAGCAGGGGTGCCCAAACTATGGCCCAAGGGCCAGATCCACCTCCCAATGCCATTTCATCTGGCCCACAAAGCCCTCGTCACTCCTGGAAGCAGAAGTAAAATGCTTACAGGAGCGACAAGGGCTTTGTGGGCTGGATGAATTGGTGTTGGGGGCCACATCCGGCCCCCAGGCCATAGTGACCAGCCCCCTGAACCACATGACCCAAAAAGGTTGTGCACCCCTGCCATAGAGGCTACTCTGTGTGGCCACGCGGTTCCTTACCCAGTTCTTTCATGTAGTCATCAAAGCCATCAGTGGAGCAGAGGCGCCATTTGCCTACAAAAGCGTCTGGGTTGGCCATTGCGCTGCGATGGAGAAGAGAGGCTGGTCCTACTTCGCGAGGAGGGAAAGGGACAAGGCACACTGCAGAAGCTCCAAGCCTAGGAATGAGGGAAGGGGGAGGCCGAGGGGGGGTCCTTATAGCTGTCCTGAGCATGAGGTGCCGCCCGAAGACCAATGGGGAAAGGCGACGTCAGACTGAGGCCTCCGCCCTGCCCTGGAGCGCGGAGAAGCCTCGCCGGTGCGCCGGATCCTTGCCCAAAGGCGGGCCGGCGTCCACAGGGAGTTCCGCGGGGAGGGACCGCTCCCCCCCTCCCTTGTTAGGCTCCCGACGGGGAGGGAAGGCTCGTTAGTTGCTCCCGGCGGTGGCGGGAGGCGTCATGCCATCTCCTCGCTGAGCCGGCTGGCTGGGGCTCAGGAGCGCAAGGCACCACTACTAGCGCTCTCGGTCTCCTTGTTGCAGAAAGGGCTGGTACTGGTACCTAAATGGCCGGCACTGGACAACTAGGCTCCCCATCCATAGCCACCCCTCCTCAAACCAAAATGGCATAGGTCTCCCTTACTTGACTGCTGGTCGTAACCGAATCTAGGGAGTGGTGCTCATCTTCGTTTACAGCCAACGAGTCTCGCGTGGCAGGCGTGACTAGACACCCAGGTGCACAGGAACGCTGTTACCTTTCCAGCGAAGCGGCACCTGTTTATCTACTTCCAATGTCTTGCTTTTGAACTGCTAAGTTGGCAGGAGCTGGGACAGATGACTGGCAGCACTTGAGTCCAGGGCCATAGTCAGTGTTCTAGGTGTGGGTGGGCAAATATTTTTTTCCGGATGGGCAACAAAACATCTTTTCAATGCATTCCTATGGGAAACTGGTTTGCCAGGGTGGGCAAGCTGCTAACTCAGGGTGGGCCAACCAATCCCCCTCCCCCCCGGGCCTCCCTCTGGTTATGGCCCTGCTTGGGTCTACAACTGCTCACCTGCCAACCTTATGATCATCAATTTCCACCCTGAGTTAGCAGCTTGCCCACCCTGGCAAACCAGTTTCCCATAGCAATGCATTGAAAAGATGTTTTGTTGCCCATCCTGAAAAAAATATTTGCCCACCCACACCTAGAACACTGACTATGGCCCTGGACTCAAGTGTTGCCTTAACCACTAAGCCACTACAGTCCCTTCAAACCAAAAGACAAGGGAAGGGATTCTCAACCTGCAGGCCATGGGCCAAATGCGACCCACAGCACCATTTCATGAGGGGGGGCACCGCCTCCACTACACCAGGAAGTGCCATGTGGGGAGGAAGGGCAAAATGGCCATCCACCCCCTGAAATTGTCCAAGGTAGTGTGACTCACTCTCTCTCTCTCTCTCTCTCTCTCTCTCTCTCACACACACACACACACACACACACACACACACACACACACCGGCTTTAAAAGGTTGAGAACTTGTGCACAAAGGTTTCCTCTCAGCATAAACGCCCAGAGATGCATTAAAAGTCACAGAGGCCATGGGAAAGTGAGTCTGGGGCTCTTAGCACACACCAGACTTTGGTGTGGAGAGTCCTCAAGGTATAGAAGGAGGTCAAACCCCATGGGCTTCACTTCCTCACATCTGCTTCTCTTGTTTCAGTGGAGCAGCAGACACCAAGAGAGCTAAGTAGGAGAATGACCCTTGACTCTTAGATTCAGGAGAAGCTTTATGACAAGAATAAACATTCTTGAGAGTATGCAAGAGGAAAACCAAATTAGAAGATGGAAGAAGGAGCTCATTGAATAAGGAATAACATTAAAGGGGGATATGGCTGAGGAACTCAAACTCCTCTACATCACTTGGAGGATCCTAAATAGGCTGAGGGTTAGAGTGCCTAAATGCAAAACCAGGATACAGGATTCGGCTCATTAACTGATCTGCCATCTACTACCAGAAACATGCACCATTGCAGATTTAATTTTGGCCAGTGAGAAAGCCAAGAAAGTGGCTTCATTTAGGTAGTCAAAAGTTTGATCTGGACATGAAAGAAAAAGTGGAGAGGCTCCGCACCTCTAAAATGTCTGAGGAAAGATGTTGAATGGGAGAAGAACAGCAGGCTGTATCTTTTTATAGGTCCCTGGCTTCCTACCTTTGGATTTAAAAAGATACAGCCTGCTGTTCTTCTCCCATTCAACATTTATGTTAACCAGCCTGGATTTCACACCATGCCATGTACATTTTCCTGAAGAAGAGACCTGTGAGTTATGAAAGCTTGCATTGTTTTATTTTTTGAGTGACCCTATAAAAGGTATCGCCTCTGTTCTGCAGTTGTTTGATTGTGTGGGAGAGGAGTTTCAAAGGCTCCAATATATTCCAATAGTATTTTATTAGGGATGTCCAGCTGCTACTCTGTGCTTAAATCAAGGTGACAGTCATCCATGCATCTTTAAAACAGCAATCGAAAGAGCCTCTTGTTCTAAATTTTTGTCTGCCTTCACCCCTCCTGTTCCCTGGATCTGAAATAAGCAATGCTATGACCACATAGTTTGATAATTTAACCCAGGGATTCTCAACCTATGGCCCATGGGCCGGATACGGCCCTCAGCGCCATTTCATGTGAACCACCACTACTTCTGCCACACCTGGAAGTGCCATGTGTGCAGGCAGGGGAAAATGGCCATCTGGCCCCTGAAGCTGACGGAGGGAGTGTGACTTGGCCCTTGGCTTGTAAAGGTTGAGAACCCCTGATTTAACCAGTGACTTTGCTACAGAAAAGATTAGGAAAACAAAGAACTCATTCTCCTTTGTCTCCCAAAGTTTTACTTTCACCATTTTCAACTAGGGATAGGAGAAATAAAATTGTTCATATTTCTTTCATTTTGGGTTATTTCATGGGATGCTTCTTTTGAGCTCACAGCCAGCAATCTTATCATGCTTTGCGTTTGTTTTACATAGTAACATGGAGATGGGAAGGGACCGCATTTAACAAATATAGTCATTGTTTTGAATCTAAACAGCCTATCAGCAAGCTAATTTTTTTCTCTTCAAAAATAACTGCCTTTCTATTATGTACTGTATATTGGTTGGACTCTGTGTGTCGGTATTGTGCTTGGACTAATCTAGTTTTGTTCTTATCATAACGGATATGTTGCCTTGCTTGGTTGGTATTGGCAACTCAGCTCATTCGCTCACTCTCCAATTTTCAGTAAATTGCACACAGGACCTAATTCAAAACTTTCATAGATTTATTCTACCACTCAATACCTTCTCTTCTTCAGGAGGCAGCAGCAAAAATAATCCAAGAAAGGAAAGCACTAAAAGAAGAAGAAAATCCTCAGTGAAATTGTAGGGAAGGGAGGAATCAAAGTTATACTCCTAAAGAGGCATGCTGGTATAGACAGGCTATCTGGCAGTAATAAAAAATAATAATAGAAAAGGGTAGAATCCCATCCCCCCCCCCAAAAAAAAAACCCAAAAAACAACAAAGAATTAAAAAAATTAAAATAATCCACAATGAAGGCAGCAATCTATAATGGACCTCAGCACACCAGGAGCTCAGCACGCAGCAGTCCCACTCCTCACTGAGTCCCAATTCAATTCAATTCAGAATCACAATGTTTTGACTGCATGACAGCAGTTTAACCACACTGCGCCACCAAGTCTCCAGCTAATTAAGGTATGAAGGTAATGAAATGCCTGTGTGAGAAACCTGTTTATTATGTTTACTACTAAGAGTTTATAAAAACATTAATGAACAAGAGTTAATCACAATTGTACAGCTATTAACATATGTTATATTGTACTAAAAATCAATTATAAGATTATCAGTAGATTAATTCAGGGAAAAGGAACCCATGAGCCTCTAGATGTTGGACTACAATCTCCATCACTCAAGACCATTGGTTGCTAGTGAAAAATTCCAACATTATTTGGAAAGCAACATTATCATGAATCATCATCCTGGCAATGAAATTTAAACTTTAGTGCTTTCAGAAAATTCTTTTTTGGCTATCGCTTTGTAAATCACTGGATCTAGCACAGACAAAATCAGTAGATATGCATTGTGAATAAACTGCAACTGTCTCCACAGCAAAAAGATCTGTGTTTGCATAGATTGGGACTGAAGCAGCCAATACAGAATCCTCTACTAGTATGTCTGGTGCAAACCTATTCACAATGATATATACAAAGTAAGTGCATTAACAGTTTTTCAGTTTATTTGCTCCCTAGCCTGCTACAGATTACTAACCTGGTTCATTTTAAAATGCCACCATTACCGATCTTCCATTTGTTAATCCATTGGTAATAATACATCCTGCTGTGACTGCCAGGGTGGCAGGGAGGACCTCGTTGACCATTGGATCATAAAATCCAGACTCTTGTCAGGATGTCTGACTCTTCCCACTTAGTCTGCTCACCAAGGAGCTTAATCAACTCCACTAGTCCTCAACCTGAGTTTCAGGTGGCAGTTAACTAACCTGACAATCCTGACAACTAATGGCCTTGGGTGCCAAAGTCCACAGGGACGAGTGATGGTGTTCAAGTTGATTAAGGGCAGCAGCTTCATCAATACTGGCCAGGGGGTGATGAGGACTTTGTGTGCCAAAAGAGCTCAGGACCAGAAAGTGACTTGCAGAACTGGATCAGTGGTACCGGGGTCATGATGCAATGCAGAAGGCAGATGAAAGGCCACTGTGTTATACTCTCAGGACAGTCTTCATGGCTGATCACCATGATGATCACATATATTCAGATTCAGATATGGCAGAAGAAGAAGAAGCTCTCCATGATCCACTTCTCTCAACCTGGCTCACATTTCAATCACTGGACCGCAGTGGCGTAGGGCGGGTTTCAGGGACCTGGGGCCACAGGCCAAACTCGCCACCCTACCCACCTAGGTTTGCCGAGGTGGGGCCCCCACCTAGGCATGAAAATCCTACCTCGGTGGGGACCAGGGGGCACTTTTTCCTCCTCTGCCGCCTTCATCCTCTTCCTCACGGTCAGCTCGTGGTGAGGCCTAGGGGCTGGGGTGGCGTGGGCCCAGTAGGGAGCCCACCATTGGTGTCCCCGGTACACAGCCACCCTGCCTCCGAGCCCGGCAGCAGCAGCTCATTCGCCTTCAATGGCAGCAGCTCCCTGGAAGGCAGGAAGCGAGGCCGGCGGTCGCCATGGCCCAGCACCCACGGCCAAAGCAGCGCAGCCAGGCCGAGGACACCCCCTGCAAGGCCTGGCCAGTGCTGCTCCAGCCATGGGTGTCGGGCCATGGCGAACACTGGCCATGTTTCCTGCCTTTCTGGGCACTGCTGACACCAAAGGCAAGCGAGCGGCCACCGCCGGGCTCGGAGGCAGGGTGGCCACGCACCTGGGACCCCGATAGTGGGTTCCCCACTAGGGCCGTGCCACGCCACACTGCCCCATCCCCTGGGTCTCAACCTGGGGCCGGGGCCAGCGCAGCACCACCCGGCGCCACCAGCTGCCCATGAGGAGGTGGCGCCTGAGGAGGAGGGGGATGGGAGCGGAGGAAGGGGTACTTCCTGGTTCCCACCACGGCATTGGGCCCGCACTCTCCAGCCCGGGGGGGGGGGTGCCAGGTGGTGGTGGCAGAAGGTCCCGGTGCCAGTCCCCACAGCGGACTTCCCACCCCGGCCACCAGGAAGTCTGGGAGGGGGCATTGCCGCCCACCGCAAAGTGCCGCCCATGGCCGCCCCCTCGGAGGCCCCCACGCTACGCCTCTGCTGGACCGGCACATTCTCCAGTCTAAGACTTTGGTCTAGTTTGCCATACTGATCCCAACCAGATTATGCCCTTCAAAGAGAGCCTATATAATGCCACTGATGCAGGCCCCTGTGTTCTCCAAGTTCATCCTGCTACTGGCAACATGGCACTAGGTACTCTTTGTACAGCTTTCTCAGCCAGTGCCTTCTCTGGGTTGAATGCAGCTGACAGTACAAGGCCCAGCAGGGTGTCTCAGTCTCCATGAGATCATAATAGTCAGAGTGCCAGACAGCAGAAACCTTCCCTGGCACCCTCTTTATGTACCACAGTCTAGGTTATAGAACACCAGCCTGTGGTTCTCCTCGAGGGCACAGAATATGAGATCTGGCTCTTCTCCAGGTTATTTTACAAGTCAACCGCTCCAAATACTATAGTAATGCTGCTAGTTTAATATTCACAGCAGCAGCATGTTTGAATGAATGGGAAATGTATATTGTGCCTTCTGCTTACATGTGATAAATCTCAAAGCTAACTTAGCATCTGTTGGATGGTTATAACTCAAATACAGCTTCTGCTTAAAAATAATGTGTAATAATATTGGCAGCAGTAATCTAACACTGTTTTCTGTGAAAGTATCATTGCAGAAATGTATGTGTTATAAGACTGCAAAAACTATTATTGGGGAACTGACATTCCCTCCAGAATCTGCTTCCTCGTGCAGTCACCATTCTCTGCTTAAGAACAGGGAGGGCCCTGGATTTAATTTACCATCTCATCTAAAGCTGATTAAAATGCCCTTTCCGATCTATCCTACTCCCCAGGCATCAAGAACCCATTTTAAAATGCTAGAACACTCCAACCTCCACCCACATGTGCTGTCTCAGTGAACTGCATATAATTAATCCACCCTTTCAGACTCCTGTTTCTGCATTTGTGAGGACATGTAGCCTAATAAGATAATAGCAGCCTACCATCTCCTGGCCATATGTTGCTCCTGATTTTACTGTATTCAAACAGATTAAGGTAAAGGTCTCTCTTGCTGGAAAGCTGTGTCTGACTCTAAGAGGTGGTGCTCATCTCCATTTACAGCCAAAGACCCAACGTCTGCATCTGCCAAGGTTTCTGTGGTCATGTGGCAGGCATGACTAGACACCGAAGTGCATGGAATGCTGTTACCTTTCCCACCAAAGGAAGCTCTTTGGTAGCTTCCTCAGCTTTGTATATTAACTGCCCAGGCTTCTTGTTTTCTATGTTGGCATTCTTCCTAATTTGTGATAAGAATTCTTGCTGAATATCTACTGAAATAGCTCTTCAGCACTACGAAGAGATGTGGGTCTTTTGACTGTCCCTTTCAGCTTCCTTTTATCCTGTCTCATAATTCTTAAGACATTTCCTCTTTTGAAATCACATGCAACTGAGCTGTACCTCTTTGGCAACTTTTTTCTATATGTTGTATTTGGAAACACTGTGGCTTTTGTTCCATTGGGAACCACTCAGGATTAACTCCCCCTCTACAGGGTTACCACACACTATTTTTGCAGGTCCTTCATGACCTCAGCTTTACTTCCTGCCACACCTGAATATACTGCAGCAATAGTGATGGCAAAAATCCAGTTTTTTACTTTTATGTGTAGTGCTTGCAAGTTTAATCTTGCTGCTAGAAAAGCAGTTCCGTTGGTAAACAAGGCACATGGGATTCATGCACCTAGTTTTGAAGGAATCCTTTTTTTCACCACCACTGAAGCAAATTCAGTGACATTGGGGAGGGGGGCTGCTGATGGGTGAAGGGAAAGTATCTGTGGGACCCATCCTTGATTTAAGGTATCTACAGATGTTGTTTCTTTGTTGTGACCTAAGCATATAATTGACATTCACTACATATTCATTAAATATCCTGCCAACCTAGCAGCTCAAAAGCAAGAAATTGCAAGTTGATAAATAGGTACCACTTCGGTGGGATGATAAACAGTGTTCTGTGCACTCCAGTGTTGGGGCATGCCTGCCACGTGTCATGGAAGCATCTACAGATGCAGACACCATTGGCTCTTTAGCTATAAACAGAGATGAGCACTGAACTCTAGAGTCAGATATGACTGGCTTTTGAGCAAGGGTGACCTAAATATTACTGAAAACTTTGGTTTCTTTATATATCTCACAATCACCCTTAAAGTTGCATTGTCAGAAACAGATACCTGTAATCTGTATCCAGCCTGTTGTCAACAGGTAGCATCCATGGGCAGACTCAAAGACTCAGCACTGCTTAAACTCCTGTTCTGGGACCCTTTGCCTGTCATGGAAGTTGATAGTCAAACACCATTGTAATGGTTCACAGTACCCTAAATGTACCCTAAATGTTGCAATGAAGGTGCTATAATGGTAAGGTGAGTGTAAAGGTCACCCTTGCTCAAAATTCAGTCATATCTGACTCTAGGATTCAATGCTCATCTCCATTTACAGCCAAAGGCCCAGGGGTGTCTGCATCTGCACACATTTTCATGTCATGTGGCAGGCATGACTAGACACCGGAATGCATAGAACTCTGTTACCTTTCCCACCGAAACGGCACCTATTTATTTCTTGCTTTTGAACTATTAGGTTGGCAGGAGCTGGTACAAATATGGGAGCTCACTTCTTTATGCAGCACTCAGGCCTCAAACTGCTGACCTTCCAGTTATCAAGTTCAGCATCTTAATCACTAAGCTACCGCAGTCCCCCAGTTACAATGGTAGCAATCTGGTATTCTTTTGAGGGCTGTCACTAATATTGCTGCTCTCCACCATCCTTCTCTTACAATAGGCTGTATGCATCCCATCCCTTACCTTTGACAGAAGCAGACAGGAATGACCAAACCATTCTCATAAAAGACTTCTGAAATATAGAGATCGCTCTGCGCTCTAGTAAAGAATATTTGGAGCCTGATATCTCTAACAGTGATTCTGTGGGGAAAACTTTACCCTTGTTACATTTGTCTAGTTTACTAGACTCTTATGTCCCCTAAATGAGAGCAAACCCCATACCTTTTTTATTGAGTTGGTACTCCAGGAGGGAGAAACATAGCTCCTTCATTTTCACATCTCTCCTTCAGCAGAATGAAAAGTGAGCATATTCTTAAAAACTTTTCTTTCTTTAGAATGTATGAAGTGGCTCACAGTTAAGGAAATCAGTGTTGAGGTGAAAGAGTCCATTCGTTTGAAGATCAAGAACTCTCTTAGCCAGAAAATTATGATTAATCAGGCACCAAAAGGTCTAGTGACTCAAAAGTAGAACATAATTGTATTCAGAGGTGTTGGACTGCTGCAAATTGGGAGGTCCAGTCATTAAATGTATTCAATGGCCATGGGCCAGTCACTGCCTCACACCCTGCCCTACCTCACATGGTGTGAGGAAGGGAGAATAAACATAGGTGTGGAAGAAAACACATTGGGGAATCACGGAGTAAAGGAGGCACGTTGGGGAATCAAACTCCAAACCTCTGGCTCCACAGCCAGATACCTAAACTACTTAGGTATCATCTGCCTATTCTCTTTTATCAACATTATTGAGGGGGGGGGGAATATAATATTTTAAAGCTATTTTATAATCTCTTGGACTTCTGGGGGTGGGGGTGTGACCAGCAGTAGGAACAATCCTATACGTAAACAGCCGGTGTCTCCCATGCCAGTTCACCTCCATGAAGCAGACTTCCAGATGGAAGCTTACAGATAGTCTAGAGCAGTGTTTCCCAACCTTTGGTTTTTGGATTTCAATTTCCAGAAGCCTAAGTCAATTCCTCAAAGCACTGATCAGCCAATGTACTGACTTAGCTTTCTGGGAATTGAAGTTCTTCTGTGGGGCATGTTGGGAAACACTGATCTAGACATTGGCTCATTGGTTTTCTTGTCAGAGATTACTCTGGGTTGAAAGGGTTTTTGCAGGGGATGCCTGAATGAGGCACCTTCCATTTTCCCCATCGTGCAGCTTTCGGGAATCGATCCTGTGTTTCTGGTCTCTAAGCCTTGTGCCTTAACCACTATGGCTGAAATCCTGTTGCTTAGCTCAATTGCACTATAGCAAGTCCATTCAATCTTGGGGGATTTGGTGTGTCAACTCCTCCAAAGGTTCTGTTGACTCAAATGGTCCTGCTCCAAATCCCCACTGAATCAGTGTGCCAACTTTAGTGCAAACTTCTGTGCAAAGCAACAGGATTTCAGCTATGTTCTTCTTCTATTCGTGTTTCCCTACTGTTTTTCCCCTTCCACTTTAACACTATTAAGGTAAAAGGGCAGAATAATCTTATTATGCCTTTTAATTATCAGACACAGGGGCTGTCTCTGAAAGCTTATATTCCAAGATTTGCTTCCAGCCAAATATCAATGATTTGCTTGCCAGGGAGTTAAGATGCATTATAACAATGGATCGGGGCAAAATATCCTTTTGAGAGGCTGTTCTACACTCCTACACTCAGCACCACTCTTGTATACCAAAATGGTCTTCCCATCTACTTTAAAAATCCAAAGGACTTAAACTGAGCACCTTTTTCCTTATCTCACTGCTTGCCACATGACTTTCTACTCAAGTTCTCTTAGTATAAGGAAGAGGCCAGTGACTAATTGTCCTCAGTGGCAAATTAGATCAAGCCCTGTCACTAATAATCATCACTCAATTATCTTTCTCCTCTCAAGGTGTAGTATTTGGTGCCATGCTGACAGGAGGATTCTGGGAACTTTTAGTCTAAAAGAGTAACATTTTCCTGCTCTGCTTAGAAGGTTTTAAAAATGATTTAAGCCAAATCCCTAATAGTTATGTTTCCTGGCATGACTACGTCCATTTAAATCTCAGCAATGAATTGCCATAGTTACGAAATCAGTGAAAGCCATTTCCTGCTGCATGACAAGTCAAAAGCAAACGTCTAGGTCAGTGATGTCGAACCTTGGCACTCCAGATGTTCTGTACTTCAATTCCCAGAAGCCCTGATCAGCAGGAGTGCTGGCTTGGGCTTCTGGGAATTGAAGTCCAAGAACAACTGGAAAGCTAAGCTTCGCCATCACTGGTCTAGATGGGCTTACCTTTTAGGCATTTACTGGTAAATTTCATGCCAGTTGTGCTATACTGGCATAAAACATAATGGGATGCCAGTCTTAAGGCTTCGAAAGAAAGAAAGACAGCATTTTTATCCCTCACCCTACCTGGTGGTCTGGTATACCTGGTGGTATACAACCATGACTTTTTTTTTGGACTGTTGCAGGTAAGCATTCATGCATACAACATATAACAGACAGAACAAAATGCATAACAAACAGCTGAGAAATCCAAAGTTGTCTGAGGTACAAAATCAATGTATTTGATTGTTTCTTGCTAAACGCAGGCAATGACAAGAGCAGTGCATGGGCTAAACTCCTACTCATTTTAAACATTTGCAGCATTTTCTTTTTTTATATGTTCAGTCAATAGGATCTGCCTGGCAACCAATGCATGCATACAAGGTTAGATAGAAGTTCATAATCTCAGTGACCAAAATCCTTTTGCACAGTTACACTAGTACCACTACCTATATAACATTTGGAGGCAAATTGCCTCAAATTAATAAATCATCATACACATTATTTTCAGTGATGGGCAGCCAAAAAATTTACTACCGCACTGTGGGCGAAGCCGACATCATGGGCGGAGCCAACATCATGACATCATGGGCGGAGCCAACAACATGGGTGGAGCCAAAGTTAAAAAATACATAAAAATACATTACACATACAAATACAAATTAAATACACATAAAATACATAAAAATACACATAAAAATACACATAAAAATACACATTAAAATACACATTAAAATACACATTAAAATACACCTTAAATAGACATAAAAACACATAAATACACATTAAATATAAATTAAAAACACATAAAAAACACACAAAAGCACACACTAAATACATAATCCACCCCTCCACCGCCCCACCCACCCCAAACTCAAACACAAGTCACTTACCCTGAGGAGCAGAGCAGGCAGCAACAGCGGCAGCATGGTGCAGCCTGGCCTGGCAGCACGGCCTAGCTTGGCTTGGCACAGCCTGGCCCGGCAGCATGGCCTGGGGCAGTGGTGGCATGGCATGGCCTGGCCTAGCCTTGTGCCGTGGCCTACCCTGGCACAACGGTGAGCATTGATGGCAGCAAGCGGCGAGAGTTAGTGGCGGCAACGCAGCAGTGTGGCGTGCAACTTTGCCACGGATAGTGAGGCCATGGTATTGTTGTATTGATGCTTTTCTTATGTACAGTACTTTTGAAATGTTTTATATGGTGTATTGTTATAGTATTTTGTAATTGTTGTCATATGATATTGTGTTATATAATTTGTAGCTGCGATACTTTGTTCTGTTTGACTCCCACTCATTTTGTAATTGTGACTGGGGTTTCTACAAAATGTTTTGTTATTTGATATTGTGTTATTGATTTTGTAACTGTGATATATTGTTTCATTGTGAGCCACCCAGAGTCGCTATATGCGATGGGGCGGCATAAAAATCGAATGACGGCAACAGCGGCAGCGGCGGCAATGATGATGATGATGACTAGACACCGGAGTGCACAGAACAATATTTACCTTCCCACCAAAGTGGTACCTGTTTATCTACTTGCAGTTTCTTGTTTTCAAATTGATAGTTTGGCAGGACCTGGGACAGAGACAGGGGCTCACTCCATTGTGCAGCACTCAGGTCTCGAACTGCTGACCTTCCAGTCCTCAGGTTCAGCATCTTAACCACTAAGCCACCACAGTAACCATCACTTGCTTGTCATTAATTAGAAAGTAAGGGTAAAAAGAGACATTGCACATTGCAGCCACCGTCAGGAAATTCCATAGAGCAGGGCTAGCTCATGCAAAGACCAGTCAGAATTCTTGCCAGTCCAGCAATAAAAAGGGTGTGAATGCTTCCAACATTATAATGGTTGATCAACCCTATTATTATTGTTGTTGTTGTACTTTGTATTAGGAAGCATTTTTCACTCCTAATTAAGGCTCTGGTTTTAATTTGGGAGGTACTAGTTCTAATTTGATGAGAATTAGCATGGAACATAATTATTAAGAGATGACCTAGGAATAAAATTTTCTTTGTTTGTAGCATGTCTCTGTCATTAATTCACTAGGTGCTCTTAGGGCAGCTGTTTATGCTCATCCTAAGTGCTTTCATTCACAACATGGAGGATAATAATGGCTCATCTTGAAACATTTTCATTTTTTTTCCATTTCATTTCAAATTTATACCCTGCCCTATTCAGGTAAACCTGACTCTAGGTGGCTTACATATTATAAAAGTTAAAGCATTACAATCACAAATTCAACATTATCATAATCACAATAATCACAGAATCAGAATATATATATATATCAATAACACAGTAACAATCCAAAAGTATTAATATCACAATAAAATGATACAAGAAAGTATTACAAAAAACAACAACAGCAAAAACAAAAATCACATATACTGAGTCCCGCAATGATTATAAGCAAAATCCTACAGAAGGTAGCTGGGAAAAGTCCAAGAGAAGTCCGAAAAAGAAAGAATCTAGTCCCCGCAGCGTCCTTTTAAGCCAGCCCGGGGCTGGGTGGGGAGCCAGCAATGGAATGGTCCTGGTGTTCCACAGCTGCGGTAGCCTCTCTGCCCGATGGAGAGTCCAGAGGCGAGGGCAGAGCAGTCCCTATTGAACCTTGCATCTCCCTCGACACCTGAAAGAGGAAGGAAAGAAGAAGAAGATCCCTATTGTTAGTCTTTTTAAACATTTGCACCTATATATGCTTGGAAATTGTGAGTCTGGACAATCTTCGTTTATTTATTTATTTATATAATTTTACCCTCAATTTCAGGCCCTCACATTGTCTGCAACATAAATTGTCATCTGTCTGGCCAGACAGCCCACTATGGTAATGGGGAAGACCGTACAGCCAACGACTCAACATCATGTGTTGGGTAGTGGTTAACTAACCTGGCTCCCAAAAGGGGCCAACAGCTACGAGCAGATGAGCCCCTTTAGGTGGGTTGATGGTCATCCTCGGTGGATGAAATGCCACTGGAAACCATCAGATTGGGTCCAACAGCAAAATGAGCAGAGGAGGAACCATTTCTCTATTCTGATTCCCAAAGGTCATGGAGGCAGAAGAGGCCAATCCAGATGCACTGGCTGTGAAGGTGGACCTTGTCAATATCCTCAAAGCTATGGCAGTCCATTGCAGTTCCAGTGTCAAATTCTGCATGTTTCATTTCATATGTTCAGCAGGAGATGGCTCCAGGTTCATAGTGTGTGTGTCACTTCATGGCAAGCTGGGAGCCAACATAAATAAATTCATGTCAATGATATTTTCCCCGACATATCTCTCATCTATGAAAATGATTTCCGGGGAGGAATTGTATACTCTGACATGAGTAACAGCCAATGACAATGATGAAATTGCCATGTCTTATGAGTCCAGAATTCCAATAATCTTGCATGAAAAGAAATAGTTTCTTCTGCTGAGCAGCAAATCACATTGTGCAAAACTAGATATTTTTCCTTCATTTTCTTGTTTCTTTGGCAACACAGTCGTTACTGGATCCAGATTGGTCCAGCCAACTTGAACAAGAAAAACAAGTGTTTCTGTTAATGTTAACATTGCCAACATGAGTTAAAGTCAATTTAAGGAGAAAAGTCTTGTTTGGGCAACCTTGGTTTTGAAATCAAGACGTAATCTCTGCTTCCTTATGCCTTCCTTTGAACGGTAATACAAAATCCTTTTTATAATACTCAGAATTCCCTCAGACAGACTTGGTATCTGTCACCTGGGAACCAAAATGGGCTCACCCAAAAACAAAATTGTGATTTAAAAGGAAAAACCTTTTACTTCTTGGCAGCTAGTTTGTCTGATTGTTGCTCTGATTATGGAAGTGGTTCATTGTTTTGCATCTTATTAGCTTAGTGTTGCCAGTGAGCCAGAAAAATACAGGGAAATACGGTCAAACCTCACATAAGGATCGCCTCGCTTAAAGAGTAACTCGCTTAAAGAGCAGAATTTTCGCTGAATGTTCGCTTCACTTAACAAATAAAACCAACCAAAAACTCGCTTAACAAATAAATTGGGGTTTGCAATCTCCCCCCCCCACACACACAATTGGTCATTTACAATGGTGTTTTGCTTAAAGAGCAAAACTCACTTAAAGAGCAATCTTGTAGAACGCATTATGCTCTTTAAGCGAGGTACAACTGTACTATAGTTCTTCTGTGGATATTGTTTAAGTAGTCCTCCTATAGAGTGAACTATGCCACATTTGTCTGCTAGCCCCAATTGTTATTAAGGGACACCTTTTCAAATAATTGTTTATCATTCACAACAGAAAAAGCACCCACAAAAATGAAGATGGTAAAACAGCAGCAGCAATAAACACTCTGGTTCCTCTCTCTTCTTTTGTGCCCTGATTGAACCCTGAACTGCCAAAATGAAGCCACTTTCTTTGCTTTGTCATTGCCCAAACCTAAGTCCTCATTAATACATGTCTCTGGCATTTACTGGCATTTACTGGCAGATCAGTAAATGAGCTGGATTCTGTATCATTCCACATTTACATCATGTGTTGTTGTCCACCAACAATCCCCACTTGAGCATGTCTATCTTGCACTTAGGGACTCCAACCCTCAGCCTATTCAGAGTCCTCCAAGTGACATAGGGGAGGTTGAGTCCCTCAGCTATATCTTCCTTTAATGTTGTTCCTTGACCGGTGAGCTCCTTCCTCCATTTCTAATTTGGTTTTGCTCAAGAAGCCATTCTGGTTCCTGAAAGACAGCAACAAAATGCTATATAATTTTCTTTGCAGTGGTGCTACAAAGAATGGTTGTCAGTGGTGTAGCATGGGGGGCAGCACACCCCAGGCGGCCCACCCCGGGTGGCACTTTTTTGGGGCGGCAAAATGTCACTTGGCTGTATGGTTGTTCTTGGACTTCAATTCCCAGAAGCCCTAGAGGCTGCTGCGGGGATAGGCGAGGAACTAAACTCAAATCTTATGCAGTTGCTCTACTATATCAGTTATCTTCAACACACTTTATTTAACACATCATTTACAAGTGAGCTCACATTCTATAAGGATCCAGAAGTCTCCAATCTGTGTACATTATTCAAATTATAGGAACAAAATATTATTCCCCATCATAGGATGAGCAAAAAAAACTAGGTGAATTGAAGTTCTTCTTCCTGGAAGAACTGCTGGAAGATAAGTCAGGCTGTTACAAGGGAGGAATATCCAGGAATGTAGAAGGCAGTGAGTCAGGCCACACATTATAAGCAGCACCCATAACAGTTTAAGATAACCTCAATCAAGACTTTGATGTCACTTTAGATGAAATGCTAATTTAGTCCATATATCACCAAAGCATCTTCAAAATATTAAACTTAAGGTAAAGTTTTACCTTGCTCGAAAGCCAGTCATATCCGACTCTAGAGTTCAGTGCTCATCTCTGTTTATAGGCAAAGAGCCAACGCTGCCTCCATCTGCAAATCTTTCTTTGGACACGTGGCAGGCATGCCTCAGGTAGGGTAAAGGTAAAGGTAAAGGTCACCCTTGGTCAAAAGCCAGTCGTATCCAACTCTAGGGTTCAGTGGATATGTGGCAGGCATGATTAAACACTGGAGTGCATGGATCACCATTCACCTTCCCACTGAAGTGGTCCCTATTTATCTACTTGCAATTTCTAGGTTTTGAACTGCTAGGTTGGCAGGAGTTGGGACAGAGATGGGAGCTCACTCTGACATGCAGCATCCAGAAATCGAATTCTGACCTTCCATCAGTGAGTTCAGCATCCTAAACCACAGTCCCATGTTAAACTTGATTCTTCCGAATTATCTTTGTTTTTAAGTAAGTAGCTGCAATAAAAATAATTGATCTTGCTAATAAATATGTGCTTAGTTCCCTACCCTGTCATCAAGTTACTTTCCAATTAGAACTATTGGGCTGCACTTCTAAAAACATGTTTCTAAGTAGTTTCAGGACAGTTAGTGCGATTCCCCTGCCACCCTAGGTAAACATGCAAAATGAATCAATCTATTCCCTAGGTAGGCCTATTTTAAGGAGGTAACTCACTGAAAGTTGTGGAAATCAAAGCTGGCTTGTTTGTCCAGTTTGAAGGGATGGTAAGTTTGACATTTCAAGATAACTGGGAGACTTTTGTACCATTATGGGATATACGGTTAGTTAACACTTTATTGCACTTCAAAGGCCAAAGTTTTGTTTGAAGACTCCAGCAGTCATTATGAAGATAGTTATCAGAAATTTACCTTTCCCAAACTTTGTGCCACAGGGTTTCCCCAGAAATTGTTGACATATGTTATTCCTCCAGAGAGGCTCCTAATCTCGCTCCCATGGTGCAACAGAGACAGACTTTTATCCTCCCAATGCTGCTTTCCAGAAATATGATGTCCCAATAGTTGCCATTAAGAACATAGGATACTGGGACAGTACTGTACCTCAAAGCTTACCATTGTTCAGCTGACTCAACTATGGCTTTAGCCCGATATGGGATCTTTTTTATACAATGATGGAGTTATTACTGAGCTAGGAAATTTAATTAAATTATCTTCTCTATCCATATATCTCAGAAAACAAAACAAAACAAAATAAAATAAAATAAAAAACACAGTAGCACTTTAAAGACTGCTATATTTTTATTGTTAGCTTTCGTGGATCAAGTCCACTTCATCAGACAAGGAATGAAACTTACAGGCATGTTCTTTATATACCAAATTCAGGGGGTCGACGGGAGAAGGGTTGGTGTCAAGCAAGATGACAGACAAGCAAGCACAAGAATGCAGTATCACCCAGCCATTAGCAACAATAAATTATTCAGATAAACTCTAAAAGACTCCCTTTCAATCTCAAGGTTGCTGAGTAAGCCCACTATGGTATCTGATCAACTTGTGACCTGCATGTCGGGGGGGGGGGGGGACGACAAACTCCTGTACCTGGTTTCTTTCTGTTTTACTAAAGAGAATTGGCAGGAAAGTTGTAATATAAAATTATGTAGCAATCTCTGTATCAAATTTGATAATGTCCCAGAAACCCTTCACTAATATTTAGCCCCCTGTGATGGGTATCTAACAGATGGATGTATTTGATTTCTGCTGTCTCCTTTTCAATCCTAGTTTTGTAATTTCTCTGTTCCAGAAGTGCAACTTTCAGGTCTTGGATAGTGTCCAGTTAGATTGAAGTGGTTTGAGACAGGTTTCTCCGTGTTGCCATTCCGGATATCTGATTTGTGTCCATTAATACTTTCCAATCTACCCATACAGTTTGTTATCTATAGAATGGGTAGATTCCTATTAACTTATCCCAGCGATGGGGTACCTTTTGTCTGTGGGGCAGGAAATGGATGGCTATTCCTTCCCCTGTAGGCCAGTAGGCATCCTCAAAAATCTTCAAAGGCACTCCAGTGCTCATGGAGATTACACAGAGGTGAAGTACAATTCACTGGCCAAAGGGTTTCTCCATCCATGGATGTAAAACTGCCCTATATTGGGTTAAAACACTGGTCCATCAAGCTCTGCACTGACCACATTGTGAAAAGGTTTCCCTAAATATGCTCCACCAGTGTTCATCTTGTTTAACTGCACATTTGTGTACAGATAAGCTCAGGCATACATCTAGGTGCAGTCCTGTAAACAGAGTCTGTGTAAACTAGGTCATTTCAGCTATTCTCATATAAGCTTCTGGTTGCAGGGACCTTTTGGAAGCTGACTTGTTCTCTATTTCACACTGTGGGGCGGTAGATAAGTGTAATTGCTATTGCAATTATCTTTAAAATAGGAATAAAAACAGTGGTGGGTATCAACAGGTTCGCCAGAACTGGTAGCAGAAATTCGGGCTGGCCCCACCCATCCAAGTTTTGAAATAAAGTAGTCCTAATTCAGATGCAACACAGGGCTTTCCTCCTGGTCACAACCACCATACCATGCCCAGTGGGGTAGTAAACATTTTTGGAGCCCACCACTGAATAAAAATCATATCACAGTATTTTTTTCACAATGATGGTTGAAAACATCAGTCACCAGGATCCGAGATGAAGTTGGAAGCCATTAAAACATGACTCCCTCATGAAAAGCATATTGCGTGCAGTGGTTAAACTGCTGTACTGCAGCTAAAACATTGTGAGTTCAATCCTGGCAGGGATCAAGGCTGAATCAGCCTTCCATCCTTCCAAGGTCAGCAAAATGAGTACCTAGCATGTTGGGGACAAAATGCTAATTACCTGCAAGCCGCCCAGAGATTGCAATAAGTGCTATGGGGCAGGATAGCGGTGTCGTTGCTATTGTAAACATGTACATAAATGTTCTTTGCTTCACCCGACACTTGTAAGAAATTATACGCCCATAACATTCTGATCATCATGTTGTGCCATAAGCAAACAGTGCTGGAAAGGAGGCTGCAACCCCATCTGGCTTTATAGTTCAAAATAAACATCCATCCATCCCAGTCACAATTATTTGTTTCAAGCACATGAAGCTCACACCACCCAATATACAAACGTTCATTTTCATGATTTGGCTTTATTGGGATCAACTTCAACAAGACCTGGAAATAAAACTTCGTATATTTTTAGTAAGTTGTTTAAACTAAGCTATACTAAGGCAATGAAGTTACGAATTAGGATATAGAGCCAGAGGTGAAGAGTTCTGGTTTCCTACTGTATGCCCCAGAAGAGCCAACTTCTGTAATTATGAATAAGCTGTACAGTCCCAGGATGCCCCCAGAAAAAGGGAATAGTAAACCACTTTGGTTTTTACCTAGGAACTCCAGAAAAGGAACTGCACAGCTAGAACATAAAGAATTCAGACAGAAGGGACTTATACTGAGTAGGACTAAAATTTATCAGTGTGCCATGAATCTTTTCTTAAAGCTAAGGTTCTAGGCCAGTTCTCAACCTTTTAAAGCTGGGGGCCGGGTCACACTCCCTCAGAAAGCTTCAGGGGCCGGATGGCCATTTTGCCCTTCTTCCATCACATGGCACTTCCTGGTGTGGTGGAGGTGGTCATTGGCCACATTAAATGGTGCCACGGGCTGCAAGTTGAGAATCCCTGTTCTAGTCCAGTGTTTCCCAACTTTGGTTTTTGGACTTCAATTCCCAGAAGCCCGTTAATTTCCCAGAGCATTGATCAGCCAATGTACTGACTTAGGCTTCTGGGAATTGAAGTCCTCCTGTGGTGTGTGTGCCCCACATTGGGAACCACTGTTCTAGGGCATTTTTCTTTACAGCCAAACAGAAAATTTCTCATGTTTGTATATATGTGTGGACACTAACACATTTCTTGTGGATGCATTAATATGTAGATCAAAGAACATTCAGAACCCTATTTTCAGTAATTCCATGTACCAGTAGATTTCTTTCCCCTATACCAGGTGTGGATAAAATACAGCTTAAGTCTTGTGCCTTCTAGCAATGCTTTTGTGTGTGTGTGCGCGTCAGCCTTCTCTGCAGCATAATATCAGTTTCTCAAGAGCTGTTTTAAGCGGCTTATCTTAAAACCAGAATTGATCTCTAATGACTTTTGGTTTTGGAAACAAACAGCTCTGGAGGGGGGGGGGGAACTTGGTGAAAAGGTTCTTCATACCAGGTGCCGTGGGTTTCAGGACTTTTTGAGAAAATGACTTTTAAAACTGAGAGGAACAGGGGCAGATGTGGCCCGCCAAAACTCCAAGTCAGATAACGTGCAATCTCCTTCGAAATCTGTTCATTCCTGTTCTCAACATTTCCAGGAAACAGAAAGCTACCAAAAAATATAATGCCATAAAACCTGCTTAGTTTGCGAATTAGACCTTCTCTACTATGATTTAGATTGTGATCTAAATCACAATTTTAAAAAAAAACACTCCATTTTTAGGAGTTTCCAAAGATTTCGTTTCCAGCTTATCAGGCAGCCCTAGAACTGCAGAATTATGTCTGCATTTGCAAAAGAGTTATGTTGGGAAAGTGTGGGTCTTAATTCTGAAGTTGATTTCAACAGCAAAACATGACTATGATGAATGCAGAAAGAATAAATCTATGCTATTTTACCTAAAATTATCCACTCTGCAAATTATGCAAGAACTTCCTCTTTGGTGAAATCTGTTTCAGAATAAAGGAAACAACATACATTCTTTAATATTACACATCTTCAATTACAAAACAGATCTTTGAATCAAACTGATTTTCTTAGTGACAGTTAAATACGAAACGGTTCTACAATCCTCACACATTCTAAGAAGAAACAGATAGCATTTGGTAATTATGGATAATTATTAGAAAATTAGAATTTTGGATTTAACTAAAAGTTTTTTTGGATCAGTTATTTTTCAAAAACAGTCTGATTTCATTCCATTTCTACCACACATCTATTTCAGTTATTGGTAAGATTTGCCATTCTGAATGAGGAAGCTGTTTTCTTATGTTCATGTGTTTCTATTGCGCATGCTAACTATTCATTCAACAGTTTTCAGAACGACTCATTTCCAGATTTCTTTCATGACTTAAGTTCTTTGATTTCACATTTCTTCTTGAACACATCTATTATGTCTTTGGCTGTTAAGTTGGCTCCTTTCATTATAAGTCTTTCCCCATCAACTGCAAAGAAAATAGCACAACAGAGAGAAGAGAGACAAAAAGCAATTAATAAAAGTTTGCAGTTCTAGAGAACAATGTCAGATCAGTGTCAGTGAATAAAGATTTCAATATTTTAAAACACTTGTGAAATAATCATTTCTTCTTCTGCTGTATCCAAATCTGAATATTGGTGATCATCATGGTGATCAGCCATGAACACTGTCTTAAGAATACAACAGCGGCCTGAGGGAGAAGATTCCATGGCCTGGCAGGCGGCTGAGAACATCGCCCCATCCTCTGGGCCCACAACAATGGCCAGAGGGGAATTAGTCTGTGTTCTGCTTTAGTTGTTCTGTGAGATTGTATTTTATGATTTTTACTGTACTGTTGCTGTTTTGACTGTAAGCTGCCCTGAATTGCCTCAGTGAGTGGGTGGCAATATAAATCTGAATAAATAAATAAATAAATAAATAATGCAGTGGCTTTTCATCTGCCTTCTGCATCACAGCATGACACCTGTACCACTGATCCAGTTCCATGATTCACTTTCTGGTCCTGAGCCCTTTTGGCATGCTAAGTCCTCATTAGCCCCAGGCCAGTACTGATGAAACTGCTGCCACCCATTAAAATGGATTCAAGTGGGATTTAATCCACTTAGTGACCATCACCCTTCCCTGTTCACTTTGGCACCCAAGCCATTAGTCCTCAGGGTTGACAGGTTAGTTAACCACTGCCTGACACTCATTTTAAAAACCCTGAGACCAGTACATATGGAGTCCCACATTTACGTCTAAAGCATTTGACAACATTCCTAGAAGCAAAAATGAGTATTCTCTTGCACTGTATCTAATGCTCAGTCAGAACAGACCAGGTACTGTATTTGTAAATATTTTGTATGAAAACAATATAGATTCATACGCTGACTTTGAAGTGAGCTGACCATGATTTTTTTATTTCACAACAACCATTCTCCCAAAACAGAAACCTGTGTAATAAAAACAAGTTTACACATAAACTAATGCTAGAAGACATGCTACAAGAATAAGGGAAGGGGTAGGAGAAAAAAAGAAATCAGAGACCTATTTCCCTCCTTATGTTCCATGCTTATATGAATGTTCCCAATTAATAAATGTTCCTGAAGGCTAATGACAGTGATCACACAGCTCGTAAACATGGCTATGTTTATCTACAGCTGCCATGTGGAGATGTAATTTCAAGAATACTAGAACCCTGTGTCAAATCCTTGTTTCCCTAAGGTCTATTAGCCCTATGCCCTGGCAACATCACGGCATGTGCCTATCAGCCCAGTTAGTAAAGGTAAAGGTCACCCTTGCTCAAAAGCCAGTCATGAACAACTCTAGGGTTCAGTGCTCATCTGTTTATATTAAAAGAGCCAGTATTGTCTGAGTCTGAAGACGTTTCCATGGATGTGTGGCAGGCATGACTAAACACTGGAGTGCACGGATCATGGTTCACCTTCCCACCGAAGTGGTCCCTATTTATCTACTTGCAATTTCTTGCTTTCGAACTGCTAGGTTGGCAGGAGCTGGGACAGACGATGGGAGCTCACTCTGTCATGCAGCACTTGGGTCTTGAACTGCTGACCTTCCAGTCTTCAAGTTCAGCATCTTACCCACTAAGCCACCACAGTCCCTCATCAGCCCAGTTACCTAATAAAAACGTTACCCTAAATCTCTCATCAGAATAACTTCATTTGCCGTATAAAATGAGCTTCTTAAAAACTATAGGGCACCATCTAGTGGCATCAAGGCATCCTTTCACAGGGAGTATCTTTCCTGCTTACAGAACAAGCATGCCAGACAACACAAAGAGAGAGAACATGAAGTCAGTAGATATTAAGTTTGATACAGACTTGGTTGCAGTAAATGCATGCAATCTTTCATTCTCTTAATGAAATGAAAGGAAGCTGAAACCAAGGGACGGGAGTAACAAGACTGCAGTGATATTTCAGTATAACGCTTCAATGCTAATATTTGTACAGCAGAGATACTTTCTTGAATAGCAACAGCATTTGTTTTAAAAGAAGTTAAAGTAATGGTTTTTGAGATGGTAAATATAATTAGCTTGAAATCTTCTGGTTTAAATACTGTATTGCACTTTTTATCCCAACAGGATTCTGTTAAGTAAACTAGGACCATTTTTCTAATGTCCCAAACTACAGTCATACCTCGCATAATGAGCAGAATGCGTTCCATGCACTTGCTTGTTATACGAGTTATTCGTTATTGTCGCCTGCGCGATGGGGGCTGGAGTGCCGGGATCAACGGGCACGTGCCTGTTGATCCTGGCACTCCAGCCCCCATCGCACTCTTTGCCATGGTCCCAGCGCTCCAGCCCCCATGGCAAAGAGTGCAATGGGGGCTTGGGCACCGGGATCAACAGGCACGTGCCTGTTCAACCCGGCGCCTAAGCCCCCATCGCAAAGTGTGCAATGGGGGCTTGGGTGCCGGGTTGAACGTGTGCACGCCTGTTTAACCCAGCACCCATCGCAGACTAGAGCGTGCTGGCTGGGTGTTTTGGAACTCAGCGGGGAGTCCCCCGTCCGCGTTCCAAAACGCTCAGCTGACAGGTGGCTCGGCTGCAGGGTGTTTTGGAACGCGGACGGGGGACCCCCCGCTGCGTTCCAAAACACCCAGCCAGAACACTCTAGTCTGCGGGATGTTTTGGAATGCGGCGGGGGAGTCCCCTGTTGCGTTCCGAAACACCCCACAAATGCGAAGCTTCTCGTTAAGCGAATTTTTGCTCGTTCAATGAAGCAGACCTTTTGGGGAAAGGTCTGCTCGTTAAGCGAGTTTTTCGCTATACGAGATGCTCACTATGTGAGGCATTCCTGTACACATAATGACCATCTTATTTAGGACAGAGGTAGCTAAAATTTGTGGTTTAAGGGTCCAATCTGTTCTCTGAGCAGAACATAAATTAAACAGAATCTGCTCAGCAATCTTTTCTACATCAGTGAAGATTTCTAATTTCCAACTAATAGCAGCACTAAATCGAATAATCTCTCTTCCCACTGAAATAAAGACAGTTTGGAGAAACCATGAGCAGATGTTTGTGTGTGTGCTATGTTTAATTATGCTAAGCAAATTAAATTCCTGGCCTCAGAATACTTCTGTTCTAGATTAGCTGCCGATGTAGCCAAGTGTAGGGTATATGTAGCATTTTCATGATTTTTTTTTAAAGGTTTACTTGAGAGGTCAGTCACTAATGGAATTTGATTCTAGAAAAAAGCATCTATACATCTCCATAACCTAAAGGCTGAGAGTATTCAGCTCAAGTCGGAATGTTACAAAATCCTGGCACATGAATGCCTTAGATCTTTGCTTCTTAATAGGTTGTAAATGTATCTGTTTCCCAGAAAGCAAAAAAATTATTTTGAGCAAGTAAGCAAGAGCAAGGGCTAATTTCACACTTTGGAAATCATGCTATGTGCTGGACATACACTCTCCTCCACACAGCCAAAATAGGACAGCACGTCAACAACGGGAAGTTCCTGTTTGCCCAAAGCAGTTTTTGTGATAACAGTACACTCCAGAAGCAGATGGCTTGCTTTAAACAAGCAGCTGCACTCTTGAAAGCACCTTCAGAAAACATAATGTCCCTTTGATGCTTTCACTTTTACTGCACCTTGTTTTAGCATAGCAATAGTTTTTATTTATTGCCTTTTTTTATACCGCCCATTTCATGTGGGAGGTTTCCCAGTAGTCCACTACCAACCATGAGATCAGTGGCTACAAAAAATGGCCTCAAGGCAGGATCCCACCTGCACGTTTGCTGGAAGTTTTGAGACTACCCTCTCATAAGCCCTTGGTGATGCAACAAGGTTCATTTCTTACCAAACATGATGTCTATCACTGGCTCAGATCTGTCATGCTTTACCTCTGTCCTTATATTACACTTGACGTTGCTCTGGTATGCTTTCTTTGCAAAGACACACGCAAGAAAATATCTGGAAAAAAGGTTTTGGAAACATAGATTGGAAGAAGCTACAACTTTGGATTCCCCCCCCAGACAATTAGCTCACATAGACTTACAAAATGCAACTGAATAAATTCTTACACTGAATATATCACCCTCATATTAAAAATAACTGTCCGCAAATCTCAGACATCAAAGCCCAAGAATCAATGTAGCAAAGCTCTGAAATATGAAAAAGCATATAGTGTATGCAGTTTTGATGCAAAAAGGCACTAGTCATGGTACTTCAGGCTACCATGAGTTACATACAAACAGACTGAAGTGAGAAAAGGGAATTATAATTGTTTCCAACTTTCAATATTTTGCACAAACAAGGGGTACATGTTCAATAGAGGAAGCTCTTATGTTGCCACTGTCATCCCATGACCTGAAAGACCGCACCTTTTGAATTACTGCTTGCCATGCAGCCAAAGATCTAGCCTGAATCACAGAAATAGTGGTAATCCTATTCATCTATAAACTGGATGATTTCCTTTTTCTCAATCAATTTATAGTACCACTGAGTGAACGGAAGCAGTTTTCCATCCATATTATGGAATCACAGCCCACCAACTCGTTTATCCAAGATTTTACTTGCTAAATATTTTAGTCAGGACACGTGGCTTCAGAGCAAGATCAACATACGAGGTCAATGTTATTTCTGGCTTACCCCAGAGTGAAGTATAAACGCCGTTGAATTCACCTATCTGTGGCCATCTACTATTCAGTCAGGATTCAGGCCCGGATATGGTACTGAGACTGCACTAGTCGCATTGGTGGATGATCTCTGGAGAGAGCGGGACGGAGGGGAGCCGTCTGTCCTTGCTCTTCTCGACCTCTCAGCGGCTTTTGACACTGTCGATCATGGCATCCTTCTGGGAAGGCTCCAGGGCTTGGGGATCCAGGGCACAGTGTTGTCCTGGTTTTCCTCATTCCTGAGGGACAGGACCCAGTCGGTGTGCCTGGAGAAGGAGAAGTCCAGCCCTAGGCCCCTGCAATACGGGGTGCCTCAGGGCTCGGTACTCTCTCCTCTCCTATTTAACATCTATATGAAGCCTCTGGGTGAGATCATCCGTTCCCATGGGGTAAGGTATCATCAATATGCAGATGATACCCAGTTATACATCTCTGCCCGTGGGGACCCAAGTGGTGCGGTGGAAGTCCTCTCCAGGTGTCTGGAGGCTGTTAAGGTCTGGATGGGGGACAACGGGCTACAGCTGAATCCCGGCAAGACTGAGTGGCTGTGGGTAAGGGGTCCTGTGTTAACACAGGAGCTGCCACCTTTGGCTCTGGATGGGGCAGTCTTGCCCCAAACAGACCCGGTGCATAATCTGGGGGTCCTCCTGGACTCACGGCTACTGTTCGAAGAGCAGGTGGCAGCCGTGGCCAGGAGGGCTTTTGCACAACTTCGTGTAATACGCCAGTTATGCCCACTCCTAGACCAGGACGCTCTGCTTATGGTCACACATGCGTTGGTCACCTCCAGACTTGATTATTGTAACGCGTTCTACATGGGGCTGCCCCTGATGACCATCCGGAGACTCCAGCTGGTCCAAAATGCGGCGGCCTGGGTAGTGGTGGGGTGTGGGCGTTATGCTCGTGCTTCTCCGCTGCTCCGGGAGCTGCATTGGTTGCCAGTATATCTCCGGGTGCAATTCAAGGTGCTGGTTATTACCTTTAAAGCCCTATATGGTAGTGGGACAGGATACCTAAGAGACCGCGTCACCCCAAGAACATCTGTCCGTCCCACCAGGGCAGATCGGAGAGGGTCCCTTGTTGTTCCTTCGGCGAGAGAGGCGCACCTCGCCTGTACTAGGAGGAGAGCCTTCTCCGTGTCCGCCCCAACCCTCTGGAACCTCCTGCCCACTGAGCTGCGCCTTCAGAAAGAGCTCCTCCCCTTCCGGGAGGGCTTAAAAACCTGGCTGGCAGGACAAGTTTGGGGACCCGGGAACGTGGGTTCTCATACTAAGTGGCTTATTTAATGGATTGCCACCTCTGGATCTGAATGTGGGATTTGCGGGTCGTTCCTGTACTGTTTTTAACTTTTGATGACTTTTTAACTCTTGTTGATTTTTTATTGATATAGATTGTTTTGTTTTTATTTCTTGTAAGCCGCTCAGAGTCGGGTCCTCCCGATTGGGGCGGGGTAACAAACGTAATAAATAAGTAAATAAATAATAAATACTATTCTCACTCTTTGTTGACATTAACAGCCCAACCCAACTCAAGTGAAATTACTCCTCTACACTTGTGCACAGGGCTGATGAAACTATGCTCATTAATTAATTAATTGATTGATTTGTTTGTTTTAACTCATGAGGCTTCCTACAGGGGCTTGGGCAGTGGTTCCCAACATGGGGGATCTCAATTCCCAAAAGCCTAAATCATTACATTGGCTGATCAGAGCTTTGAGGAATTGACTTAGGCTTCTGGGAATTGTTGTCCAAAAATCAAAGGTTGGAAAACACTGGGCTACCCCCGTGATGGCAAACCTTGGCACTCTAGATCAGGGGTGCCCAAACTTTTTGGGCCACGGACCGGTCATGTGGCTCAGGGAGCTGGTCACTAATGCCTGGGGGCTAGATGCAGCCCCCATATGGGCACATTTTACTTCAGCTTCCAGGAGCAATGAGGGCTTCGTGAGCCAGATGAATTAGCATTGGGGTCGCATCCGGCCCCCAGGCCGTAGTTTGCGCACCTCTGCTCTAGATGTTCTTGGACTTCAATTCTCAGAATCCCACAAGCCCCCATGAATCCACACGAATGGGTTTGCTGCAATTCATCTGGCCCACACCACGCTCGTCACTCCTGGAAGCAGAAGTAAAACACACCTGTACTGGTGCATTTTACTTCCACTTCCAGGAGCGACGAGGGCGGCGTGGGCCGGATGAATCGCAGCAAGCCCATTCGTGTGGATTCACGGGGGCCGCTTGGGGTTCTGGGAATTGAAGTCCAAGAACATCTGGAGTGCCAAGGTTCGCCATCACGGGGCTAGGGGATAATCCTATTTCAAGGGAGCTGCTTACTCCCTAGTAAGCATGCAAGGAATTGGCCCTGGTTCAAAGCACATGGTTCTCCAGGCGGTATTTGGAGCAGAAAGGAGACGCGCGTCCTTACCTGGTGCTTTCCACACTGGACTCGAAAGGACAGAAGCGGACAAAGATGCTGTTCACCATCTTTAGCGACAACCCCACTTTATGCGGGAGGAGGATCGGCATTTTCTCTAGCGCTTGCTTGTTGCGACCCTGGGGGAGCGCAGAATAACCGGAAAACTACATCCCCCAGAAATCCGGTCAGCGCCTTCAAAGATTAAGTGCGCCTGAGCCTTTCGCGCACAGCCTTCTGGGAAATGTAGTCAATCCTTCCTGTAAGACTTCCCAGTTCTCTGCTAGGTTTGGAAAAATCTTCCCCTACTCTACTACTCGTTATAGGGAATTAACAGTTTTGATTTGGGAAATTATATTATATTATATAATTATATATTATAATATATAATTATATATTATATCCTACCTTGTCGGTTCACACGACAAGGATAGTCCATTGAAAACCAAGACCATCCAACGTTGTTGTGGGGTGCAAAATCAGGACAGAGAGAAAAGATGATAGGAGAAAAATTGTTTGAAATCTGATGCTGAAGGACATTTTTGTGGGTACCGAAAAACTGCCAAAAAGATGAACAAGTGGTTCCTAAAACGAATCAAGCCTGAATTATTGCTGGGAGAGAGAAAAAATGATGTTGAGGTTGTCCTACTTTGGGCATGCCATGGAAAGCCAAAATTTCCTAGAAAAGACAATGGTGGTGGTGGTGGTGGTGGTGGTGGTGATTTCATGCCAGAAATTATTGTGGGCTGCCTGAAAGGATTTTTTCGGGAGAAATTCCACTCAAGGGGCCACGCGAATAAGGCTCCTTTCATGTCCCCAAGAGAGCTGTGACAGAGACGGATGCTCAATCCATCATACAATACACAGGTCTCGAACTGCCAACTTGCCGATCTTCCAGCTAACAAGGAAGCTTCTTAACCACTGAGCCACTGCAGCCCCATGGAAAAGGCAACAGGAAAAAAGGAAGACCAAATAAGAGATGGATTGACTCTGTAAAGGAATCACAGGCTTGTGTTTGCAAAAGCTGAGCAGGGCAGTTGAAGCTAGGACATTTTGGAGATCTCACATCCTACACAACACCAGTAATAATATTTTTTGTAGACCCGTGACATAAGTGGTCATTTGAGGAAGCAATTTACTTTGCAATACATACATGATATTGGCTATGTTTGTTAGGAAATTCTAGAAATGGTAGACTCAAACTAACTTCTCCAAGGTCTGTAGAGAAATGAGATTTCTGCAATACACCAGTGCATGTCTCTTCCATATAAGAACCCTCCAAAAGGTACCTTCATTTTGGCAGTTTCACATCTGGCCTAGTCATGGATGAAGCAGCATCTTTTTGATATCTTTTTCCTTTCCCTATCATTGCAATTCAAAAGGCAATTTGCAAGCTTGTTAGTTGGTGTATGTGACTTTTTTAAAAAAAAAATAACACAGCTGAATTTGAAATGTTTGAAAAGATACAATGTTACTATTCTGTTAGGCTGGCCAATTACTGTGTACCTGAAGTGTGTATAAATTTATACATCCGATGTGTGTATAAATTGGTGCCATGAGACACTCTTATGTCTGATGAAGTGGGCTTGGTCCACGAAAGCTCACAGTTAAATACAGGAGTTAGTCTTTAAGGTTCCACAACATTTTATCTCTCTCTCTCTCTCTCTCTCTTTTTTTTTTTTTGCTGTTCTGTTTTGTTTACTCTCGGATACAACTGAATTTATGTCTGAGTAACTATGCACAAGTTCAAGCTGCAAATAGGATCAACCATCTCCAATGCCACAAAAATTGTTTTTTAAAAACCTTTTAGCAAACCAGACAGTGACAAAATGTAACTAAAAAGAAAAGATTCAAATGAGGTTTTCTTTTTAAGTACAATGTAATAAATCACAGAGGTGAATTGTCACTAGTTAGCAAGTGGCTTCTTGCATTCATTGTTGCACATGAACTGTGTGACTTCTTCTTTTTCCTTATCTAGGCAAGATGTGAAAATGGCAAAATGAAGGAACTTTTTGGTGAATTCATTCTGCCATTCCTTTCACCTGACCTAGTTTGAGAAAGATTAGCCAGCAACACAAGGCTGCCATTACGAGGGTATATCCGATTGTGGTTAAAAAAGACCACAATCTTCTATGAGGCTCTTTCCATGTATGTATCCCCTTGTTTATGCTACAAAAGATAAACTTGTCTATCCATGGCTTCATAAATTGTGAAGTGCATTGGGAAAATGTCTGGCACAGGACCCTTGCAACTTCTCTGCCACAAGATGGCAGAAGACACACAGTTTGCAAAAAGCAATTTATTATGGCCTGTGTTTTGAGATGTATGAAGTGGCCTCAAGGCCACAGAAAGCTACCATATGCTGCGATAAATCTGTTGGTCTTTAAGGTGCCAAAGGATGCTCTTCCTTTTTGTAACAGACTTAACATGGGCACCCCTCTAGAAGTGATATTAAAGTAATGGAGCCATATAATCCACCAGTATCTTTTAATGGACTGAGGGACTTGCTTGGATGAGAGATAAAAATTAGGCTGTCTTTCCTTTCTAGATCAGAAAGAAAACAAATGATGTATTATCGCTATTATTCTTCATGATCAGTTCTCAGCAGTTGATATTGAATGGAACGATAAAATCCTTCCTGCCGGGTATAATGAAAGCATGTGAAAGTAACTACCTTGTGTGGATTTACAAAGATTAAGTTTCCTTGTATTTATGAAATTTAAGAATATGTATTTTACATATTTATAAAATGTAGAGAATATAAGTGAAGAGGTGAAATTTTGAAAATAAAATAGTACAAGACAACTTAATTGAGACTCCCTAATCTTAACACAACATCGATCATTTGTGAAATGTTTTAACATAAAGTTTTGGAACTGAAGAGTTGGAAAGCATCTAGTTGTACCATTAAATGTACAGAGCTTAGAAAAATAACTTTTTTGAACTTTTGTGTATGGCTTTGCCTGGTCTCTTTCTGAATATTGAAAGCAATGATCTTATAAACAAGTGGAACAAGGCAAAAATCTGAATATTTAGCTATGCATATTCATGTAAAACCCTTTCAGCAGCTTCAGGAAATTTGATAGCCATACTGTAGAAGTTTTTCAGCTACAGGCTGGGCATAATCCAGCCAAGTCTCATGAAATGTTAGCAGGAGAAGAATGTAGAATTGAAGCTTATTGGAATCAAATAAATGCAAATGTTCATGTTTAGTTACATATATACCAGGGCAATTATCCTGTAAGAGGAGGGGTTTTTGCACCTTCTAAAACCAGGGTGGTAACATGACAAATTAACATGAAACTGATATGGCTACTCTTCCAAAAGATCCAACTAAATCCAACTGTTACTCCTCAACTAGACTTTCTAAGGTTCCATCGATTCAGTGGGTCTACACTAATTGGGTTTAATGGCATCCATGCAGTTGGAGGCAGAAAATGAACCTAATGCACAATTTCCTATCTTTTAAAGAAAAAATCTGGATAACTCGGTGGTTTGGATATTTGTCTGTGGAACCAGAGGTTGGGAGTTTGGTTTCTCACTATGCCTTCTGCAAGAAGAGCTAACCTGTGTAGTTATGGGCAAGCCAATTCTGTGTGTTCTCTACCTAGAAAACCTTGAAGAGGGTTGTTGTAAGTCACAACTGACTTTATGGCATGCAGTCATTATTTAAGGAAACATAGTATACAAATGTCTTATGGCAGTGGTTCCCAATTAGTTTTTTCTACGTACCACTTCAAGAAAGACCTCAAACTTGCATACCCCTTATTGCAGGAACGTTAAATATCGCGTACCCCTTATTGTAGGAACGTTAAATAAAAAATGAAATCAGGTGTATTTTATATTTATTATCATCAAAAGACATTCTAATGACAGAGAATACATGTTTCATTAATGTGACAAATGTGCACATTGACAATGACGAGCAAATAGGCGGGAATGGGGGCGGCCGCAATCAGGTGACTCGAGACGCAGGAGGCGCGGGGAAAACTGCCGCAGCGGGAGAAAGCGCTTGATGCATACGATTGACTTACCTACTGATCGTTTAATTAAATTGAATAATTTTTTGGCAATTGTTATTGCATTATTGTTTTTTAAGGATTTAATATTTTAGTTAAGAGATTGCTGCGTACCCCTTGATGCAATCTCGCGTACCCCTGGGGGTACGTGTACCACTAATTGGGAACCACTTTTCTATGGGATCCTCCACCCCCTGGCCCTCAATTTTCTCCAACAAATTGCTTTTGGCAGACATTTGAAAAATGCTTCTGCCAAACTCTTTTATTGGCAGATGGTAACAGCTGGATGCGAGTGACTTTCAATAAGTGCTGATGAAGCTCTTCTTAAGAGTACAGTACTGTATATTGTATTATCCCCAAGGTCCCCCCTTGCTGCTGACTTCTCATTGTACTAATGTATAATTTCATCAAGCAATTGAACAAAGAAAAGAGCACAAATAGTGAGTATTTTTAAAAAAACACAGGGGGCTGAAACTGAACATTTCTACATATCCCCAGGGTAATATAATATTTTTGTTATACTGGAAAAGCTATCATTATCTGTGAAATTACATTATATTGCTGACAATTTGATTTGTGATAATAATTATTTTTAATACTCTGGAAATTATTGGGACAATTAGAAGGTCTTTTCCATGACACTCTTCTCTCATTAAACTTTTTTATATTTCCTTTTTGCAATCAAACTAAATGCATTAAGAAACAGAAGTTTATCACTTTTGTGGTTGTTGCTTTTAAAATGCACTTACGGTAACTCCCATTTAAAAAAAAGAAATATAAAGAGCATGTAAAATTGACATTAGCATTAGTTTCCACAGTATTTACAATAGACCCTGGACTTGAATTTAAATACTGACTGCAATGGCTCAGATGTGATTGTGTCAAAATGAAACTTGATTTCCTTTAGTGATGGAAACTTGATTTCCTTTACTAAAATTTGATTTCTCACACTGATCTTCTACACAGAAGCTGGAAAGCTCACATAATTTTTCTAGAAGGGAATCTGGATTTTCTCTGCAGGTAGTCAGGTGTTCTAGGCTAGAGGGATCCAAAATGTCCCCTTTAATCATGACAGAGAGAAAAAGAGAAATTAATCTTAAACAATCAAAAAACTAAAGTTTCAAAATAAAATGACTGGCTGTTTTATTGCAAAAGCGGAAAAGTAGACCTTAAAAAACAACAGTTACTGAAGTAATACTGGTTCACTCTATCCATGTTTGTTATGCATAAGAACAAGTATTGGGGCAGGGAAGTCTGGGTCCTGTGTTTTATAGGTTTGGCCCAACGCATTTCACTCCCCAAATCAAAGTGAGTTTTGGACAAGTCAAAGCCAGGCAAGTGCTTTGCAAAATATCACTCAAACATGTACAGTAAAACCTCATATAACACTAAAACCTGGTTCCACAAGTCTTGGTGTTATATGATTTTTAGTGTTATCTGATCCTCTATGGGATCCATAGAGATACATTGTAACCACACAGGCTTTAGCGGTTGTTATCTGAAGCATCCCATAGGATCTTAATGTTATCTGATGCAATTCTTCCCCCCAGATTCCTTAATGTTATGCGATTTTAGTGTTATTCGATACTAATGTTATATGAGGTATTACTGTATCTGCATCCATAGCAGTCTTCTCTTTCCATGTCTAGACCAGATGTGAAACTGCCAAAATGAAATTGGTGAGTTCATTCTGCAGTTCCTTTCGCCCGAACTAGTGTGAGAAAGATTAGTGTTGCACAGGGTATGCCAGTCTCTTCCAAAGACCAGCTGCAGCATATCTGAGGCTTTTAGCTGGGGCCTGGGGTACACAGAAAGAGCCTCCTAGAAGACTGTGGTATTTTTGAACCACAATCTGGTGTATCCTGGGAAAGGGCCACCTTGTTGTGCTGGCTAATCTTTCTCACACTAGGTCAGGTGAAAGGAACTGCATGAATTCACCAAAAGATGGCTTCATTTTGGCAGTTTCACATCTGGTCTAGAGTACTCCTCTAGAGTCCTTTTCTGTAGCCAAACCATTTATTCAGATGGTTCTACTCTGCTTGTTTAGGTATGTTAAAGTAGTGAGGTTTGCTGGAAGCATTCGTATACAGCAGTTATTTCTATGTGGTTGGCTACAGCCAATATTTTGTATTTAGAGCAAATGGAAGAAATAAAAACCTTTTACAGTCTTTGGTTAGATCAAAATGAGGTTTAATGTTTAACTTATATACAAAGAAATGCAGGTAGGTTTAATTTCAGTGGACTTCAGTTCTCTCTCTTTGCTTGGAACAGTTTTTATTAAAGGCACAGTGTCATCCTCCACAGTTTCCCCACCCCACCCTGAGTCTTAGTGGGCTGAGATACACTAACTTACTAACCCCTTGGGTGCATCTTGCCAATTTGGGATCTTAGTTAACCTTAACCAGTTTGACCAGGTTATCCTGCTATGGTAATAGAGTAGACCATCATGCCAATGACTCAACGCTGATTGTCAGGCAGCGATTAACTAACCTGAAAACCCTGAGGAGTATCGACCTTAGGTGGCGATGTCCACAGGGAAGGGTGATGATTCCCAAGTGAATCCATCTTGATGGAGGGAAGCAGCTTCATCAATACTGGCTTGGGACTTTGTATGCCAAAAGAGCTCAGGACCAGAAAGTGACTCATGCAACTGGATCTGTGGTATGGGTGTCACACTGAGATGTAAAAGGCAAATGGAAAGTCACTGCATTATGTTCCCAAGAATATAATTTCCCATGTCTACATTTCTTGTCTGTTTCTCACCAGGGTACCTGCTATCATCCACCTGTGTTGGCACATTCTTACTGGTTTGAGACTTAGGAGTTCTGCTGTCCCTCTTACCGCTCTGAGTCTCTCAACTGGGTCCAGATGGCCCATCTGGGTCACACATGGGTGCGTATGTGTCCAACCCTCACAAATGTATTGTTTTCTCATTAGTTTCCATTATTTTGAAGAAAGACCTTTCAGATTGAT
Organism: Furcifer pardalis; assembly: GCA_030440675.1. NCBI lineage: Eukaryota > Metazoa > Chordata > Lepidosauria > Squamata > Chamaeleonidae > Furcifer > Furcifer pardalis. The sequence goes on from CP126891.1 coordinate 77,566,727, forward strand.
GAGGAAATTTGAAAAGATTCCTATTATAAATGCACTTAAGCCGTAACTTCAAAAGCAATTAATATACATTATTTAGTAAAGTATCTTCAACTCCACTTACCATGCTGCTTTTGAAATGTAAAAGTTAAAACCCCATTGCAAAAATAAGTAACTTTGTAACTCATTATTTTCACATTTTGTAGACAACATAATAGTCTTTTATAAGGAAAAGTTTATCTTGTTCTTTTCTAGTACAGTATAAGTTTTGGGAATATTAAGTGGAAAATAGCATTAATTTTAATTATTTCAAGAATCGATTATTGATACTTGTCCAAAAAAAGAATACAAGGGTGGATGTAATCACTCTTTCCTTTATTACTCTTTGGCAGCCTCTAACATCTGCCAGCAACTGTTATTATCCAGACAGCAACTGGAATTTCTCCAGTTGCTACACTCTCTATTCCCTCTAGGCTCACTATTTAGTCATCTGAATGCACTGAGATGGCAGTTTTCCCTTTCCCTTTTTGGAGGACATTCCTCTTTTGTTTCAATCCCAATGAAAGTGTATACAGCCCTTTGTCCACTCCTCTGCCTGTTTTCATTAATGGTTTTATTTGTGTTCCACTTCTAATCTGATTTGAAATTCTCATATCAAAGACAGGAAAATACAGAGCACAGGATCCAACTGGTTTTATGCTGGTGGAACAATGAGATCCATTGGAATGTGAAGGAAAGCAGCCTCTTCTCCCCCATGTAGTCAGGAGCATGCTGGCTTCCTTAAAAGGGTGCTCAACAGGGAGTGATTAGCGTGTCTAGCCCTAAAAAATTATATAGGTTCCCACTCACCTTCTAATTTCAACTCCCGTCTGGGGATTCGAACCAACCACTTCCTTCTTACAAGGGAAAATTGCAACCTCTCTAGGCCATAGTGGCTTTACTATCAACAGAACTGCTTTTGGTATTCTTATAACAGAGAATTCTATGTTAACCAGAGAAGATGGCATTGCTTTAAAAAAATCAGGTTTAAAGAGAAATCCTTAGTGGATGCCCAGAAGGTACCGAGTTTGATTTCCGCTTAGGACTTATAATTTTTTAAAAAATAACAAAAAAATAGTGTTCCATGTTGCATACTTTCTTCAAACAAAGGTTCTCTCCTGAGGCAGAGTCTGATTCCCATTTAGGGCTTCTACAGTCTAGATTTTAAAAGCAATGATATCCTCTCTGGTTAACATAGAGTTCTCTGTTATAAGATTGCGAAAAGCAGTTCCATTGATAGAGGAGCCTCTGTGGCTTAGAGGTTGAAATTTTGCCTTGTAAGCAGGAGGTGGGTTCGATTCCCCAGGAAGGATGGTGGGAACATGTATAATGGCCAGAGACAAGGCAGGAGGAAGGCGCCCATTCTGCCGGTGTCGCCTCCCCATCCCTGCTTCTCTTTGAGTTAAGCACTGTGCAGCGCCAGCTTGGCTTCTCCCTTCCTGCCCTTTGATTAAGAAAAAATAAAATAAAATTCCACCCGCAGGAGTGGAGATTGCTGGGGCAGAGTGGGACATTGCTCTATTGCCCAATACCCCCAACGTGTAGTTCCCTATGGACCCATAAAAACCAGGTCCAGAGATGCTGGAGTGCCTTTGGAACTGGTTTTCTGGATATTCAGGTGGCTTCAGGGAGGAAAGATAGTTCCACAGCAACCATGAACAAAATGTGGGATGTAATCCAAAATGACAGCCTGCCCTATTTAGACACATTTCCATTTCGGCTACTGCCACAAAAGACATTTCTGCTGTTCTGCTCAAGCACCTGACTGTATATGCAAAACATTGACCAGTGAACCATGAAAACTGTGTGTGGTTTTGATTTGATTGCAGGTTAGATATAATTAACATGGTGGCATTCAGGGACAGATAATAGCAGGAAAAGATCACAGACATGAGACTTTTCAGCAGCTATTTCTTTCAAGCCTATCTATTATCAGAGCTATCATTTTCTTCAGGGATAATAGCAAATAATGATCCCAAAATACTTGCAAATTGCAATTCAGTTTCAACAGATTAAGTCTGTTAAATGTTGGTAGTAGTATGCAGGCATTGGTAAATCCAATCCAATAAAAAATAGTCAGCATTATTTGCTACAGAAAATTGTGGAACAGAACATTGAACTCCATCTTAAACAAATTAACTTGCAACTCTCCTTTCAATCAGTGAAACATACTTCACTATAAGTGTGCAAAGTGTTGCAACATCTGTCATGACTAACTTAACCATGATATATTTACGTACTGTAGTTCAATAGGATTACTTTACTTACTTCAATAGGATTTCCTTATGATTAACCTTTGCTGGAGTGTCTCAATTGTGTGTAACCTGAATGAAGTACACCATACAGAGCATATTTACATTCCACTGAAATTCATCAGAGTTCAGCACATAGTGTAACAATTCATCTCTGTTAATTTTATCTCAACTGATACATACTTTTTTTGTACAGTATATTCTCTGCACTAATGTAAGAGTTTGATCTATATTTATGAAATGATCATAAGTTCTGGGGAACACATATTCCTAAGGGAAATACTGTACTAAAATTATCCATGAGGGAATTATAGTGCTAATCTGTTTAAAGATACATTTCTAACTGTCATGGGAAGAAGTGTATAAAACAAGCAAGATCTGGACTACAAATGTTAGGGTGTTGGCATCACTTGGTTCCACAAGCTCTTCAGATACAGAATATTTGTTCATATGGCATTATTATAATAAGGGCAGACACAAGAACACAAATCAAGAATCAGAAGAGAGAGTAAGACAAATCCAAATGCTAGGATTTCTAGTAAGATGGCACATGCTGTCATTTGTGAGGTTTATGGGTATTGACTGAACCTTGAAAATGGCAGAACAGCAGGCAGAAATAACTGATTACAGTAATGAGAACTCAGAGGATAAAAGAATTAGACCTAGCATTAGACCTACCAAATGACAAGAAATGCTAAGTCAAATTAAATGAATTTTATGCAGCTGTCATTGGCAAAGAGGTCTTTAACCCTTGAATTGACAATGTCTTTTATTGCAGCAAATAATGTAGCTGATTCCGAAGGTAGAAGTGAGTGATCAGGAACACAAAGGCTGAGGTTTTGTAACACAACACCTCTTAGAGAGAGCTGCCGGTTATCATAAAATTGGGTTCTGAAGTAGCTCAAATGTTTGTCATTGTTTGATGTAGTCCTTCCATGTGTTTTAATCTGGGTTTTTGCTTTGTTGTTGCAAATTTTGAAATGTGCTGATCTGTGAATTGCAGTGAAAAGTTTGCTTTATTGTAATGGCTTAGGTGTAGACAAATCTCCAATAATATATAGGCAGCATTGAAATGAACATGTTTGTCATGCAGGTAGAATGGTATAAAAATAGCAATTACACTTGAACACTGCCCCATAGCACTTGGTGCACTCTCTGGGTGTTTCACTAGGCAAATAGCATTTTGCCCCAATGGGAAATAAAGCTTCATACCAAGGCCCTAAAAGTTGAATCAACATTATTTATTCTGGTACTCAAGAACAACATAAACCACTTTACAAGATATTCTTTATACAGATAGTCTCCATTTAGAATAGGTTAAAGTAGTGTACATAAAAGGGGTCTCTTTCTTGATGTAAGGTAGGATCCTCATACCAAAACAGGCAAACAGTGAAAAGGAAGAGCAATCAAGAAATGAATATGTGACATAACTGTCACAGTTGTTTCACTTACATGCCAACTCATCCTTCTTCACAGCTTCATGAGTAGTTTATGAAGTCTGGAATCTGAATTGGTCGAACTAAGCTCTGAATTGATATAAAACCTATTCTATTTCTTCTTCTTTTGCCGTATCTGATTCCGAGTATTTGCTACAGTGGTGGGCAGCTACCGGTTCAGACCAGTTCGGCTGAACTGGTAACGGAAATCCAGAGGGGATCGCTGGGGGGGGGGAGTAAATCCCTGGGCAACCAGTTCACTCGCCTCTCCGGCCGCCCTCCAGATTATTTTCTGGGCAGCCCAAGATGGCTGCTTGGAAGTGCACATTCATCAAAACACCATTTGATGCATGCGCACTGAAAAATAGAAGTGTGCATGCATCAAATGGTATTTTGACGCATGCGCACTTCCGAGCAGCCATTTTCAGCTGCCCGGAAAGGGCGCGGTGGCGTCCTTGGAGCAGTGGCAGCAGCCTTTCCTTCACCACCGATTGCCAATGCTGTTCCCATGGTGGCACTGCCAGGCCAGGCCAGGCTGGGCCGGGCCTGGCTGCGCTGCCAGGCCTGGCTAGGCCAGGCCATGCTAGACCGCGCTGCTGCCACCTACCTGATGCTCCCCGAGTCCCCAACCCCAGCAAAGGTAAGGAACTAGGGTTTGTTTTCTTTGTGTTTCGGGGGGGGGGGTTATGTAGTGTGTTTTTATTTTATTTTTATGTATACTGATTTTTTATTTTATTTTTATTTTATTTTATTTTATTATTATTATTTTGGCTCTGCCCACAACGTCATGATGTCATGATGTTGGCTCTGCCCACGACATCATGACATCATGGCATTGGCTCCACCCATGATGTCGGCCCCACCCACAGTGTGGTAGTAAAATTTTTTGGCTGCCCACCACTGGTTCTAATTGCAGAAGAGAAACTGGGTACTTAAACCTGCTGGTCTTGAAACAAATTCCCTCTCCCCCCCCCCCCCCAACTCTCTTTTTTTCTGGCTTGGCTGCAGCTTCAGAGCTTAACAGTAGCTTTGATTTATTTATAGCATTTCTTTGCATATTTAAAAGGAGGCTTCCTTGTGGCATGAGTGCAGGCACCACACAGTGTGGCAATTAACTGACAATGGGATTGATCTCTGAAAAGATTCTGAAATAAGAGAAAAGACTACTTAATGATTTGAAATGCTTTCAGATGTTGAACACCACATTCAAATGCCATACCCGTTGCCATTTCCTTGTGTGTTTAATCATCTGAAACCTCAGAATTCTTGTGGTGCACTTCTTAAAATTCAATTTATGTAAACAGAATGTTGGTCTAACCCTGGATAATCAGCCATATTTTTTTCCCAGGCAGACTACCCTATGTGCCTAACAGAGCATGATCTACACAGGCTGTATTAGCATTTTAATTCAATGAGCCCTGTTGAAAATAGCCACTTTTATATGCAACTTACAGGCTTCTGTCTCTGTAGAGAAAGGCCCCTTTAGAAGCAGAGGAAGTCCCATCTTACAAGTGTTGATGTGCGATTGAGATTGTATTGTTTAGACATGATGAAGCTGTTCTTCTAGCCAAGAAAGCTGATACACTTGGTAGTACTTAATAATTTCATGCTTGTCAAAGGGAATGTAAGCTTTTCTTTCTATCTGTAGCATCAAATTAATGTTGAATACTGTTGTTTTAAAGCAGGAGTTCTCAACCTTTCAAAGCTGGGGGCCAGGTCACACTCCCTCAGACATCTTTGGGGGCTGGATGGCCATTTTACCCTTCCTCCACCACATGACACTTCCTGGTGTAGTGGAGGCAGTGAGGGGCCACATGAAATGGTGTAGTGGGCCGCATCCAGTCTGCAGGCCACAGGTTGAGAATCCCTGTTTTAAAGATACCATTATCTTAGAGATGTCAGATTCCATTTCCCCCCTAAAATTCTACGCTGAAGCCTTGTTGTAATGATGGACACGAGGCAGAGGGCAGGTGAATCTTGCTATTGCCATTCTATGGTTAGGGTCCAGGTAACAGTTTCAGCAAGCAAACAGGCACCTAATCACAATCTTTTCCACTCAAGTGGAATTATTGTAATTCTATTTAAATTGCTTTTTTAAAAAAATAATAATCTAATGCTTGCATCTCTACGTATCATTTAGCATATGCAAATCTGTGTCCTCCTTTCTGAAGATATTAGTCCTTCTTTCTTGGTGATTTGTAAGTGGCCACCCAAGTGGTAATTTGGTGGCTTTCATTCAGACTCTCCCAGGCAACCCTAAAATTCCTTCAAAGTATATCAGACATTGTTTCATAAGAAGATCAACAACATGTGATCAAAGTTTCTTGAAAGGCACCAGGCCTATCACCACTGCCGCTGTTTTGTTTTAACTCTTTACATACAGAGAATTGCTGAGGTTGTTTGGGACTTCCTTTGCATAAGGCAGTGTGCCCAAACTAAGGCCTGGGGGCCGGGTGCGGCCCCGATGCCAATTCATCTGGCCCTTGAAGCCCTTGTCACTCCTGGAAGCAGAAGTAAAATGCGCCTGAATCTTATCTGGGAGAAGTAAAACGCCCCCGGGCCCCGGGCCTTAGTGACCAGCTCCCTGAACCACATGATTGGCCCATGGCCCAAAAAGTTTGGGCACCCCTGAGGCATAGATGAGATCCAGCCGGATTTTGTGGAAGTCCAGATAAACTTAGGGACAGTCTACATTGGGCCTCATGGTGCAGGCTGATTCACACGGGTTTGGGTTGCTTGAGAACAGGGGAAGGAGATAAAATGACATTTATCCTACTTCTCCTCACCCAAATAACACCAATGATCTACATGCTGGTTAAGTGGCTGCTTCCTGATTCCAACGAATCGAAGACTTTCTCTGATATCAGGGGCTGGTCAGGGGAAGTGAAATTATTGATTTTTTTACATTAAGCTAATGATAATTTTTACACTACATTGCTTATATCATAGCCAAGAAATCAGAAGAAGCCTGAGACTCGGAAGAACCAGAAAAGATCCTCAAGATCCATAAGTTGAGACCAAGGTAAAGATCATCCATGCTATGGTATATCTGATTACCATATATGAACATGAAAACTGAACAGTAAAGAAGCCTGACAGTGGGGGGAACTTATTCACTTGAAATGTGGTGTTGGAAGACAGTTTTACAGATACCATGACTACCAGTAAGAAAGGTTGAGGGCAAAAGAAGAAGGGGGTGGTAGAAAATGAGATGGTTAAATGCGCACAAAGCTGGGCAGGCTGAGGAGGATGAAGGAGGATAGGGTTGCCTGGTGTGTGGTGGTCCATGGGGTTGCGAAGGGTCGGAATCGACTATGCGACTGAACAACAACAACAGACTAAGAAGTGAATTCTAGATCAAATCTAGCCACAACTCTTTACCAGAAGCAAAAATTACTAAACAGAGGCTATTGAACTTTGGGCACATTATAAGAAGATTAAATCACGGAAGGATAATATTGCTGCGGAAAGTTGAAGGCAACAGGCAAAGAGAAAGGACAAATGTGAGGTGGATTAATTTAAAAAAGCAAACCACAGCTTTGAGTTTGCAAGAGCTGAGTAGGGCTACTGACAACATACCTACTGGAGGTCACTAATCCGTAGGGTCATCTTAAGTCAGAAGTGATTGATAACACATGATAACCATTTTATATCCTCACTACAGCACAGTTATGTACTTGACTGGACTTTTGTTTCCCATGCACACCCGAAATAGAATATTCATTAAAACTTACAGCTTGCCAAGGCTTTTCTTTTTAGACTTATTTACTGGCAGGAGATTAATTATTACTGATCATTCCTCTACAGCATTTTATGTTCAATGTTTTGTAAGCTGCTTGGACATGATAAGATGTGACAGGATATCCTTTTTCAAGTATGCAAATTAATCCACACACACACACTACTTTTGAGTCTTAATTTATTGCTAACAGCACAGCAGAAACATAGGACAAGATAACACTATTCTTCTCATATTACAAATATCTGGAAGCTGGATGAGTTATTTTTGGAACAATCGTTCTCAGAGTTTCCCAGCCAGCAGGGGAGTTTCTGTAAATTGTAGTCCCAGAAAGCAGCCTTATAATGTCCAGCAACTATCAAAGAAGTTAGACCGAGAATATAGAGGTTGCACAGCGTCACACCATAAGCACTGTTGCATAAGGGATGCAACAACCAGGGCTTTCAACCTGCACACCATGGTTAAGGCACTGTGTTCTCTGCCAGGTTGAACACATTTTTTCTGCCTAAGAAAATGGACAAGATGATGGCCCTCTCTTAATTCCATGTACAACATGGGTGGGTTTGGCAGCTTAATTTTATTTCCATAATGGTACTGGCTCTGAAGCATCACGTTAGATTACAGGGCACAGGAAGAGATGAGTGGAGGGGGAAAACAGATGTCAGTTCCAGAAGAATCAAGCAGGAACGTTCACCTCACTTTGTCAAATAAATGGTAGGACCAGAGATCCAAGCTGGAGAAGGGATTGCCTCATTCCACAGTTTCAAGGTGAGGCACCCTACTGTGTTCAGATCACTTCTGGCAAAACAGCTCTGCATAAATTACAACGTGCATATAATGTAGATCAGTTTTTAAGCTCTTATGTGTATGAATACGTTAGCTTTCTATCTGAACAGGATGCTAACCAGAGCTAGGCTTAGCTAGGTTTCCAGGTTTAGACCTTTCTCCCAGATAAGATATTTAGATATCTGCAAGGTGTCTGTTAGGTAGAACTGCCAGAATGGAGAGTTATGGCATTTGTAGTAAAAAAAAAAAAGTCAGAAAATCCTATTCCTATTACATTTTATCAGGGTCCAAGGTATGGCTGGTGGCTGTCAGGCAATAGAAACACCATGACCCAGAACAACCAGATAAAAAGCTGAACAGTAATTGAATCTCAATCCAGAGTTCAAGTCGAAGTGAAACCAGAGATACAGATTTAGTCAAGTTGATGAAAACATGGTTAAAATGAGCCAGAAGTGAGGCGACCAGGAGAACAGACATGGCAGAGTATTCTGAAGACTTGGAACAAGGCAAGGATGGAATTACTGGAGCAAGGATCCAGGCAAAGCAAAGCAACAGACAACATAGAATGGGGCAGGGAGTCTTTTGATTGGGTAACCACCTGTAAGATCTGCTTTGATTTGGATTCCTGCATTGAGCAGGGGGTTGGACTCAATAGCCTCATGGATCTCTTCCAACTAAAATTATTCTATGAGTCTATGAAATCCAGCAACATCAGTTCCTGAAGCAGACTTTTCAACCACAGCAATTTTTTTTTTAAAAAAATAGCACCCATTATTTTGTCTACTTTGTCCATTTAGGTCAAGGGTTCCCAACCTTTTCAAGCCAGGGGCTGGGTCACACTCTCTCAATCAGCTTCAAAGGTTCAACAGCCATTTTGCCCTGACTGCACAATTGGGGGGGGGGCATTTTGTCTCAACAACTTCAAATGGGTGGCCATTTTGTTTCTCAAATGCCCTTGGAGAAGTGGGGGCAACATGAAATGGTGCTGCAGGCCAGATCTGACCCATGGGCCTTAGGTTGGGAACCCCTCATTTAGGTGATAGGGTAGGTCAAGAGACTAGATGTTACTTTTTTTCTAAAAAGACCATTGACTGGAGAAAATGATACAAATTAGAGATAAGACTCCAATAAATAAATAAATTTCCATTCGATCTGCTTGGAAGCAGTCCTTCTTCCTCCTTGTACTTCTTGATGAGTGCATTGCTGGTAGAAACACTATGACATCATGTGCTAGAAATATCTGGGGAGACTTAACCTTCTAGGGGAAGGGGACCTTCAGACAAGATTTATTATTGTGCTGCTGGGTTTACCCACTGGTATATTTAATGGATCTATTCAGACGATAAAGCTAAGATTAACATAGTTCCCACTCAGATAGAAAACGGCTGACCCAGTTTCATGGTGCCTGGCTGAAGGTGGCACGAAACCCTTCTGGCATTTCAGAGCAATAGAAGTGTCACAATGGTATGTCCTTAATCTTCAAACTATGTAGCAAAGAAGGTACCATGCTGCCCTTTCCAAACACATGGGGCACAGCGATCCAGCTATGCTTCATCCTTTGTGTCTGTAAAGCCACTTTGCTACCAGATTGTGCCCTTGAATTATTGCGGACTAGATGAGCACTGACCCCTAGGGTCGGATACGACTGGCTTTCGAGCAAGGGAAACCTTTACCTTTACTAGGCCAGGGATTCTAAACCTATGGCCCATGTACCGGATATGGCCCACAGCTCCATTTCATGTCGGGGGCCCCACTGCTTCCACCACACCAGGAAGTGCCATGTGGTGTATGAAGGGCAAAATGGCCACCCGGCCCCTGAAGCTGTCTGAGGGAGTGTGACCCAGCCCCCTGCTTAAAAAGGTTGAGAACTCCTGAATTAGGCCATCCCTTTTGGAGGGAACAAATAGAAGTACAGAAGCAAAATGGCAACAATCTTGGCACCTTCAGTCTTCCTACATGAAGGGTTATTTCCAAAGGTATATTGCACAGTAAGAACGGAGACTCTGCATTTTCCCCAGCTAATTAAAGTGAATTTGTGGTTATGCTAACTGTTGCCTTCTCAGCCTTGTTCTTGAAAGTGTGGTGAGATGTGTCATAAAGAATTCACTGCTCTCCTGTTGTATTTCCTCCATGCCCTTAATTTAAATCAGGCGTGCCCAAACTTTTTGGGCCAAGGGCTGGTCACGTGATTCAGGGGGCTGGTCACTATGGCCTGGGGGCCAGATCTGGCCCATGACACCAATTTATCTGGCTCGCAAAGCCCTTATCACATTTTACTTCTGCTTCCGGGAGCAACAACGGCTTCACAGGCCAAATGAATAGGCGTTGGGGGCTGGATCTGGGCCCCAGGCTGTAGTTTGGGCACCCCAATTTTATATGACTGCCTACCACCACACACCAATCAAAAAGCAGAAGCAGATGGATTTCCCATACACAGATTGAAGCCAGCTCATATTAAAGTAAGCAGATAGACTTTTCCTCCGAAGGGTGCTCTACTACTGAATACTTGGAAACTGTGTCATTTGGGTTAATTCTGTGACTAGACAGAGCAGGCCTCTGTACAGCCTTTATGTTATCTGCAGCATTTGCTATTGCTCAGGAGGTCAGATCTGTGTGTAGCCTGTCTGCCTTTAACAGATTGCTATTTATCCTTCTCCAATAATGAAAAATTCATCTCCAGCCAGTCTGCAAAATTGGTTGCTTCTTCTAGATGACAGTCAGCTCTTTAACCTCAACAAATAAAGAGATCCAGGAGCAGGTTAAAGGGTAGCTTTGAGGCTTTTCTCTCTTTAATACAGTCTCTTTTCTTTTCTTTCCTGTTTAGTGGAAAGCTGCATCTGAACATTAATGGCCACAATCAGTTTGGGTCCATTTCACTTGGCAGGTGGGCCATTAATTGAAATATGAAACAGAAATTCTGAAGATCTATTTTTAATCTGCTCCTCAGGCACACTCTGATGTATTTCCAAGTGCTCTGGCTAGACGGCTATAATGGACTCCCATCACAACCATTTCCTTTTCTTCAAAAAAGGAAAAACAAAACAAAACAGGCACATATAATGCATGATAGACAAAAGGCAATACTTTTAAGTTTGCAGAAAAAAGATGTCTATAAAGATGGTTAGTTTATTATCCCAAGTAACATGTGAAAGGAAAAGAGAGGAAAGCAGTTTTATATGTTGACTCAAATTAAATAAATAAACAAGTGGGTCAAATATATATATACTGTATATACAATATAGAATTCTAATGATAGAAATTAGCCTTGCATACAGTCAGCAAAAACAAGACCAGGAGCAGATTGTGGCTCAGATCACAACCTATTGATTGCAAAACTCAGGCTTAGACTAAAGAAAATAGGAAAAACAATTAGGCCGGACAGATATGACCTAGACAACATTCCTTGGGAATACACAGTGGAGGTGTGGAACAGATTTAATGGCTTGGACCAGATAGACAGAGAGCCAGAAGAATTGTGGACAGAGATGCGGGACATCATGCAGGAGGCAGCAAGGAAAACCATACCAAAAGAAAAGAAGCGTAAGAAAGCTAAGTGGTTGTCCAATGAGACTCTTAAAATAGCAGAGGACAGAAGGAATGCAAAATGCCAAGGAGAAAGAAAAAATACAGTCACTTGAATACAGAATTTCAAAGAAAAGCAAGGAGAGATAAGGAAACCTACCTGAATGAACAGTGCAAAGAAATAGAAGAAAACAATATCAGGGGTAGGACTAGAGATCTTTTCAAAAAAATTGGGGAACTCAAGGGGACATTTAAAGCAAAAATGACCATGATAAAGGATAAAGATGGCAAGGAGTTAGCAGATGCAGAAGAAATTAAGAAAAGATGGAAAGAGTACACAGAGGAACTCTACAAAAAGGAACACCCCTGATAATCACAAGGATGAGAACATTGAACATGAGCCAGACATTCTAGAGAGTGAAGTCAGAAAGGCCCTAAAAAACATTGCAAACAACAAGGCCAGTGGAGTTGATGGTATCCAAGTTGAACTTTTCAAAGCCCTACAAGATGATGGAATCAAATTATTGCATTCTATATGCCAGCAGATTTGGAAAACACAACAATGGCCACAGGATTGGAAAAGATCTGTATACGTTCCACTCCCCAAAAAGGATAATGCCAAAGAATGTTCAAATTATTGAACAATTGCGCTCACCCCTCACGCTAGCAAGGTGATGCTCAAGATAATACAGGATAGACTGCAACAGTATGTGGAGAGAGAATTACGAGAAGTGCAGGCAGGTTTCAGAAGAGGCAGGGGGACTAGAGACCACATCGCCAACATAAGATGGATCATGGAAAAAACAAAGGAATATCAGAAACAAGTCTACTTCTGTTTCATTGATTACACTAAGGCTTTTGACTGTGTCGACCACAACAAAATGTGGCAAGTAATTAAAGAGATGGGAATTCCGGAACACCTTATAGGCCTCATGAGAAATCTGTACATGAATCAAGAGGCAACAGTTAGGACAGAAAATGGAATGACGGAGTGGTTTGGAATAGGAAAAGGAGTAAGACAAGGCTGCATTTTGTCACCCTGCTTATTCAACTTATACACAGAACACATAATGCGCAATGCAGGGATGGAGGAATCACAATTTGGGATCAAAATTGCTGGGAGAAACATCAACAACTTGAGATATGCAGATGATGCCACCCTAATGGCAGAAAGTGAGGAGGACCTAAAGAAGCTCCTGATTAGGTTGAAAGAAGAGAGTGAAAAAGCTGGCTTGAGACTAAATATCAAGAAAACCAAGATAATGGCAACAGGCCCTATCAGTCCCTGGAAAATAGATGGGGAAGTAGTAGAGGCAGTTACAGACTTTACTTTCCTAGGATCAAAGCTCACTGCAGATGGTGATTGCAGCCATGAAATAAAAAGGCGACTGATTCTCGGGAGGCAAGCGATGAGAAACCTGGGGAGCATAGTGAAAAGTAGAGACATTAAATTGTAAACAAAGATTTGCATAGTCAGGGCAATGGTATTCCCTGTGGCAATGTATGGTTGTGAGAGCTGGACCATTAGGAAAGCGGAACGCAGAAAAATAGACGCCTTTGAGATGTGGTGTTGGAGGAGAGTTTTGAGAGTACCCTGGACAGCGAGGAGAACAAATAGGTCAATCTTAGAAGAAATCAAACCTGACTGCTCCTTAGAAGGTCAAATAGTAAAGATGAAGCTAAGGTACTTTGGACATCAAATGAGAAGAGAGGACTCACTTGAGAAAGCCTTGATGCTGGGAAGGGTCGAGGGCAAAAGAAGAAGGGGATGGCCCAAGATGAGATGGCTGGATGGTATTGTGGAGATAATGGGCACAGAGCTGAGCGAGTTGAGGGGGATGGTGGAGGACAGGAGTGCCTGGAGGACAGTGGTCCATGGGGTCGCAGAGGGCCAGAATCGACTGTGCGACTGAACAACAAAAGCCTTGCATAGCCCTGGGCTGCCTGTGTGTAAGATAAAACATATTTTCCATATGGCTGCGTTTGTTGTTCTTCTGTGCCATCAAGTCACTTCTAACTTATGGTCTCCTTCTTTCGGGTCTTGGTCAGACTGTAAGCTGCCAAAATGAAGCTACCTTCTTGGCTTTGTCACTGACCACACTTAAATCCTCATCGGTACATATTTCCAGTAGTAACTGGCAGACCAGAAAATGATCTGGATTCTGTACCTTTCCACATTCATCCAGCATGTTTTTATCCACCACCAGCCCCCACATGAACATGTTGGTCTTGCATTTAGGGACTCCAACCCACAGCCTATTCAGGGTCCTCCAAGTGACATAGGGGAGATTGAGATCATCAGCTATATCCTCCTTTAATGATGTTCCTTGCCCAGTGAATTCTTTCCTCCAGTTTCTCATTTTATTTTGCTTTTGTATACCCTCAAGAATGTTTGTTCTTGCCATAAAGTTCTTCCTGGATCTGAGTTGGCAGACTTGAGGCTGCTATTCTTTCAGAGAATGTCAAGGGTCATTCTATAGCATAGTTCTATCTGTGTCTGCTGCTACCTCTCTCTTGATCTTAGATGGAGTGATACCAACATGAGGATATATTCTGGGGTACACAGAAAGAGTCTCCTTGAAGATTGCATTTATGCAAATTGGTATATGTAAACATTCCCAAAAAATCTAGAAATACTGTAAAAGATCCATATTGTCCCTATTAGGTTGGTAAGTTAGCCATTCAAGAGCCAAGTGCTGCATGATGGAGTGAACACCCGCCATCTGTCCCAGCTCCTGCCAACCTAGCAGTTAGAAAGCAAGAAATTGCAAGTAGACAAATAGGTACTGCTTTAGTGGGAAAGGTAGCAGCATTCCACTCTAGTCATGCCTGCTACATGACTATGGAAACATCTGCAAACACAGACAGCACTGGCTCTTTGGCTGTAAATAGAGATGAGCATCATCCCTAGAGTCGGACACGACTGGTTTTTGAGCAGGGGAAACATATTATCCCTACTATTGGGGATGGATTTCCAGAGTGGTGGAGTAGATAGAGTGATTGACAAGGATGCAGGAGCCTGGTTCGAATGTCTGCTTAGCCATGGAAGCTCACTCAGGGACTGGCACTAGAAAGGGGTAAAGGTAAAGGTCGCTCTTGCTTGAAAGCCAGGCGTATCTGACTCTGTTAAGTGCTCATCTCTGCTTATGGTCAAAGAGCCAGTGCTGTCTGCATTTGCAGATGTTTCTGTGGACATGTGGCAGGCATGACTAGACACCAGAGTGCATGGAATGCTGTTTACTTTCCCACCAATGTGCTACCTATTTATCGACTTACAATTTCTTGCTTTTGAACTGCTAGGTTGGCAGGAGCTGGGACAGAAACAGGAGCTCACTCCATCGTGCAGTACTCAGGTCTTGAACTGCTGACCTGCTGGCCTTCCAGTCATCAGGTCAAGTGTCTTAACCACTAAGCCACCCTGTAATTGGCAAAACAACTTCTTAAATATCTATCTTATCTTGAAAACTCTATTAGGATCACTGCATATCAGTTCTAACTTAACAGCACATAAACACAAAATTTTAGAGGTATTATGTATCATACCATATCGTCCATCAAGAGGATAAAATTAGTGCCCTGACAAACAGTTCAAAGAAATAACATATCTTAAAGTTTGATTTTACTAACAATTTTTACATTATGTACATTTTAACCAGTAAACTTTGGTATATTTTTACTGTTGAATTATACTGTTTAATATAAAATATATATTAATGCATTTTAAAAACAAAAAATAAATGCTTCTCTGTGAAAGTTATTTGACTGTTTTGATGTCTTTTAGGTGACCATAGGATTGCAAAACAACAACAACACTTCAGAAATGTTTAGGGAAAGAAGGTTAGATTAGTATAACTGTTGCCCTCCTTGTGGTGTGTTATTTGTAGTAACAGTGACAGATATAGAGGAAAGCACGGTCAGGGAACTGGAGTTTGTCAAACATGGAGCACAGAATGCCCTTGGGATAGTGAGGAAGTGCTTGGAAGGCTACATAAAAAAGGATTTTATGTTTTTAGTTTTAATGGCCTAAAAACTATGCGAGAATGAATAGATTTAGAAGACGCCAAGGAGAAAGATAGTGTTTCAGAGAAAGAGGATTCCATTCCTGGTTGGTCCTGTGTCTTACAACACAGACACGTTTACTCAGGATTTCAAAATAAAGCAAGCACTGACTGGATGAAATATATTCATGATTAGTTTGACTTAAGGGGTAACTACATTGGCCATTTATGTCACAATTTGTATTGGCCTGGGCACAGATGAATTCAAATGAAAGGCCAATTACTATTTGGGAATTCAAAAGGAAGGTAGATACAAGTACCTCATATTTGCTGAACTAGAAACAAAAGATTATTGAATTTATGGAGACACTAGGCCCCCAAAGCTGCCCACACTGTTGCTACATCCTTGCTAACAAACTTTCTGAAAGGCAGAGAGGAAAGCAAACCACTGCCAAACAATAGCAAATACAGAACAGTTGTAGGAAAGCTATTGTAGTTAACAACCTCTGTAAAACTTGACAGAACTACTTTTGTAGGGGTACTAAGCAGAAAAGTGAGTTCACCAAAACAGAGTGACTGGACAGTTCTCAAAAGAGTAGCTAAGGAACTATAGAGTTTAAGTTAATACTGCCGGTCAGCAGAAACCCAAAACTTATAAGGCACATAGATGCAGACTAGGCATAGGATAGCACAAGACCATAAGTCCACCAGTGGTTTCCTGTTTACATATGGTAACAGGCCAATCTCATGGACTAGTCGTAAACAAGTGTTGTGGTTCTGTCTTGAACAGAGTAGAGTTCATCCCCTCAGTGAAAACATGCAGAGGCCGGCCGTGGATAGAGAAGCTGCTAAAGGACCTTAGAATAGATGAATAAATGTTGACAACTGGAGCTGCATCAGACTGTCACAGAGTGAGAAGATGAATGTGTGCACCATGCATATTGGTGTGAAGTATCACCTAGTGTATAACCAGACCGAGAAGGGGACCATCCTGGTGATCTATTGTTCCACTGCAAAGATGACAGTACATATTCTGACTAAGTCTCTATGAAGAGATTGTTTTGAGAGCCTGTGAAGCAAGATGGGACTTAATGGGTGCTGTATGCAAGCTTGAGAAGGGGTGTTGACATGGCAGCAATCCCACTTTGTATAAATGGGAGGGGTTTCCCCCCCCCCAATAAAAAGTGATTGTCCTTTACCACTAACTCATTAGTGAAGTTATTTTTCATACCTCTGGCTTGCTTTCTCCTCTGAGGCATTTAAGGATGCCTTTCAGACATGGCAGAGAACTCAATCTTTTTCCCTTTTTATTCTTCTGATTGTAAATACTGATTGTAATTCTAAGATATCTCTTTTCTACTTAAATGTTTCTAGAGTAATATAACCCTAAACCCCTTCTTACATATTAGTCAGTCAGTCAGTCAGTTAGTTAGTTAGTTAGTTAGTTAGTTAGTTAGTTAGTTAGTTAGTTAGTTAGTTAGTTAGTTAGTTAGTTAGTTAGTTAGTTAGTTACACTTCTATGTAGCCCTCCTCACGAATGACTCAGGGCGGCGAACAACAGTTAAAAACACAATCAACAATAAAACCCATGATAAAATACCCACCCATCTCAGAAAGTTAAACTTTAAAGGTTAAAAATTAAAAAGAGATTAAAAGTTAAAATAGGTTATATATAGGTTATGCAAAGCTCTAGTCACTGTGAGAAGGGGTTTAGGGTTATATTATGCTAGAAACATTTAAGTTTCTAGAGTATATATACATTTAAGTTTCTAGAGTAAATATACACAGTAATACCTTGGATAATGTTTGTACCAGATAACGCTAAAACCGCATAATGTTAAGCAATCTGGAAAAAAATTGCATCGTATAATGTGGCATCACATAACATTGCATCGCATAACGTTGAAATCCTATTGGATGTATCACATAAGGTTAGCTGAAGCCTGTGCCGGTTACAATGTATCTCTATGGAGTTTTAACGTTATGCGATTCATCCCATAGGATTTTAACATTATGCAATGCATGTATCGCATAATGTTAAAAATCAGATAACGCTAAGACTCGTGGAACCAAGTTTTAGAATTATCCGGGGTTCTACTGTATATAGAAGCAGTGACAGATTTACTTTCCTAGGATCAAAGCTCACTGCAGATGGTGACTGCAGCCATGAAATAAAAAGGCGACTGATTCTTGGGAGGCAAGCTATGAGAAACCTGGGGAGCATAGTGAAAAGTAGAGACATCACATTGCAAACAAAAATTTGTCTAGTCATAGCAATGGTATTCCCGGTGGCAATGTATGGTTGTGAGAGCTGGACCATTAGGAAAGCTGAGTGCAGAAGAATAGATGCCTTTGAGATGTGGTGCTGGAGGAGAGTTTTGAGAGTCCCCTGGACAGCGAGGAGAACAAATAGGTCAATCTTAGAAGAAATCAACCCTGACTGCTCCTTAGAAGGTCAAATAATAAAGATGAAGCTAAAGTACTTTGGACATCAAATGAGAAGAGAGGATTCACTTGAGAAAGCCTTGATGCTGGGAAAGGTGGAGGGCAAAAGAAAAAGGGGGCTGCCAAAAATGAGATGGCTAGATGGTATTGTAGAGACAATGGGCACAGAACTGAGCGAGTTGAGGAGGATGGTGAAGGACAGAAGTGCCTGGTGGACAGTGGTCCATAGGGTCGCAAAGGGTCGGAATCGACTGTGCGACTGAACAACAAACTGTATATAGGTTATACAGGGGTTTAGGTCTGAGACTTGGGCTATTTTCTCATATTTTCTCTGCTGCTGCTGTTTTGGCTTTTACCTCATACTCTGCTCACTAGAAAGGAATAACTTTTAATAATACAGTACTGTATATATAAACTGTCTGTGCAGGTTAAAGCATCTTAGCCCTGTTTTCATTTGACTTCTCCCTCTCCTGTTTGTCTCTGAGCCAGGAGGAATTTCTCTCATAACCATAATTCTAACAGGTATTTGTTCAATGTATTTGGTGTTAATAAGCTGGCCTGATCAGCAAGTTCTGTAGTCATTATATTCTATGATGATTTGTTTTGCTGCATTGGTATTACATCTTATTAGCATTTCCTACTAGCTTTATCAGTGTTTTATTAGCAATGCTTTGGGCAAAAGGCAAGACATACATACAGTATCTTAATATACTCTTACATGATGAAAGCAGCCCAATGATGAGAAATGTGTCTTAATATCAGTAGAAACAACTTTGATATGCTTTTGTTAGTCTATTAGAGAACTGGATTTTTCTTATCTTTGCATGTGAATTAATGTGATTTTTACAATTCATCACCTTTTAAAAACCTGCCTGGAAGTCTACACTCTTTTTGTATGTGAGCCAGTTTATTTTAGTCAAGAAACAAGAGGGACTGTGGTGGCTCAGTGGTTAATAAACTTACCTTGTTAGCTGGAACGTCAGCAAGTTGGCAGTTCAAGACCAGAGTACTGCATGATGGGATGAGCACCTGTCGCTGTCCCAGCTCTTGTCAACCTAGCAGTTTGAAAGCAAGAAATTGCAAGTTGATAAATAGGAACTACTTCAGTGGGAAAAGATCTTGGGAAAAGAAAGGAGCCTCATTCAGGCATCCCCTCCAGCAAAAAATCCTTTCAACCCAGAAAGCACCTTTGTGTGTTTCTAACACAATTTTAAAAATTCAACACACACAAAAAGACAGAATTCTCCTTTTCAAAAACTTTGAGTCGCTGATTCCACTCAACAAGGCTGGCCTCTATGGTTATGTTCACTTAATTCCATCATGTAGGAACTTGATATATTGGGATTCTGCTGCTGGGAGTGAGGTCCAGGCAAGAGATTCTTAGGCTGAAGTCCCAGTCTTTTCTATTGTTCTTGTATAAACCCTTGCCACCCTAATAAAACACACCACTGATTTGGAGTGAATCTCTTCACACACATACAAAAACTACACATGCGACTTCAGAGCAGTGCCAGCATTTCACTTGGGAATTAACCACAAGTCAAACATGGCTGGGCTAGCAGAATATTCATGAACAGCTTTCATGCAAGCTGGGCCATATGGTAGACTTCTGCACTTTCTGCAGATATAAACACACACTTCCTACCTCATGAGCAGGATGCGTTGACAGTCTGTTTCTAGCAGAAACCTTGGTGAATTGCACTAGTCTGCATGAATACAGTGTCATTTGATAGCCTATAGTGTAAAAATGCCCCAGAGCTGTTTGATTTAACCTATTATGTTCTGAACTCAGAAGCAAATGTCCTTTCCTTTTCATCTTTGTTGGGCAAGTGCTTGCAAAGCTCAACATGGCACCAGAGTAGTGGACCTAATGCCAGATAGGGGAACACGGCCATTTCAGACCTCAGCAATGATTCTCATAGTAAGATCTTGTGATCAACTTAGGATATGTGTGCAAATATTTATGGGCCCAAAGGGATACTGCAGTTTATTGCCTAACAGTATAAAGAAAAACAAAGCAAGCAGAGACAACAAACGAGAGTTGCTACCATATTAATAGTTAAGTCTAAATTAATGTTCTTTCTTCGTTTATTTTTAGTAGAGATTTCAAAGGATAGAAATGCAACCCAAGGCATTCCAATATGTATCCTCCCGTCTTCTTTGATTTTTAGTGGTTCAATATACAGTATATACAACCACAGTTGGAGAATCAGCCTCACCAGCATAGATGGGTAAAATGCTATTGAGAGTTTTCAGGTTTCCTGGCCCTTTATTTAGTCATTTCCTTCTTGGCAGCTCTTAATCCTCTTGTTCCTTTTGTTCACTGACAGTAACCTATATTCTAGGTAGAGGTCACACTTGCTTGAAAGCAAGTCATATCTGACTCTAGGGTTCAGTGCTGATCTCTGTTTATAGCCAAAGAGCTAGCACTGTCTGTGTCTGCAGACATTTCTGTGGACATGTGGCAGGCATGACTAGACACTGGAGTGCACAGAACTCTGTTTACCTCCCCAACAAAGTGGCACCTATTTATCTACTTGCAATTTCTTGCTTTCGAACTGCTAGGTTGGCAGGAGTTGGGACCAAGACAGAAGCTCAGCCCGTCATGCAACACTCAGGTTTTGACCTGCCCACTTTCCAGTCATCAAATTCAGCATCTTAACTACTAAGCCACTGCAGTCCAGCCTATATTATACAGTAAAACCTCATATAACACTAAAACCTGGTTCCACAAGTCTTGGTGTTATATGATTTTTAGTGTTATCTGATCCTCTATGGGATCCATAGAGATACATTGTAACCACACAGGCTTTAGCGGTTGTTATCTGAAGCATCCCATAGGATCATAATGTTATCTGATGCAATCCTTCCCCCCAGATTCCTTAATGTTATGCGATTTTAGTGTTATTCAATACTAATGAGGTATTACTGTACTACAATGTTAATAATGAAAATAACAATTTCAAAAGAAATCACTAACTGTTGGGTCGCCTACTGAACGGCACAGTAGTTGCCTAGTGGAGGACTGCTTAAAATGTTGTTCATCATGAGAGCAGTTTCTACACTGAACAGGAACCATTATAAGTTCAGAAGACTGAAAGAACAAATTGTTAATTAAATTAGTGAGGATTTTTGTTCAGTGGGACTTATTCTGGAGTGAACATTATGGATGGATCTTGGTCATAAACATGAAGTCTAAATTTCAGCATGGAATTACTGCCTTACTTCTCTGTTACTGCTTCAGACAAACTCAAGGGGCAGATGTAGAAGCAAGCAAGAAGACACACAAAGGAAATACATGCAGCCCATTGAACTATCCAATGCCATTAATGATTTCACAGATCATATCCTCTCACCCTCTCCACACATTCACTACCATTTTAGGCCCCTTTGCGACTTATTTCCTTGCCATGTGTTCACCAAATAAGCACAACAGGGAGTGAAATCAAGCTGTTGGCACTCCTCAGCATTGGCATGTCTGCCAACCCTGCACTCTAGGCTACAGATTTACAGCTAGGCATCCTTTTCATATCTTTTGCTAAATACAGAAGCAAGGCGGACCATTTAAAATGCATGACACTAGAAGTGGAGCTAGCTCATGTCCTTACACCTAATCTTAACACTCAGTATATACATGAAAAAGGTAGATCTTCTCACAGATGTCCAAAGAATTATTCCAGCATAATCTGGAACTATGCATTCATAGAAGTAGAAAGGGATTTCTTCTAAAGACCTCTAGCCATGATGCACTTTAAATTAACATATTATTTTAAATACTGTATATGCATCCCATCCAATGTTTTCCTTTAAATAGTAATTAACTATTATTATTATTGTTTCAATGCCCCCAAGATGTAGTTGGTTACTATTATACTGTTACTATGTGCTGTCAACCCTACGAATTAGAGATCTGCAAAATGTCCTTCTTAACCTATACTGTTCAAAAAGTGAGTCTTTACTTTGACAGTCCCCACAAAACTAAATGTTGCTTTTTAAAATAATAATAATCTGAATGCTACAAATTACTGGCCTTTGGTACAAACCATACTGCTCTTTTTCATTGCCTCCTCCACGCCCACAGCGGATGCACAAGGCACAGCATGAACTAACTCTTGAACCATGTCACATTCTTCTTTACCATTTAGTGAGATCCAAAACTATAATAAAACTAAACATTATCAGTCCACTGAAAAAAGAGTGAAGCCATTTCTCATTAAGTTATACTCATCGTCTAATGCAAACATTCCATAGCTAGTAGAAGAGAGCTACAGTATTTATAATTACAAATGCAAAGTTATGATTCCACTTTTTTTAAAAAAAAAGTAAATCCAAGGAAAGTTTATTGTCTGATATATCAGACAATAAATTTAAAATAGAGTACAGTTGTACCTCACTTAAAGAGCATAATGCATTCCACAGGATTGCTCTTTAAGTGAGTTTGCTCTTTAAGCGAAACACCATTGTAAGTTGTGAACCCCAATTTATTTATTAAGTGAGTTTTTGATTGGTTTTATTTGTTAAGCGAAGCGACCATTCAGAGAAAATTCTGCTCTTTAAGCGAAACACTCTTTATGCGAGGTTTGACTGTATAATAGTATAGCAACATCTAAAAACATCAGACATCAGAAAGCAACATCAGATAATAAAAAAACCAAACCACAAAACAAGAAGGTAAAGGGGCCAGATATAATCTTGACCTCTCAACAGCTTTCGATACTGTTGACCATGGTATCCTTCTGGAAAGGGTCAGAGGACTGGGTATCCAGGGCACTGTGTGGTCCTGGTTTTCCTCATTTCTGAAGGGCTAGACCCAGTTGGTGTGGTTGGAGGGTGATAAATCCAGTCCTAGGCTGCTCCAATATGGGGTGCCTCAGGGCTCGGTGCTCTCACCTCTCCTATTTAACATCTACATGAAACCTCTGGGTGAGATCATCTGCTTCCAAGGGGTGAGGTATCATCAGTATGCAGATGATACCCAGTTGTATATCTCAGCCAGTGGGAGCCCTAGCAATGCAATGGAGTCCTTTCCAGGTGCCTGGAGGTTGTTAGTGTCTGGATGAGGGACAACAGGCTACAATTGAATCCTGGCAAGACTGAGTGGTTGTGGGTTAGGGGTCCTGCATTATCTCGGGAGCTACCATCTTTGGTTCTGGATGGGGCAGTTTTGCCCCAAACAGACCTGGGGGTCCTCCTGGACTCGTGACTACTGCTCAAGGAGCAGGTAGCAGTCGTGGCTAGGAGGGCCTTTGCACAACTTTGTGTTATTCAGCAGTTACCCCTGCTCCTAGATCAGTACTCCTTTCCCTAGACAGCACAACTGTAGTGCTAAGGACAATCAGTGCAAGAAAGTGAAGCAAAAGTATTAACTTTGTGTCAGAAATTGCATAACATTAAAACAAACAATGCATATGTTTGAATGTAAAGCAAATCAGATACTATATATCTTTTAGATACTTTATTAGTACTGATTAACTATAAACCACTAGTGCAGAGATAAGTTTAGAATACTGATATAGAACAGCGTGTCCATGTAACATTGGCTTTCAGTTGATTTATGTTGCTGTCAGATATTACAGGAAAGATCCTGTGATGGTCTATTCTCCACTTAATGAGGGCAGACTGCTTCTTGAGTGCCTCCTGCATGAATCAAAGCTTGGAAATCTATCCTGCCTGGGGGATTCTGGGATGTTATAGTGTAAAATGATGACATCCATGAACCTCCAACTTTCCCTGCTTTCAGAAAGCAAGCTAAAATTTTGCTATTCAAAGAAGCTTTCAGGTAATGTAAAGGTCACCCTTGCTCAAAAGCCAGTTGTATCCAACTCTATAGTTCAGTGCTCACCTCTGTTTACAGCCAAAGAGCCAGTGTTGTCTGCATCTGCAGCAGGGGCGTAGCTACCACCGTATCTGCCGTATCAATTATACGGGCCCCCCAGGCCATGGGGGCCCCCAACGTGCGTAAACAAAAATTAATAAAAACTTCTCAGTTTTTTTTAATTTCACAAATGACAAAAGTAAAAAAAAAAAGCAATTTCTTTTTTTTCCGCGAAAGGGTGCGTTCCAAAGTTGGCAACACCCTACATCGGTTATTGCGGGCTGCGGGATTTCCCCGTTTAAGTCATTTACTTCAACGGGGGAATCCCACAATAATCGATGTACATACGATATATTTCTTTTAATTTTATGCAATTTTTTTCTTTTGTGAGAAATCTTTACCCTTCCTAAGGGCCCCCAAACAAATTTTTATACAGGGCCCCGCCAAGGCACGCTACGTTTCTGATCTGCAGATATTTCCATGGACATGTTGCAGGCATGATTAGATGCCAGAGTGAATGGAACACTGTTTACTTTCCCTCCAAAGTGGTACCTGTTTATCTACCTGCAATTTCTTGCTTTCTAGCTGCTAGGTTGGCAGGAGCAGGGGCAGAGATGGAAGCTTCCAGGTAGACCCGCCCCAACATTTCTTATTACTGCCTGCCATATTGTTGTTATTCTTTACCGTTTACTCTTGCTTACAATTATGATAGTAGCTACGGTGCTAGATGAGCAGTATAGAAGCTTAACAAATAAACAAAATAGTCTACTGCCCCCAAACAAACAAACAAACAACCAAAGCATACATTTTCTCAAAATGGGACACCTTCTCTTCAGTCCAAAACAGATGTTAGGGATAATCCATATTTGAAGTTGAAAGCACATGCATGTTGCAGAGAAGTGACTAATGCATCCTTTCCATTTTTGGGAAATCAGACTTCAAAGGGAACCCCATGCTTAAGTCCTGAAAGGAGCTATAACTAGAACATTTGGCATTGGGGCAAAGTCCACCGTCTTCACTACAGGACAAGGGCATGGCCCTCCTTCCAAAGAAAAGAAGGATGAGAACGTGGTGTCTCCTCAAAATAAAAGGTTCAGGCTTTCAAAAGAGGGAAGCAAATAGGATTGTGAGTTCTTCTTTTCATCATAATTAGCAGATTTACCATTAGATATGCTGAGGATCAGAAGGTCAGCAGGGCAGCAGTTTGAGACCTGAGTGCTGCATGATGGAGTGAGCTCCCATTTCTGTCCCAGCTCCTGCCAACCTAGCAGTTTGAAAGCAAAGAATTACAAATAAACAGGTACTGCTTAGGCAGGAAAGGATGCACTCCAGCATCTAGTCATGCCTGCCACATGACCACAAAAATGACTGCAAGCACAGACAGTACTGGCTCTTTGACTGTAAACAGAGATGAGCACTGCCCTTTGCATTTTGGAGCCTTGGGATGAAAGCTTGCTTGCTTTGCCCTGGTTACACCCTTGGTCCCGAAGATCAGTCACCAAACTCCTTACTGTGACACCCAAATGCTCATATCAGTTAAGAATTTCCCTCTTCCAATCATAGGCAACTTCTGACATCTTGTTCCTGACCTCAGCTGTTATCTACCACCATGCATAGCAGTCTAGGTGAGTGATAAAAGTGATAAAAGACAAAATCACTGCATATAAGGGAGTCCCAATGGTGTTATCATTACAGGATAGCTTTTCAGGCAAATCATCCTTGAGGAGACCAACATCTGCTGAATCTCATTCAATGGTAAGGTGAGAGAAGGTTTTCTCTTCCACTGTTCCCAGTGAAGGCTCATCTCTTCAGAGTGGCCTTTTTACATGTTTTGATATTTACTGAGTATTAGAACGGTTCCACTAGTTTTGATAATTGCAAGATTTAATGTCTGTGCAGGGGCTAAGCAGACTTCACATTGAGATATGGGAGTACTGTATTTAAAACTCAAATTATGGTAACTATAAAACAGGACTTTGTTAAAATAAACCTGGTTTAGAGGAAACTTCATTTTTATTGACATAGGTTCTGACTTTTTGAGAATTTTCTCATTGCTGGTTTTGTGGGGAAATGGTATGGAGTTTAAATAAAAA
The DNA here is from genome assembly GCA_030440675.1 of Furcifer pardalis. Lineage (NCBI taxonomy): Eukaryota > Metazoa > Chordata > Lepidosauria > Squamata > Chamaeleonidae > Furcifer > Furcifer pardalis. The sequence continues at coordinate 77,592,828 of CP126891.1, forward strand.
TCTCCCTAGTGATATTTTGCTGCCTAGGTAAAGGAGTATCAGACAAGTAACAAAACAAAGGTAAAAGCTAAATAAATAAAGTTAGAAACATTATAGCACCTTAAAGATTAAGTGCTACATTTCAATGTGATTTTTTTTCTTTCTTGTTTGCTAAGTTTGCACAGTCTAGCAGGACTACAACTGTACTGAAAAACTATAACAAAGAATACATCCTCCTCTACTTTGCCTTGTAATGCAAAGTTTGTTCTTGAAGTGTTAATTAAAAGTCCTTAACTTTACAAAAGCCCTGTTTTCATTTGTAAGGGCAAAACTATCCAGCTGCCTTGATTTTCAGATTTCCTTGTGTAGGGGATTGCCTATAAGGACTGTTACCAAAATGCCCAAATTTAATACTAATAAAATTAGATAGTAAATGTCACCTTTAATGCTTGCTTCATGTTTCTCACTAGGTCAGGCTAAAGGAACTACAGAATTAATTAACTGAAAGGTACCTTTATATTGGACAGCAAGAACAAATAGGTCAGTCTTAAAAGAAATCAACCCCAACTGCTTCTTGGAAAGTCAAATATTAAAGATGGAACTAAAGTACTTTGGACATCAAATAAGAAGAGAGGACTCAGTTGAGAAAGCCTTGATGGGAAAGGTTGAAGGCAAAAGAAGGGGGCAAAAGAGAATGAGATGGCTAGATGGTATTGTTGACACAATGGCACAGAGCTGGGCAGGTTGAGGAGGATGGTGGAGGACAGAAGTGCCTGGCGTGTGATGGTCCATGGGGTCAAAAGGGTTGGAGTCAACTATATGACTGAACACCAACCTTCATTTTGGCACTTTCACATCTGGCCTAGCCACGGAAGAAGCAACCTAAAGGAACTACAGAATGAATTAACTGAAAGGTGGCTTCATTTTGGCAGTTTAAAATCTGCCCTTGACATGCAAGAAGAACTGACAGTGTCTCTGCCATTTTTGCTAGATTCTACTAATGTACATATCCTCAGCATGATTGCATTTATACATTTGGATGATTAAAGTCCAGGCATACCTTTTCTGCCAGGAAGTAATCATAATTTCTTCTGTGTCTTTGTCCCTGTAGAGCAATCTATGATACCATTTGACTTCATGTCACAGCTGCTTGTGATACTACTGCCTGGCAGGAAAAAAAAGGTAGGCCTGGATTTTAATCATCCAAATGTATACAATCAAACCAAATTAAAACAGTGTGTCCTGGGATTGCCATGGTGTTCCCATAAAACCCCCAACTGCCCTACTTGTCTTGACCTATTGACCCAGTAAATGTCCACATATAAATGTCACTAGGTTAAAAAACACACACACAAACTGTCCATATGCCTCAACTCAGATGAGTGCAGCTCACCTGAGATGATAATAAAAATACTGATATATAAACGTATCTAGAATACTAACCAACCATTGTGTGCCTCTGTACCTGATGTGTATAAATTGATGCCATGAAGTCCCACTCTTATATCTGGTGAAGTGGACTTGATCCACGAAAGTTGACATTAAAATACGATGGTTAATCTTTAACGTACACAATGTTTTTTTGTCTTTTTTTTCATCTTGTTCTTTTTCTTCAGGTGCCCTATCCTATTCAGAGTATTGACTATCATCATGGCAATCAGACATGAAGTTTGTCCTAAGAACAATATAATGCAGTGGCCTTCCATTTGCCTTTTGCATTGCAGGATGACACCCGTACCACTGATCATCACTTTCTGGTTCTGAGCCCTTTTGGCACACAAAGTCCTCCTCAACCACAGGCCAGTATTGAATGAAACTGCTGCCTTTCATCAAGATGGATTCAAGTGGGATTTAATCCACTTGGAGACCATCACCTTTCCCTGTGGACTTCAGCAACCAAGGCCGTTAGTCCTCAGGGTTGTCAGGTTAGTTAACCACATTGAGTCGTTGGCAGTAGGGTCTACTCTCTTACCATAGCAGGATAACCAGGCCAGATAGTCATAGCGATGTCATTAGAGGTGCAAACCTGCTAAAGTTATGTATAGGATTGAAGGAAGGGTGAAAAAACTCCTATGTTAGCATTCCTGGAGATTTTAGCAATACAGTATTGGGCAATGACCACTGAATGAGTCATGGCAGGGGGAATTGTTAGCACTGCTGTAGAACATATTAGGGATCATTTTAAGATACATATTACTTCTGGTTCCAGGAGCGACAAGGGTGGCGGCGGCAGGATAAATTGGTGTTAGGGGCCGGATCCAGCCCAAGGCCTGTAGTTTAGGCACCCCTGGTTTAAGCATAGAAAATGGCAGCTTAAAATCTATCTCATCCTGTTGCAAAACAGACTGCAAGGCACGTTTTACTTTCATTTTCGGTGGGAGGAACCACAATACTGTCCTGCTGAACCACATGACCAGCCCATGACCTGAAAAGGTTGGGCACGCCTGATTTAAGGGCTGTGTGACGTTTTCTTGTGGAGGCAGCTGGCTTTGGCCTCAAACTGTGTATGAACATCCATCTGTGTATGAACTGTTGTTTTTTATGGTTAAGGTGAGAGCCCTGACATTGTCGGATTATGTACTTTATTTTTATATTGTATCCTATGATTGAAACTATGTTATGTATATGTAACTGGAACTGTACCCTGTAACTTTATTTTGCAGTGTCGTTTTGTTTTGTTGCACTGCTTACTGTATTGTTATATTTATTGCATGATTTTTGATTATGTTTATTACCTCTGATTGTCTGATATGTATGGTTTCTGTAAACCGCCCTGAGTCGGTTGCACCGAGTAGGGCGGTATACAAGTCGAATAAACGAATGAATGAATGAAATGAATGAACTCCATTCCCAAGGCTCTTAGAAAACCCTACAGAGACTGGCAGGGCCATAGCCAAGGGGTGGCCAAGGGGTGATCAGCCGCCCATAGCTAACAACTTGCTCTCTCACCCTGGGCAAGGTTACAATGTTATGTGTGTGTGTGCATGCCTGCGTGACACTATTGCCCCTCCTGACCCCCCCCCCCCCCAAAAAAAAATAAAAAATTAGAATCCTGCCTATGGCCCTGGAGACAGGCAGGATATGGCAGAGAAAACCCTGTCTGATGCCTCTTTAGTTTCCACTGAAATTTCAAACACTGACTTTCCAAACGGACCGACCCAAGGCGGGCTGCCACAGACAGCTCAGTGGTTTCAGTCCCAGGCTGGGGGAGAAGGGAGGTTGGCAGTTCGATCCCTCCACTGTGCCTCTTTGATCAGGGGATGGACCTGAGGAACCATAGTTCCAACTCTCCAGTTCTAGAATTACAGTATTACTATCATTAACAGAGAGGTGCCTCCTCCTCCCCTACCCCCCGTGGTCACCTCCCGCGGGGAAGGGAACCCTCTGACTGAAGAGCCGGCGCTCATGCGCATTGGCGGCCCAGGCTGGCTTGGGGTGTGTGTGTGTCCCCTGCTGCGCTCTGGCTGGTGGTGCTCCTCCTCCTCCTCCCGCGGCCCCCGGCCATGGCGAGGCGGCTGCTCGGGCTGGGTGCGCGCGCGCCCGCGGCCCCCCCTGCCGCCCCCTCCTTTCCTCCTCTGCATGAGAGGGACTGGGAGCCAAACCACCTCCCCTCCGCCTCCTCCCTGCGCCGCTCCTGCCATTGGGCGGGGGAGGGCGTCGTGTTTTGGCAACGTGCTCTCCCTCCTCCCCTCTGCTTATTAGCTGAGCGAGGGCGGCGAGCGAAGGCGCCGGGCTGAGCCTCCTTGGCCGGCGTCGCGGGGCTGGCGGAGGGGGTCCAGGTCCGCTGCAGCGCCGGCAGCCTCCTCTTGGGGGCGTCGCCCTGCCCGAGGCTGGAAAGGGGCGCCCTGCAGGCAGGGAGCTTCGCTTCTCCTCCTGGTAAGTGGAGAGCGCGGTGGTTTGGTTTCACCCACGTGGCGAAGCCAAAGGTCCCCGGTGGCGGGTCGTCCTCAAGGTCCCACCAGCCTGAGTCCAAGGACGAAGAGGGGGGGGAGGCGGCTCGTGCCCTTTGCACATGCCCAGGAGCACGACGCGTGCGACTGAAAAGTCAGCATGTGGGACATACATGGCTCCGATTCAGTGCCAACCGGTGCGGACTGAGACTGGCAAGAGCAATTAGACTTCTACGCCGCCCTTAAAGCGCTTAGCGCGCTGTCAGAGCGCTTCATAAGGTAATTAAGCATCTCCCTCAATAAATAAAAATTCTGCTGGGGACTCATTTTACCAACCCAGGGAGGCTGAGTTAACCTTGTCACCCCGACAGGATCGAACTCACAACGTCAACAGTTTTGGTTGCAGTACAGAATTTATTAGGGCCAGTGGCCGTGGGTGGGGAACTCTTCGGTGAGAAGGCTTCTGCAGTATCAAAAGCAGGTGAGATATTTAAGCCGTCCAGGAACTGAAAGCCTGGCTATTTTTGTCTTCAGTCTAGGAAAGGTATTACCCACTTTTCTTACTTTGGCCACAGGGAGCGGATGGCAACCTGCCACCCTGCTTTCTCCTCTTAAGAGGTAGTCAGTCTGTGTCAGGGAAAGAACAATTACTGTATTTGATGGCTTATAGGGGTGCTCGGGTTTGGGTCTGAAAATAATTCACCAGGGAAAGCCTCAAATGGCCTTCCAGGAAGCCATCTGCATTGTTTGAGGGTATTTCTTTTATCTGTAATTTGAAGCTTACAGCTTGCAGTTAGGATCTGTAGAGTGTTAGACTGTATACTCAGATCTGCCTCAGTCTGTATTTAAGTGGGGTTTAGCCACTAGTAAATTATGCATTGATAGGTTTTCAGCATTACAGGTACTTGGAAAAAAAATTCTACAGACATAACAGGGGTTGCTGCCATGTAGAGGTGTATATACTGAACATTGTGATATTGGTTGACATCTGCTTTCATTTGTGATGGTTAATTGCAAGATTGTGGCATATAGTTGGATATACTTTCCTGCTCATCCAGGAAACTCCCTGTGTGGTCTTGGGAAAATGCTAGAATAAATGAGGATAAATAACATAAGACTTGTGAAAAAACTTGAGATGGTCAGAGGTGCTCTCCCTTATTTATTATTTCTGTATGTTTGAATTTGTCTTAGTTGTTTGTAAACCACCCAGGTGGGTGGTATGTATGTTTAACAAATAAGTAAATACATTTGGAACGTGGAATAACAATATTAGTTTATACTGGGATGAACTGTTTGTGCGAACAAGGAAATAGAAGCAACATGGCTGGGAAACATAATGTGGATTTCACCCAGAATCTATAGAGACTAGCTGAATATTGTGTTTTCCTTTGTGTGACAGTGAATTTTGTAAGTGTGTGTGGACTTGGCCCTAGATTATGAAAGTATAGTACATTGCTGTATTGAACTATACTAGGAAATTCTAGGAAACAGCAGGAACAGAATTGGAATGCTAGCTGATTGGGAGCAAATGGCATTTGTAGTTGTAATGTCCTCTAATTCAATTCTTTTCCAGGGAAAAGTCCTGTACTACAGAGAGAATGGGTTGCTCCTGGTGGAGGGCAGTCTAAGGAACTGTAGTCAATAGTGGCATTATTTAGAAGATGATGGACAAGGGGATTGTAACAGCAGGTGGAAATCCCCTGTAAAACCCTGGTATACGGTAAAAGGAAATAAGAAAGGGGAGATGTGGTGAGAGTGAGCATACATGCAGAGTGTGCAATTTTCTCTGGTACCCATGAGCTGTGGGATTATTAAACTGTGGATTATTTTATCATAGGTCAAGAGGCAACGAGTGGATTGTTGTCAGTTCTGTCTGACCAGCTGCAAAGGAGTTATCTTGTTTCAGTGCCCCTGATTCCTGTGTCAGCACATTTATGTCAACTATGTCCCATTAACTTCAGATAAAATTGCTTCCAAAAATTGCACAAGGTATCTGATTTGTAACAGAGGCAGAGTGAGAACTGTTGTAAATCACATGCTGAATATGAATTGGCTGCAAAATCGGCAAATAATATTTTAGGCTGCATTAAGAGAAAGATAGCCTCCAAAACCCATGAGGTACTAGTCACCCTCTATTCGGCACTAGTTAAGTCTCGTCTAAGGTGCTGTGTTTCCTAGTTCTGGACACTGCACTTTAAGAAGGATGCTAATAAACTGGAATAAGTTCAGTGGAGAGCAGCAAGGATGAGCAGGGGACTGGAAAACAAGCTCTGTGAGTAAAGACTGAAAGAACTGGACATGTTTAGCCTTGACAGAAAGAGAGTAAGGGGCAGGAGATGATAGCACAGTTCCAAAAAATTGAAAAATAGTCATAAAGAAATGGGGCAGGATCTGCTCCCAGTCGTTCCAGTGTGCAGGACACATAATAATGGGGTCAAGTTACAAAAAGCCAGATATAGGCTGAATGTAAGGGTGGGAAATCTTCTTAGCTGTTAGAGCAATACAGCAATCGGACCAACACTTTTGGAAATGGTGAGCACTCCAGTGCTGGAGTCATTCAAGGGAAAATTCGACAACCACATCTGTTTTGATTTGAATTCATGTATTGAGCAGGGGGTTGGACTCAATGGCTTCATTGGTCCTGTCAAACTCTATGAATACGTGCACATTTAAAAGAAAAATTTAAGTCACTTTTACATGGAAGTCACTTTGGCTAGGACTTGATGCTTTGTTCTGTGCAAGCACAATAGTACAGTATTTAGTTTGGGGAATTATTACCCACAGGACGATGGAACAGTCGGACCAAAGCCACTTAATTTCCCAATCCCAGCAATCATGGGCAAGTGTTCACAGGACGGTCCTGGAACAGTCCTGTAAACACTTGCCCATGGTTGCTGGGATTGGGAAATTAAGTGGCTTTGTGCTTAGTAAAGGTAAAGGTTTCCCTTGCCCAAAAGCCAGTTGTATCTGACTCTAGGGTTCAGTGCTCATCTCTGTTTCAAAGCCAAAGAGCCAGAGATGTCTGCTTCTGCAGACATTTCCATGGTCATGTGGCACACGGAATGCTGTTTACCTTCCCACCGAAGTGGTCCCTATTTATCTATTTGCAATTTCTTGCTTTCAAACTGCTAGGTTGACAGGTGCTGGGACAAAGACGGGAGCTCATTCCATACTGCAGTACTTGGGAATTGAACTGCTGACCTCCTGCCTTCCAGTCAGTATCTTAGCCACTTGACCCACTGTAGTCCTTACCAAATAATGTAATTGTGATAATTGGGTAGAGGGTAATGATCAGAAGTTCAAGGACATTCTTCTCATTTCCAGTTAATTAGATGTTTATACTGTACAGATGTTGCCTGCCTTGGACACTGTCAACTGGTTACTGTTTCTGTCATTGAATGATATTGTTGTAATGTTGTTTAACTGTTGTACATTGCTCAGAGTGGGATATATCCAAGATAGACAGTGTATAAATTGAATGAATGAATGAATGAAGCAAGTAAGGGGAAAAATCCATTGGGACTTTTCTTACTAGGCAAGTCAAGGACTCTACTGCCTTTGGTTCTTTAAAAAGCCACCCTCACACAACAGATAGGAGAATTCCAAAGTTCTAATTGAAAAATTAATTATGATAGTGTAGTTTCAGACACAGAGCAATTATTGTCTATCTGTGAAGGATCTATAACTGCAGTAAGATAAACTGAGGCCTGCATCCAGGGTTAAATGGATTACTTAAACTGGTGTTCAGAGGTAGAGCTAAAATTGCATAGATTGTTCCCATAAAGGACTTCATAACTCTTTCCCCCTAGTACTATTCCACACTTTTTATCTGCATTTGAAGCCTTGAAGTCATGTTCCCATTCCATTGAGGAAGATTTTCACTTCTCCTGTAGAATCTCCTAAAATGCGCCTCCTGGGGTATTTGAGAATTTTTTACATGCACATGTTACTGGCTCTTTCCATTCAGTTGCAGAAGTCCACAAGAATGAAGATCTCTTAGGGGTAAATGCACTCAGTGATATTTTGCAAGGTGGGTGGTGTGGTGGTGATGGTCATGTAACCCAAAAGCTCTTCAGGTTCATCAAACTATTAGACCTAATTATCTATATACACAGCTAGTGATTTATAACTGAATATTGGGGCTCTTTAACCTTTCATTCTGATCTGTCATCCAGAGGTTTGATTTTGAGCAGGGTAATATATTATCAGAAGTGCTCAATAGTTGAGTTGATTGGGATTGAAAAAGCAATAAGCATACAGTATAGGTAACACTAAACCACTGAACAAATAGTAGGCAGTTCAAACAGAGGTCAGAAGTACAGTCATAAAACATATTACAAAAGTCAATATTGTTAGTTATTTTCACTCAGAAAGCCTTTTTGGTATGCCTTAATAATATAGCATTGGGATTCTGCCAGTTCACAGTGCCCACAAGATATTTTGCTTTACAGCAGCTGAAATATGCAGTCACAGTTCTCTGTACTTTAGGAATGTAGACGAGAATTGGATCTTATGTAACAATCACCCATTTGCAGCTGCTAATGTACTCTAAAATCCACACACTGAAAATAAAATAAAAATTCAAAATCTTTGTACTGTATACTTGGAGAATAACTGAAGGTTTAAAAAATTCGAGATCTTTTGCTTCTCCTTTACAAAGAAAGTACAGCAGATCAAATCACTGTTAATCTCTGCTCTACATGGCATCACAGACACAATTTATGAAACTCTTTTGTGCAGTTGCTTTAGGGTTTTACTCTGTTATTACCTTTTATAGATATATTTGTCCTACATATTTCTTCCTCTGTGAAGGGAATCTTAACTAAGAAGTATACAGAATATGATTTGGAAATAAAAAAATGTCTTACAGTGAATATTTTCCATGTAAAGTCTGTGTACATTATTGTTTTCTTTTCCAATATCCTGTGTTCAAGAAAGGGATTGCAGTGGCTTAGTGGTTAAGATGCTGAACTTCATGACAGGAAGGTCAGCAGGTTGAGACCTGAGTGCTGCATGACAGAGTGAGCTTCCATCTCTGCTCCAGCTCCTGTCAACCTAGCAGTTTGAAAGCAAAAAATTGCAAGTAGATAAATAGATACCATTTCGGTGAGAAGCTAAACAATATTCCTTAAAAGCATGTTGTCTACGCAGCTGAGTACTGTGTGCTATAATTCTTATACAACAAATCAGTCCACATATTGTTTGCATGACTTGGACGAGAGCGAATGGTCTGGAAGGATTATTCTAATCCTTAAAATTCACATAAATGGGTTTCTCTAATTCCTTTTGTAAAAATATCATTTAATGAAAAATTAATCTGCAGTCTGGTTCTTAATGCATCTCAAAATCCAGGGCGATGGATAAATCTAATTGAGAAGAGTTTTAATGACAATATGGGGCAGGGAGAAGAGTTACTGGATACATCAGTTTCCCAAGTACTCCATTACGTAATTTAAGCTCCATTTAACCAGCCATTAAAATGGTTTTAATTTGGTAGACGGCACCATCTGGAGCCTGCTTTTTAAGAAAACACTTTATAGTATGAAGCTGAAATTGCTAAAAGAGCCACGGTTTTACATTTTCTCAACAGTGAATCTCTGTTGAATTTTCTGTTGGTTCTAGAATGACATTCAATTGTGTTGGTTTTTTTTTTTTTAGAAAATGCCTTGATGTTATCACCATTCACATATGAGAATGGTAAGTAAATGTAGACACCTGAACTTTAGAAACATCGTTTCCTTGATTTCTCCTGTAAAAATGTCAAAGTACTGTATCTTTAGGCCACATATAACACAAAATAGCTGACACAATCATTTACTTGTATTTGATGAGAACTCATATTGCCAGTACTCTGTGTACACACATGCTGTGTGTCCTGAAGTGACTGTCAAACAACTGTTTATTACAACTACTGTATTGCTATTCAAGTGAATCTTTTGGTGCATTGTGTTTGCTTAGGACAGGGGTTCCCAATCTAAGGCCTGCAGGCTGGATCCTGCCTGCAGTGCCATTTTATGTGGCCCTCACCCCTCCAAGGGCATTTGAAAAACAAAATGGCCACACCTTTGAAGGTGTTGGGACAAAATGGCCACCCCATTGTGCAGGCAGGGCAAAATGGCCACCCAGCCCTTGAAGCTGACTTGAGAGAGCTGACCAGGCCCCAGCTTGTAAAGGTTGGTAACCTCTGGCTTAGGACAACATATGCAATGCTTCAGTCACATGCAGTTGATTTATTGCTACTGCAGGTCTAATTGCTTTAGAAGACATGCTGAATTAAAAGTCCATCATTCACAGGTAGGAGAGCCAAATGGTTAATAGTGTTGTTAACCAGTTAGTAGTTTGGCTTAATTGACTGATGTTTTGAAAAAATAATTACATAAAATGTGGAATCTCAGTGAAAGTTGGAGAATTTGAATGAAGTGAAAAGCAACATTCTTTCAACTCTATGAAGCTTTGATTTTAATAAACAAAAACTACTGTCACAGTCCAGGCTGATAATTCTTGGTGGCATCTCATGTACTGATCATAAATTAGAATTGCTTGAGTGACTGTAAAATGACACACAAGATCAAAACTACTTTGCAAGCTTTGTTTATACTCCTGATTTCACTTAGGAAGATAAACAAACATTGGAACAAAAAGAAGTGTTGCAATGATGTATGACTTTTTTTACTTGACTTAGAATGTTTAATCATAAATAGTGTTGAGACTAATAGTTAGCTGTACTTAATTGTCAAATGCAGAGGATCTTGTAGCTCTCTTCAAGCATTGTGATTGAAAGAGATACCAGAGGCATAGGGCTCAGCATGATGGCCCCACTTTCCATATGTGGTGACTATGCTTAACAAATTATGTTCTCCTCACTTTGGGTAGGTTGGAAAAAATTTTTTTACTTGCATTTGCTTGAGAAGAAGTAAATGTCCCATCATGTCCAAGCTTCCTCTGTTAGGAACTGTCCAACTGCATCTGATTTATGGCAACCTTAATTAGATTTTCAAGGTATGCAAAATATTTAAGTAGTACTACTATCACCACTTTCCAGTGAATTTCAGTCCAGAGCTTTTAAGTATTTATCTGTCATTGTAACCATTATATCATGCTCCTTCTTTGAGTAAATCACAGACCTTTCTGTCCATGTTGAAAGAAATACAGTATCCATAAAACACTCATTCTTGCATATAATTCTATACCCTTTTTTCAGGGAGAATATGTCTTGTTTAATCTGGAGCTCACAAACAGCAAAAGAGGTGGTAAACCTGTTCTGGTTTATGCAACTTTGCATTGTAGGATTAAAGGTGAGGAAGGTATATTTGAATGATAAACTTTTTAAAACCACAATAGAAAAATCATGTGCCATTTTCTTTTGGAATACAAGTGACGATCACGGAAAAAAAGGTCCATATTTACAGGTGGTGTTTCAGGTTTTTGAAACATAACATTTTCATAGATGTTACACTACACCTAAGCTTGTACCCAAACACAAAATACCACAGGAAACGTAGCCACAGATCTGATGATTCAAGTAAGATTATCCTTTATCGTAGGAAGGACATTTCTCAAGTTTAGAAATGTTACCAGTGCTTAGGGTTAAGGAGCTACCACAGAATTCTTGCTTGACAGGTTTGATTTATGGTTTCAGCTTTGCAGGAACAGGAAGCAAATGGTTGAGAAAATTGTTTCCAAAATTAACACAAAAGACTATACTTAAGGGTTCAGCAAGACAGCTCTCACATTCTCATGGGCAGAACCATGAGGGTTGGTTTACAAGGTTAATCTGTAGTGTCAGGGATGTGGTAGCTACTCTAAAAGGGCAGTGGACAGGGTGGAGAGGGTGGAGCCTATGAAATTGGATGCGGAGTGACTGAGGCCATGGCTGGGGGTAATGGGTGGGGCTGGTTGGTGCACGGCAATATCCTCCCCATGGAAACAGAGCCCTGCTGCCTCAAAGGTTCTGGCTTGGGCGGAAATTGACTTGCGCCATTGTGTAGCCACCTGGTGTTAGACTTCTGCTTGCTTCTGGGGGTGCCACCATGGGCCTGTGTAGTGTTGCTATCTGTTTGTCTGCTGTTAGCTAACCTCATGTCTCTTAGCACTCATGAAGGTAACAACTTGTGGTTTGATAAATGGGGACTCATGTTGCCATAGGTATCAATTTGGCAATGTTTATAAGAAATGTAAAGTAAAGTCCCTGTGAAACAGTAAGTCAGAAATGTTCAAAAGAACCAGGGAGGCGGTGTGTCCTTTCTAAGGTTCAAGCAACTGTTGCTTCTTTGAGGATGGTCTGATCTGTCCCATTCACTTCGTGTTCTTTGGACTGTGTGGTTAGGATAGCAAAAATCTGACAAAGATTTTAAAACGACAAGCATTCCATTTACAAATCATGAGGATTTTTCATCTTGCTAGACTTGTATGATTAATATTCCACATCTCTGTGAATTCCATTGTCTCTCCCATCTCCTTTAATTGTGTTGTCAGCACAGGTAGGGTGAATAGTGTTAGAAAGTGGAACAAACATAATAGAGGTAACACTTTGTTTGAGAGAGAATCAGTTATCTTTTCCAAAATCTACAAGTCAGCAATTCCTTCCTTAGAATCAATTAGCAGCTCACAAAACACGCAGCTCTAAAGCCAATGTTCCTTTCAGAAGAGAAAGACACAATTTTAAGAACCTGTTGGTCCCTTTGCAACATCAAGAGCTATAGGATTTCCCACCCCTACACTAAATCTGTTTTGTATGCCTAGCTTTCTGAGGTGGCTTTACTTGGGTCTGGAAGGAAAGGATTAAAATGCTTACATGCAGGTAGCAATCCCAGGTGGCCATAACTCAGCACAAAAAGCCCTGTGCCCATGCACACAGCTGCTTTCTTTCCTTAACTCACTTGAAAAGAGAAATCCAATTCTCATTACATGAAAACCAGTAACTATGGTTACCAGCATTATAGTAAATAAAGATCTTAAACCACGATTAGAAGTTGATTGGGTTGTTCCAAGAGAAGCAATGTTTCCTGCTTTAGACAAAATGGGAAACTATGATTTATTGAACGTTTCTGCCTTGCTCTAAGATGTAAAGAAAATACTGTACAGCGTACAAGGACAGAGGGCTCATTGATGTTTCTTTCAACAGTGCTACCAATTTGCACATGCTACATGTGTATGCTCTGTTGTTCTTAAGCCAAAATGGCACACACTTTGCAGGTCACCAATGAGGTGTCTGTCTCACACACATGCACATTTAGATAGAAGATCTGTCAGTGCTATGCAAGACATCCATCTCTAAAAGGGGTATTGACGTTGATTTCAGCTGGTTACTGTCTTCATTGGTTGCTTCTTGTTTATACGGTGAGATAAGGCTAGAAAGCTTGCAAATCAGAACTGTTGTGTTTTTTACATACTGGAAGGAAGAGATGGGCGTGCTTTTTTTTTTTTAAAAAAAACCAGTAAGTACACATTCTGTGGGTCCTGTGAGAATCTCAAGTCACACACACATTGCTTGTCATCTGTTCCACTGATTAATCAGGATGCAAATTTTAATCTGTGATCAAAGCTTCAGTCAATTAATTACACTGTTTTTAAAGTGTGCAGCACTAGTGGTACATTACACAAGGCAATTCACATAGGCTTCCTGACTCACTGATAGCCTTAATCATGATCAGATGGTTAATCAGATTTTTGTGTGTGCTTAATTTCCAATCTGTGTCAATATCTGGTGTTTAACTGAAAATGTTTCTATGTTGTCTGCAGTTTCACAATGTAACTTAAACAGCTGTCCTGCCACATTCCTGGACATTATCTTTTCATTTAAAATATGCAAGTGACATTGCAGGTGCTTCATTTAGGCAACATATCCTGGATGCAATTACAGTACAGTACTATATTGGCTATTTTGGCATTAAAGCTATGTCATTTGCAGAAAGTCATTTGTAGAAGATTCGAAGAAGGCAGAAAATTTTATTCTGCAATTACAGCAGCACTCCACATGTGTTTGGTTACAAAATTAACAATTAGTGGATAATTCATATATGCAAAAATCATAGAATTTTATTTTATAACTGCAGCAGGTCTTTACACCAAATGCGTTGGGTCATAAAATTAACAACAGACATTTCTTTCTTCTGATTGATGTGTACAGTAATTAAAGATGTTTTACTAGTGAGAGTTTTTAAAAAGTCTGCATTTGTCAACTAATGTCCGTTGTACTGTATACACATTAGCCAGTTTGGAAATGAAAGGAATGATGGAGGTTTATGCAGAATATGAGCTTTTAAATTATGTACAGTTTGTAAACTTTATTGCTGAGGAAGAAACCATGTTGTCTTGGTACTTATTCATGACAGATAAGGGTTGAGAAATAAAAACCTAAATCCTTATAGTACAATAAAACCCCTTTTTACAGAAGCCTCATTTTACAGAAACCCTATTTTACAGAAGTGGTTTTTGTTGAAAACATGTCCCGTTTTACAGAAAAACCCCATTTTACAGAATGTGATTTCCCAGAGTGCATTGCACCTGGTGGGCTCTAAAAGAGCCATTCTGGACCCTCTGGGTGGCAGTAGAGTGGTCTGGAGAAGAGTTAGAGTTATTATTATTATTATTATTATTATTATTATTATTATTATTATTATTATTATTATTATTATTATTATTATTATTATTATTATTATTATTGGGGGGTTGGGAACGGGTCCCCCCATGCATTCTTATGGGAATGCCTCATTTTACAGAAAAAAATCAAATTAAGGGAAAAGCTACAGAAAAGACTTTTTCTGTAAAACAGGGTTTTATTGTACAGTCAAACCTCGAGATAAGAATGGCTCAACTTAAGAAAAACTCGAGATACATTTGGAAATCTTAGGGGGGGAAATCAGATTTAAAATACGAATGTTTAATTGGATCTTTTTGAGATACAAAATTAAATGCATTCCTATGGGAAATTGCATTTGATGCATTCCCATGAAAAATTCAAGATAAGAATTTTTCTAGATACAACCAACCTCAAAGAACAAATTAAATTCATATGCAGAGGTTTGACTGTACTTGTGGTGTAAGTTAAATAACAATCTTTAACACTGAGGGCCCTGGTTTCTTAACTGTGCTAACAGATCTATGCAGGATTTTTGATAGCTTAATGCTGTATATAAATGACACTAGTATGTAGTGATCCTTTCCGTTTTTTAATTAGATAAGCTTTCAAATCATTATTCTCCATGTCAAACCATGATAGCTAAAAATAAATACCTCCCTTCTTAAAGTTAGGAATATGATTTAAATATCCATTTGCTCTGAATGGACAGATATTTGTAACAAAGTGAATAGTTTACTGCTTGTTTACAGGTAGCCATCTTTGTACCATTCATTCTACTGGGACAATATGGATATGATCTGTAATGTTTTTTGGCAGATGCATTCCTTGACCCAGGTCAGCTTTTGATAATTTCTGGATCTGAACACGAAAATATATATCCTCCTGGATGTATATTTGTATCATAAGTCGAGGGCAGTCTGCCTGTGGATGTAGGCCAGAAAGGGTTTATAAAATAAAGTCTCCATTTCAGGACCTGCTTTACCTTCTAAGGTTGTTGTGACTCTAGGTTATTTTTGTAAGAGCCCTAAACTTCTGGACAGAGTGGCCCTACTGTTTGGGTAGATGGGGCACTGCCAACCTGGCCCCCAGGGCTCCTGTCAACTATCAGTGGTAGAGATTTAAGGCTCACTTAGAAAGAGTTCGGGTAGCAGAATGAAAACAGTAAAGACCCAACTGTGATGACCCAGTGGTCATTAGCTACCATTGCTTCTGAACACAATGAAGTGCATGTTGTCATTAGTGGTGGTGCTGGTGCTGCTGGTAGTACAGTAAAACCTCGAATAACGTTAAAACCTGGTTCCACAAGTCTTGGTGTTATCTGATTTTTAGTGTTATCCGATGCATGTTAAAATCCTATGGGATCCATAGAGATACATTGTAACCACACAGGCTTTAGCGGTTGTTATCCGATGCATCCCATAGGATCTTAATGTTATCCGATGCAATTCTTCCCCCCAGATTGCTTAATGTTATGCGATTTTAGTGTTATTCGATACTAATGTTATCTGAGGTATTACTGTACCTGTAATTGTCATAGGAATATATCCTGTTACAATTTACAATCTTATAGAGAAGTCATCATGGTTTTATAGTTGGTTGCAAATGCCATCATTCTATAAGTTGTCTATAGTCTGAGAGGCATCATTTTGCACATACAGACCACAAGCCACACATATGCACACTACGCAGTGACATGTGCATAGACAGAATGAGAGGAAATGAAACTGTGTGATGTAGTTTTGCTGTTTATGGATTAGGGTCAGCAAAGGTCAGTTAAAATACATTTGTAAATTGGAATAGTTAAGTGTGCATAGAAATTTCAGGGAATGAGGGAAGGAAGCATAGATGGAAATGTGTTTCCATTATTTTGGTATAGGTATATTACAATGGTTCCAATGCTTTCTAGTTTGTTTCTGGGCTCAGTTCAGTCTTTTAAAATTATAAATGTTTCCAGAAATGAACGGAGGAAGCTTCACTGTGACTTATAGTAAGATCCAACCCTGCCATTCTGTGGTTTTTACTACTACTTCTGCTGTATCCAAATCCAAATATTGGTGATCCTCATGGCAATCAGCCATGAAGACTGTCCTAAAAATATAATGCAGTGGCTTTTCATCTGCTTTCTGCATCGCAGAATGACCTCAGTACCACTGATCCAGTTCCACGAATCACTTTCTGGTCTTGAGCCCTTTTGGCATGGAAAGGATTTTATTTAAATCCTGCTTTCCAAATCACAAAGCAGTGTTCCATATAATTAACACATCTGGTTTCTACAGGAATGATTAGCCCCAGGCCAGGATTGCTAAAGCTACTGCCCTCCATCATGATGGATTCAGGTGGGATTTAATCCACTTGGGGACCATCACCCTTCCCTGTGGACTTTGGCACCCAAGGCCGTTCATCCTCAGGGTTGTCAGGTTAGTTAACCTCCACCTGCCACTCAGCGTTGAGTCGCTGGCAGCATGGTCTGCTTTATTACCATAGCAGGATAACCTGGCCAGATTTCATTGTTTTTACAGTACAGTCATACCTCGCATAGCGAATTTAATTCATTCTGCGAGGTTGCTCGCTGTGTGAAAAATTCGCTATGCAGTCTGACTCGCATAAAGAATTTTTTGCTATGCGAGTCGGACTTTTCCCTATGGAAAAACTCGCTATGCGAGTTTTCCCCATAGAAACACTCATTATGTGAGTTTTTCCATAGGGAAAAGTCCGACTCGCATAGCAAAAAATTCTTTATGCGAGTCAGACCACTTAGCGAAAAACTTGCTCGTTATGCGAGTTTTTCGCTAAGTGAAATGCTCATTATGCGAGGTTTGACTGTACCTATAATTACTTGGAGCAGGAGCTGTTCTGGTCTGCCTCCTAGCCATCTATGGTATTATAGTTTTAAGATGGCACAGGGCACTCCTTATTGTATTGTAAATATTACAAGAACCATTAACTATAGGAATATTTTTAGTTCAGCTTCTCTTTTGGCTGGAAATATTAAAGCACCTTTTGCAATGTTTTCCTGTTGAACACAGATTGTGGGCAGCCTGATCTTTCTACTGCTCTAACGTTCCCGTAGAAACCAGATGTGTTAATAATGTAGAACATTGCCTTGTGATTTGGGAAGCAGAAATTAAATAAAACCCTGTAGTTGCAGAAAATGGAGAAGGAAAAAGGAGAAGGGGGCAGCAAAGAATGACATGGCTGGATGGTATCATTGATGCAGTGGGTATAGATCTGGGTGGGCTATGGAAAAAGGCAAATGACAAAGGAACCTGGCATGTGGTGGTCCATGGGGTTGCAAAGGGTCAGATTCGACTGTCCAACCAAACAACAACAAAGGTCTCCCTTGTTCAAAAGATAGTCATGTCTGACTCTAGGGAGTGGTGCTCATCTCCTTTTACAGCCAAATAGCCAGCACTGTCCATGTCTGCAGATGTTTCTGTGGCCATGTGGCAGGCATGATGAGATGCTGGAGCACATGGAACATTGTTATCTTTCCCACCGAAGTAATTTTTTGCTTTCAAACTGCTAGTTTGTCAGGAGCTGGGAGAGAGATGGGAGCTTACTCTGTTGTGCAGCACTCAGGTCTTGAACTGCTGACCTGCCAACCTTCCAGTCATTACAGTCAGCATCTTAACCACTAAGCCACTGCAGTCCCTGCAAAGCATATAGTGGTGGCTAAATTGACAAGTAAGTTCTACTAGCTGTAAAAAGGATCTTGTCTTTTCAAGGATCTTTTCAAGACAAGTGTTTGTGTTAGGCTTGCTTCTTAAATGTGAGTTAGAAAAAAAGCAGACTGTATTAGAGATGTGGTTTTTAAACAACTTTGTATGTAGCTCCTCAAACAAACAATTGCTACTGTATTCTACATTTCTCCTTAGCCATGTGCTTCTTTGGAAATTTCAAGTTCCTGTTTGTCCAGGTGGGCTCCCGTCAGAGAACGGGGATTAAAATTTAGTCTAATCACAAGGCAGAACCAATTGGAACCAAATCATACTACTACTACTGCTGCTCCTGCTGCTGCTGCTGCTGCTACTACTACTACTAATAATAATAATACAATATCCGTATTATGCGTGAGTGTGTCTTTGTGCAGATAATGTAAGTATATAACACATTAATTCAGGGTCCCACCAGGAGCAGTGGCCACACCCCGGATTTAGTATTTTTGTCGGAGCTGTGGCAGAGTGATCTGAATTTACATAAATTAGATATCACTCCAGTGCCATGGTCAGATCACTATCTGGTGACTCTAGACTTCCTTGGGACTGGACTCCGCCGCAGGGAGGCAGGGCCGATTAAGTGGGCCCGCCCCCGGCGACTAATGGATCCAGAAGGATTCCAGAGGGAGCTGGGGTGTTGTCCTCTTGACCTGCAAAGCGCTTCATCTGAGGCTCTTGTCGATGCATGGGATAGGAGGGCGACGGCAGCCTTGGATGTAATCGCACCACTACAGCCTCTCCGAGTCCGTGGGGATCGATCTGCCCCTTGGTTTTCAGAGGAACTAAGGGAGCTTAAACGGGCTAAGAGACGCCGAGAGCACCGCTGGGTGAAGACTCGGAGTGAGTCCGACCGAACACTAGTTAGAGCTGCTATTAAAGACTACCTAGTGGCGATGAGGGTGGTGAAGCGCCAATACTTCACCACACTTATTGCCTCCGCAGATAATCGCCCAGCTGCCTTGTTCCGGGTGACCAGGTCCCTTCTCGGTAGAGGGGGGCCGGGCCCTGGGTGGCAGGGTTCGGCTGAGGATTTTGCTGATTATCTGGCGGAGAAAATCGCTCAGATCCGCTCGAGGCTTAATCCCGGCGTGGAACATACAGAGCTGGGGTTGACCATAGCACAGTCTAGCCATGTTACCCGGGATCGGTTCGATCCTGTTGGCCCTGAGGAAGTGGACAGGCTTCTTGCATCTGTTCGTGCCACGACCTGTGCACTGGACCCATGCCCCGCTTGGTTAATTAAAGCCTCCAAGCCTGGGGCAGGTGGTTGGATCGGGGCGATAATCAATGCTTCTCTAAAAGAGGGGCACTTTCCAGCACCGCTTAAACACACTTTGGTGCTCCCCCTCTTGAAGAAGCCGTCCCTTGATCCCACGGCAGTGGCGTAGCGTGGGGGGGCGGGGGGGGCGGATGCCCCGGGCAGCGGCTTTCAGGGGGCGGCAAAATGTCCTCACCACTTTGGCCTCCTCCCTCTGCCTGGGCTTAGGAAGGAAGCAGGATTTCCCAGGCGGAGGGCGGCCCTTTTGCTGGTGAGCGCTGCTCGCCTCCGTCCCATTGGCTTGGGTACTCATTTAACCGGCCTCGGTCGCCAGCAACCGAGGCCGGTTAAAGGAGTACCCTAGCCAATGGGACGGAGGCGAGCAGCGCTCGCCAGCAAAAGGCTCGCCCTCCACACACCTGGGAAGTCCTGCACGCGCGCGCGCGCGCTGCCCACCTCCTCCCCCCCACCCCTAGCCACCCAGCCAGCTTGCCGTCAGAATGGGCGCTCGTCGGGGGGGTGGCGCCATAGCGGGGAGCCCCTGGCTGCTGGCTGGGTGGCTGGGCGGGAGGAGGTGGGCAGCGCGCGCGTGCAGGACTTCCCAGGTGTGTGGAGGGCGAGCCTTTTGCTGGCGAGCGCTGCTCGCCTCTGTCCCATTGGCTAGGGTACTCCTTTAACCGGCCTCGGTTGCTGGCGACCGAGGCCGGTTAAAGGAGTACCCAAGCCAATGGGACGGCCACGGAGGCGAGCAGCGATCACCAGCAAAAGGCTCGCCCTCTACCTGGGAAGTCCTGCACGCGCGCGCTGCCCACCTCCTCCCCCCCAGCCACCCAGCCAGCAGCCAGGGGCTCCCCGCTATGGCGCCACCCCCCCCCGACGAGCGCCCAGTCTGACGGCAAGCTGGCTGGGTGGGTGGGTCGGCACCCCCCCCTGCCAGCCCGCCGCCAGAAGTTCGAAAAAGGTAAAGATCGCGGCTCGACTGCGGGGGTTAGCTGGGATCCCGAGGGTTTTCCCCATCGTCGCCTAACCCCCGCAGAGCTGCCCACGCGCACGCCCGAGGATTCGAAAGGGTATTCCTACCCTTTTGAATCCTCGGGCGTGCACGCGGACGGCTCTGCGGGGATTAGGCGAGGATGGGGGGAACCCTCGGGATCCCAGCTAACCCCCGCAGTCGAGCCGCGATCTTTACCTTTTTCGAACTTCTGGCGGCGGGCTGGCAGGGGGGGGTGCCCACTATTCAGCAGGGGAGGGAGCGCCTTCTGCCTGGGGGGGGGCGATTGGTGGGGGGGGCAGCGAGCGGGGGGGGGGGGGGCGGGCGGCGATTTTCTTCTTCGCCCCAGGCGGCTCAACGCTGCGCGACGCCACTGTCCCACGGTAATTTCCAACTACCGTCCAGTGTCCAACCTACCTTTCTTGGGTAAGGTTTTGGAGAAGGCTGTGGTGCAGCAGTTGCAGGAGGTCCTGGATGAAGCGGATTATCTGGACCCGTTTCAGTCAGGATTCAGGCCCGGATATGGTACTGAGACCGCACTAGTCGCTTTGGTGGATGATCTCTGGAGAGAGCGGGACGGAGGGGAGCCGTCTGTCCTTGCTCTTCTCGATCTCTCAGCGGCTTTTGATACGGTCGATCACGGCATCCTTCTGGGAAGGCTCCAGGGTCTGGGGATCCAGGGCACGGTGTTGTCCTGGTTTTCCTCATTCCTGAGGGGCAGGACCCAGTCGGTGTGCCTGGAGAAGGAGGAGTCCAGCCCTAGGCCCCTGCAATACGGGGTGCCTCAGGGTTCGGTACTCTCTCCTCTCCTGTTCAACATCTATATGAAGCCGCTGGGTGAGATCATCCGTTCCCACGGGGTAAGGTATCATCAATATGCTGATGATACCCAGCTATACATCTCTGCCCGTGGGGACCCAAGCGGTGCGGTGGAAGTCCTCTCCAGGTGCCTGAAGGCTGTAATGGTCTGGATGGGGGACAACGGGCTACAGCTGAATCCCGGCAAGACTGAGTGGCTGTGGGTAAGGGGTCCTGTGTTATCAAAGGAGCTTCCACCTTTGGTTCTGGATGGGGCAGTCTTGCCCCAAACAGACCCGGTGCGTAATCTGGGGGTCCTCCTGGACTCACGGCTACTGTTCGAAGAGCAGGTGGCAGCCGTGGCCAGGAGGGCTTTTGCACAACTTCGTGTAATTCGCCAGTTACGCCCCCTCCTAGACCGGGATGCCCTGCTCATGGTCACACATGCGTTGGTCACCTCCAGACTCGATTATTGTAACGCGCTCTACATGGGGCTGCCCCTGATGACCATCCGGAGACTCCAGCTGGTCCAGAATGCGGCGGCCCGGGTAGTGGTGGGGTGTGGGCGTTATGCTCATGCTTCGCCGCTGCTCCGGGAGCTGCATTGGCTGCCAGTATGTCTCCGGGTGCAATTCAAGGTGCTGGTTATTACCTTTAAAGCCCTATATGGTAGTGGGCCAGGATACCTAAGAGACCGCGTCACCCCAAGAACATCTGCCCGGCCCACCAGGGCGGATCGGAGAGGCTCCCTTGTTATTCCCTCGGCGAGGAAGGCGCACCTCGCCTGTACTAGGAGGAGAGCCTTCTCCGTGTTCGCCCCAGCCCTCTGGAACCTCCTGCCCACCGAATTGCGCCTTCAGACGGAGCTCCTGCCCTTCCGAAAGGGCTTGAAAACCTGGCTGGCGGGACAGATTTGGGGACCCGGGACCATGGGCTCCCATACCAAGTGGCTCATTTAAGGACTGCCCCCCCCTGGGTTGGATCATGGGATTTTATTGGTATCTATCCCTGTGTTGTTTTAATCTTCCGATTATTTTAACTTTGACGTTTTAGTGATGGTTTTATTCTTGTTTTATTCTTGTTTTACTCTGATTGTGGGCCGCCCAGAGTCGGGTTCTCCCGATTGGGGCGGGGTATTAAATTTAATAAATAATAATAATAATAATAATAATTATGTGCCATCCAGTCAATTTGGTACTTGTGTAGGCTAATTTGCTACTTTTGATGAGTGAATATATATAAATTGTCGTAGGCTCCAGATTTTCTGTTTTCATATCTAGATGCTCTAATGGAGAACCATCACTTATTCTAACTGACCAGTTCTCTGTTGGTGATGAAACCTAATAAGGATCTAAAAAGGGAACAGATTCTTACAGGAGGAAGCACTTTCTCAGATATCTGAATCTCATGCTGTTTTGCTGCCTTAAAATCAAAAAGCAGTCCCTTGGATTAAGCCTGGCAACAAATTGCAAATTAGAAAAACTGGCATAAATTTGGCACAAAGTGGACTGTCATACTGATTCTAGGCAACAGCTTGCTTATTGCATTCTGGCTTGAGTAATAGAAAGTGGCAGAAAAACCTTCCTCGATATTTCATGAGGTGATGGGTAATAGACATAAAATATTTATGACCTTAATTCAACTCACATTCCTTTCAAACATCTTATATAACTGCAGGCTGTGAGTTACCTTAAATTGCCTCTCTCTGGGCCATCTCATGAATCTCTATGCACTATCTTGGTTTTGTTGGATACAAACTTCACTTGCAAATGTATAGATTTATTCTTGGATCCACAAAACATGAAAGACTATATTGTTCTGGAAATAATTCAGAACACATGTTCTATCACATTAAACAACAACAACAACAACAACAACAATAATGTACATGCAGTTTTTGAATCCTTGTTTTGATGGCTCAGATTGATAATAATAATTTCATGTCAGAAGTTATTCTGTGTTGAAAGGATTTTTGCTGGAGGAACTCTGCTCGGGATGCCTAAATGAGGCTCCTTTCATGTCCTCAAGATCTTTTTTCCACCGAAGTGGTCCCTATTTATCTACCGTACGTACTTGCAATTTCTTGCTTTCAAACTGCTAGGTTGGCAGGAGTTGGGACAGACATGGACACTCAAACCATCATGCAGTACCTGGGTCTTGAACTGCTGACTTGCCACCCTTCCAGCTAACAAGGTGAGCTTCTTAACCAGTGTCTGTGGTACTATAAAATTTAGTAGAGTAAGGTAAAGACCAGACACCGTGATTGTTCCACACTTATGCACACTCTATGTACTGTGTAGTTCCAGATCATACTTCTTGTTTGGTTCATGCATTGGTGTTTATACCAGAATGCGGTAATTCAGCTGTCCACACAAGTTGGTGGTATTTGCAAAATTTCTGGGAAGGGTGGAGGGCAAAAGAAGAAGGGGGCGGCCCAAAATGAGATGGCTAGATGGTATTGTAGACACAATGGGAACAGAGCTGAGTGAGTTGAGGAGGATGGTGGAGGACAGAAGTGCCTGGTGGACAGTGGTCCATGGGGTCGCAGAGGGTCGGAATCGACTGTGCGACTGAACAACAACAAAAGTGCCCTTATCCTTGTCTGCCAAACTTGTCTGCCAATTTTGTCACATTTTTCTTCATCCTTTAAAGTTGTGTTTGTCCTTAGTTTCTGCCCAACCACTGCATGAAGTGTATCAGTCAATATGAACTACAGGTTTTGGAGATACAGATTGGCCAAAATATTTTGTTGTAACTGTGTTTCATGATTTCATGGCTTAAAACTGTTGATTTAACATCCTTTCTTTTTCTCCAGTGATTAACAACCAATATATTACTGAACTTGCTTAGTTTTGTATTAGTATACAGTAGTTGGAAACATGAACTAGAGTAGTTATTAGACTTAAAACTATATTTTTTCATTTTATTAATGAATTTTATTAATTATTGTTGTAGTACTTGCTGCTGGATAGCTGAGTGGTTTGGGTATCTGGCTGTAAGCCAAAGGTTGGGAGTTTGATCTCCACTTTTTCCTCTTTGACAATCCACAGATCCCTTCCAGCTGTGCACACCTAAGATTCCAGTGCTAATATCTTTCGTGTTTTCATTGCATAAAGCTCAAGATTTAATGTTCTTTTAAAAAAATTAAAAACTAAAATGCACTGAAAATTGTTCATCTGTATTGTACCAGACTTGTTTAAATTGTCAACTGATGTGGCACTACATGTATAATCGTTTTAGATTTTTTTTAAGAATCTGTAAAGGAAAAATATTGTTTGTACTCTTCACTGTTTGTACCTTTATCTGTGTTCTCAAGACGTACAGTATCTAGCAAAGTTCTGGATGGAACAAAAAAAAGTCACTGACACAATTCTAAGCTGGAAAAATGAGAAGAAACATTCCAGCAGCAAAAACAAAAATAGAGCACTGAAAGCTGAACAAAATGTACTGGCTACTCTCAGTAAAAGACCAGATCTGCTGAGGATTAATAACAACACCATTTGATTGCTAGAGGAAATATTGAAATGATGAGTGATAAACACAGGGCATATAGGAGAAAAATACCTGATTCTAATATGTGAAATTGTATGCTGTGATAAATCATAGGTTCGCCACCACTGATGGACTCTTCTAATTTTCTTCTATTAATATATACAGTAAATGTTTTAACCATGTCATAAAGTCTATACTGTACTTTTAAATTACAGTAATACCCCGTATAACGTGAGTATCATATAGCGCTAAAACCATATAACGTGAAAGAGATTTTTGGAAAAAATCATGTTTCAAATAACACGATTTTAACGTTATCCGATACAGTCGTTCTTAGCAGCAGGGTGGGTGGAAAGCTGAACGGGGTTCTCCGTTCAGCTTCCCAGCCACCCTGCAGCTACGGAGGCAGGGGTGGGGAGGCTGGAAAGCTGACAGGGGGCTCCCCCGTTGGCGTCCCCAGCCACCCCACAGCTGCGGAGGCATGGGCGGGTGGCTAGGGAAGCCGACAGGGAGTCCCCGTCAGCTTCCCCAGCCACCCTGCAGCTGTAGATCGGGTCCTCTGATCTCTCTGGAGCAGGCAGGGGACACGATCCAAGGTGTTTCTGGGCTTCCCCGACGTCCTGAGCCAGTGCAGCAAGCCAGAATGTCAGGGTTCAAATCCTGACATTCTGGCTTGCCGCACTGGTTGAGGACATCGGGGAAGCCCAGAAACAGCATGGATCGGGTCCCCACACCTCCCTGGACCCAGCGGGGGGGTCAGACACCCCAAAATTGGTAAAAAAAATGGACTTTTTTTTTACCAATTTTGGGGGCTCTGACCCCCCCCCCGCCGGGTCCAGGGAGGTGGGCAGACACGATCCAAGCTTTTTCTGGGCTTCCCCGACGTCCTGAGCCAGTGTAGCAAACCAGAATGTCCAGAGTTCGAATCCCGACATTCTGGCTTGCTTGCTGCACTGGCTCAGGACGTCGGGGATGCCCAGAAACACCTTGGATCGGGTCCCCACACCTCCCTGGACCCAGCGGGGGGGTCAGAAACCCCAAAATTGGTAAAAAAAATGGACGTTTTTTTACCAATTTTGGGGGCTCTGACCCCCCCCCGGCCGGGTCCAGGGAGGTGTGGGGACCCGCTCCAAGCTGTTTCCAAAGTTCCCCCACCTCCCTGGAGGCTGCAGCAAGGCAAAATGTCAGGATTCGAATCCCGACATTCTGGCTTGCTGCAGCATAAAAGAGGGTGGGGGAAGTTCAAAATTAGCGCGCATCAGTTCTAGGGAGGTCGGGAGACCCGATGCGTGCTAATTTTGAACTTCCCCCACCCTCTTTTATGCTGCAGCAAGCCAGAATGTCGGGATTTGAATCCTGACATTTTGCCTTGCTGCAGCCTCCAGGGAGGTGGGAGAACTTTGGAAACAGCTTGGAGCGGGTCCCCACACCTCCCTGGACCCGGCGGGGGGGGGGGTCAGAAACCCCAAAATTGGTAAAAAAAAGTCCGTTTTTTTAACCAATTTTGGGGTTTCTGACCCCCCCGCTGGGTCCAGGGAGGTGTGGGGACCCGATCCAAGGTGTTTCTGGGCTTCCCCGACGTCCTGAGCCAGTGCAGCAAGCCAGAATGTCGGGATTCGAACTCTGACATTCTGGCTTGCTGCACTGGCTCAGGACGTCGGGGAAGCCCAGAAACACCTTGGATCAGGTCTGCCCACCTCCCTGGACCCGGCGGGGGGGGGGGGTCAGAAACCCCAAAATTGGTAAAAAAAATGGACTTTTTTTTTTACCAATTTTGGGGTCTCTGACCCCCCCGCCGGGTCCAGGGAGGTGGGGAGACCCGCTCCAAGCTGTTTCCAAAGTTCCCCCACCTCCCTGGAGGCAGCAGCAAGCCAAAATGTCAGGATTCAAATCCCGACGTTCTGGCTTCCTGCAGCCTCCAGGGAAACAGGGCTTTTTTTTAACATTGTGTGTTCAATGTATCGCACAACGTTAAAAACCGGATAACGACGGGACTTGTGGAACCAAGTCATAACGTTATTCGGGGTACTAGTGTAGTAGTAATGTTAAAACATAAAAGGTGAAAAACATTAAAAGAAAACTGCATTTCATTTACAAAAGGGTACTCTACTAGTTTCTTATAATAAACCTTCAAGATTAATAGATTTATCACAGCATACAATTTCACATACTAGAATCTGTGGGCACCCACACAGTCAACCAAGCACAGAGTTTGCTCCACCCCTCTGGCCAACAGCCCAATGGGAGCGCTTCCTCCATCCCCCCAACACAGAGTGCACTCTGCCCCTATCCCCAGCAGCCCAAGGGAGCATTTCATTCCTCCCCTGTTGCTGTGTTGGCACTTTGCAATAAATAAATGGGTTTTGGGTTGCAGTTTGGACACTTGGGCTCTAAAAGTTTTGCCATCACTGTTCTACATGGATATAGATGTATGAAGTGAAGAATGCAAACATAGATTATTATTTTTAAAGATGCTATGTAGTGAAGGTTGTTTTCTGCTACCTCCTTCTCTATTCATGCTCTTCTTCATCTCCTCCTGATTTATTTATTTATTTATTTGAGGTTGGGTGTTGTCATGGCCACCTTGACTTTGGATGCAGCATCTCTGAAAAGTGGTAATGTGTTGAATCTAAGCTAATAGTTTTTTTTTTTAGTAAGGGGAATGTCTATATTGGCTTATAGGGTTCTTTTCTGGGCATTTTTGCAGCCGGCTTCTCTGCTTTTAATTTTGGTGTCTACACATGTTGAACACCAGAATGAAGCAAGTTACTGCAAAGTGTTGCTTTTTGAGCCATCATCACATAATTCTTCAACTGCGTAGCACTCTCTTGGATCCCATTCTCAGTGTATATGTTCTGCTGCAGCAATCATCTATCAAACATAGGGGGTGGGGGTTACCCTTTTCCCGAACATCCTTAGACAATCAGGGGAAGTGTTTACTTTGTTGCTATTGTGTACAACCAATTTATGTTGTTGCTGTAGATGTATAATCACAGCAAACTGAACACTTCCTAATTGTCTGGAACCTATATGGGGAAATATAATGTCCTTAGGATATAGGATTGCACCAAATGGCACTTTGCATCTCCCCTCCCATATCTTTTAATTCCATACCACACCACTCTAAATGGTGTGTAAGAATGGCATTATTTTGTTCTCATTCTGACACTTCCCCCCCAATTATTGTACCTTGTGCAGCTATTAACAGACTTTTCTCTATTCTTGTTTGATACTTTTGTTGTTGTTCAGTCGTATAGTGGAGTCCAAAATATTGTAGCTTTCTGCATGTTGTATGTCTTATGTATACTGGGTCTTTATTTATTTTCCTTTATTGGTCCTAACAAACCAGGTGTAGAAGATAAGAACAAATTCAGAATTCCTTTTCTGATATTTTGAAAGGGAAAAAACACACATGCTGACCAATGGCTCAGTAAACAAACTGTGGGGCAAAACTCCATGCTTTGTTTACCTGCTGCCACTGGGTGGAAGAGTGATCTATCCGTGTGGGCCAGGATGCTGATGATTCAAAACAAGCCACAATTGATGTAAATTCCTGGCTTTGTAGCCTGTGTGTATATTTTCATGAGCAAACAGCTTCAAATTTAAACATCATCCCTTCTGCCCTTTCCAATGTTATTTTTTTTCTTCTTACAGGTGGAAATCTAAATACATTTCTTCTACGTTAAGCAATGCTTCATATCCTTTCATAGGGATGGTGTGCATATTTCCAATAAAAGATAAGAGTAATACAGAGTCTCAGAGCAAAAATAAAGAGAAAAATAGCTGTTCACACCGTGTTAAACCTTCACATGTTCTTTGATGCTGACAATATTTTGATCAGGCACATCTTATGTTGATGGAGAAATACAAACATCCATGGATTGCCTTTCCCTATAATTGTCAAACCAGCTATTGTAATGAGTACTTTCTAGATTTCAGAAAGACAGAAATTATAGAGTAGCTTTGTCTGACTAAGTCTCTTCTAGTAATGCACCTTAGATAAGCAGTATTGAGAAACCTTTATAAAGCTATCACTTCTTCTGTCGCAGACACTAAAGCACAATAGCTACTATTTCAGCACAGCTGAAACAGCTGTAGATAGCTTAAGAATATGTTATCAGTAATGGATGATGAATAATAGATGTGTCTTATGTTGCTTGGCACACTGATTGGGGTGCTCCATGCTTCATTCTTCTGGGTGGAAAAGTGAATATTCTCTAACAGCCCAGCTTCATTTCTTTTCCAGTGCCACAATTTATGACCATGTTTGCAGTTTCCTTTGGGCAAGCTTTATATAATTGGGGATATAGTTCATTTTATTCTCACGCAGCCTGAAAGAAATTGCTCGTCAATGTAGCAACTTTATTTTTGCTAAGCCTTCTAGTCTGCTCTGTTGTGGATTTGATTTCTTTTTATATTCCACTGACTTTTTCATTTCTATGGTGCACTGAGTTCTTTATGAGAAATGGAGCAACAGTACATCAATAGTATCACAGCTGATTGTACAGGCTGGCTTATCTGTAAAATCCAAAACTTGTCTAATGGGGAATGTTATATGTTGCAGATATATTATAAACATATGGCTCAAAGGGGAATTCCTAGGTTTCACTTTTAGAGAATTCAAATGCAATTTTTGTTTCACCATGCCCAATTTTGGAGGGTGGGGGGGTGTTTCTCCTTGCATTATTTTGCAAAAAGATATGAGAGAAGGAGGGGAGTTCTTTCAGAAGAATTTTTTAAAAAAATCTATAGTTTTTGAAATGGAAATACTTCATTGACTCTTATTGAGTCTGCATCAATGTATTAAGTTGATAAATATAACAGACATCATTCTGCCGTTGTTTCTCAGTGACCTAAATGTCTATGGGCCAAATGACACATAACTATCTCCTAGCATATATTTCACCCAAAAGCAACTTCTGAAGGTACCAGTTAGAAATTGAAGAAAGATGAATAAGAAGATTGCTTAATATCTTTCTTAGTGCCTTTCCCTCCTCTCTAAAATCCTTTTTACCTGCTCACATCTTTCTACCTTCAGGGAAAAATAAGATACTGAGAGGTTAATCTTTATCTTTGCAGAAAAGAAATTTAAGAGGAAGCTTTGGAAGTGAGAAGTTAATGTAGCAGTGATCTATGCATTGTACAGGAAAGAGTACTCACTGTATGCATGTGAGTTCCCCAGTGGGGAACAGGATTAGCAAGTTCGGCCAATTTATCTTCTTCCATGCTATGTTTGGACATAGATATTGGAGAGAGTACCTCTTCTCCGTATTGGCTACCTAATCATTAAGATCTCTTAGTTTCCTGTCATGCACATCAAGTTGCATCCATCTTATAGTGACTATAAGATGGATTCAACTTGATGGTGCATGACAACAAAATGCTTTTCAGTATACAGTATATCAAATATTTAGGGGAGTGGTTTCCATGGCTGAGTAACAATTTGAACCCTGAGTCATATTCTGTCACTATACCTGCTACAGCACATAATTCTCTTGTGCCCTAACCTCAGAGACCTGACTTGTACATACAGTATCAACAATGCTTTATTTTACCACCAAGTTGAAACTGTGGCTGATTTTCTAAGTGTTTATCACCTGGTGGATTAATGAGCCGGTCACCAGTCTTTCAGTCTGTTGATTTCTGTAATGTTTGGATTATTACATTGTTTCAAAAGTGTTGTAAATTGTTTTTGGATTGCTTGAAGTACTTAAAGCTATTTTAGATTCCTTTAAGGCAGTTTTACTAAAGGCATCCTGTCTTACGACCTATTGATATGGGACAAGTTAGACAACTAAACAGGTACATTTGTAAAGGTCTGCTTGCTTTGAGGATAAAATGATTCTGTGTTCCAGAGTGAATATTGATAAATATATCTAGGTTTATTCTTGTTTTGTAATAATTGAGTTGCTTCCTCTTTTGTGGGGGGTGGGCAAGGGGTGTAACGGTACAGTTAAAAATCCGGAGCCAGAGAATTTCTGAATATGTGATACCGTTATGTTAAAGTATGAGTCAGTTTTTACTGAGTAGAGCGGCATACAAGTCTAAACAACAACAACAACAACAACAGCAACAGCAACAACAGCAGCAACAACAGCAGCAACAGCAGCAACAGCAACAGCAGCAGCAGCAGCAACAACAACAACAACAACAAGTGTTATGATATCATTAAATTTAACAAAAAAATCTTGTATATTAGAGGAGAGAACATTGTGGCAGCATACTGTATTCTCAATTACAACAGTACTCAGTAAATTTCCCCATGAAAGTGTGGCATATCTTTGAATTAAGGTATTTCATGTAAGTGTGATGAAATACTGTACTTGTTTTATCCAGAGATGAATAGGAGTTCAGAAAATCATATGGTTTCCATAAAGGAATTTTGGTCAATGCCCAAGTGTTGCTTAGTGGTGGTATGTTTGTGTGCTAGTAAATAAAGCAAGTAATATTTTGGTTGCAGAGAACTGAATAAATATTGCTTGTTAGAATATCATTTATGTTTCTGAAAAATCTTTAAAATCATTATGGTAGTTTAGTCCCCACTATGTTGTGTTTGTGAATTTGGAAAGATGCAAAATAACAGTTTAATGCATGTATAGATTGTGTCTTTGAATTACTGTACTACATCATAGCAACATTAGAGAGTGAATGTTTTCAGTGGCTCCATCTGGCTTAGGAGTTTTACATTACCGGTAGTTCTGTGTGATCAATTTTTCAACAGTTGGAAAATAGCACAGGGAGGACTAATGAAACACCTTTGAATGCAGAAGCCCAAATAGTTGCATTTCACTGTCATTCATGTACGTACGTACGTACGTACGTATGTACGTATGTATGTATTCATTCATTCATTCATTCATTCATTCATTCATAGCCTGCCATAATTAGCATAAACTTAATGACAGGTGATGGTGTTAGAATGTGTGAAATAACTGACTTCCCTATGTTTTGATAAAAACAGAGACTAAAATCTACATCTTGCTGATTTTCATTGCAGACCTTTTCTTCCCATCTACTCATGTCTCTGTCCCAGCTCCTGCAAACATAGCAGTTCGAAAGCAAAAATTGCAAGTAGATAAACAGGCACCACTTGGGTGGAAAAAGTGACAGTGTTCCGTGTACTCTGGCATCGAGTCATGCCTGCTACGTGACCACCAAAATATCTGCAGACAGTGCTGACTCTTTGGTTGTAAACAGAGATAAGCACCACACCCTAGAGTCGAATATGACTTGCTTTTGAGCAAGGAAGACCTTTATGATCAAGAAATGTGAAACCCAGGTTGGGTTTCTGAAAGAGTGTGGCTGCATTGATAAAGGCGATCCTGATTTTCAGTTATTTCCATTATGCTTTACAACCAGTATACAATTGACTGCAATCTGGAGAACAGCTGACAAATCCTGCCTCTCACTCATAGTACTCTATTCATCAGTGGGCAGTATACCACTGAATAGGAAAATATTTCTGGGGTCCTTTTCACGTGATCAAGAACCTAAATATGTTCAGTCTGTGCAATTTTGAACAGTTTGAAAAAAAGATTTGTACTGTATTACTTTTTCAGAGTTTATATTCTCATTTCATTGTATAGCACATATGTGCAAAATAAATTAATCTGGCAGTGAAAAGATACTCTCAAACTAGATGTAAGACATTGATTTCAACAGCATGGCTAAGCAAATGGTTCCCGCCCCCCCCCCGCCCCCAAGAATAGCAATAACAATCAACAAGATGCGAAAATGCTTGAGTTTTAGATTAAAATAATTAACTGTATATACTCAAGTATAAGCCTATTTTTTTAGTCCCAAAATGAGCCCTCCAAAAGGAAAACAGCTTATATTCGGGTCAATGACCACAAGAATCCCAAGACCATGTTGGATTGAGATGTGCCAACAATTTAATTAATTTTACCATATTTTCATATATTTTGATTATTGAAACTCACTCGCAGTTGCTGCATTTCCCACCCTCAGTTTATACTCCGGTCAATCCATTTTCCTGGGTTTTCAGGTCAAAATTAGGTACCTCGGCATATATTCGGGTCAGCTTATACTCAAGTATATATGGTACTTGTTTCTTCTCTTCGACCAATCTCCTGCTTCTACAAATTCATGCTACAAGATTTGTGAGAACTTCTCTCTCCCCCTCCCCCCTTCTAGGAAGAGACATCTTTTCAGATTATAGATCACTTCAACATCAGAACAACATCAGGTAATTATTTATATAACTGTTCCTTTGCTTTAGAGGTCAGTCTGTGTTTACTTCAGTCTCAAATGGAGACATTTACAATTTATGGAGGCACTAGTTCTAAGCAATTAAACTTAATAACGTTACATGTGGCCTTTACTGAGGCTTTCTAACTTATGGCTTAATGTTCCTTTGTGTGCTGTGTTAACTTACTCCCCACCCTACCCCTCTGAAACCTTAGAAAACTACATTAGTCTGAGGATATTTATGGTTTTCTAGCAAATGTGTGCTGTCTCTTACAAAAAGGTATTAAGGGTAAAGAAAAAATCCCAAATGTCATTGGAGACTCTCAAAATGTACTTCCAAAGTCTTCCACAAACCCTTTAGTGTTTTATGTCCATCTCTTTTGTGCAGATACATCCACACACCATTAATAAACTCAAAAATTCTGAAAAAGTTTGCATCAAAAGCAGTAGACGCTACAAAGTGAGAAGGGACTTTTTTACTTGGCAAATCTGTCTCAACAGACTTTTGTCTTGGATGTTACAATCTGTTCCATAATCTGTTCCATTGGGCTGCGGTGGTTCAGTGGTTAAGAAGCTTGCCTTGTTATCTGGAAGGACGGCAAGTCGGCAGTTTGAGCTCTGGGTACTATATGATGGATTGAGTGCCCATCTCTGTCCTAGCTCTTGGGGACATGATAGGAGGCTCATTGGGCATCCCCTGAGTGGAGTTTCTCCCACAAAAATCCTTTCAACCCAGAATAATAATAATAACAATAATAATAACAATAATAATATGGTACATGCATTTTTGGAATCTATGTTTTGATGGCTCAGATTGATAATAGGCTTCCATAATCGAATAGTTGTCTTCCCTCGTCCAGATTCTTCTGGGGTTTTATACTGCCTTTCAGTTTCTCATCAACTTCATGTTCTGGTTGCCTAGCAGAAGGAGTAGAGCCCTGTAGTACATTTTTCAATAGATGCCCTGGAGCCATAGCATCCATCGCACTCTTTATTAACCTAAGTGACGACTGAGCCACATGGGATTAGGATTATAATTTCTCACCATATTCAGTGGATTGTGGAACAGATTTAATCTGGTTCTTGGTTGGGATAAGGGGGGAGGTGGCACCATGTTTCACTGACCTCCCCCTGGGCTTCTGCGATCCCAACTGGCAGTTGAAATCTTGGTCACTGCCGCCTTCCCTCTATTTTCCCAGGTTGAGGGGGGGAGTGGCACAATGTTTCACATATATGTCGAACAATACAATACAATACAATACAATACTGACCTTCCCCTGGGCTTCAAACTGAAAGATTTATCTTGGCAGCTCAGGAACAAGTTTTGCCAAGAAATTTCATGAAGACAAGAATACAGCACATATCCAACAATATCAAATGCTGGCTTTATAATGAGAAGGATTAAACAGTAGATCATCTGATCAGTGGATGCAGCAAAATTCACAGACTGATTATTTGCACTGTCATAACAGTTTGCAAAAATTGTCCATTGGAAACTTTGCCAGAAGTTTAGATTTGAATGCAGTAAAAATCATTGGGAACATCCAGTAGAGAAAGTTTTAGAGAATGAGAGAGTCAAGATCCTGCGGGATTTTAAAATTCAAACAGATAGACATCTGCCTCACAACACACCTGATATAACTGCTGTGGAAAAGAAAAAGGTCTGGTTTATTGACATTGCTATACCAGAAAATGTACACTTAAAATACAGTTGATTTTGAAAAAAATAACAGCACAGCCAAAGGTTGTCCTTGCTGGAAAGTCAGTAGTATACAACTCTAGGGATCGGTGCTTATCTCTGTTTACATTCAAAGAGCCAGCACTGTCTGTATCTGTAAACGTTTCCATGGTCATGTGGCAAGCATGACTAGATGCCGGAGCACATGGAATGCTGTTACCTTTTCCACCGAAGCAGTACATATTTATCTACTTGCAATTTCTTGCTTTTGAACTGCTAGGTTTGCAAGAGGTGGGACAGAGATGGGAACTCACTCCATCATGCAGCATTTGGCTCTCAAACTGCTGAGCTGACAACCTTCCAGTCATCAAGTTCAGTGCCTTAACCACTAAGCCATCATAGTTCCACATTACCTATCTATTAAAAGCCTCTTTCTCGTAGCTAGTCAGATGCCAAAAGCTGGTAGGAAAAGAACGGTCTTTGCCAGGCATTGCCAACCTTTTTAAGTTGGGGGCCGGGTCACACTCCCTCAGACAGTTGAGCAGGTCAGACTGGTGGTTTCCCCCACCATAAACGATGCTGTAAAATGTGGCAGTGCAGGCCGGGTTTGGCTCGTGGGCCGTATGTTGTCCACCTCTGGTCTTTGCCTCATCCTGGAAGGAGACAATGAGGCAATCTTAGCCTCCCAAAGAAAGAAGTTCCACAGCCTTAGAGCAGGCATTATATACACGGTTTGACTTGTTAATAAGTGCTTCAGCTCTTTGGATAGGTCAGTAACTTATGTATCTAGTTGTAGCACCAGAGATTGAGAGTTTGATTTTCTACTGTGCCTCCAGGGAGAAGAGCCAGTCTGTGTGGTCATGGGCAAGCTAGGTGCCCCCAGAAGAATGGAATGGTGTATTTTCTACGTAGAAAACCCTGATAAGGGTTGTTTATTATTATTATTATTATTATTATTATTATTATTATTATTATTATTATTATTATTATTATTATTATTATTATTATTATTATTATGGGGTCCCATGTTGGGTGGCTGATATGATGGGACAGCCACCCCTCCCTCACTCTTTTAAACTTTTAAAATCTTTTTAAACCTTTTAACCTTTTTAAATCTTTTAGATTTTTGTAAATTCATGGTTTAATTCTTTTTTAATTGACTTTTAAGTAATTTATGAACCTTAAGGTTTTAATTTATGAATTTCTGTAAGCCGCCTAGAGTCAGGTTCGCCTGATTAGGGCGGGGTAATAAATCTAAATAAATAAATAAATAAATAAATAAATTATTATTATTATTATTATTATTATTATTATTAGTGCTTCATGGTTTCTTTCTTCTTCTTTCTCCCTACTTTGCTTAGAGGGAATATTTGAAAAGTCATTGATGTTTATCAGTACATTGTACTTCTTTTGAAGAGGCTATGACCTGTGTATTTCCCTTGTTCAAGTTCAATTAAAGCTCTGAGCTTGCTAATTGAAAAACAAAATTAGCATGTGGTTTGTTATCAGAAGCTGAAAAGCTTTATTGATGAAAGGCAATTTTTGTCTCTGGCGGAAAGCTTAGAAGAAATCGCAATATGAAATGAACGTCCCTTGTTTTCTCTTGATAGTCGAGGCAGAATTTCAGTCAACAATGTGGAGTGTGAGAATTGGCAGTTATTATTTCAATTTGTGGTATAAGTATAGAGTTCAGAATCTGATCTGGCTGAACTCACTACCTATTTTTATCAAAAGGATATTTTAGTTTTTAATGACTGTATTCTTGAGCAAGTTGCCCTTTTTGTCTGCTTTTCTTTTCCTAGTACACTAGCTACCCAAATGCCTTTAGAGAAAGTTCCCCTGAGCGGAGTTTCTCCAGTAAAAATCCTTTCAACCTAGAATATTTTCTGAGATGAAATTATTGTTAGGGAGCTTCTGATTGGAGCAAGTCTTTTCCCTAAGGCGCCTCCCAATTGCATAAGATGAGCCTGTCTCTGTTGCATAGCTCAAAAAAAAAAAAAGTGTGACTAATCTTACTCAGGGGTGGCCAACCTACAGCCTGTGGGCCAGACCAGGCCTGTGGCACCATTTGTTGAGGCCCGCCGCCACCTTTGCCACTACTGGAAGCAGAAGTGGACATGTTTATGACAGCCGTAAAATGCACCCATGCATGTGTAAATGCTCCTGCATCTGCCATAAATGCTGCCGTAAATGCACCCGTGGCTGTTGTAAACGCATGTACAACAGCTGCAGATGCATTTTACAGCCGCGTTTAAGGCAGGAGGAACCATATGACCAGCCTGATCAGCTGTCCAGGGAGCGTTGTCCAGCCTACAGCATGAAAAAGTTGGGAACCCCTTGTTCTCATTCTTTATATTAACAGGTTTCTACCGCCATCCAAGAATTTCCTCTTCTCTGTAAGAACTTCATTTAAAATAGTCTCGCATCTTATCATTTCTCTTGACCAGGCTTGCCAAGTTGATCTGAACAAAGAATTCTCCATCTGCAGAACATCTTCAGTAATAGGAAACCTCTACAAAATCTTACACTGTCCACTTGAGTTGCTGAAGCATGTCAGCTGCTGCTTTCTGCCTAGTAGTTCATATTGCATGTTAAGTGGTTGAAGGCATTTAGTTAGAAGCACTTGCTAGACAGTTAAATCTGCAAGCATGAATTTTGGAATGAAAATATACAATGACATGTTCTTTCTGTTTTGAATCAAAAGGCAGTTTGTTTACTTTGAGGTTTACATATGTTCTCTGTACAGATTATGCTTTCATCTCCTAGTTATCAAGTAATGCAGTAAACATGTCAGATTCAGAGAAATGTGAACTTAAAACAACCTAGTGTTTCCACATCTGCAGGTGACCTGAAGAGACACAGGAGAAAGTCTCCCCTCCCTGTAAAGCTTTGACTGGAAATCCATTTTCTAAGGCCTTTAAGTAAGATGAGGAAAGTCAACAAGATGATTAGAGGGTTGCTTAAATTTATGATGTTTATTAAAAGCCATAACAAGGGAGCGGGAACGAATTTAAGAAAAGCCTTTGGGTTGAAAGCCCTGCTTCCCTAAGGAGAGACTGAAGTCCCTGTGGCCTCTGTCCAGCTTTCACAGTTGTTTCTGTAGCTCAGGGATTCTCAGCCTGCAGCCCGTGGGAACCACTTCATGTGACCCACCACCACCTCCATCACACCAGGAAGTGTCATGTGGTGGAGGAAGGGCAAAATGGTTGTCTGCCCCCCCCCCCCAGCTGCCTGAAGGACCATGACCCGGCCCCTGGCTTTAAAAGGTTGTGAACTCCTGCTGTAGCTCAAAAAGAGGCACTCTCATAGATTTGTTATCAACCAGCTTTAGTGTGTAAACAGGATGGGCAGGTGGAGGAAAAAAATAAAGATAAGACCCTTAAAGATAATGCAGCCTAGTGAATTTACTTTATTTCCCCCCTTCTCTTTTCATCTCAGCTTTGTTCTGTTGATGGGAAAGGTCATCAACAATATCGAATGAGAATGGATATTTGAAAGCACAAGAAATCCCAGCTCTGTTCATAAAAGATCTAACAGTGAGTAGGATTATTGAGATGGGAAGACACTTTAAAGGTGACTTGGGTCTGCCGAGGATCTGCACATTGTATTTACAGCATCCCTGGCATGATGAAGACAATGATTTCTAAAGCCTCCTAAAGGTAGTGCTCTGGTTGTCCTCTGAAGTATCTTTATTCTAGATTACTGGCATTAAGTAACAGCTAGCAAAAACTAGCTCCAGTTTATCCCTGAGACTCACCGCTAAAAAAGTGGCTCTCAAATGATATCTTATCTCTGCTGTGTATTTCACTGTCAAACCCTTCTTACCAGAGGACATTGATTCTGATACAGTATGTGTCCTATATTTCCTTTCTTATACTGTGTATTCATTAGTTCTGGACCTGATCCCTAGGACAATAATGAACAAGTCGACTCCATCTTTTTATCAATAACCTTTCAGGTACCTGAAGACTCCCATTCTATTTACCACTTGAATGAGGCTTTCTTCCTGTCTTGCTTTTAAAGTCCTTCACATTTTACCATTGGCTAGAGAGCTTTGTGGTTTAAGCATCTGGTTGGAGAGCCAAAAGTTGGGAACCCAATTCCCTACTGTGCCTCCTGTGAGTAGAACCAGCCTATATGTTCTCTTGGGTAATCTGCATACTGACATTGGGCCCTCCAGAAGAAGGGACTTCTGTGTTTTCTGTACCTGGAAAGCCCTGAGAAGGATTGCCACAAAACACAATTGACTTGATGGCATATTATTGTTATTAATCACATTTTTACCACCTGAGTCAGGTTGTTCCACTTTGTCTTGCTGAGAAAGGAGATAATATTTGAAGTAGCTGCAGGATACAATTTTTAACTGAGCCATTTGTAAAGACATTCGATTTATTACACTGGTGTGTGTTGAAACAAATTGAAAAATCAAGCTTACTGTCAATTTACTATCACTTACTTTGTACTAAATATTAGAAATCTATCCAACAGTTAGTCACAATTGTTTAGAAAATAATTGTTCTTGCAAATGGAACTCATAGTGTGGCAGAAGAGGCTTTGAAAGCCTATATTTTAAAAGGCCAGAGTTTCTCCTCCTGCCCCTTGCCATTAAAATTGCTCTATAAATTTTAGACATACTATAGCTGAATGAAAGTCTCTTGCATGCCAGACACATATTGACTTTTTTCCTCTTAGATCAATGATTTCTAGGGACACCATTTTATTTATTCATAAGGCAGAAAAGATGCCTTAGAGCCATTTATAGAGGTGTAAATCTATAATCCAGATAACAATTGTGAAAGGCTCTGCTAGAAGCCTAAGTATTCAGACAAAAATATCCTCATTCTAAGCAGACACTCATTTCTACAATCATCCATTCATTTGGAGAATGAACTGGCTATTAAAACTTGAAGCCTAACAGTTCTCTTTTTTTCCTGTATTACTATTCAGGTTGGAGAAGCAATGATAATTTTTCATCTTCTTCCCAATTTCTGAGACAGTTTCTCTTTTATTTCTAACAGGATATTGTGTATATGATTCCCCTGAGGAGAAAACATTTTCCATAAATCAGGATTTAAACTTTATCCATCATAGTTTACAAGTTTAAACACTTCATCAGTATGTATGTTGTGATTTTCTTTGACCATAAGACTGTTTCATTTTGTACCACTGCCTGTGCATACATTCACTCTATTAAGATGCTTGCCTGCTCCTTATCTAGCATGTCAGCTGAAATATTTTTGACTACTTGAGCATTCAGACTGTAATTCTAGAAGGCACCCTGAGTAATTCCTTGGATGTACAATAATTGAGCATGCTTGTGTGGCATTCCCAGATATACGTTTGCATGGTTCTTACCTACATTTGAGTATACAGTACAGTCAAGGTCATGCAAAGTCTCCATCAGCCCCAGGCTAGGATTGATGAAGCTGCAGCCCTCCATCAAGATGGATTCAAGTGGGATTTAATCCACTTGGGGACCATCAGCCTTTCATGTGGACTTTGCCACCCAAGGCCATTAGTCCTGAGGGTTATCGGGTTAGTTAACTGCTGCCTGACACTCTGCGTTGAGTATGACCTGTTCTATTACGATAGCAGGATAACCTGGCCAAACACAGGTAATATTTGGAACTATAAAAATAATGTGACATGGTATGGTCAAATGTGCTCTATCAGTCTGCTTACATAACTGGTTTACATGGAAAAGATAAAGCTGCTGCCTTCTCTTTTACATGTCATTAGAAAGTAGTGGTGCTTTCTGTAAGATACACAGTTACTCCAGCCTACCCCCAGCCTAGGCTCCAAGAAAAGGATAGACAAAAGTTGAATTAATGAAGTTTGTTAATCATTTTGATTCTCCCTTGCCTAATTTGATGTTGCTTAGATTCAACATTGGATGCTGAGAAAACAGTGAAATAGTAGGGGCTAAAAATTAAGCAATTAATAAGTTGACATAGCCATTATGATGACACAAAGCATTATGATTCTGTCTTAGTGGCTTTATTAAAGGAAAGGATATACAGAATAGCATCCTATTGGACTCAAATAAGCATCCTGAAATGTCCATCACCATTCTTTGTGAAGTCTCTACCAGAAGAATATCATCATGTGAGACCACGTTTGCCAAAGTGTCCAACAAAACACTGTTGATTTGGGTAATTCAGCTAAATGTTTAGAACTGAAGCATTCCCACAACACCATATTTCAAACAAATCTATTTTTTCCTGTCAGCTTTCTTTGCTAATCAGCTTTCATACCAGTATACAGTAAAACCTCATATAACACTAAAACCTGGTTCCACAAGTCTTCATGTTATATGATTTTTAGTGTTATCTGATCCTCTATGGGATCCATAGAGATACATTGTAACCACACAGGCTTTCGCGGTTGTTATCTGAAGCATCCCATAGGATCTTAATGTTATCTGATGCAATTCTTCCCCCCAGATTCCTTGATGTTATGCGATTTTCGTGTTATTCGATACTAATGTTATATGAGGTATTACTGTATACTGATCAGGACTACAAGAGTGCGGATGATTTTGGTCTTGGTCTCCATTGAAACATCTTGACACTTGATGATCTTTTCTAATTCCTTCATTACTGTCCTTCTGAGTTTCATTCTTCTGATTTCTGGGCTGTAGTCTCCATTTGGATTGATGATTGAACAAAGGTATAACTATCACTTTCAGTTTCTTCATTGTCAACATTAAAGTTAATGTAGCTTTTCTGTAAACATAATTTTTGTCTTAATATTCAACTGAAGATTTGCTATGGTATATTCTTCTTTGATGAAAAGTCATTTCAAGTCATTGCTGCTTTCTGACAGTAAGATGGTATCATCTGTATATTTTAAGTTATTGATGGGTGTTCCATCAATTTTCACCCTTCCATCATCTGAATTAACTCCAGCTTTCCATATATAGTAATATGTTCAGTTTACAGATTGGGATAAAATACACCCTTGTCTGACTCCTTTACCTATATGAATCTATTCTGTTTCTCCATATTCTGTACTAGTGGTAGCTTGAGGCACCATTTCTTTCAGAACAAGTGATCTTCTGAAATTCTTTGATGCAGTCCAATAGCCATTAGATAGTTCCAATATGATCTTAGGTGCCTCTTCCTCTTCAGAAACCAGCTTGATCATCAGGCATTTCTTGCTCCATATAATGTAAAAGTGCCACTTTGCTTGCATGGGAAATTAGGGCAGAGATCCTATAGGTACTGCAGTTCTTGACATCTCTTTTCTTTGAGATTGAAATGTATATTGTATGCATTTGGATACATGTATATTGAACATTTCCATTTTATAGGGCATTGTTATGTTTTCTGTATTTGTTGGCATATTCTTGTTAGAGTTTGTACCTTGAAACAGTTCTAGTGGTATTCCATCTATCCCTGGTGAGTTATTTCTTCCTAGGGCTTTCAGAGCAGTTTTCCCTTCACTTTCTATAACTAGGTTCTTCATCAAATGATTTCTCTTCAAAGGTGTCTGACACCCTTTTATTCTGTATTGAAAAGTAGAGCAGTATAAATAAGATGTACCCTAACCCACAACTGTGTACGGTAGCTAAATGTCTTATACATATTGGCTCAGGGAGTCACTATTTCTTTATTACCTAACACTTATGGTAGCTTTTTGCGCAAGAGATGTTCTAGAAAACAAAATAAAAGGAAATGTTAATCTCAGTTCTCCATTCAAGTAGAGAATGTTTCTAGAAGTTTGGCTGAGGCTGTATTTCTAAGGAAGTATTGTGTGGAGGTGATTTAAGGAGTCATCAGATGACTTGAAAAAGCTAATTTCCATCATATAACAATTGCAACTTTTTAACTGTCTTGCATTGAAACACAAGTCTTCTATATGAATACATAGTTTTAAATCTTATACTGTACTGTGTGTGAGAAAAAGAAACAGAAAATCAAAACCAAAAGCTTGTATTCTAATGTGGTTGATAATGACTTTATCTATATTAGCCCTTTTTATTTCAGACTTAATTTATTGTAAATACATGCTTCAAGAGTTATTAAAGTGTAATTAGCTCATGAAAATGAAGTACTGAGATAATGATATCATGGGACTGGAAATTAAACACAGAAATATGCCTTCATGCATTTTATCAAACATGTTGCTTCCTTTGGAAAATACTAGGAAGAGGAGGGAAAGGAATCATGAAACGAAAGTCATTTGTGGATGTATTGCAAGTGCACATGTATAAAATGCGAAATGGTACTTGAATTTTAGTATAATGTGCTCATGCATAGTTGCTGCAAACAGGAGATAATTTAGCTCTTCAAAATTTCAGGAATCTTAATAACTCTGCTGAACTGTAGAAGAAATGTGACTTATAGGTAAAGGTAAAGGTTGCCCTTGCTAAAAAGCCAGTCGTATCTGATTCTAGGGTCCCATGCTCATTTCTGTTTATAGCCAGAGACCCAGCACTGTCTGCATCTGCAGATGTTTCCATGGACATGTGGCAGGCATGACTAGACACCGGACATTACAGAGCGCTGTTTATTTATTTATATTTATTTATTCTTCAAATTTATACCCCGCCTCGCTCAGGCGAACCTGACTCTAGGCGGCATCCATACAAACAAAAACAATATCCCACCAACCCCCCCCCCTATTGAGTCCTCCATAGCCGCCCAAGACCCCCAAGTTCTCTCCGAGGCCGGGTGGCCAAGGGAGGCCCCTTTTATCTTCCACCCGGCCGGTGACGGGGGCCGGGAGGGTGCAGCGGCGGCGGCAGCGTCTAGCACGGCGGCGGCGTTTCTTCGGGCCTCCCCTGGCCGAGGGAGGCGCCTTTTATATTCCTCCCAGCCGGTGACGGGGGCCGGGAGGGTGCAGCGTCGGCGTCGGCGTCTAGCGCGTCGTCGTCGGTGTCGTTGGTGTTTCTTCGGGCCTCCCCTGGCCGAGGGAGGCCCCTTTTATCTTCCTCCCGGCCGGTGACGGGGGCCGGGAGGGTGCAGCGGCGGCGGCGGCATCTAGCGCGGCGGCGGCGTTTCTTCGGGCCTCCCCTGGCCGAGGGAGGCCCCTTTTATCTTCCTCCCGGCCGGTGACGGGGGCCGAGAGGGTGCAGCGGCGCCGTTTACCTTCCCATTAAAGTAGTACCTATTTATATACTTTCAGTTTCTTGCTTTGAACTGCTAGGTTGGCAGGAGCTGGAACAGAGACGGAAGCTCACTCTGTCATGTTGCACTCAGGTCTCAAACTGCTGACCTGCCGACCTTTCAGTTGTCATGATCATCGTCTTAACCACTAAGCCATCACAGTCCCTCATGGCTTACAAAGACACAGTAACTCTTTTTAAATAAGACTCATTTGTTTTCTACTTGAAATTTTAGTCTTTTGACTTACATTTATATAGTAGAAGATCTTCTCAGACTGGGGATGAGGGCAGACTTAACATCAAATGCTTTACAGGGAGATTGTGGTGGAATTTTAGATGGTATTGTGGTAGAACTTTAGATGACTCCTTTCCACTGAAGTTGCTTTTGGAAAGCTATATTGAATACTGTCCGGATTGTATTGTGATGATTCCTGGGGTTGTAGTCCTCTGGACAAAGGGGTACTTGCAATCAGTCCATCCTGAGATCATTAACAAAATGACTAGCCTTTGATAGCAACCCTACTGAGTCGGGTTCCCCTGATTGAGCGGGGTAGAAATTGAAAAATTAAATTAAATTAAATTTACTGTCTTGCAGTGAATTCAGCCATGGAATTATAACCTAAATTGGTACACCTGCAAGCCTCATATGAAGCCAACACCATGGTCTGTCACCAGATTGATACAGTCTGCTGAAAGCCGAAAACAAAAGTTAGAATTTACTTTATTCATTTTATTTTGTACATTTCCTAGACTGTAGGCTTGCAACATAATATATGCAATTCTGTATCAATTTAAAAAGTAATATGTACAGAACTAATATCTAATACACAGACTATAGACATATTAAGTTGCAAAATTTATAACATGCATAATATAGAGGGTGCCAAAAATGTATACACATTTTAGGTAAAGGTCGCCCTTGCTCGAAAACCAGTTGTATCCTACTCTAGGGTTCAGTGCTCATCTCTGTTAATGGCCAAAGAGCCAGCACTGTCTGTGTCTTCAAACGTTTCGGTGGACTTGTGGCTGGCATGCCTCAACACCAGAGTGTACAGAATGCTGTTTATCTTTCCACCAAAGATTTTTAACAACTTACAATTTCTTGCTTTCAAACTGCAAGGTTGGCAGGAACTGGGATAGAGATGGAAGCTCATTCCGTCATGCAGTACCTAGGAATTGAACTCCGACCTTCCAGTCAGAGATGCTATTTATGTCTTACTTTTCAAACTTGAATTGAATTATGGTAGCAAT
The DNA here is from genome assembly GCA_030440675.1 of Furcifer pardalis. Taxonomy (NCBI): domain Eukaryota; kingdom Metazoa; phylum Chordata; class Lepidosauria; order Squamata; family Chamaeleonidae; genus Furcifer; species Furcifer pardalis. Next base: position 77,637,780 of record CP126891.1, read on the forward strand.
GTGTAGTATGATGTTCATTCAAAAGAATTAATGCTAGCATCACTACTCTACAGTCAGGACAGCCAACGAAAATGGAGGATGCATGGTTGTTGTTCGAGGAGTGCAATATCATTTTGAAGAGGGTTGAGTTTCTGCCACATTCTCCTGACTTAACACCTCTTGAGTTCTACCTATGGGGAATCTTAAAGGATAGTAAAGCATTGAAAACAGGCTACAATAGCAGTACTTTGGGAAGAAATTGAAATGGCATGTGCAGCAATACAAGTGGACACTTTGGTCAACATTGCTCAAGCAGTAGTTGCTGTAGTCAGAAGTGTCTGGACACTGATAGTAACCACTTTGAACACCTCTTGTAATTGCAGAAGTCAAAAGTGACTTGTAGTCATCTTGTGTGTATGTGTGTGTGGTATTACAATTTTAATACAGATTTTTCCTTTCTTAAAATGTGTATACATATTTGGTAGCCACTGTATATATGTGGTCAAGGAGGCAAGATAGATGGAGTTACATTAATAAAATATAAATATCTACATACTTTGTTTTCTTATGAGGTAAAAAAATGCAGGGAAAGATTAAATGCTGAGAGTCCTGTAGCCCGGACCTACGGTAGCCTGGTCTTCCTTCCCTAGACTTATCCTGTTTTGCTTTTTCAGAATATGGAAGCAGTTCTTCACTTAATACAGAATCAAAAATTGATTAAGGGAAAGTATATTCTGTGCAAAGGAAAGACTCTTGATTGTCTGTGAGCTATCTGTGCAAGTTAAAAACCTGGGAAATTGAGGCTCTTGTTCATTTGTAGAACCTACACACAAGCAAGAATGCTCCGTAGCAGATATTGTACATAATTTCTTTCTGTAGAAGGCTGTGACTAAAAGGAATTAGTCATTCCTTGGATAACAGCAGAATATATGAATAGAATAGCATGTAAAGGTCTCCATATGTTCATTTGGTTGGGAAGATACAAGCACAATAATATAAGATTGTATAAGTCACATGGAGTTTGAGAAGGCATTTCTTTTTCCAGTTAATTGAAAAAGAGAGTTTTTCTACTGTAATGTCCTGAGCTAGGAAAAGGCATTTCAGCATACCCAATGCAAGCTCCTAGAAAACAAAGCAACAGTGATCATACTTGCTGAGTATACAAAAACATACCTATATGAGTATAACTGTACAAGCGTAATTAAGAGGACATGCACTAATTGAATCAACACCTTAATGATAACACTGTCCAATTCATTTGTAATGTGATAACAGAACAGTTTCTAAACAATTATAATTAACAAGTGCTGTACTTTATTCTGTTGTTCAGCTCTTAATTAATAATACTGTAGCATCCTGTTTCACCATAATTTAAAATTCTGATATGCATTCTAGCAGGACAGAGAAGACAAGATACCAGAATGTTTGATGAAATGATAGAATGCAGTTGGTGTGTTGTTTGCTGATTTTTTTTTTAAAAAAAAGCTACTTGTGATTCAATGCAAGTATAGCTTTTTCTTGTACAGAATGGCATCTAAGACCTAAAGAGGTGGAGGTACTTACAGGAAATGTGAAAATGAGCCTTGTGTCTACAAAATCACCAAGGCAATGATGAAAAGAGAGAGACTTCAGCATTATTGTAATGAAAAGCAGTCAAATTCCTGATTTTCTACACTTTGCAAAAAAATGACCTCCAATTTTATGCTAATGATCTGTTGCTCTAAGTTCCGCCTGGATTTTTGTATGTTGTACTTGCTGGGTTTTGTTAACATTATTAAGTCTCTTCCGTTGTCATTAGCAACAGGAATTCCATTCTAGTTATATGATAATCTCTGTGCCCACAAATGTACCTTGACAGTGGTGCTAAAATAAAATCAGATTAGAAATTAGCTCTCAGTACTCCTGCTGTTTTAATTGCTTATAATTCTAAAAATTCTAATATTTCACTGTTTGAAATCCAGTTGTGTAGCATCATAATGATACTTATTTCTGGATGAAAGGCAATATACGTAACTCTTCTTTGACAGCTTCATTGGTGCTAATTTTCTCACTCAAAAGCAGGTTTCCACACATTTTTTCTCAGAAACCCTAGACATCCTGCTCAGAAGCTTTTCAGTGGTTTGTTCTACAGTAGGAAAGTAAGCAACATGCAACCTTACTTGAAAGATCATTTTGTCAGTAATTCCAGTCTTCCTTTGCAATATTCAACCACATGAGTAAGTTGTCTAGAAATCCTGTATTCTCTTATTCCATTAATTTCCCAGAGTAGTGCTCGCCACTAAGAGCTAAATAAATAAATGTATGTTCAAATATCAGCTTGATTTAACAGCTAAGCTTCTATTCCTACCCCATTCTCACCTTTGAGTCTTTTGTATCCAGCCTCATAACATGCACGGAGCGCTTGGTAGAAGCAAGTATTTATCTCATTTCCCCTACGTTTTCTCTCCTTTTCTGATCTTGTCCAAATGGCTTTGTACGAGAAAGACTACTTGCCCACGCCACATGGTACATACCTCAGGAATGTAGCAGGCAAGAGTGGAATCTTGGACTTCAGTTCCCAGAAGCCCAAGTCTCTTTGAATCCACACAAATGGGTTTACTGCACATACGCGCAGTAGAGATGTGGGTTTCTGGGAATTGAAGTTCAAGAACACTGGGAGTTCCAAGATTTACCATCACTGGTGTAGTCTCTCATTAATAGTTTCTATTAACTTCTGTCTCAGGTACTTTATATTGTTAGAACACTCAAGGAGCAGGTGGAGCCTTTTTCATTTTTATGGAGACATGGAGAAAGCTAAAACAGTAATCAAGACCTGCCTTTCCCTACTAGTGAGAAAAGACTTCACAGTCCTGCATTTTCTAATAATTGTACAAGACTAGGAGGAAATTTGGAGTCTCCTTATAACTAAGGTTTGTTAGAAAGGGGGGTGGGATCTCCTTCCTCTTTTCAATCTTCAGTTCAAACAGAAATTGCCAAAGGGTGTTGACAGGCCCTCTTGTTCAGTGTCCAGCAACAAAAACCACAGCAAAGGACTCTGGTGTTCTCACTATTGGAATTATGGGTGTCTGGTGATGTATTATGTGTTCTTAGTTCATGAAGAGTGGTTAAAAAGCGGAGGTCATGCATGAAACTCCTCCTGGAATTTGCACTCTCCCCCCCCCCTCGGATTGCCAGATTTTCTACCATACTGTCCATTGCAAGACAATCACATTTCTACTTTAAAAGAAGGTGTGTAAGGGGCTTATACCTTATTTTAAAGCTTAAGAGTGCTTCAGGAAGCTTCTGGCAGTATATTTAGTTTGAAAACAGGACAAGTTCACCATGTAAAAGAAAACATGACCTCTCTGTTGCTGCCGCACCACAAACTTTCAAAAACAATTTCCAAAATCCTGTTGTTTACATAGTAAATCACATTAGGCCCATTAACCAAATGGGGATTTGATGATTCAACTCCTTAATTTTATTAATTCAAATGAACCTACTCTAATTGGGATTTACTGTGCTTAAAGTAAGCCACTGCTAGAGTAAGCCGATTTCAGTCAATGGAACTTACAGAGGAGTTGGCTTGCCAAATACCCATTGATTCAGTGAGCTTATTCTAGCATGTTTTAGTACACTAAGTAACAGAATTTTGGCCAATATATTCACCTTTACAAGTGAGACAGGTAAAAGGGAGGAAGGTGGTAGGGCTTACAAGAAAGGGGAGGTGGACACATGGCTTGCTCCTGCCATAAAGTATAAAAGTTTTATGCATCTGAGAGTGAGTTACAGAAGACATTGCAGAATTGTAGTGTTGCATGGGACACTACAATTGTGTAACGTCTTCTACAGCTCTCTCTCAGCTGCATGAAGTTCTTCAATAAAATGTTCATTAAAAAAAAATTCCTTGATGGAAAGATTTTGAAAACTACTTCACAAGACTGTATATTAAAGTATGGTGGCATTATATGGACAAAGCTGCTATGGTCTGATTCAAACCCACTTTGATTATAATTATGAAATACAAACAGCTAAGCCAAGTTAAATCAATCATGTATCAGAACTAGCGAAAAATAAATACAAATCTGACAGGGTTACTACAATCTTACTGAATTGCCTCTGTGCATATATTCCCCCATCTAAGATGTGCTTCAGGTACTTTGCTCTAATGTTCAGTCAAGATGATCTCAGAAGGTGTAGCTCCTCTAGTGGCTGAGTGGTTAACATGTTGAGCTGGAGACTGGAAGGTCAGGGTTCGATACCCAAGAACTGCACTTGGGGACATGAAAGGAGCCTCATTTGAGCATCCCCTAAAAATCTTTTCAACCCAGAGTAATCTCTGACAGGAAATTATTATTATCTCAGAAGGTTTCTGATATTTTCATAGTCATTTCAGTTTTGCTGAATGATCTCACTGGAAAAGTTCTTTATCCAAACACATCCTGAAGTCTTTTGTGCATTCTACAAGACCTATGTATTAAAGAAGATATCTTAGAAGCAGCATGGTATGTAATACTATATGCTACGGGCGTGTTAGTTTTGTATCTTTATTTATTGTTGTGGACTGCCTTGAACATAAACCAAAGTTGGCATAACTCTTTTTAAACAAACAGCTGAGTAACAGATGTTTGTCTTCCCTCTATTTTTATAGCTTAAAACCAAGTTTTAAAATTCCTATCTACATCATCCAGATTATTTTTAATACATTTAAATTATGTTCAAAAGATGGTCTTAATTTGGAATCCTAATTTTATAGTGTGTACCAGTTTTTGCTTCTGAAAGGGCTGTGTAATGAACTGAGGGAGGAAACCTTCCATCCACCTGATAAGTCTTCAATTATCCTAAATAGCTTTCATGCATGCGCAGACTTTTCTTCTTTTGGTTCTTGTAGGGCAGGTGTTCTAATGCCAATTTCAGCCGTCATCATCATCTTGGTTAACAGATACCTGACTTAGAAAGTAGATCTGAGTGTATACAGTTGTACCTCGCTTAAAGAGCACAATGCGTTCCATAGGATTGCTCTTTAAGCGAATTTGCTCTTTAAGCGAAACACCATTGTAAGTAACCAATTGTGGGGGGGGGGATTGTGAACCCCAATTTATTTGTTAAGCGAGTTTTTGGTTGGTTTTATTTGTTAAGCGAAGCGAACATTCAGAGAAAATTCTGCTCTTTAAGCGAGTTACTCTTTAAGTGAGGCGCTCTTTATGTGAGGTTTGACTGTATTGGATTAAATGCTCTCTCAGCTCCATTGTAAATTTAATTACCGTAGAAACTTTTGCTGTACTGAACTGTTGTGGTCTGTGACCAAAAAACAACAACCCTCAACCAATCTGTGCCTTCTGGTGCTATGTCTGTAGGAGGTATGTGATTAAATTCAGTGAAAAGGTTATTGTGTAGGGGCATGCATGTAGAATTACTCACCCTTCAGGAGGCAGCCAGCTATCAAAATGTGTTAATAAAGAGCTATCTTCAAACAGCAAGCTTGTTTTCTGTGTTATTGTTATGTATGTCTAAATTCAGTGTCTGTTAACCTGAAAGAATTGAAGTAAACTGAATAATGACACTACAGCTGTTGAATTGATTTGACAGGGGATAGACCTCTATATTTGGCTTGTAAAATTATTTTTAAATTATTAAAATTCATCCCAGTTGTTTCACAGTTGTAAGGCTCTCTTCCTTTGGAGATGTTCCAACCTCCAAGTTTCAATTTTAAAAAAATTGTTAGATTTTCTCATTTAGGCTAGCTTTTAGCAACTGAAGTTAAAGACCATGCAAAATTCTTACTTTCTGAATGCTCTTAATTTTATTCCATTGAAGATTTGATTATTTCTTTTAAATGTTGCCACTTATCATCCATTTTGATTCTCTCTGCATGAGAGAGGCTAAGAAAGAGGCTAAATACTGATTATGAGTGCCAGGAGAAACAGCTGCTGTTAAAATTCAGTTTAATGTCCATAGGCACAATGGTTTCTTCTAATCATTTCCAATTATATCATCACATAGGTTTCTGAATCTTTTGTATAATAGCACAAGCTCAACTTTATCAATTTTCCACCTGATTCTTTCTTGTATGGTAATGAAAAAGTAACTAAGAGAGTTAAAAATTGAAGTGCTTTGAGCTGCTCCAGAGAAACAGTTTTATTGTGCTAGAAAGTAAGCACCTGCATCAGCATAAAATCAGAAAGTCTGAATATTTCAACTCAACTTAATTATGCCTTTTTGATCTAGTGCCTGTTCATGGGAATAAAATAAAGATTGTTGGAGGAGAAAATATTTGTTTTTGAAATCCCTAAAAGTTCTGAGTGAATGTTAAGGTAGATTATACCAAGATAAAGTAGAAAATCTAAGCTGTTTTATAAAATCTGAAAAACTGGTTCTGGTCATTACTGTATTGGCCACAATCCTGTTGGTTATACCTACCATCATATGTCCATCAGCAAAAATGGCAGAAACAAACTGCTGCTAGTTAAAAGTCAGAAAGGATATTTGGTGTTACACACAAATTTTGTCATTTGAAATGTGACAACAAATGCCAGTATCTAAACAAGCCAGAATTTGCCACTGAAAGTTACACTGCAAGACCATCTGTGATTTAATTCTTCAGTTGGATTCTAATCCAATATTTGCTGATATTTTCAAAACAGTAATTATTACTATATTTCCTTGAGGGATTGTTTTATCTCTTTTTAAGGAAATATTTCCTGATTGGGAAAAATGTGCATAAAGTATGATTTATGTTATCAGTAAAATATGCAGAATATATACTCACTGGGTGATAAGTAGTTAGCCATCTTTGTCCATCTGAGGATGAATACAAAATATTTCTCTTTTGTATTCTTTTTCTCTAAAACTTATAAATAATTTTAAAAAAGAATACAAAATGTCAGTTTCTATATTCATCGGTCTGTTTGATTCTGGGAATGGATTTTATTTGGCCAATATATCTTGGGAAAAGACTCCAAAACAATCAGTGGTATCTGAGCTGGAATGCTTACAAACAACTTTCGCTACAAAATGATTTGCACAGTAATAACAATAGGCCACAGATGGCTTACTAGTTTCATTTCAGAAAGGTAATAAACATATTTTAATGTTCTGGAGCAGCATGAAGTGGATGGAATGTTGATAGAATACCATGAGGTCATCTTCACAGCTGCCATAGAAGATGCCTGCAGATGGACTCAAAAGGACTCTATCAACATGCAAGGGAGAAATACATATATTCACATATAACGGTGCATAAGAGTTTAACCAATTTAGCAATTCAAAACATCATGCAGATAAATAGAGTGTGGCAAATTGTGAAAGTAATTATAGCAAAGTGTAGTAAATTGCTCTAGCTATTTTGTGCATGAGTTGTCAAGAATATGATAAATATGATGCAGTTAATAGGTGTGAATGGTGTGGCTCCATTTTTTCCATCTCCTAAAATTTGAGGCATAATAAACTAGACCAGACAGATTATGGTTGTTGAATATATTATTTAAGTATACATAATTTTAAACCATTAAATGGCGAAAACTCAATTGATTTGATATTAAGAGTTATTCTGCTTTTATTTTTGTTCAGGTCTGGGTGGTAGGTTGTACATGCACCTTTCAAAATGAAAGAGCAGCTAATAACCTAGTAAAACAAGTTTATGAAAAATTATTGAAACATTGGCTGAAAGAGTTATATGCTCTGCAACTTGTAAATTCTTGGGAAGTTGCACACATGCTGAATAGAACCAGAAGGAAGGACTAGTATATACTCTTGAGTGCTTTATGCCTGGGACGGTTGCCAAAGTCAGAATCAACTTGATGGCACATAATTAATTGTTAATTATTGAAGCCTTTAAAAAAAGAAGTGTGAAAAGCTCATGTTGGGAAAGAGTCTTCAAAAATCTGTTTACATGTAAAAACTGAGTTTATGGACAGATTTCATAATCCTGAAAATTTACTGCACTGTATTTATATATCACATGTTAATCCAAGGGAGAGATAATTATAGAGCCTTTAATTAGGTTAATGAATCAAAGTATGAATCACACTTCTCAATTCTTCTGCTATTTCTATAAAGGCATATTAAAAAGATCTTGATAGGTTGAACACTGGGCTGAAAACAACAGAATGAAATTTAACAGGAATAAGTGCAGCATTCTACACCAGGGGTGTGGACATACACCAAATGCACAGTTACAAGATGTGGGGATACTAGGCTCAGTAATAGTATGAGCAAGAAGGATCTTGAAATTGTTGTAGCTAGCAGGCTGAGTATAAGTCAACAGTGTGATGTGGTTGCAAAAAAGGCCAACACTATTTTAGGCTGCATTAACAGATGTATAATCTCCAAAACTCACGAGGTACTTGTCCCCCACTATTCAGCACTAGTTAGACCATATGTAGAGTACTGTGTCCAGTTCTGGGCACTGCACTTTAAGAAAGATGCAAACTAACTAGAGCAGGTACAGAGAAGGGGAACAAGAACGATCAGGGGACTGGAAGCCAAGGAAAGACTGAATGCATAAGAGTGCATAAGAGTGAATGTATAAGAGTGCATAAGTGCATAAGAGATTCTGTGCATTTGTGTTTTAGTGAAGAAGTACAACCAGTTTGTTTTCTGTCCGGTTTCTATGACTTATTTTACTGAGTTTGCTAGATGGTTCTTTAAACAGGACTTGGATCACAATGCTTTTCAAAATACAGGACAAGTGTTCAAATAGAGGACTTTAAATAATCAGTCTAACCAGTCCACATTTTGTGAGTTGATTTTGATATACAGTATGTGCCATATATTGTTGTGCCACATATTAATAGGGCTTGAGAATATGGAGGTGATCAGTTACCCTAAAACTATATCAATTAAATTGATGCAGTGTGAAATATCTCGTCACCATTTTGTGATTCTAGTAATCAGCAGCTAAATATGAGTCTTTTTCAGTTCTAAGCACAGTGCAGTGAGCTTATGCTTGTTCTGAGTTACCTCTTGCTGTGAAGTGTCTTTGTTGTGGGCTTTTCACTGCATAATGATACTGTTTATTTGTATATGGAAATATAGACCCCCCCCCCAATTGAGAAAAATCCTAGCTGCTAGGTTTAGATACTGTACTATATTTTACTAATATGCCCTCACTAATTCAGAAGAAGTAAAAAAGACAATTTAAAAGGTTATTCTCTCTATTCAGAGAGAACCAATACATTTTTGCCTGAATTAAAGCCTGGCAAATAGTAATTTTTATCTTCTTAAACTGACTGCAAACTCTTAAAGACTCACTTCTCAATTTCAATTTTTTAAACAAATTGTTTAAGTAGATGTGCCCTTTTATTGTTCAAACAATGGAAAGATTGCTATCTCACATTAAAAATGTAAAAAAAAACCTATTGGATAGTGGCATAAAGATCATTCTTTATGAATGTAATGTATTTCTTTTCTTTAATCAGTTATAGTTTATAATAATTGCTTTAGGCCACAGTCATTTCAAATTCTTATTGGCCTTTCAAGAAACACTTAATACCATACTGTTAATTACCTATATATTTAAATAATCTAAGGAAATTAAATATGACAAGGAAAGTAACCTCTTCATATTTCTTTAAGAACTTCAAGCAACTTTTGTACCAAACTTCTACAGTGCATTGACACTAATAAAACCAGATAGTACAAAGAAACATAGCTACAGTATTTATTGCAGTCTTATTTGAGAGATGCCCACAGTGGACTTGAACACGCTTGAGTAAGCAAATTACTAATAAGAAGCATCATTCTAATTGGAGTATGTAATTGTTTGGAGGAGGAGTAGATAATGTTTTTTGTTAATTTTCCCCACAATATTTTCTTATAGCTAGAGTTAAAAGTACAAATAAAATGGTGAAAACACTTATCTCTTGCTTAAATTTCTTTACTAAATGGGATGTGACAGTACAGATATATTTACCTAAAGGTATGGTAATTAGTCAATAGCATATTGTGACCCTTTCCCAAGGTTTGAAACTTCTTAGTCTGATTACAGTACAGTATCTTATATATACTTACCCATCATGAACAACTGAACTATAGGAAAATAATTGGCTAGAAACTTTGTTTTTAACTGTGGGAGCTATGGTTGTCATAGTCCACACCAGGGGTCCCCAACCCTTTTAAACCATGGGCCTGACCATGGCCCCTGGAAATCTGAGTGGGCCAGACCTTGCCCCCCCCCCCCAAAGCAGAAGTAAATGCTCCCACGGCTGTCATAAACGCGGAAGCAGGCGCATTTACTTCTGCTTGGGGGGGGCATGGTCTGGCCCACTCAGATTTCCAGGGGCCATGGTCAGGCCCATGGTTTAAAAGGGTTGGGAACCCCTGGTGAGTACTATGACAACCATAGCTCTCACTGTTAAAAACAAAGTTTTTAGCCGATTATTTTCCTATAGTTCAGTTGTCCGGCCCATGGGCTGTAGGTTTGGATCCCCTGGCCCACACCGTTGAAAACACACAGATTGATATGTAAGAATAAAAAATGTTTTCTGAGCTGAAGCCTAGCACCTTATATGCACTCCCAGAGAATACATTAATTACGTTAACGGAGGTTCCACTGTATTATGAATTGAAAAATTGATCCATGCAATTCTGACCATACAAATTCATATCAAATGTCTTGATTTTAAAGATTGTGATACTATTTTGTAGTTGCTGACTATCAGTTTAGCTGTACTGAAGTTGGTATTCCTGCATTGGGCAGCTGATCCATAATAAAGCTCTCCTTAGGCTATGTTAGGGCTATGTTAGGGATTGTGGTGGCTTAGTGGTTAAGACGCTGAACTTGATGACTGGAAGGTCGGCAGGTATGCAGTTTGAGACCCAAGTATTACATGACAGAGTGAGCTCATGTTTCTGTCCCAGCTCCTGCCAACCTAGCAGTTCCAAAGCAAGAAATTGCAAGTAGATAAATAGTTACCACTTCGGTGGGAAGGTAAACAGTATTCCATTCTAGTTATGCCTGCCACATGCCCTTTGAAACATCTTCAAACGCAGACATTGCTGACTCTTTGGCTATAAACAGAGATGAGCACTGAAGCCTAGAGTTGGATATTATTGGCTTTTGAGCAAGGGCAACCTTTACCTTAGGCCTGTGGTGGCGAACCTATGGCACGTGTGCCAGAGGTGGCACTTAGAGCCCTCTTTGTGGGCACCCGTGCAGTCACCCCAACACAGAGTTTGCCCAGCAGCCCTATGGGAACACTTCCTCCCCCAGCACAGAGTTCACCTCACTCCTCTGCTCAGCAGCCCAATGGGAGCACTTCCTCTCTCCCCCCAGTACAGAGTTAACCCCTCCCCTTTGCCCAGTAGCCCAATGAGAGTGTTTCCTCCCTCCCATTTTGCTGTGTTGGCACTTTGTGATAAAAAGTGGGTTTGGAGTTGCAGTTTGGGCACTCGGTCATTAAAAAAGGTTCGCTGTCAATGCCTTAGGGCAGGCTATATTAAATTAGACCATTCAGTATAAATCCTCTCATGTCCACAAATTCAGAGTTTGGTCTGAAATCCATCTACTTTTACCATCAGTCCTCTGCAGCTAAAACGGGAACACTGATGAGTAAAATTACAGAGATGTTGCAGAGATAGAAACCAAGGTAATAATTGTACCTATAATACTCTATGTTCATACAAAATAAATATACTGTGATTGCGCACCCAACAATTACTGTATAAGAAAGGTGTATTATTTCCCCCCTTTAAATCCTAGCATTGAGTGAGCTGCAGGGTAGATTTGTTTAGCACAGAGAATAGCAGTTCACTGAAGGGTGATTTTAGTGTTAGGATTGGGATTAGGATTAGGATTTCTTGTAGATTTCTTACATTTCCTGACCCTTCCACCCAAAAGACATGCTACTTTTCATTTATTTGAACCAAAACATCATACAGTTGTACCTCGCTTAAAGAGCATAATGCATTCCACAGGATTGCTCTTTAAGCAAGTTTGCTCTTTAAGTGAAACACCATTGTAAGTGACCAATGGGGGGGGGGATTGTGAACCCCGATTTATTTGTTAAGAGAGTTTTTGGTTGGTTTTATTTGTTAAGTGAAGCGAACATTCAGAGAAAATTCTGCTCTTTAAGCGAGTTACTCTTTAAGTGAGGCACTCTTTATGCAAGGTTTGACTTTATTTATTAAGTACTCCAGTGTCAATAAGGAAAAAAGATGTAAGCTATATTTTTCTTTTGGGTAGGGTATTTTTAGTGTACTATATTTTTAAAATCGGTACATGAAAAGCATTTGTGAAACTTGGAGATATTGGTTTCAGCAATTCAGGAGACAATATCGAAGGATCTTGCAGTGTACATCAATTTTTGTATGGATTCAGAATCCAAATATGATGTAGGGGATTATAATATCTTATCCTGATGTATGAGAAAAGTCATTAGATTGCAGAGGTTTACATTTATTTGTGTACTGAAGCTCTTTAATTGTTTCATTAAATTCTGGTCAGGTCCAGATGCCTTTTGTTTTTCATGCACAGATACATACACCTACTCCCCCAATTATATAATGGCCAAAATCAGTTAACACAATTGCTGTAAAGCTTGGTGGTGAATTGTCACAAATTCAAAAGTTAACCTAGGCATTCTGAGTTGTGTGAGTTGGACTGCAGGGGAAAATGCCAATTAGGTATGGTAAAGGTAAAGGTCACCCTTGCTTGAAAGCTAGTAGTATCCAACTCTAGGGTTTAGTGGATATGAAGCAGGCATGACTAAACATGCATGGAATGCTGTTTACGTCTCTACTTGCAATTTGTTGGTTTGGAACTGCTAGGTTGTCAGGAGCTGCGATAGAGACGGGAGCTCAGTCTGTCATGCAGCACTCAGATCTCGGAACTGCTGACCTGTCATCCTTCCAGTCATCAAGTTCAGCATGTTAACCACTAAGCCACCGCAGTCCCTTCGCCAATTAAATTGTGCTAATTGGGGGGGGGGGGAGGAACTAGCATTTTGGCTATTTTGTGACCTATAGCCAGTCTAGTATTAGATTATGAGCTTCTGTTTCAGCTATTTTACTTCAGTCCTCTCACAAGTATACCCATGGTATATTAAGAATCATAGTCACTGAGTTTCTTTGTTTAATGAGCGCGTACAGTTTATCTTTCTTCTTGGATGCTTCTAATTTTAACTCTGAGGCAATCCAGACATTTGCAGTCTGTTGTAGGTCCTTTCCTAAATTAAGCATTTCCTGTAGTATCTTCTCACAATTCAGTTCTAAACTGATCAGTACTCCCCCCCTCCCTTTAAACTCGAATACAAATGCAAATGGAATGCAGAAGTCTGATCCCAGGAGATTTGATGTGACATGCTCATCACTTCCCTGATAGGTCACACACATCCACTGCAACCTTATTAAATTGCAAGACAGAAATCTGCATGTCTAAAAAAGGCTGAGAGAAATAATATTTTCCTCTCCAGCTGCGCATCTTGCTAAGGTTTTTTTTTTGTGGGGGAGGGAGTTGTTTTGCCCCCCTCTATTTTTTGTTCATTTGTTCATTTTAGGAATGAAATAGCAAAATTCTATTTTCTGAGTTTCCCATATATTATGCTGCAGCAAGGCGCATGTCATTTAGACGATAAAATAACTCACAGTATACCCCAGCTGTATATGTCACTGTGCAGTGTGGTAGAACCTCTGTATGGTTTCCCCCTTGGTTTCAAAATTAATTAATTAAAGTCATGGTCTTTTCTTTAATATGTGTGGGTATGTAAAAATAATTAATTAATTAATTTCCACATTGAAAACAAAATAGATGTTAATGTGTTATAAGGTCTTGGATGAGACTGGTTCAGGATCGAAAACAGTGGGAGATATTTATTTTATCCGCCCAGTCTATGTAAATAACGATCAGCCAAGTAAGTGTAGGTATGTAAGTATTTTTGTGTTGAAAGATAGTTGAATGCTCTTGGATTTATACTAGTGAAACATGAACCAGTATGGTTATGACAAATAGAAGTATAACTTCACTAATGGTTTGTAAAAGCAGTTTTGCCCTTTCCCTAATTGAGGGCAAAATTGAAGCTCAGCTAAATCAGTTTAACAGCCATTTAAAAGGGGAGTGAGGATCTAATTGTCTTTTTCTTTTCTTTTTGCTGTTTATGCTGTTTTAATTTAGTGATGCATCAAACAGAGGAAGATATCATCAGTTGATGTGAGTGGGCCATATTAACACATCAGTTACTAGAAGCGCTGATGAGATCAGTTCAGAGGGTAAGTGCCAGAGAGGAACAGCTGGAATAAATAAATATATAAGACTCTGAAAGCTACCAGAGAGAAGGAATTGGGGGAGGGGAAAAGCTGGGTGCAGGGAAGAGCACCCATTTATGGAAGGCATTTATGAGGTAATAAATTATTCCTTTGGCTGTTACTGAGCCTGTCCTGAGGTTCTTTAGAAGCCCTTGGCTTGATTCCTCCCCCAGCCCCTTAAATAAGCTTTTGTTTCCTGACCTCTTCCCCCTTGTTACAGAATTAGTATGTCTTCAGGAGAAGACAAAATAAATAGGCATGCCGTAGGCTCAAGTTCCTCCAACTGCTAGAGCAGCAGTTCTCAACCTTAAAAGGGGGGCGGGGGCGGGCGTGGCGGCGGCTCTGGGTCATGCTCCCTCAGACAGCTTCAGACATGGCACTGGTGTGGTGGAGGCAGTGTGGGGGATGTCACATGAAATGGTGCTGTGGGTTGAGAATCCATGGGCTAGAGTATCCTGCATACCAGGGCACTTGCTTATCCCAATTTCTTGTCAGTCACCTAGTCCAGATACTTTTATATCTTCACCTCTTATGGTGGGAACCTAACTGCTGTTTGAAAACAATTTGGTGCTAATTTTTGAAGTGGTAGCATGTTAGTCTGTGCAAGCATATCAGAGAGTAAACAAAAAAAGAAAAGAAAAAAAGTTGTGCCTAACTCCTATCAAGAATATTTGTAAATTGCCACACTGATTGTATGTTATCACTGGTTGTAAATAGCTCACTGATTTCCACACCCATCTGTTAGACCAGCCAACCACTGTGGACCTAACGACTGTGGGCCTCTGTGTCTGATATGTATAAATGGGTACCATGAAAACTCACTCTTATGTCTCACAAAGTGGACTTGATCCATGAAAACTAACATTAAAATACAGGAGTTAGTCTTTAAGGTATCACAATGTTTTTGTTTTGTTTTGTTTACTCTCTGATAAAGCAATGCAGAGCAATCACACTTATATACAGTGGTACCTCGCTTAAAGAGCATAATGCGTTCCACAGGATTGCTCTTTAAGCGAGTTTGCTCTTTAAGCGAAACACCATTGTAAGTGACCAATTGTGGGGGGGATTGCGAACCCCGATTTATTTGTTAAGCGAGTTTTTGATTGGTTTTATCTGTTAAGCGAAGCAAACATTCAGAGAAAATTCTGCTCTTTAAGCGAAACTCACTTTATGCGAAGTTTGACTGTACTGTCCTATAGTGCTTAATGCACTCTATGGGCAGTTTACAAGTCAATTAGCATTTTGCCCCCAACATGTTGGGTACTCATTTTACCAACCATGAAAGGATGGAAGGCTGCGTCAACCTTGGTCTTGGTCGGGATCGAACTCAGAGCCTTTTGGTTGCAGTACAGCAGTTTAACCACAATTTGGTGCTAGGTAATTATGAGGTCTATACCACCCAGAACCTTTAAAAAAAAAAAGTCTTATTCCCTGAGATCCCCAGCAAGCATGCCCAGGCCAGGTAGGACATTCTGGAAGGTGCAATTTAAAAGTGACATTTTAATATTCTGCCATCACCATTCCCTCAATGCCTTTAACTTAACCCAGAAAATGGCCAGTTCAAGCCACTTACAGGTGTGAAGGAGTGCAGAAGGTTGTGTTAAAAGCGAATGACTTATTTGCAACTTGGACAGACTGATTTTGAATGGCAAGAATGTCATGTGTTTTAGACTCTAATATATGCAAAGCTGACTGAATAAAATGTTTTAAATTCACTAGTCATCATTCCTGAACATGAGGGCTAATCATCACATCTGAAACAATGAAAATTCACTCCAGGTGTAAATGTAGAACCAATCTATGTGAAGTGTAGCACCTTTTCTACGAATAATTTTGAAACTTTGTTTTATATTTAGGTACTTCCATAGTGATTAAATAAGAATGTGGACAATGCCATATTTTATATTTCAGCTGGCTAGCACGGAATTGTTTAAGCAAGTTTTAAAGAAACTGCTTCCCCCAATTAGTCATTCCCCCCCTCCCTTACATTATTTTGCTGCCATTATTGTATCTGTTTTTACTTAGCATTTATTGATATTGCTATTTTTTTCACATTCTGTAGTTTTATTATTCTGTCTTATTTTTATTTCTTATTGAATCTGGTTCCTTTGTTATACTTACTTTGCCCAGAAAGATTGTACAATTAGATGGGTGGGATATAAATTTAATTGAGCAAGCAAGCAGATTTTATCATTCAGACAGGCAGGATGGATTGATGAAGAAAAGTATACGATGATTAATATGGGATCCTATAAATTCCTTTGCGAAGATGTTCTTTGTTTTTGCTGCCTAAAATATTTTGCATTATAGTCTTATTCTCGCACACAGTTCCTAGTCAGTTGGAGAAGAGATTTTAAAAATCCCCCCTTTTTTGGAATGAATTAATAGTGTAGCAGTTTTGCTTCCTCAATTCCCACGATACTAGCAAATGATCTTATTTCTGGGGCAGCTAAAACCCTTCACTATCATCATAGAATGATCATTGATTTATCAGAAGCAGCAGCTGCAGACTCCATGGGAAAGTTCACAGCTGGCTGCAGCTGTTACAGTAAATTTCTCTCAGAAGAAATCCATTGCAATTTTTGAAGAGAGAGGAAACAGACTAAATAATATGAAGTCTTGTATTCACGAATGAGTGGGAGGCAGTGAAGACTAATGGTTAGACACAGTAGGATTTAAACAAAAATAATTATATATAACCAAAGACTCTTGTAGTGTGAGTTTATAAAACTAGGTTGCACAATTCCAATGGCTATGTTATTTTTCTGTTGGAACAAAATCCTCTTTTCAAGCAACAAAATAATATTATAGCTTTTCCTCTAAACAGTATATCCAGGCATCTTGAGTTAGGAGATGGGACTAAAGTAGTCTCGGCAGTGGAGTAAATGTAACTACAGTCTGATATATGGTAGAACGACCTTTGAGCTGCTGATGGAACCAGACCAATGATAATTCACAATTTGACATTTTAAAGTTTATTCTTGCACCTTAAACTAAAAAGCTTTTCCATCTTCATCCATTCCTGAATATAAGTACAGTAATACCTCGGATAACGCTAAGACTTGGTTGTTATGTGATTTTTAGTGTTATCCGATGCATGTTAAAATCCTATGGGATGGATCGGATAACGTTAAAGCTCCATAGAGATACATTGTAACCGCACAGGCTTTAGCGGTTGTTATCCGATACATCCCATAGGACCTTAACGTTATTCGATCCAATTCTCCTCCCCAGATTACTTAACGTTATGCGATTTTAGCGTTATCCGAGGTAAACGTTATCCGAGGTATTACTGTATCATGTTTATTATTATAGAACTTTGAAGCTTACTAAACAGGTTAACTTTCTGCTTGGATAAAGGAAAACCATCTAGGCAAAGGACCCAGTTAATCGATGGAACATAGAAGAAGACAATGTGAATAGTAATAAAAATGGCATGATGTTAGAAAGCATGTGTTTTTTAAAAATAATATGTCAAAATTATTTTTATTTTACTAGTTTCCCATACAGTCTGAAAAACACTAAGTTAAGGAACACACAGTTGGAATCTAATTCAAGCTGCAGTATGGAATTGAATGTTACTTACTTACTTACTTACTTACTTACTTACTTACTTACTTACTTACTTACTTACTTACTTACTTACTTACTTACTTACTTACTTACTACCTGGGTTACTTGAGAGTAAGTTGAAAATTCAGTTCATATTGATTAAGTCAGTAGTCTGTAACTCAATTGCAAATATTTGGGCCATGCTGGATGTAGAGAGGATGGAACTCCCAAGAAATGTTGAGATCTACAATGTGTAAAACTTGATTGGGGTTTTGATTTCCCATGCCTCAGCGTTTTAAAACACAGCTGATAATGTTGCAGTGTTCCTTTAGTGCTGAGAGTTGCAGGGCAGCTTCTTTCTTTCATAGGACGTGGTGTGTATGTGAGTATTCTCCATAATTTTCAAAGGGTATTAAAGAGGGACTGTTGCTACAACTTTCTGCTGTGTGATTTCACAGTCCCTTTGCTTGATGCTTCTGGCCAGTCTCTGTGATTCTCAGCCTCCCTTCCTCATCTGTAATACAGCTTCCTTTCTGCCCAAACAACAGGGCCAGTGCTCAAGATCAGTAGAGATTGTAGTCCAACATCTGGGGAACCAAAGTTAGGAACTACTGATGTTTGCATTCACCTCCTTAATCACATATTCCTTGATCCGAGGAACCTTTTTGTCCTTCCTTGGCCTTTATTTCTCATTAACCGAGAAGAGAAGAGTCATGAGATTTAAAAGGTTCATGTTTTCCTGGTTCATGTTTTCCTATTTCTAGTGTCTAATAAGAATAATAATTGCTGATCAAATGCTTCTTCGAAGCCTGCAGTCAGGGCACAAGGGCAGTCATCTTCCTTTCTGTTTGCTGGCCAGAAAATGCTATACAAAGGCATACTGTCTCTGAACTCAACATTGAATTCAGCTGATTGGTTCTCAATAAGCACATAGCACCAGGGCTGATTTGTCAGTGATCTGGAGCTAGTTATTGGCAATCAAGGCTGAAGAGCAGTCAGGTTCTGGTGCAAAACTAAAGAACAAGTTAAGAGCAGGACATAAATATTCTTAAATCAAGTTTCATAGAGGAATCTCATTCCTTCCCAGAGATTACAATAACTAACCTGTGCAGAATTAGTTTGGAAGGTTCTTCATTGAGAATTGAAAGTGATATATGGACATTTTTAAATAGTTCCTGACCCATGGCAGAGAAAGAGAACAAACACCTCAAATATCAGAAAGCTGTTGCAGCTCATCAAGGGAATATGAAAGGCCAACATGGGCAGACTAATGAAGTTCGCTCCACCCCTTCTTTACAACCACTTCCATTTGGAATTACAATTTGGTTGTAGAGGGAAATGTTTCTCCATTTGCAAAACTGCACAGCAGTTAATACACACCTGAGCACAACATTTTGGGAATATTGTATCACTGACGTTATGCTTGTTTCTGTACAACATGTTTTCTTCTTTCTAAATACAGCTGCCTAATATGGGATGATATAGGCATTCTTATAACATTTTTGTTTTATAAAGATGAATACTGTATTATGGATATTTTAGGTGTGTGTGCAATAAACTTCTGAAGTATTGATTGATAGTTTATGAACATGTGAGAGTAAATTTGTCAGATCTATTTTATCAATTCTTACAAAAAAATTGGCTATTGTAATGCTGTATATACAGTGGTACCTTGCTTAAAGAGTATAATGCGTTCCACGGGATTGCTCTTTAAGCGAGTTTGCTCTTTAAGCAAAACATCATTGTAAGTGACGAGTTGTGACTTCTGGCGGGGAATTGTGAATCCCGATTTAGTTGTTAAGCAAGTTTTGGGTTGGTTTTAGTTGTTAAGCAAAGCAAACATTCAGAAAAAAATCTGCTCTTTAAGCAAATTAGTCTAAGTGAGGTGCTCATTATGCGAGGTTATATAAATTTATTTTTCTGTAACATTATACCAAGGCTAGAAAGATATTTTGTTTCCTCTAGTTTTTTTCCATACTGATTTCCTGTTTTCTAATAAATTGATTATCTCCTCAGAAAGAGGAACTGTGAAGAGTGACAGGAGAACAATAGATTGATTATCTCTTTTTTAAACGTTCTGGTAACTCTCACATATTGACTTGCTAGCTGACAATAAGTTCTTTGTCAAATTTCCTCAAACGTTATAATTTGCAGTTAAGATTTTGAAAATAGACAGATCTTGCTAAATGTTATTTTATGTTCTGATGGCAAAGGAATTATTGTACTTTGTAGACATAAAACAGGCTAGTTAAAATCCTATTTGTATGAGTTATGATATGAAAGCCGATAACTTCATCAACCAAGATGATTTTTGGGAAATGAAGCATTTCCTGCTTCTGTTTTCAGGCGCCTTGGTTCTTGTGCAATCCTTCTCATTGTTGGGAACTGATGGAAGCTGAAATTTAAATAGGGAATGTTTAATTAGCAAAAGTCACTGCAACAAGTAAAATCATCCTTGGTGGCTGCTGTTTCCCATCTTCCTCCACCTGTTCTGTCTCTCCCCCCCCCCCCCACAGGTACTCAACAATGAAAGGTGTTGCACAGAAATAATGGGAGCTTCAGGACAGGATCACTGGCTTTGGCAAAGTAACTGAAACAAACAAAATATAAGTCTATGTTCAATACTGGAATCTACTGCTCCCATTCACTACTGTGTTATGGTCATGTTGTCCTGATGGTCCATTTATGCCTAATTTCTATAATTTTGCACTTGCATCAACAATATACTGGAGTAACCATCTTTGGGAGCCAAGGTGGCTTAGTGCTTAAGACACTGAGATTGACAACTGAAAGATTGGCAGGTCAGCAGTTCAAGACTCAAGTACTGCATGATGGAGCAAGAGCCCATCCTCTGCCCCAGCTTTTGCCAACCTAGCAGTTCAAAAGCAAAAAAAAAAAAAAGTAAACAGGTACCACCTTGGTGGGAAAGGAAACAGCATTCCGTGCACTTGGGCATCTTGTCATGCCTGCCACATGACCAACGAAATGTCTGCAGACACAGACAGCACTGCTTTTTGGCTGTAAATGGAAATGGACACCACCCTCTAGAGTTGGATATGCCTGACTGACTGTTACCTTTACTAACCATCTTTGACTATAATCTAATGCAGGGGTTCTCAACCTTTGGCCAGCGGCAGCAAATCATCCGGCCCCCACCCTCACCCCAGCTGACGGCAGCCATAAATGGCGGCGGGGGGACGGGGCACAACCAGTCCAACCACCTCAACTGTTTGAGGGAGCGTGATCCCTCCCCCTGACTTGAAAAGATTGAGAACCACTGATCTAATGTTTGCCTTCAATACTCAGTCCCAAATGCAGTGTAGATAGTTTCATTAGAGCTAAAATTCTGTGTAGCAAAGATTCATACACTGATTTCAAAAGAGATACTTTTCTGTTGCTAGCAAATAGCTGATCTCTTATCATTGAGTGATTATAACTAAAAGAAGGAAGAAATCTGGAGGAAAATGCTTTGATACTGATCTTTTTCTCTTATACTGTACATTCATTGGAATATACATAAGAATCTCAGGTTTTCTATGTGGAGCTACAAAGTTGACAATTACAGAAGAAAAGAAAGGGAATTTTTTCCACAACAGATAGTTAAACCAGGGGTTCTCAAAAATTTTCCATTGCAGGCCATACCATGCCCCCTCAGACAGCTGAGTGGGCTGGACACATGGCTCCTCCGCCATAAATGCCGTAAACTGCCTCCCTGGCTGTTATAAACTGCACCTGTGACAGGTGCATTTACAGCATGTTTTCGGCACTTGCGGCCGTGGCAGCAGAAGCAAAGGCAGTGCGTTTTTGGCTGTTTTGGCAGCTTCCAATACTTCTGGCAGCAATGGCAGAGGCAGTGGTGGGAAAGAGGGCAGTGGGCCACATGAAATGGTTCCATGGGCCAGGTCCAGACCATGGGCCGTAGTTTGCGAACTTCTGAGTTAAACTATAGACTATGCTTTCACAAAGTATATAGCACAAGCCACCTTGGATCACTTTAAAACAAGACTAAACAAGGCATTCAAGGTCTACTTGGCATGGTATTTATTTATTTATTATTGCATTTCTATACCACCCCAAAATGACTTAACGTCAATTCAGTGTATTCATCTACTTGCAATTTCTTGCTTTTGAAATGCTAGGTTGGCAGGAGCTGGGACAGAGATGGGAGCTCACTCCTTCATGCAGCGCTCAAGTCTTGACCTGCTGAACTTCCACTCATCAAGCTCAGCAGTTTAACCTCTAAGCCACTGTGTTCCTACTATAAATGCTGCATGTCTAGAAAAAAAAATCTGAAAGTGTGTTGTGCTGAACACCAGGATTGTTTCATAAAAATAGCGACAAGCAAGTGAATTTTTTTCATAATCTTCCTACTTTTCCAACTGCTTTGTGTCATGTTATCATTAGAATGCCAAAAATGTGTCATTCTTTTATCTTGTCTATAGTGATAATCTTAAGATTAATTACCCAGTAATGTGCAGTGGTATCCTTTTTTTCTGGTGGATAGGCATACTTTTAACATCATGAATATTTAATTTCTAAAGTCCTCCATTATATCAGCATTCAATGACTTGGCATATTATTTGACATGCCTTTTAATCAGATTTGGCGTGTCAGAAAAGCATTTCTATTATCATTCCCTTGTGTTTTGAGAGCTTAGAAATTTGATTTAGCTAACGAAATATTCTGCATAATTCAAACTACATCTAGGGAGTTCTTATTACTCAGTCATGACAACATCGTAAAATGATTGGCTTTTACATTTTCCTAGCCAGATTAACTTAAATGCATTTAAAAGTCACAAATGGTAAGGGTGGGAGGGAGACTCTATTAGAAATCTAATTAAGGAATGGAAATAACAGCATGAAGGACCTCCAAGCATGTCAGTTCATTCTTAGATGAGATACAAAATAGTATACTTCAAACTGGGTGGCTGTAAGAATATGTTGTCCAGAAAGTGGAATAATTTTTTAAAACATATGAATACTTATTCTATTTTTAGTTACATTCTATTCTATTTGTAGTTACATATAGAGAAGTGATAGTTACTAGGATATCTCAGGTAGCATATTAGAAAAAATTGCTTCTGCCTTCTTCAGGTGCCGTATCTATTCCAGATATTGGCTATCATCATGGCAGTAGTCTTACTGTTCTTAACTCCTCAGAACAGTTCTTCCAAGCACATGCCACACCAGTCTCTCAGGTTATTCAGCCATGAAGTCCAGGGCCTCTCTTCCCAGGGATCTTTCCTTGCAGAGCAATTTGGAGTACTGTATTCTATACTTTATGTTGTTCCTCATGATATGGTCAAGGTATTGGAGCTTTCTTTGCTTAGTGGTCTTAAAAAGTTCTTGTTCTTTATCCATCTGACACAACACTTCTACATTAGTTACATGATCAACCCATGATATCCTTAGCAGCCATCTGTAGATCCATATTTCAAAAGCTTCAATTTTCTTTTCAGATGCCCCCCTTAAAATGTACAAAAACAAAACAGGGTTCAAAACCCCCTAGTGGATAGTCAACTAATGTATATATTTACTGAACTGCTTGGCTCAGATTTTTTTCACTTCTCCTCTCCAATTGTCTTTCCAGAATTACAGATACTTGAGGAATTTTGTTTTTTGAACATTCTTGTTCCGACTGATCTCATCAGCAGCTCCTGTATAACTTCTCTAGACAAGAACATCTTTATCCTTTGCATTTCCCACTCATACATTTTGAAGCATATGCTTATATTTTAATTTTTTTTAATAAATACATATTTTTTAGATGAAATTTATCTAGAAATGTACTATTGACACAGTGGCTGAAACCCTGTCATTTTGTTATGCAAAAGATGTAATATTCAGTTGTTCCATCCTGGCAAATAACAAGTTCCAAATGGGACTTATTAATAAATCTCTGCCGACTTCCTGCATGCTGATGAATCCTAGCAGGGACTTGTTAATTCCTGTCTAGAAATGACTGAATATTACACCTTTTGGTGTATTAAAACAACAGGGTTTCAGCCAGTATGTGTTCAAATGTATGTCTAATTGTGAGTTTTCTGTAAAAGAAAATTTTTTAAAGGATATGAGTGGAGACATTACTGTGGTTTACCATAATTTGGATTTCAAGTCCTTTTTTGTATCAGTGGATTTGTGTGTGTTAAAGTTGTCTTGTTTCTCCTCCACAACATAGCCAGACACAGTGAAACTATTGCAGAACTTTCAGGGGAAATTTGGCAGTTAGAACATGTTGAAGACTCCATAAAATATCTGCACATGTGGAAGTCCACTGAAAAATATTATTCCCTTCAAGGTAGAAAGAAATGGCATTTTGAAAAATTTATATACATATGTAGTTGCTTCAGCATGTGATGTTGCAAACTCTGGCAAACTAGCATGGATTTTCAATCACTTACAGCACTTGTTTAGAGACTGTGGTGGCTTAGTGGTTAAGATGCTGAACTTGAAGACTGGAAGGTCAGATTTCGAGACCCGAGTGAACTCTCGTCTCTGTCCCAGTTTCTGCCAACCTATCAGGTCAAAAGCAGGAAACTGCAAATAGATAAATAGGGACCACTTCGATAAGAAGGTAAACAGCATTCCATGCACTCCAGTGTCTAGGCATGCTTGCCCCATGTCCACAGAAACGTCTGCAGAAGCAAACACCAGTGGATCTTTGGCTATAAACAAATAAGCACTGAACCCTAGGGTCAGGTATGACTGGCTTTCGAGCAAGGGTGACCTTTATAGCACTTGTTTATCATGGGGGGGGGGATATTAGAAAATCCAATACCAATTGAACAAACTGTGAGTCAAATTGACCAGGACTTTTCTAGCAGGCTTTCTTTGTGGCAGGCTTTATGAGAAGAAGACTAAGGGTTCAACATTAGACCAGTCTGTCGGCCCAGGACCTTAGACATACGTAGGTTTTTTAAATGGGAATTGAGAGATTAAATTGGTTGTTGGGCTTTCAGAAAGCTTGCATTTGAAGCAGTGACATATTAAAATATTATAATTTAAGTTTTTGAGAAATGTAGTATGCCTCATCGGATTCATGAAATGCTCACACTTCTATAATACAGTAATACCTCAGATAGCGCTAAGACTTGGTTCCACAAGTCTTGGTGTTATCCGATTTTTAGTGTTATCCGATGCATGTTAAAATCCTATGGGATGGATCGGATAACGTTAAAGCTCCATAGAGATACATTGTAACCGCACAGGCTTTAGCAGTTGTTATCTGATCCATCCCATAGGGCCTTAACGTTATTCGATCCAATTCTCCTCCCCAGATTACTTAACGTTATGTGATTTTAGCGTTATCCGAGGTAAACGTTATCCGAGGTATTACTGTAACTGCAACACACTAGGTGTAGGAAATGTCCTACCAATATGAGCTCTGGCAGTAGTTAAGATTGTCCAGATCAGCTTTTCAAAAGGTGCCAACTGTTCAAGCTGTCTAGCTTGTCTTGCTGCCCCTGTGATTTGGAATTATCTCCCTAAATCCCTATGAAGTAAGAAATCCTTGCAGGGATTCAGAAGGTGATATAAAGAAGAATGGTTTCAGTGGGCCTTTTGATGCTAGGAAGCTACTGTTCCACTGTTTATGTGGCAATCATTCTTTTATGGTAATGAACATAGATAAAATTGTTTGGTAAGCTCTAGCTCAGGGGTTCTCAACATTTTCAAGTCAGGGGCTGGGTCACTCTCCCTCACACAGTTGAGGGGCCCAGACTGGTTGTCACCCTGCCATTTAAAGCTGCCATAAATGAGTCTGCAGCTGAATTTTGCAGCGGTGGCAGCAGCTGGAGTGTGGGCGAGGGCCAGATTATTTGGCACCACTGGCTGTAGGTTGAGACCTCCTGCTCTAGCTTGTTCCGAATTTTTATTTTATAATTTATATGAAGTATTGTATTTGATCTGTTGTATGTGGATGGCATTGTGCTGTGTGTGAACCTGGGTGCCTTAAAACAGAATGAATGGTACAGTAATACCTCGGATAACGCTAAGACTTGGTTCCACAAGTCTTGGTGTTATCCGATTTTTTGTGTTATCCGATCCATGTTAAAACCCTATGGGATGGATCGGATAACGTTAAAGCTCCATAGAGATACATTGTAACCGCACAGGCTTTAGCGGTTGTTATCTGATACATCCCATAGGACCTTAACGTTATTCGATCCACTTCTCCTCCCCAGATTACTTAACGTTATGCGATTTTAGCATTATCCAAGGTAAACGTTATCCGAGGTATTACTGTATATGAATAAAAACAATGAGCAAATCAGTCAGTTAGCCAGCCAACTCGTTCAAGAGGTCCAGGAATTTATTTATTGCAGGTGGTTATAGATGGGATGTTGACAGAGAGGTCAAAACAAATTCAAATGTAGAAAGCAATGACAATGACTGTCTCATTATTTATAATATTTGTTTATTAAAAATTGACAGTCAATCTGGCCAAGTTATCCTGCTATGGTAATAGGGTAGACCCTACTGCTAGTAACTCAACGCCAAGTGTCAGGTGGTGGTTAGCTAACCTGAGATCCCTGAGGACTAACGGCTTAGGGTGTCAAAGTCCACTGGGAAGTGTGATAGTCCCCAAGTGGATTAAATCCCACTTGAATCCAGCTTGATGAAGGTAGCAGTTTCACCAATCCTGGACGGGGTGGTGATGAGGACTTTGCATGCCAGAAAGGCTCAGGACCAGAAAGTGACTCACGGAGCTGAATCAGTTGTATGGGGTCATGCTGCAATGTGGAAGGCAGATGAAAGGCCATTGCATTATATTTTCAGGACAGTCTTCATGGCCGATCACCAATTCGGATTCAGATCCGTCAGAAGAAGAAAAATGGACAATACACAAATGTCTTGTGTTAATACTTTTCTTTCATTACTGTATCCTCTAAAACACCTTGTATAGAATTTCTACTTTTGCATTAATAAAGGGCAGGCTCTGCATATGTATACTCACACTTCAGTGTAGATAAACTGGAACAAAGGTTCAGATCATCCAGTCCTCTGCTATTTGACAGAACAGTAGCAGGCAGACATAGCAAACTATCATATAATATGACATAGATTCTACTGAATGTTGTCCGGCGGATTTGTTACCGAGAAGATGTGGCAGTAAAATGCCTAGAATTATGCACACTGTCATAATAATTCGGGGCAAATAATTTGCATAATCAGTATTGAGATTTGCATGTTATGCAGATTGCTTCATGACTTTGAGTAGGTGGGAGTGGAGTTATGTTAATCTTCTATAAAGTTCAGAAAACCTCTGTCATCATCCTAATGAAAAAGGATTTTCTATATCCCTGATCAAGTCATTTATACAAAAGGTGGCTTTATTCTTCTTACAGTTCTGTCTCCATATAGTGTGCAAGTAATTGTCCATGTCAAAAATTTTGTATAATCTGGTGGTTAGGCTTTTTGTAAATCCCACCTTTTTCAGTTTTCAAATGCAAGTCTATGCTATTGCTATAAAGATAATATCATTGTTGGCTGCAACTCATATCCAAGAATGCATTTTTCCCTGATGCAGGAAAAATGCAATTGGCATGAATTTGTTTAAGGTGGATCTCAGCTTGCCATGAAGTGACCCAGACACTATGATCATGGAACCATCTCCTGGTGCACAAATGAAATGAGACATGCAGGATTTAACACTGGGTCTGCAATAGATTGCCACAGTCTTGAGGATATGGACACGGTGTGCCTTCACAGCCAGTCCATCTGGCATGGCCTCTTCCACGTTCATGACCGTTGGGAATCAGACAGTGCTGGCTATAAACTGAGGTGAGCACCAAACCCTAGAGTCAGATACAACTGGCTTTTGAGCAAGGGCAACCTTTACTTTCTAAATCAGGCATTCTCAACCTATGGCCCACAGGCCAGACCCGCCCTCCCAAAGCCTTTTCATCCGCCCCCGACATCCTTCTTCCCACTGCTGCTGCCCGAAAGTACAAAAAAAAGAGGCAAAAACATGTTTGGGGCAAGATCTTGCAAGATTTCGGCGAGATATTGACGAAGATATCGCGAGATATCGCACAAGAATTTGCGTGGAAACACGTGACTGGGCCATGCAGCCATTCTGAGGGGAGTGATCATGTTCTTACCACGAAAAGGTTGAGAAAGACTGTTCTTAATAGATCTAATACCCAACCTGGGCTGGGAAAGGAACTGAAAGTTAGACTGTGATCCATCTGCCCAAACAGAAAGAGCCACCTTGGGCAGTTTCACATGTTCATTCAAAGCACAGCACAAAGACCTAGATTGTATTACCTGTACTTCAATAGACGGCTTTCCTTTTTTAAAAAAAATTGTTCATGTATATTTTTAAATAATATATTCGGCCCAATGGCAAAATATAAAGATAATAAATCCTAGTTATATGTACAGTATCTATGTTATTACAGTCTATACCCAGTGTGATACAGTGAATAGAATGATGATCTAGAACTCAGGAGACTCTGAGTTTGAGTATGTGCTTGACAATGGAAACTCATTGTGGGGTGGAAATGGTAAGAACACTCTTTGAAATCTCTAGTAGGGTTACTATACTTTGGTTTCCACTTAATGGCATGTGACACACATTTACATGACTCTTGTATGATAATTAACACATCTTTATGTTGACATCCTTCATGTGTAGATCTCTTCCACTGAATCAATCTGGCTTCCCATATGCCTTTGTCTTCCTGCTGCCAAGGAAGTAGCTGTCTTAGACTGAGTAAAATCATTGGTCTTATTCAGTTTACTTAGTCTTGTTTACCATTGCTCTCAAGAATTACAAACAAGTGAGAACTTTCCCCAGCCCTGCCTGAAGAAGCAGGGATTAAACTTGAGTGTTAATGCATGCAAAGTCCCATTCAGCTATGGCCTCAACTTCTTTTTTTGACATTTGCTTTGTCATCCTTCAATGGCTGTCAACATTCCTCCCATGCTGCCCTATCTTGTCTTACTGTCCTGTGTATCAATGATTATTAACCAGTCCCGAATGTCAATTTGCAGGAAAAGATACTGTGATCATTTTGTGCACTTTCTATCGTGTGCTGTCAAGTCATTGTTAGATTATATAAATTAATAAAAGGTGGCATGAAATCATTTACCCTCTAAAAACAATGCATGAAGCTTTATGGGCCTGTATGAATAAGCTAAATTTGGGGGGGGGGGGCTGCTGAGTAAGGCAGTTAGAAAAAAATTAGATAGAATGTGGGGCTGAGACACCCCATGTCAGAAAAATTAAAGCGAGCTAAGCCCTGCTTGGCACTGCAATCAGCATGCCTAGGTTAGCAGGAGCTAGATGG
This sequence comes from Furcifer pardalis, assembly GCA_030440675.1. Classification (NCBI taxonomy): domain Eukaryota; kingdom Metazoa; phylum Chordata; class Lepidosauria; order Squamata; family Chamaeleonidae; genus Furcifer; species Furcifer pardalis. The sequence continues at coordinate 77,666,827 of CP126891.1, forward strand.
CCCAGATAAGGGTTTGGGGTGAAATATGTCACACCCTTCAAAGTATAAATAAAAACCTCATGACTTTATTCAGTGACTGGTTTATGCCAATGTTGCTCAAAGACCTGACCTGCTGTTTAAAGACACAGATCATCCAGGCACTCTGCCAAGAGAGGATAATGTTTATATTATATGTTCCAAAGCAATGAGATATGGGGTCTTGCTGAAGACAGAGATGGCATTACTTTTAACTCACCCAATTATTCTATGATTTAGTTTTCTTTCCGGTTTTACAATATTGATGTATTTTGTTTTAATTAAAATAAGTAAAATGTATTTTATCTATCTATCTATTTATTAGTTATTTTTAATCTGGTAGATTTGCTTTAATATTGCACAACATTTTTGTTTTGAAATGCCTATCCAAGGTCAGGATAGCCAAGACAATGTTGAACTTCGTAGGAGAGAAACAAAAAAACTGTTACATTAATATCCCATCTTCTTCCAGTATTTATGGCTTCTTCTGGTATGTATGGCTTCTGCATCTACCCACTGCATTTTCACTACATGGTAGGCTAGGCTGATATTTTGCTGCTTGGTCCAACATCACTCAGTGTTTTTTCTGTTGAAGAGGGACATAAATGTATCTGTCCCATGTCTTAATCCAGTGTTGTAGTTGTTACAGCACTCTTTGGCTGTAATTCTAAATCACTGCCATTGCTAAAAGGAGTTAAATTACAATTTTATTATAAGGCAGCTTCCCCCTCAATTTTGATGCTCAAAAAACAAAGCCATGTAATCCTTACACAGTACAAGAGCAACACAATACCTTTTGGGATCCCAAAAGTAATAATAATGTTTTAATGCTATCATACTTCAGTTTTTAAGAAAGTATCAGTAGCTGGTACAGTACTTCCAGACAGTGCATGAACTCATTTGAGGAAAATAGAAGGCCTCTTCTAAGACGGTTAAATGAGTTGTTATTTAATAAAAGTACTAGGCGTAACTGCTAAATTGCCAATGCTCATCTGGGAATGATACTGACTCTGAAACTTTGCCAGTATGCTACACTTTGATAGATGTTGCAAAAAAAATTTACATTAAAGGGATGGGCTATATGCATCATTTTGATTTATTTCAAAATAAAGTTGTTTACAAAAATGACAGAAGTTGAACATGAAAGAGCTTTGGCTGATTTCATATGAGATGCTTTGCTGGGCCTAGCTAAAGGTCCTTCTAATCTCGTATTCTAGCAATATGTCCCTGGGAAACGCTGAAGTAGGACATGGTGGCAAAAAGCCATCCTCTTTCTGAAGCATCTGTTGGTTCTCCATCAGCTTTAGGCTCTTGTTGCAGGAAAATGTAAAGGAAAGTCCCAGGGATAATCAAGTAGCTTTGGCATGAGTTTAGTCATGTACAAGTGCTTTCACATGCTGTGAAATCAACATGATGATACATTGACAAAATTTAGAATGTACAGTAAAACACCGGATAACGCTAAAATCGCATAACGTTAAGTAATCCGGGGAGGAGAATTGGATCGAATAATGTTAAGGTCCTATGGGATGGATCGGATAACAACCGCTAAAGCCTGTGTGGTTACAATGTATCTCTATGGAGCTTTAATGTTATCTGAGCCATCCCATAGGATTTTAACTAAAATCGGATAACACCAAGACTTGTGGAACCAAGTTTTAGCGTTATCCGGTGTTTTACTGTATTCCTTAAATCAGATGAAACACCAGCACTGACTTGCAACATGCTTAAATTTACAGTACCCAAGTCCTTTAGTAATGAAATATTATGGGTATTGGAAGAACAGTTTCACTTTAACCCACATGTTTCTGTTTCCCTCTTTCTGTGTCTCTTTCTGTATATATGTTACAGTTAAAACTAGTTTTCAGTTAAACCTAAGTTTCCCTAGTTAAAACCAGTTTTCACTGACCACTTCTATTAGAACGAGAAACTGGGTTTAACTGACATTCGTACCTAATTGGAAGTTTATTTTAGTACTAACGAAGGCGTTTGATTAAAACTGGTTTCAATTAGGGAAAACTAGGTTTAACTGAAAACTAGCTTTAACTGTAACATATATTTTAGCTGGATGTTCTAATGCAGGGGTGCCCAAACTTTTTGGGCCATGGGCCGATCAGGGAGCCAGTCACTAAGGCCTGGGGGGTGGCCCCCGATGCCAATTCATCTGGCCCGTGAAGCCCTCGTCGCTCCTGGAAGCAGAAGTAAAACGCACCCATACGGGCGCGTTTTACTTCTGCTTCCAGGAGTGACGAGGGCTTCACGGGCCAGATGAATTGGCGTCTGGGGCTGCACCCAGCCCCTGGGCCTTAGTTTGGGCATCACTGTTCTAATGCATAGAATTGAGCCAGCATGTTGATGGAATAGGAGGTAACCAGTTTTCCCAGAATCATTTATACTTATTTGGGATTAGTCACTTTGTTCTAAGCAGTAAAGTCAGCCCCCAGTAATGCAAAGATTTATTCATCTGCTTTTATCCTCCAAATCCCACCTGAAACTCTTGCTCCATTGTTCATAATGCACATATGTTTTTCCAGAAACCCAGCCATTTAAAGACCAAATCCATTTCAAAACTGAGAGCAGCAGAGAGATTTATCCACATTCTGCTGACATTCTTTGAGATTTTTCTTCTTGCTCTTTTGTTTTTGCTCCTTATGGGCTGAAACAAACTTTCTAGAGCCTGTAATGGATATTCCAGATGCTTACTTGTACATACAATCACTTGGGATGAAAGTGTAATGCTAGCAAATCCATCCCATCATTAAATTTCAGGCTGTGAGCAAAAGAAGGAAAGCATCTGTATCATTTTCCTGCCACTGTAATAACGATGACTGCCATTGAGGGAGGGATCACACAAAAATATACTGGCGATTTCTTTTTCTTTCCACCCATTCTTACCCTCATTAGATTGCTTTGAAAGGAGGAGGAGAGGCAGGAGGAGGAGGAGGAGGAGGAAAAAGTCCAGAGCAGTACATGAGAGGAGTGTCTTTGTGATACTATTCATTCTCTGTTCTGACAGAGAAGGCATTGTTTCCTCACTGTAATAAGCTTGGCAGCCCAATAAGGTACGGCTCTGTGCTGCACATACAGATTCAGAAACTAGCAGAGTGGGCAAAAATTTTCAAATTTCAGGAAGTGGATCATGGGCATGGACTTTGTAGCATGCTGCTGTGCGTACACCTTTTTTGTCATCTTTGCTTGGTAGGAAGAGGCATTTTAAATAGAAGGTAATTCTTCTTGCTTTTTATCCTAAATTAGTGTGTGTTGCTAAATTACCATTCCTCCCCACTCCCATAATTAGACATTTAAAATGTTGAACATTTGCAGCCTTATCTAGTTCTTTCTGACTCTGAGATTCTGTTTAGTTTCAGCCCTGGTGCCTCCCTGCTGTGCGTCTGTCTGCTGGATTAACATTTAATGAGAGAAGTGGTGTGAAAAAGAAAAGGCCATCTAGGCTTTTTTAGCTGTGGAGCTATAGCCAGTAGCTAATGTTTACGTGCAATACGGTTTGAGGATTTTTGCTAATAAGGGCGCATTAATGTTAGAGCCATTGCATACTTCCAGATCCAGTGCCTTATTTCTTAGTTAATTATTGTAACAAAAGTTCTACTGGACATTGATGTAAAGCTAATATTCTTTCCACAACATGCAATGAAATAGAAAAAAATGACAATCCACATATTATTAAAGAGTCGATTACAAGCTGTGCTAAAACCGACATTTAATAGTTAATATGTGGGTTTTTGTTTGTTTGTTTGCTAAGTTAATTATTATTTCTTGATTACTTTTGTCTCTTCATGCTGTATATTTTCATTTGAGAACTAGCTTGCCTTCTGGCCGTTTTTAATTACTACTGTATCATGAAAATTATTCAGGTTTCAAACCTAATTAGAATGAGCTAAAGTGTTTAAGTAATATTTGAGGAGTAGTTTTAAAATATCTGTTCTTTGAAAGGAGAAGGTGAATGTTTGTACTTATCAAACTTTATCTAAAGTTGAGAGGAAGTGAAACCAGGCAAGGATGCTGCATTTTGCAATCATGTTCAGGATTGCTTCAAGGGAAAATGAAACTGGAAAACCAGTAATCTGTGATAACAAAGTGGGATCGGACTGAACACCTGGAGGCTTTCATTCCAGAGCCCCTTGGTCATGCCATCTGTGGATCTGCTAATAAGTTCTGATCTCATAGAGCTCTCTGTACTTTGTGTTGCTGTTGTGTCTTAATCCACAGGGGTCAGCTGTTTATAGCAGCAAAAACACACTGTGTTGTATGTGAGACATGGTGCTTGACAACTGCAGCCCTTGCCTGTCATACTTGAAAACAGGCTGCCAGAATCATCTAGGTCTAGGAATATTACTTGATTAAGAGCTGCAAGCTGACTTAACTATCAAAAGTTGGTGAACAGCAAAATAAGATCTTAATGATGTATGTGGCCAAATTAGTAACAAAGCAGCCCAAAGCTTTTGGGGATCTATTCTAGTATTCTAGGATCACTTTGTGCCTACAGATATTTAAGGCTCATTTGCTTATTAAATGAAATTCAACAGTAAAGGCTTTTAAGTATATATAATATATAGTCATCTACGTGGTAAATATGTTTGAAAATACATATTTTGTAAGAATATATTAACAATTATCTAATAACTGTTTTGTTCAGTGTTCTGTTTCGAGTGGCTCTGAAAAACACCCAAGTCAAGGCATGAATGGAACAACACTATCTACTATGACTCATGCTCTACACATCAGTTGATGCACAGGGGTAGTTTTCCTCTGATTTTGGCAGGAAATATATATCCATCATGACAGGATTGCTCAGTGTGATCAGGAGCTTGTCCTCTCACCCCCATGCCTTATAGGAGACAAGCCAGCCTATATGGTCTTGTGCAAACTACAGGATCTCAGCATGCCCCCATAAGAAGAGAATGGTAAACCATTTTGAGTACTGTGTAACTAAATTCCCCTTGCAAAATGTTGCCATAAGTTGGAATGAACTTGACAGCCCATCATGATATATATAATAATATATACAGTACATCATTGATGGGTAACATTATCATTCATCATTATTAAATAACACCATTAGTCAGGGATATCATTATTCACCATTATTACCCATCAGTAGCCTTTCTTTTGAGAATATAGGTACAGAGGTCAGAGAGAACAAATATAGGTGGTGTTCCTTGTGTATACAATCGGTGGCAAGACCAAATTTGTTGCTAGGTGGTACACGAAATGACCCCAAAAAAGGTAGACTAAGGCTAAATATTATCTGTTTTGATGAGCAGAACCTCATGCTTTGGACTTCTTCGCCATCTGTTACCTAAACCTTTTTTCTCCCACCCTCTGACTTGTACCTGAGACCTTCTGCATGTACAACATATGCTCTGTCTTAATACTATGGGTGGAATCCTGCTTGTTTGTTTTGCTAATCCAGTGCAGAAGGAATAAACCCTATACTGAATCTTGATTCTTTCCTGCAGGAAATTGGGCGTCATCATAGCCATACAGCGATATGTTGTACTCCATCCAAACTACTGCTTCTTTTTCTTCAGCTTCCCATTCTGGCATTCTTCCATGTATTTCACCTTTAATTATTGGTTTAGCACAAATAATCTGAACTTTTGGTTTCTCATTATGGAACTGACATACAGTACTCTACTTTTCTGCATTTTATGTCTCTTATTCTGCTTAGTACTACTGTACTTATATTATTTATTCTTTCATTCTCCTGAGTAATTGTCCATTGGTTAACTTCTCAGTCCTGTAAAATTTTAGCCCTAAAGTTATATAGTCATTCCACGAATAGCTTAGAAGTGCAATAAATATTATTTGGCTTAAAAGAAACTTTACAATAGCTAACGAAGGATGTGGTATATACTTTCTCTAGGAAAAAAGCATTGGTTTTCTCCCTAGTGAGGTGATCTGGTTATCACCTGTTTCCAATTATTTAAGGATACAGAAGCTTTTATGTAACATATTGCCAGGTAGATTGGTATCCAGACTGTCGAGCATTTAGTCAAGATGTCTGAATCTGATGGAATGTACAGAGAATTAAAAGCAGTGTGTACATTCAAAGTTCTGTTTCTGTATCAAAGGATGAGGGCTTGAGATTGGATAACTCAGTAAGAAATAAGGTGGTGTCAAAATATTGGTTTTCTAGCTGTTTTCTAGTTTTTAGCTGTTTTCTAGTTTTAAGTACTGGTGGCAAATAAGATAAAGGTCGTCCTTTCTTGAAAGCCTGTCATATCCGACTCAAGGGTTCAGTGCTCATCTCTGCTTTATAGCCAGAGAGTCAGGGCTGTCTGCATCTGCAGACATTCCCATGGGCATGTGGCAGGCATGCTTCAACACTGGAGTGCATAGAACACTGTTTATCTTCCCACTGAAGTGGTCCCTGTTTATCTACTTGCAATTTCTTGCTTTCAGACTGCTAGGTTGGCAGGAGCTGGGACTGAGACGGGAACTCACTCCATCATGCAGTACCTGGGAATCGAACTGTGACCTTCCAGTCAGCAAGTTCAGCATCTTAACCATTTGAGCCACCACAAATTACCAGCATATTATTAGGTTTGGGTGCCCTTCCTCATAATTTCTGCCCAGCCTCTGAGTTCCTCTGGTGAAACTTCTCCTGTCAGCAGAACCACACTATTAGATCTTGGCTCTAAATACCAACAGCTTTGTGAAGTTAGTGTAGGAAATTTTATGTTGTGTTAGTTTCATTTCCGTAAAAGCTTGCCAAACAGAGAAAGTGTTGCAGTGGAACACATACTGTATGTAGAATCTGTGTCATGCATAGTATAGCATCTTGTGTTTTGAATTAAAGCAAGCTTCCTTCACAGAGACCTAATTGCTCTTCCTGCCATGTGTTCTTAAGATGTATGTTGGGGTGTACAGAGAAGATCTATATTGGGTTCACAACCTAAGGCCTGTGGACCAGATCCGGCCCATGGTGCCATTTCATGTGGCTCTCCAACCTTCCAAGAGCATTTGAGAAACAAAATGGCAACCCCTTTGAAGCTGTTGGGACAAAATGGCCACTTCCATCATGCAGGCAGGGGTAAATGGCCGTCTGACCCGCAAAACTGACTGAGAGAGTGTGTCCTGGCCCCCAGCTTGAAAAGGTTAGGAAGCCCTGATCTATATAGTGATCTATATAGTGGTCTGTAAAGCAGACACAATGTTGCAGCTTCATAGATAGGAAAGGGAGATGTCTGCAGAACTGTAGGGCAATAAAAGTTAAGGAAAGAGAATTAAAGGACAACAGAGCTATGTCTCCAGACGGAGCTGTTGCCCTTTAGGAAGAACCTAAAAATGTGGCTGGCGGGGCAGGTGTGGGGTATGGGATAGACAATGACCCCAGGTCGTTGGATGATTTAAGTCCGTCTCTCCCTCTACTTTTTAATCAGTAAGATTAGTAAGATGTAGCAGTTTGGTGTGCTTTTAATCTTTTTAGATTTAAATTTTAAATTCTAATTTTAACAGTTTTATATTTGAGGCTTTTAGGTTGTGTTTGTCTTTTTATTGTGATGTCTTTAACCGCCCTGAGTCACTTTGGTGAGAAGGGCGGTGGATAAATATAAACAAATAAATAATAAATAAATAATTAATAAACTGAGAGCAGTTCCCCACATGATCCGGATGTGTATGTTCAGCTAGTTTCTGGAAGAGTCACTGAACACAGATCTGATTGTTTCAGGTTACAAGGACTGTGGTGGCTCAGTGGTTAAGAAGCTCACCATGTTAGCCAGAAGGTCGGCAAGTTGGCAGTTTGGGACCCGAGTACTGGATGATGGTTGGAGCGGCCATCTTTGTCCTAGCTCCTGCCAGCCTAGCAGTTTCAAAGCAAGAAATTATAAGTAGATAAATAGGGACCTCTTCAGTGGGAAATATCTTGGGGACATGAAAGGAGCCTCATTCGGGCATCCCCTGAGTGGAGTTTCTCCAGCAAAAATCCTTTCAACCCAGAATAATTTCTGACACAAAATCATCATCATCATCTCAGATTACAAAGCCACTTCCTTTTTCATATACCTGTACATTAACTGGCAATGCAAGAATGTCTCACAGACTGAGATGACACATCTTTGCTTAAGGAGAGAAAGAATTGTGAGATATTAAGAAAGTAGATATATATTCCCAACAAGATGCTGAATATAAAAGAATAATAAAAGAAACCCCTGTAGCCTCAGGATGTTTTGAAAACTCTGTGAGAATATTGCTTCTTGTAGTAAAATGTTTGGACTGGATTTCACTATGTTGTTATTTCTGCTGAGTTTCAGTACTAGTTAATGAAATTCCAGAAAAGACATTTGTGTAGAAGAAGATCACAGTCTATATGAAAAAAAAATGTGGTTTTGAAATGAGCATTTCAGCCTAGCATGACCTCGTATGTAATACAATTTGCTGGAAGAATCAAGACAGAAAAATGTGGTATAGCATCCAAGGGCTCAAATACATTTTGTACAGCCAACATTGATTTCCAACACATTTGTTTGCTACTTAATGGTGGGGAGGGAGGTGCTCCTTTGCAAGAGCAAAGGAGTAGAATGTTAAGAATGGAGAGCATTACGAGGAGAATCAGTGACTGAACTGAAAGATAAACAGACTGTCTTCTATCTACAGTTTATCCGTTATATATAATTCTTTGTTCCTTCCTTCCTTTATTTATTTTGTGATTTACATTGCCGCTCAGTTCGAAAGACTTTGGGCAGCACACAAAGAATAAAAACCAGCATCACAGTTAAAAACTCTTAAAACCTATAAAAACCACATTAAAAATGACTATCAAAAATTACCCCAACCCATACTGATTAAAAGAGAGAGAGAGAGCATTCTTCCTAGATCAGTCAGCCAGCAGGGGTCACCACGTCATTGGTGCCCCACACCTGCTTTGATAGCCAGATTTTTATACCTTTCTTGAAGGGCAGCAACTCCGTCTGGAGATGCAACTCAATTGGCAGGAGGTTCCATAGAGCCGGAGCAGACACTGAGAAGGCCCTCTTTCTGGTGATAGAGAGACGTGCCTCTCTAGCAGATGGAACAATTAGAGAGCCTTTCTGGTCTGCTCTGGTGGGACGGACAGATGTTCTTGGGGTGATGTGGTTTCTTAAGTATCATGGCCCATAGGACTTTAAAGGTAATTTCCAGCACCTTGAATTGCACCCGGAGGCAGCTCCCAAAGCAGTGGAGAGGCATGAGCATACCACCTGCACCCCATCACCACCCGAGCAGCTGAATTCTGGACCAGTTGCAGCCCCCAAATGGTCATCAAGGAGAGCCCCATGTAGAGTGCATTGCCATAGTCAAATCTGGAGGTGACCAGAGCATGCATGACCATGAGCAAGGAGTCCCAATCTAGGAGCAAACAACCTTCCTTCCTTCCTTTCTGTCAGAGCATTGCACAGTTTAAAATTATAGACTTTATAAATACAGTAATACCTTGGATAACGCTAAGACTTGGTTCCACAAGTCTTGGTGTTATCCAATTTTTAGTGTTATCCGATGCATGTTAAAATCCTATGGGATGGATCAGATAACGTTAAAGCTTCATAGAGATACATTGTAACCGCACAGGCTTTAGCGGTTGTTATCCAATCCACCCCATAGGACCTTAACGTTATTCGATCCAATTCTCCTCCCCAGATTACTTAACATTATGCGATTTTAGCATCCGAGGTAAACGTTATCCGAGGTATTACTGTATATAAATAAAGTTCAGACACATTAAAATATTAAAACAGTTACCACATATACTTGAATATAAACTAAGTTTTTTAACCCCAAAAATGAGGTCCCAAAAGGGGGCTTGGCCTATAGATGGGTAAACAATCACAAGGTCTAAAAATATGGGGTTTTTTTAAACATTATTCAGCACTTTAAAAGTCAGTTTTGGGATTTCCATAGCAAAGAAATCTGAGATGCAATTACACAACTGGCCACAAGAGGGTGCAAATCGTGATATTTTTCCCCTATTAGAATGCATTGAAAATCAAGTTACAGTAAAACACCAGATAACGCTAAAACTTGGTTCCACAAGTCTTGGTGTTATCTGATTTTTAGTGTTATCCGATCCATGTTAAAATCCTATGGGATGGATCGGATAACGTTAAAGCTCCATAGAGATACATTGTAACCGCACAGGCTTTAGCGGTTGTCATCTGATACATCCCATAGGACCTTAACGTTATTTGGTCCAATTCTCCTCTCCAGATTACTTAACGTTATGCGATTTTAGCGTTATCCAATCCAATTGTTATCCAGTGTTTTACTGTACTGTATTTGTATTTTGGATTTGTATGCCGCTCTATTCGCCGAAGCGACTCAGAGCAGCTAACAACATAAACAATACAATACAATACAATACAATACAATACAGTATCACATGACAAAACATATTAAGGTGTCACATATGTCACTTTGAACAAAAAAAGCAACAATCACTGTAATTTTGTTACAGTAATTAATTGTTTTCAATTAATTTCTATGGAAAACTGCAAATGAAGAAAGAAGGTCTACAATGCAATTGTGTCCTCCTTCCAAACTGGCGTGGAAAAAGGAAGGATTTTATTTACTGTCCCTGCTCCCATGTGTCCAAGATGGAGGAAGCCATTCTCTTTTCTTGCAGGTGGAGCAAGAGGCTAGACTAGAGCAACACTTCCTGCTTCAGTGCAATTGACCTGCCCACCTGCACCCAAACCCGAATATAAGCCGAGATACCTAATTTTGACCTGAAAACCCAGGAAAATAGATTGACCTGAGTACAAGTCGAGGGTGAGAAATGCAGCAGCTGCTAGTGAGTTTCAATAATCAAAATACATGGATATATGGTGAAATTGTTGGTGTATCTCATGGTATTGACCCAAGTATAAGCCGTGTCCCCTTTTTGGGGCTCAAAAACTCAGCTTATACTTGAGTATACACAGTAAATAAATAGGGACCACTTCGGTGGGGAAAGATCTCGGTGGCATGAAAGGAGTCTCATTCAGGTGTACCCTGAGCGAAGTTTCTCCAGCAAAAATCCATTCAACCCAGAATAATGTCTGACACAAAATTATTATTTAAGGGATTGAATTTAGAGTTTGCTTTGCCCCATCTTCCCTATCCACACATTATCCAGATTGGAGCTCTCTTCAGAGTACCATATATACTTAAGTATAAGCCGAGTTTTTTAGTCCCCAAAATGAGCCCCTAAAAGTGTACACGGCATATACTCAGGTCAGTGACCACAAGGGTCCCAAGACAGCACCAGATTGAGATCTGCCAACAGCATAATTAATTTTACCATATTTTTATGTATTTTGATTATTGACACTCACAAGCAGCTGCTGCATTTCCCACCCTCAGCTTATACTCGGGTCAATGTATTTTCATGTGTTCTCAGGTCAAAATTAGGTACCTCAGTTTATATTCGGGTTGGCTTATACTCGAGTATATATGGTTTCCTCCAAGTTGAGCCAGCCCATTCTTTGCAAAATATGTGTTCATGTGTCATGTGACACCCCCCCCCCCCCAAAAAAAAAGATTTTGCTTCAAAGTGACCAGGCTAGGTTTCTCTTTACACTTTTGAAACATCTGTTATTGTTGTTGTTTCAGAAGGAAATTAAAGAGGAAGGCTTTACATTTCTTGAACACATTTCAGAAAAAATGTAGTTGCTTTTTAATAATGTTCACAATTAACATTTAAAATATTGCATATAAGATCTAACTGCTAAATGCTGAACTGTTACCTTTTACAGAATTAGATGATCTGTGCTTTCTGAAATTGCACAACTGTGAGCATCCGTTTGTAAAATCTTTGGTTTACATCCATATCCTGAATGCAACGTGTGTAATTTTGACAGTATTTCAGACTAGGAAGCACATGATTTTCATCCAACTCATCAGTCTTTTTTTCTTTTTCAGTACGTACACTTTACTTCCTCATTGAAACTGCATGACTACAGGCGTGAAGAGTGTAAGTCACTTGCACTATTAATTTACCATGTATTTATAGTAATCTCTGGTTGGCAGCCCTTAAGTAAGAAAAATAGCACCCTTTTGGAAACCATAAAAGAATCAATACAGTATGTGTGTTCGTGATACTCCAGATCGGAGAGTTGGGGGTGAAAGTTCTAAGCCAGATATTGCAGGATCATTTTAACAGATGTTGGATTCTACCTCTTATTTCACAGATCTATTTGTCATTCTGCTACTGCTGTCACAAACATATTGAAACAGAACAAACACAAAGGAAGCCATTTCTTCTCCATCCTCTCTTGCTTTTCCTTTTGTCCTTCTCTTCTGATGTTGATATATTCCTGTACTTAGCAGACTGCCAGGCAGCAGCTTCAAATAACTCTTTCAGCTGTGCTCATCATTCCTTCTCCTGCCCTCCCTCTGTTTCTTGGCATGTTAAAGTCCTTCATTCAGAGCAAAGGATGCAGTTCTAATAGTTTTATTTTACTCCCAGGTTCCCAGACTGTCCCTGTCAATTGATCACCTTTGATCCACTATACAGTTGTACCTTGCTTAAAGAGCATAATGTGTTCCACAGGATTGCTCTTTAAGCGAGTTTGTTCTTTAAGTGAAACACCATTGTAAGTGACCCATTGTGACTTCTGGGGGAGGGGGATTACGAACCCCAACTTATTTGTTAAGTGAATTTTTGGTTGGTTTTGTTTGTTAAGCGAAGCGAACATTCAGAGAAAATGCTGTTCTTTAAGCGAGTTACTCTTTATGCAAGGTTTGACTGTACCGACTGTGGAATGTTGGTTTTTTTCCTATTTCAGCATTTCTGCTTACTCCCATTTAGAACAGGGGTGCCCAAACATTTTGAGCCCTGGGCCGGTCACGTGGTTCAGGGGGACAGTCACTTTGGCCCATGGGCCGGACCCTGGCGCCAATTCATCTGGCCCAAGAAGCCCTCGTTGCTCCTGGAAGCAGAAGTAAAAAATGCCTGTTTGGCATTGGGGGCCATATCCTGCCCATGGGACGTAGTTTGGGCAGCCCTGATTTATAGGCATGAGAGCTAAGTCAAATGTTCTTTAATTTTTTTTGCTGTAATTAACTTGTTGTTGTTGTTCAACCGCATAGTCAAGTCCAACCCTTTGGAACCCCATGGACCACTGTATGCCAGGCTCCCCTATCTTCTGCCATTCTCCACAGCCCGCTCAGCTCTATGCCCATTGCATCAACAATGCCATCTAGCCTCCTCATCTTCCCAGCATCAAGGCCTTCCCGAGTTAATCCTCTCTTCTCAATTGGTGGCCAAAGTACTTTAGCTTCCTCTTCAGTATTTCTCCTTTCATTCAGGATTGATTTCCTTCAGGATTGACTGATCTCCTTGCTGTTCAGGGTATAGTTGTACCTCACTTAAAGAGCATAATGCGTTCCACAGGACTGCTCTTTAAGCGAGTTTGCTCTTTAAGCGAAACATCATTGTAAGTGACCAATTGTGACTTCGGGGGACGGGGGGGAATTGTGGACCCCAATTTATTTGTTAAGCAAGTTTTTGGTTGGTTTTATTTGTTATGCAAAGCGAACATTCAGAGAAAATTCTGCTCTATAAGCGAGTTACTCTTTAAACGAGGCTCTCTTTATGCAAGGTTTGACTGTACTCTCAAAATTCTCCTCCAGCACCACATCTCAAAGGTGTCTATTCTTCTGCGCCAACTTTCCTTATGGTCCAGTTCTCGCAACCATATATTAGGTAAAGGTAAAGGTCACCCTTGCTCGAAAACCAGTTGCAGACGTTTCCGTGGACATGTAGCAGACATGCCTAGACAGTGGAGTGCACAAAACCAAAGTGGTACCTAGTTATCTACTTGCAATTTTTTGCTTTCAAACTGCTAGATTGGCAGGAAATCATACATTACTACTGGGAATACCATTGCTTTGACTATGTGGACTTTTGTTGGCAGGGTGATTTTTCTACTTTTTATTATGTTCACTAGGTTTCCCATAGCTTGCCTCCCAATAATTAATTGTCTTTTTATTTCATGGCTGCAGTCACCATCTACAGTGCTAAACCTGAAAGAGATATTTTATAAGGACTTGGGTGCTTAGTTTAAACAGGGAGTGCAAAAATAGGAGGGAATAAAGAAAGGAATGTTTATTATCAGTGAAATTGAGAATGCTCACAGTAGATCAGCAGATGTAAAGAATCTTGACTGCCTGAGGAATAACTTCCTGAAGTTGCAATTCACTGCAAAGAAATTCTTAGAACCAGACACATTTTGCCATCCAGTGATTATAATCCCCTGGTGTAGCGTCACCTAGTGGTAGCTTTAAAATAGTCGACACTCATATGAATTTAACTGCTGTTGCAGTGTTAAAATAACTAAAAACATCAGAAGCCTGGCCAAGTGGTTGCTCATGAGCCTTCTGGTGATACTAGGAACTTTCTGGGGGATTGAGATACTTAATTATTTATACTGCTAAGGCTCTCAGTAAAGCTTTACTGGTAGTAAAATGTTTAAGTCCAGTTTAGTAACACTAGGAGATTTTTTAAATAGTAGCCATGTTAGTCTGTGTTTCAAGCATATCATAAAATTAACAAAACAAAAATGTTGTAGCACTTTAAAGACTAACTGCTGTGTTTTGATGTTAGCTTTCATGGATGAAGTGCACTTCATCAGAAATTGGAGTGAGTTCATTGCATCAATTTATACACATCAGTGGACCTATTTTGTTCTCTGATATATTCTAGGAGTTAGAACAGCTGTATGGATGACTTCAGCAAATGTGATTTTTGAACCAATGGATCTCCAAAATCCTGTCATGATGAAGTCAGATTGGCTGCACTTTGGGCAGTTTATGCAGCGTGAGCCAACTGATGTGTCATGTGCCTGACACAAAAACTCTTAAGAGTAACCTCAAAGTAAAAATAGAAAAAGAAGTTGCAGAGAATGAAGGAGTAAAGAATTTTGTCTAGCTCAATATTGCCAAATCTGACAGGTAGCAGTGACCCTTTAGAGCAGGGGTGTCCAAACTTTTTGGACCGTGGGCCGATCACATGGTTCAGGGAGCCGGTCGCTAATGCCCGGGGGCCATATGTGGCCCCCAATGCCAATTCATTTGGCCCATGAAACCCTCGTTGCTCCTGGAAGCGGAAGTAAAACGCGCCTGCATGGGCGCGTTTTACTTCCGCTTCCAGGAGTGACGAGGGCTTCGCGGGCCAAATGGTTTGGCATCAGGGGCTGCATCCAGCCCCCGGGCCATAGTTTGGGCACCCCTGCTTTAGGGTCTCACCAGGATTATTTTCTTAGTTTACTTGGAGATCTCTGTATTGTATGGGTGGTTTCCCATCCCAATACTGACCAAGCCTGGCACTGCTTAGCTCCCAGAACTAGATGAGACTGAGTATATCAGGGTAATTTGTGGTATCATGTTTATTCTTGGGCTACATATATACATGTTTAGTGACAGCACACAATCTTGGGTCCAACTAGTTCCCATAAGATATTTAAAAGACCAAAATAATCACAATGTCATTAGCCACTTAAGGTATGTGATTAATCACATTTTGAAGATACTCAAGTATCTATGATTCAAAGTTTCATTCATGGGAGTAGGTATAATGTGTGGGTGCATCGATCATTCTTCTTGAGTACAGGTTCAAATCCCTGGTCAGCCAAGTAGGTTGTAGGGTGATTTTGGATCAACGTCAACCTACACTACTTTACAGAGTTCTTTATGGGGATGAATTAAGCTTCCCCAGAGTCTGTGGGAAAGGGACATAAGGAAACAACTATTCCTAACTGTAAGTTAAAAACAAGCTTACACCTCCCCTCACCACGAACTGAGGTTCTGGACTATGCCACTGTGAATATGTCCTTTCTTGAATATAGCACGTTCTGCATCTTATTTCACTTTATTAAAAAGTCATAAAAATTATTTTCACCATATTTTAACTGAATTCTCATTCCTAATGTTTGCAATCCATCCAAAGGGAAGTGGAATCTCTCTATCATCATGCTGGGTTTTCATTCCAAAAGCTACTGGAGTGGTGGTAGAGAAGGATAGTTTTTTGTTTGTAAGAAATGTTAGGAACCTTAAAATGAATGAAATATCCCTAGTTCTACCTTACCTAAATATGTATTGCTTGTGTCTCTCAAAGCACTATCTTTCACTGGAGTTGTGGTAGGGAAGGATGGTGCTTTGAGAGACACAAGCAATATGGTTCATATTTAGGAAAGGTGGTCCATGGGGTCGCAGAGGGTCGGAATCGACTGTGCGACTGAACAACAACAACAACAAAAGAACTAGGGAGATTTCATTCATTTTAAGGCTCCTAACATTTTTTTACAAAACACATTTTCTTGGCTGGAATGACTTCAGCGATATAAGAATGTAGATCATGCTTTTATTACCAGAATATCATCTGTTGGTATTTGCCTCACCTGCTGCCTGTCTGAATTCTGACAACTAGAGACTTCAAAACCATAAAATTCAAGTGGAAAAGCAAACTGTGTTTTGATATTCTGTCTGTGTATATAGGATACGGAAGGGACATGGGGCAAATGTAAAAGATAGTTTTCCTTTATGAACATACAATTTTAATGCTGTGTTCCTTTTTTAAATCTATGACTGTTAGAAATGAACGGTTATTTTCTATTGGCTTCAATTACTGTCACAGGAGAAAAAGCATCTTATAGTTTACTGAATTAAAAGATTCATTGGATTAAATGAGTCATTCACAGATACATTGAAATAAGTGGAGTTTACATTGATCATTATAACGATGATTAAGTTTGAACTGGACTCTTTAGATAAGATTGTCACATGAGTATCATTCCATTTCTTGAGATCTCAGGGTCAAAACAAGACTAGCCACCATATCCTTGCAGTGTTATGGTGGTCACAAATGTAGGTCTGGATGTCAAAAAGGTAGTTCCTGGTGGCACCACAGAGGCAGTGGGGCAGACATAGGTTCTCAGAGTCCCCCCAACTGCTTCTGGTTTTTGGAGGCAAGGATAAAAATAAAATCTAGGTAAATGGGTCCAGAATCTGAGCAAAATGCAATTTACCAGGAAATGTGGCATCCCCAGAGCCCAGCAGAAGGGGTGGGGAAATGGTATGATGCCTAAGCAGGTTGACAAAATGTACCCAACAGCCTCAGTGGTTGCTACTATCCCTGCTGGGTCTCCTATCACCTCCCAGCTTCACCCATAGCAGATGTGACTGTTGCACAATCTGTTAAGAAGGCTGATTGCCAGAACACCAGGAGATATTTCCCTGTTTCTGCATTGTTGTTCCCAGGATTTGAGCAATAGGAAGATTCACAAGATTTACCAATAATGGTGCTCCATTCCAAATGCACACTGGGGTGTCCAAATGCCTCCACCCATAGGGTCTCTTCATGTGTATCTGTGTGTATTGTTTTGTTTCTGTGCATCACTGTCAAAGATCTCCAGACTTTTATACTAAGCCAGTAAACTCTTGACACCAAATGAGAATTAGTGGGATTGTGTAGGCTTTCCAGCAGGGGTGGCCTCAAATAGACCTCTCTAAATTTCTAAAAAATGTTTAACTTACATTGTTGTTTGAGCTTATTGCTGTTGTCTTTGTCTAAAAATGCTTGTTCTTTGCTGTAATCATCTTGAATGACAAGGAAGTCTTCCACCATTGTATTTATTTCCTGGAATGACACTTGTGGAAATAATAAACAGTCCAATTAAGATGGGAGTCACATACCAGGAAGTTATTGCACAGATGAAGACTTCCTTATTCAGTTTAGATTGTTTAGGCTAACCCCAGGCAACCTTGCTGGTGGCAAGCCTAAAACGTAGGAGTCAAATCCTAAAATTGGATGAGATGACATGTTTGCAAAATCAGACATTTTCATGAGGCAAATTAGCAGAAATTGGCAATTACCCTACATTGGTAAAGATTTCAGTTGCTGAAATTAGTATGGAGAGAAGAATGACCTAATTAATCTTGCTTCCATTTCATTTTTTTTTTTTGCCTTAATTCTTGATACTTTGCAATATTGATACTTCCTGTGCTTTTGAGGTTGCTTGTTGATGGAATTCCAACTTCTGTAAATCATGTTTTTGTCATTTTTGCTTTTTCAGAAATATAATGTTGAGTTTATTATCCGTGATAACTTGCTTGTCCCAGTATAAGCATTGTGGTTTCATGTTCTAAAACAAGAGGTGGTAGAACTTACAATATGAAGGGAAAGATGTGAATTATCCATAAGATGTAGCCAACTATGGAAAAATATTACAGTAAAACTCTGTATAACAATTTTAATTCATTCTACGTGTCTGTTTGCTATGCATTTTTTTTGTTATACAATTTTTTCTATGGAAAGATATCGTGCAACGAAAATCTTTATGGAAAAAATCATACAACAAATATTTTCGCTAAGCAGTTTTTCCCACTGAATTTTCATTGTAGAATTTTTTTTCATAGAAAAATATCATTATGCGGGGTGCCATTTTTAAAAAACACCTATTTGTTTTGCAGGGTTTTTTTATTTTTTGCTATAGGGGATGTTCGTTATACAAATGTTCCGCTGTATTTGCAACCTGGTGATGCCTGTGACTTAATGTTGAGTTTACAACTGTGATATGAGGAATTGTATCTTTATATTCATAGCATTCACTCACATTTTACCACTGGACTTCCTAACTTATAAAACAAGTGAATTTGATCTACTTTTTATTGACCAAGGGCCAGTTCAAATCTATCCAATGCTATTTATCTCAACTTGGCTTTCTTTATGCTGGAGGTGTTCTAGTTTATAATGTCAGAAAGATTCAATTGGGCATTTCCCAGTACAGTCTTAATTTTTTTCTTTGTTGAAAGTATAGTAATACCTCGGATAACGTTTACCTCCGATAACGCTAAAATCGCATAACGTTAAGTAATCTGGGGAGGAGAATTGGATCGAATAACGTTAAGGCCCTATGGGATGTATCGGATAACAACCGCTAAAGCCTGTGCGGTTACAATGTATTTCTATGGAGCTTTAACATTATCCGATACATCCCATAGGATTTTAACATGCATCAGATAACACTAAAAATTGGATAACACCAAGACTTGTGGAACCAAGTCTTAGCGTTATCCGAGGTATTACTGTATGAGACTTGTCATTCCAATTTGGCTTTCCGGTGTGGCAACACCCTTATTCATAGTATCATGTTCATGTTAGAAACATCTGATATTCCTCTTTTAAGATCCACCTCACACCACGTTTGTGTACATGTTTTATGTATAGGTCTTAGCTGTGCTTGTTAAGTAGTCACCAGGATGGCATTAATTTTAAATATAAAATCAGTATATTAACTGTGGTTATTAATTGAACTATATGTGTGCCAGTAAAACAAGGATGTAGCCAGAATTAATTCTGTCTTGGTAAAGAGAGTGGCCATGGGCAGTAACCACGATACAATCATCTGCTTCATACATGGCATTTGTTCTTATAAACCATGTGTTTAATTGCACTTTGAACATGAATTATGAGACTTAGCGCAGGAGTTTGGGGAGGGGGCACGCGTATATTTTAAATATTCCAAAGTGTTTGGAGTTTGTTCTATCATCTACAGTCCACTACTTCAACTTGTTCTAATTACAGTTCAGAAGCCAGTTGTACTAACTAAGCTTATAGAATCATGGAGACTTAGGTGTATGAAATGGTTGAGTGGACTGGACTGTGAGCTTAAGAAGATTAATGCAAAACATTCCGTTCAGACTTAGAAGAAAGGATTTCTCTAAAACAAAGATAGGAGCAGGAAGTGTGGAGGAGGGGGAGATGCAGTGGCAAAATAACCACAAACAGATGTGAAGCAATCCTGTATATTTTTCACAGATATATGTATAATACACAAGTCACATTGTATGCACAATAAGCAGCCCTGCATTTTTTAAATATACAGTACTACTTAATTAAAAAGCCAGGGAATAACTGGTGATTTATTTATTATAATAAAAAACACGAACACAGACTCTAAACTTTAATCCTCTAATTCCTGTGTGTTGTTTTATTAGTTTCCTGTGTGTGGAATCATTGAAATACAGGGGCAGTCTCTCTTGCTATTTGACACTGTGATACTTTTCTAGCATTAGTTACTCTATATATAGCTTTCCAATGTGTTGTTTTACAAAACATCACAATACTTACTAAGTTAATGATAGACAAAAGTAAGTCTATTTTAAATTTAACATCTTTAGGAACATTACTAGAATCTTAAATAACTTTCAATGCATAATCCGTTTTATACAAGTATGAGACTCAGTGTAAGGTAATGGAAGGTCTAAATGGGACTTAAATGATATTTTGAGTAATTCGTAATCACATTATGAGGGAAGAGAGTTCTTTTTTACTCTGTACATAATTTTAATGGATATTCTGCTATATAGGTTGCAATAATGATGAATTTTGTAAGTGAAATGTGCTTTTTATTATTATTATTATAATTATTTCATGTCAGAAATTATTCTGGGTCAAAAGAATTTTTGCTGGAGAAACTCTTCTCAGGTAACACCCGAATGAGGCTCCTTTCATGTCCCCAAGATATTTTCCCACTGAAGTGGTCCCTATTTATCTACTTGCAATTTCTTGCTTTCGAATTGCTAAGTTGAAAGGTGCTGGGTCAGAGACGGGTCCTCATTCTGTTATGCAGTACCCGGGTCTCAAACTGCCACTTGCCAATGCGTTCAAGAGACTCGTTCAATTATAAAGAGGTGAGGTTTGTTTCATTAAATATAACAAATAGTAGGATAGACAAATCAGAGAGCTCCTAGATTTCTAACAAGGATACAGACAACTTCCTATATTTCTAACAAGATCCTTTATACTTCGAGGAATAATGACCATGAGTTTAATTAGCCCATATGTACACAGCACCATGCAAGTTTAAAATATTTTTGACATTTCAATTATAGTAATTACTATGTTAATTTTGTTTGAAGCCTAGATGTGTCAGTTGACTGGTAAAAGAACAAATCTTTCGGATTACAGCTTCTCCGAAATGACTTGTGTGGCATCTCTTGTTTTCTTGTTTCTCCTTTGAAACTTGTTTCACATGAGGCTCCCCTCCCTCTCCCTTAAAGATTAGATCTGACTGCTTTTAATCATCCGTTCTGTGTGTGCACGTTTTAGTCACAGTGGTTTGATCTGCAGGCAGAGCAGGACACAGAGACTGTGAGATCAATTCTGTCTCTTCAGCAGATGGCTTGCCACAATATGCTGCAGTACATACCTATTGAGTCCTCAAGGCAAATGTACCATAAGTAACCTTGCCATAAGCCTGTTAATGCACAAGCAGTTGTCTATTTTAAACTCTGTCAGGCTTCCTCTTTGTGCAGCGCCTGTCTATATTCAGAGACTGTTGTGCAAGAATATAGCAGATTGTTTGCTCACATAAGATAAGCCTCAGGTCTTTTTTTAGGCTCCACTTCCATTTAGCCTACTCCAAACCCTGATACTTGTTGCTTGGCACACAATGAACATTTTGTGCTGGAAATGTTTGAAAGCATTATATAAGAACTAGAACAGCTGTGTGCATTTGTGAGAGGGAGAGCACCTTCTGCCTTTTATCACAGAAGAGAGTGGAGGCAGATAAGGCTGTCAGGGATGACTCGGGATGGCAGCATGTCTCTACACCAGATGCTGGAGAAAAATAGCCAGAAAGTTATTACAACTGAGATAGGTAAAGATCACCTGTTCTCAAAGGCAGTTATGTCCAACTCTAGGGGGCAGTTCTCATCTCCATTTCCACCCAAAGAGCCAGCACTGTCTGCATCTGCAGATGTTTCTGTTGTCTTGTGGCAGGCATGACTAGACAATGAACCACATGGAATGCTGTTAGCTTTCCTGCCAAAGCAGTCCTATTTATCTAGTTGCAATTTCTTGCTTTCAAACCTAGTTGGCAGGAGATATCTGAGCTAGGCCAGACCAAAGTCCAGAATTCTGCCATGCAGCAGCCAAACAGATGCCTTTAGCAGGACACAAATATGTTATCTAACATGTGCATGCAGCAACCAACCTGTGTTCATTGGACAAAGCATACCACACATACATTTGAATCATAAAACTGTAGAGATGCAAGGGGTCCCAAGCATAGGTCCTCTCATACTGTACCTTGCAAGAGCTGCCATTTTCTTCAAGAGGTCATTGTTCTTTGGACATCTCATGAGAAAAGACAACAATGCTAGAAAAAGTAGGAAACAACAGGGAAAGAGGAAGGCCTTATAAGAGAAGGACATTCAATAAAATGAACCCATAGTCTTTAGTTTGCAGGACCTGAGCAAACTTGTTAATGATAGCATCTTTTGGAGATCATGAATTCATAAGATTGCTGTAAGTTAGAAGAGATTTGATAACAACAAGAAAGGAAAATCCTAATAAAAGATCCAGAGACACTTTATGTGCTAGCAAAAGGGGGGGGGGGGAATCATGACAGATATGCAAGCTGGCTGAATAGCTCAGTTGGTTGGAGCACCTGAGGTTGGGAGCCTGATTCTCCACTGTGCCATTGTAGAAGAAGAGCCTGTCTACATGGCCATGAGCAAGTTGCACAGTTACAGAGCACTCCCAGAAGAAAGGAATGGTAAACTGGACAATGTGGGAAATGATTAAGCAACCTAAGATAGCCTTTCCCTATTTCCTACTGGACTGGACTAGACTGGGCTGTGAAAAATTTAAAGTCCACTAATACTTTTTGCACAACCCATTAGCCAGGGTTCCTCAAACTTGGCTCTCCATATGTTCTTGGACTTCAATTCCCAGAAGCCCTGATCAGCAGGTGTGCTGACTTGGGCTTGTGGTAATTGAAGTCCAAGAAGACCTGGAGAGCCAAGTTTGAGGAACCCTGTCCTAGCCCATGTGATTGTGGGCAGGGACTGTTAACTGTGATCTGATTCTCACTACTGGTTATTCACGCCAATGGCCTTTTTCCTGCTTCAGATAAAAGTTGCAGAAGACAACTGGTTATGATGCACCATCAGGTAAGGGAGAGAGAAAATTTCTATAACAGAAACTCTTACATTTTTAGAAAGTTTGAGCAATTCAGCTCATATTTTTTGGCTACATGACTGAAAAAGGCAAATTTTGCCAGACAGAAAGTCTGTGTGCAAAAGAACTGAGATTTCAGTAGTGAGCGGCTTGAGACCTAAATTCAGCTTGTAGTTTTGAACAGCTGACTTGAAAAAGCAAATTAACTATGCCTGATTACACAGATAGCTGGTTATTGTGTTTGCATGCTAATAAACATTTATCACTGAAGCATATTCTTCCTCAGGATTTGTGAACAAGGCAAGCCCTTAAATGATCCCTAATATGTTCTACCGCAGTGTTGGTAATTCTCCCTGCCATGACTCATTCAGTAGTAATTGCCCAATAAAGCTAAAATCTCTAGGAATGCTAACATAGAAGTTTTTTCACCCTTCCTTCAATCCTGATACATAACTTTAGCATGTCTGTTCTCCACAGTCTGCACTTCTAATGACATTGCTGTGACTTTCTGGCCATCTTGCTATGGTAATAGAGTAGACCCTACTGCCAGCAACTCAGTGCCAAGTGTCAGACAGTGGTTAACTAACCTGACCACCCTGAGAACCAACGGCCTTTGGTGCTGAAGTCCACAGAGAAAGGTGATGGTCCCAAAGTGGATTAAATCCCAATTGAATCTTATCTTGATGAAGGGCAGCAGTTCATCAATACTGGCGTGGGGCTGAGGAGGACTTTTTCTGCCAAAAGTGACTCATGGAACTGGATCAGTGGCTCAGGTGTCACACTGCGATGCGGAAGGCAGATGAAATGCTACTGCATTATATTCTCAGGACAGTCTTCATAGTACAGGTACATAGAAAAAGCCTCCTTGAAGATTGTGTTATTTTTGAACCACAACTGGGTGTACCCAGGTAATGGTAACCTTGTGTTGCCTGCTAATCTTTCTCACACTAAGCCAAAGGAACTGTAGAATGGACTCACCCAAAGGTGGCTTCATTTTGGCAGTTTCATGTATGGCCTAGGCACGGAAGAAGAAAAATGACATGGGGAAGCCATGGCTCAAATCTCCTTTCAGCTATGACATTCTCTGGATGACCTTGAATCAAACATTTTCTTTCTTCCTAACTAATCTCACAAAGTCACTACAAGGCAAAGAGTGATAACTTATATAAGGTCTTTGGCTTTTTTTGAGGAGCTCTGTGTGAGAATAAAATTTAACAAATAACACCTCACGGTAAATACGCAAAACCTTTCAGAACTCTAGAATCATCTTGGACAATCTCTGTTCAGATATGGTATATCACTGGCTAAAATCCTTTAGTAAGTTATGGCCATTCGATCAGTGGAATTGACAGAGGTACTGACTCACCAAATGCTCATCAATCCAATGAGTCTGTTCTAGTGATCCAGCCACTCAGTGAAGTATGCCCTGTTTCATCCAAACACAAGTATTCAGGCATCGTGCCATGCAAGGCTAATTTTGCTTTGATAGAAGGATAGTGAAGAAGTAATGTGTACAGCTGCTGTTAGGGACTAACAAACCCATAACCCAGGTGTGCCCAAACTACAGACTGGGGGCCGGATGCAGCCCCCAACACCAATTCATCCGGCCTGCGATGCCCTCATCGCTCCTGGAAGCGGAAGTAAAACACACCTCTATGGGTGCGTTTTACTTCTGCTTCCAGGAGCGATGAGGGCTTCGGGGGCCACATCCAACCCCCCAGGCCTTAGCAACTGGTTCCCTGAACCATGTGATTGTCCCACGGCCCAAAAAGTTTGGGCACCCCTGCCATAACCCATCCAGCCATACACAGCCTTTACTTCAAAGAAAGTGAGTGTAGCAACCTAATTATTTTTGGGAGAAAGACTTTTAATTCATTAGTTGTGGAGATTTCCAAGATTGTATTTGCTGCAGATCATTAGATCTTATTATCATATTTGCTCTGCATTAAAGGAAAGAAAGCCTACTATTTTGTGGTCTTGCTTTTGAAACCATGGATCAGTGTTCTTTGCTTCACCTTCTTAGTAAGTCTGTAGTGTTATATTTCCCCTTCTATACCAGGCAGGCAGGTCAATGGAACATTGTCCTGACAAACTGGAGGTCTGATACAGAATTCATTTTTATTTTATTTATTATTCTTGTAAAAAAATAAGTTAAGGACCATGGAACTGATTAATTATACAGTAATTATGTGCCATCAAGTTGTTTCTGACTTACGGAATCTGTCTAGTGATGTCCGGGTATTAAGTGCTCTGTTGTGATTTTACAATACCTTGGAACCATGTAATTTTGTCAAGGGGCAGGATATCTAACCCATCAGACGCACATGCTTTGGGCAATTTCAGATGACCTTTCTCCTGGCCAGAAAGAGGATTTAGATTTGCAGCTCTTGCCTCTGCAGCCAGGCACTTATATCACTGAACTATACTAGCTAGGGACTGATTACTCTACCTTTTGAAAATCAAATGTGCACAGGCTGTTATGGGTATAAGACAGGAGTTCTCAACCTTTTAAAGTAGGGGGCCAGGTCATGCTCCCTCAGATAGCTTTGAGGGCTGGATGGCCATTTTGCCCTTCCTCCACCACATGGCACTTCCTGGTATGGTGGAGGCAGTGGGGGCCACATGAAATGGTGCTGCAGCTGCATCCGGCCCACAGGCCTCGGGTTGAGAATCCTTGGTATAATAAGTAAGGTTAGAAATTACATATCATCTCAGAGAAATGTTTTTCATTGAAATTAGTTTGCACATTGGAAACATGCAGGTATCAGTTAGTCATGATTGTAGTATCCAGGGCCTAGAAACACAGCTCTAGATGTTTCCATGTAGTTCTTCAGGCAATGGGGTAAAAGTGGTAAAGGAAACTAACACAGATAAGTAGAGCTTGCATGATGTGTAACAATGGGACGGGTAACAAGTGGAGTACCACAAGGCCCAGTCCTGAGCTCAAGCTCTTCAACATTTTCATAAATGAGTTGGATGAGGAAGTGTAGGGAACCCTTATCAAATTTGCAGATGACACAAAACTGGGTAGAGTAGCTAATACCTTGGAAGACAGGAGCAGAATTCAAAAAATCTTGATATACTTGAACACTGGGCTGAACCCAACAGAATGAAACTTAACAGGGATAAGTGCAAGGTTTTATACCTAGGTAACAAAAACTAGATGCACAGTTTCAAGATACGGGATACTTGGCTCAGTAATACTTCAAGGGAGAAGGGTCTTGGAATCGTAGCTCATAGGCTAAATATGAGCCAGCGGTGCAACGTGGCTGCAAAAAAGACCAACACTGTTTTAGACTGAATTAACAGAAGTATAGTCTCCAAAAACCTCTATTCAAAACTAGTTAGACCACATCTAAAGTACTGTGTCCAATTCGGGGCACCACACTTTAAGAAAGATGCAGAGAAACTAGGGCAAATACAGGCAAGGGCAACAAGGATGATCAAAGGCCTGGAAACCAAGTCATATGAGGAAAGACTGAAAGAACTAGGCATGTTTAGCCTTAAGAAGAAGAGTCTTAGGGGAGATATGATAGCACTCTTCAAATACTTGAAAGATAATCACAAAGAGGAAGGGAAAGATCTGTTCTCCAGCAGGCCTTACCAGCTGAGCGGGCTGGAGACAGAAGCAGGTGCATTTACGGCTGATGTAAATGCACCCACTTCCATGTTTACGACAGTCGTGGGCGCATTTCCACATGCACTGGTGTGTTTTATGAATTATGTAAACACACCTTCCACTTCTGGGTGCGGTGGAAGCAGCGATGGTCTGGGATGGGATGGCATCAGGTGTCTTGACCAGCCCGCAGGTCGGGAACTCCTGACCTAGAGCTTTTTTTTAAGAAAATGAGATTATAAAATTTAAAGATTATAATATCACAGTTGAAAGACACATTTTGTGAAGAAAACTTTTGTTTCTGTGTTTTTAAAGGTTTATCTTTGCATATAAAGAACAGAAATCAAAGGTCAATGGGGCAAATTTCTTCTGTTTTTATGGCTGGTGAGGTTACAGCTGGCCTTCTCCACAGCCAGTCCCCCATTCACTGTCTTTCCTCAGTTCACGTCTTGTATTCGGTCCACTTCTTGTATGGTTCAGTCTCAGTTCCCTTTTTTATCATTCCTGGCAGAGGCTTGGACAGTTTTCTTTAATAGCATACCATGTTTTGTCTGTGGGTTGTATTCTGGAAACCACACAGCTTTCTAAGCTTTGTGGACAGGCTGAGGGTTGTCTCTATGATAACTAAATATAGAAGTGTTGTAATTTCTTTCTTAAAGCAGGATGTGTGTGTGAGAGAAAGAGAGTTATGCTATAATTAAGATGTAGTGTATACTGTGGTTGGTTATAAAGTGTCAGGATCTGAGGCAGCTCCGGTATTTGCCAGATGAGTTCCTCAGAGGTAGCTTTGATACTTGCAGGATTTGATCCCTCAGTCTGAAAGTCATCTCTATTACTTGCTCAGCTGCTAGGCTCCACCTGAGAGCCCTAAAGAAGGCCTAGGAGGCTGAACTATATAAGAACTAGCTCTTTCCTCTAAAAGCTGCCTTAGTAATGAAGGTCATTGGACTTGTTTGGTTTTGGCTTATTGTTGGTTCCCGCCTTTGAAGATCTCTTGCTCCTGAAGATATCTGCCTTATTCCTCGTTCCAAAGATCTCCATCCTGGTTCCTATGGACTGTTGTTGAGCAATATAAGCATCTCTAAGTCTTTCTTTTGACTAATACTGTATGACCTATTAATTAAAAAAAATGTAGTTATTTGTTAGTAAAATTAACTTGGATAACCTATTATTAATTAATTAAAATAATTCTGACATGCTAAGCATATTGTTATATATATAAAACGGCTTAACGTTAATATATTATAGATTGGTATGTCACAGGCAACATCACCCTTCATTTTTTGTGTGATGAGCAAAAACAGTAGTGTAATGCTGCCACCTTCTGCACAAAACTGGAAGAAAAGTTAGAACATATTTGATGTAATGTGTTGTCAAGTCAGAACTAATTTACTGCATCCCTAATAGGGCTTTCAAGTTAAATGAGATATTTAAGGAGTGGTTTTACCAGTTCTACTCCCTCAGTGGATTTCCATCGGATGTAGCCCTTATGGCTAAAAATGTATGCACTTTTGACCTAAAGTCTCAACATTAGAGAGCATCATTTCTTTGCGGGAGATAAATTATTTTGTGGACAGGTAGATTAGTTCCCAAGGTTGGCTGGAAAGTTTGTAAGTTAGGTATCTGGCCACAGAGCCAGAGGTTGGGAATTTGATTCCCTTCTGTGCCTACCAGTGTACAGTCTCAGGATGTTCCAAGAAGAAGGGAATGTTAGACTCCTTCTGTATTTCTGTATCTAGAAAACCCTGGAAAAGGCTGCCATATCTCAGAATTGAATTGATAGATTGGATAGATCCCATTTATTTAGTTTCCTTTAAATAACAAAGATCTATGGCTTACATTTTACATGAAAGCTTCTGAGTCTCCATGCCTGTTGTATGCATGAAAGAACTCACCAATTAAAGTAGCTGAAGGGCTATGCTTGTGGCTGTGCACCTAAGATCATGTAGCAATCTGGGATTTATTTATTATTTATTTATTAGTTCAAATTTATATTGCTGCCCACTCGTCGTGGCGACTCAGGGCGGCTTACAGACAATACATTACATTACAATATTTTGGGGTGGGTACAGGGGCAGGGGCGGCAAGGTCCTCATCCTGCCCTGGCTGCTTCTTCCCCTGGCAGTTGGTATAGGCACAGGAGGAGGGGCGGCAAGGTCCTCATCCTGCTCTGGCTGCTTCTTCCCCTGGCAGTTGGTATAGGCACAGGGGGAGGGGTGGCAAGGTCCTCATCCTGCCCTGGCTTTTTCTTCCCCTGGCAATTGGTCTAGACACAGGGGGAGGGGCGGCAAGGTCCTCATCCTGCCCTGGCTGCTATTTCCCCTGGCAGTTGGTATAGGCACTATATTACTGCACTAATCACCTATATGTCCCGTCATGTGCCACTGCTAAATGTCTGAAGGAGGGATCACTATGATCATGGAGCCACATGATCACAGTTCCAGCTTCGGGTAGGATCTGCACAAAGCCTCTTTCTCTGTAGAGAATCCATGGTCATTTTCTGAATGTTAGGAAACCATCATAATCTTTTGAACCGGAGCCAGAAAGTGAATATCTGCTTTCTCTTTAACCTAGAGCTTAGAGAAGTTAGGTTATTTTAATTGGAGCTCTCATGATCATGACTAGCATGAACCGCTCCCAGGTGGACTGGGTAAGAATTTTACACACTGTAGCACACATTGGGTGAGTTAATCACCTATATATCCTTCAGTGTACGGCTGTTCAACATTAACTACTTACTTTTTCTATTTTCTCTAAAATTTCAGAATCTGATTCTGATGGAATCCAAATATAAAATATGAAGGATGAAGTATTGAAAAAATATTGTTTCAAAAATATTCTTTAATAATGTAGACCCCAAAGCTTGTAGACTATTTTTTCCAGAATATTGGGATCACACTTCTGTAGTAATGTAATCTAGTGTAGAAGTCTTTGGCTTTTGTTTACCTTTCTGTTTTGTTTTTAAGTCTTTTGGGTGAGGTCCTATCATACTGCTCTTCTTGAGTATCTGCCATATAGTGTTAAGTGCTAAATATATATATATATATATATATATATATATATATATATATATATATATATATATATATATATATATATATATATATATATATATATATATATATATATATATATATATATATATATATATATATATATATATATAGGGAATTTTTACTTTTAAATATATGCATTTGAAAATGATATATTATGGGTTTTTTTAACCTGGGAGAAGTATCACATTTAAAATTGACTTGATCCATGCAAGCTCACAGTAAAAATATAGCAGTTAGCCTTTAAAGTGCTGCAGTGATTTTATTTATTTATTTATTTATTTTTGTTTTTGTTTTTTGACATGCCTGAAACACAGACTTAACACGGCTACTATTCCAAAAAATTCAACAGTTTAAAATGTTTCAGTATTGTTAATCGTTATGTAAAGGTCGCTCTTGCTCAATAGCCAGTCATATCCAATGCTAGGGTTCAGTGCTCATTTCCATTTATAGCCTGCATTTGCAGACATTTCAGTGGACATGCGGCAAGCATGACTAGACACTGGAGTGCACAGAGCACTGTTTACCTTCTCACCAAAGTGGTCCCTATTTTTGTTGTTGTTCAGTCGCACAGTCGATTCCGACCCTCTGCGACCCCATGGATCACTGTCCGCCAGGCACTCCTGTCCTCCACCATCCCCCTCAACTCGCTCAGCTCTGCACCCACCGTCTCCACAACACCATCTAGCCATCTCATCCTGGGCCTTCCCCTTCCTCTTTTGCCCTCGACCCTTCCAAGCATCAAAGCTTTCTCAAGTGAATCCTCTCTTCTCATTTGATGTCCAAAGTACTTTAGCTTCATCTTTATTATTTGACCTTCTAATGAGCAGTCAGGGATGATTTCTTCTAAGATTGACCTATTTGTTCTCCTCGCTGTCCATGGGACTCTCAAAACTCTCCTCCAACACCACATCTCAAAGGCGTCTATTCTTCTGCGTTCAGCTTTCCTAATGGTCCAGCTCTCACAACTATACATTGCCACAGGGAATACCATTGCTTTGACTATGCGAATTTTTGTTTTCAATGTGATGTCTCTACTTTTCACTATGTTCCCCAGGTTTCTCATCGCTTGCCTCCCAAGAATCAGTCGCCTTTTTATTTCATGGCTGCAATCACCATCTGCAGTGAGCTTTGATCCTAAGAAAGTAAAGTCTGTCACTGCTTCTACTTCTTCCCCATCTATTTTCCAGGGACTGATAGGGCCTGTTGCCATTATCTTGGTTTTCTTGATATTGAGTCTCAAGCCAGCTTTTACACTTTCTTATTTCAACCTAATCAGGAGCCTCTTTAGGTCCTCCTCACTTTCTGCCATTAGGGTGGTATCATCTGCATATCTCAAATTGTTGATATTTCTTCCAGCAATTTTGATCCCAAATTGTGATTCCTCCATCCCTGCATTGCGCATTATGTGTTCTGTGTATAAATTGAATAAGCATGGTGACAAAATGCAGCCTTGTCTTACTCCTTTTCCTATTCCAAACCACTCCGTCATTCCACTTTCTGTCCTAACTGTTGCCTCTTGATTCATGTACAGATTTCTCATGAGGCCTATAAGGTGTTCCGGTACTCCCATCTCTTTAATTACTTGCCACATCTTGTTGTGGTCGACACAATCAAAAGCCTTCGTGTAATCAATGAAACAGAAGTAGACTTGTTTCTGATATTCCTTTGTTTTTTCCATGATCCATCTTATGTTGGCGATGTGATCTCTAGTCCCCCTGCCTCTTCTGAAACCCGCCTGCACTTCTGGTAATTCTCTCTCCACATACTGTTGCAGTCTATCCTGTATTATCTTGAGCATCACCTTGCTAGCGTGAGGGATGAGCGCAATTGTTCGATAATTTGAACATTCTTTAGCATTACCCTTTTGGGGGAGTGGAACGTATACAGATCTTTTCCAATCCTGTGGCCATTGTTTTGTTTTCCAAATCTGCTGGCATACAGAGTGCAATAATTTGATTCCATCATCTTGTAGGGCTTTGAAAAGTTCAACTTGGATACCATCAACTCCACTGGCTTTGTTGTTTGCAGTGTTTTTTAGGGCCTTTCTGACTTCACTCTCTAGTTATTTATAAACTTATCCCTATTTATAAACTTGCAATTTCTTACTTTTGAACTGCTAGGTTGGCAGGAGCTGGGACAGAGACGGGAGCTCAGTCCGTCATGCAGTATTTGGGTCTTGAACTGCTGACCTTCCAGTTGTCAAGTTAAACGTCTTAACCACTAAGCCACCGGGGTTAATCATTAGCCGCGATTAATTTACAGCTGTTTCAAACACTAACATCCCACTTCAATGCTTCAACATACAGTCTGAAGTTCTGTTTTAAAAATAACACTGTTATACAAGAAATAGGGCTTCTTTCAGAAGAGTAATTAAGGTGTCTTGCCCTGCTAGAGTTATCAAACTGTGACATCTGGACTTTTAGAAAAGGACTTGTAGATGTAATGAATTCAAAATAGTTACAGCAGGTCAAAGAACTGTGTGCTTCTTCATCTTACTTAATTGTGTATTCATGCATTTCTCCTTTCTTTTTATTCAGTATAATTAAAAGATATTTTTCCTAGATTTGTCACCCTGATTTTTCCTCCTCAGCTTTAATTTATTTTAGAAAACTCTGCTTTAGATCCAGATTAAACCATTTGTATGCAGGCCCCACTGAAAGAGATGTAAAAATGAGTGGAAGCAATTTAATTTGCACTGATTCTTTGGGAACACAGCGTGAGCGCTCATCATGCTGTAAGAAGGAGTAGTATAGTCTGTGTTATACCTGTCTAAAGTTGTCAGTTATGGGGCTTTGTTCTGACCTAAGTTCTGTACTGATAAAGGCTGCTTTGAGAATGTAGACTCCAGTGTCCTGTGTGGTTGCAAAGAGGCTTACTTGCCATAAGATTCAACATCCCTTTGCTTCGATGAGGTCATGAGTTAAAAATAAACTCTGCTAATTTTTGTTTCATGCAGTAAGATTTTAATTGAATAAAATCAAATTTATAGTGTTATTGCTAATCACAAGCAAGCTGTTGATGGAACTTTATCTCCATGTATTTTCTTCCTTTTCTCTCTCTACAGAGAAACCTTTTTCAGTCCGGACACAAATGTCTCATGGGGAATGATCATCACAACCCTTGATAGCATCTGCTTTTTACATCATGGGTCCAGACGGTGGTTTCTTAAGCACAGGGTTGCTCCATATCGTCGTATGGGGAGGCTTGGCAGCCATAACAATGCTTCTGGTCCTCAGTTTCCTTATTTTCCTCTGTTCTAGCTGTGACAGGTAAGGGCTCAGCTAAAAATACAGATATCCCGTCTCATTCTCATCTGTTTAGCCCATTTCAACATGACAAGATAATTTGACCAGGAATTTTCAGGCCCTCTAAGATATCTTGCAATGTAAAAGTGAGACCTCTTGGTTTTTTCCATCTGAATCTCTGCCATTTGCACAAGATGCCTCTGTGCAAAATTAGGGATTTTCCCCCTTTGAGAAACAGAAAGAGAATAAACACAGGCAGGGAGATTTTTATAAAACAAACAAGTAACTTATCCATGGCTTTCAAAAATCAATTAAACCAACCTACAGCTGTGCAATTTATGCAATTTGTATTTGTATACAGCAGGTAGTCCCAAGAAAGGTAAAAATTCTTGTCAACATTCTCAAAAGACATTTTTGTGGCATCATAGGCAAAGAGAAGATTTTTACTATTTCTCATTCTTATAAATGAACAAGAGAGGCAAGTGCATTACTGGCTAATAAGGACACAATAAACACAGGATCCATTTGGCTCAGGAATCCCATCCTGCATTCCAGCCCTAGTCCTGGTTGAAGATAAAACAGTAAAACAGCCTATGTCTGCATGAAATGTAGGGCTGTAGGGCTAAGTCCCATTGTAGCCATCTTACAATATATGCTGTGGCACAGTAGAGCCACTACAAGAATTTAGGCCTGTCATTATTGATGTAAAGAAAAAGAGAGAAAGGAGAGAAAGAAGAGCCTGCCAGCCAGAAAGTAGGGACGGGGCTCTGTCTGATGGGTCAGGGGGGTTCCGCGAGGCTCAAATTGAGGTAGTGACGGGCATGGGGCGCTACTGCAGGAACCGAGGGGCGGGCCGCACTCGGAGAACTCGGGTCAGATGTCTGGTTGCTGTCCCTTGTTCTAGCCCCCCGGCTACACCTCTGGGTCCTGAGCAGCAGGTCAAGAGTGACCCCTCCCTTAGGCTGCTAGTGAATGTCAGGTCAGTCTGCAGTAAGGCCCCTCTGCTCTCAGATACCATCTTAGGGGAGTGGGCTAATCTGGCATGCATCACTGAGACCTGGCTGGCGCCTGAGTATGGAGTTCCTCTTTCCGAACTATGCCCAGCCTGGTTCGGTATTTGGCACCAGCCCAGGGAGAGGGGAAGGGGTGGTGAAGTCGCCGTAGTAGCCAGGGAGTCGCTGGGAGTCGCCAGGGCCACAGCTCCACAAATTCCGGGTTGTGAGGCTCTGCTCCTCCATTTGGGCCCTAAGAGTCAGATGGGAGTCCTGCTCGTGTACCTGCTTTGGTCACTTTGGTGGATGATCTCTGGAGAGAGCGAGATGGAGGTCATCCGTCTTTCCTAGCTCTTCTCGACCTTTCAGCGGGTTTCGATAACATCGATCATGGTATCCTGCTGGGAAGGCTCCAAGGATTGGGAATCCAGGGCACTGTGTTGGCTTGGTTTTCCTCATTCCTGAGGGGCAGGACCCAGTCGGTGTGGCTGGAGAATGAGAAGTCCAGCCCCAGGCCCCTTCACTATGGGGTGCCTCAGGGCTCGGTACTCTCTTCTCTCCTATTCAACATCTATATGCAGACGATACCCAGTTGTACATCTCGGCCCGTGGGGACCCAAGCGGTGCAGTGGAAGTCCTTTCCAGGTACCTGGAGGCTGTTAAGGTCTGGATGGGGGAAAACGGGCTACAGCTGAATCCCGGCAAGACTGAGTGGCTGTGGGTAAGGGGCCCTGTGTTATCACGGGAGCTACCAGCTTTGGTTCTGGATGGAGCAGTTTTGCCCCAAACAGACCCAGTGCATAATCTGGGGGTCCTCCTGGACTCACGTCTACTGTTTGAAGAGCAGGTGGCAGCCGTGGCCAGGAGGCCTTTTGCACAACTTCGTGTAATACGCCAGTTACGCCCACTCCTAGACCGGGACGCCTTGTTCATGGTCACACATGCTTTGGTCACCTCCAGACTTGATTACTGTAATGTGCTCTACATGGGGCTGCCCTTGGTGGCCATTCGGAAACTGCAGCTGGTCCAGAATGCGGCAGCCCGGGTAGTGATGGGGCGCGGGCGTTATGCTCGTGCCGCACCACTGCTTCGGCAGCTGCACTGACTACCAGTAGGTCTCCGGGTGCAATTCAAGGTGCTGGTCATTACCTTTAAAGCCCTATATGGTAGTGGGTCAGGATACCTAAGAGACTGCATCACCCTAAGAACATTGGCCCGTCCCACCAGGGCGGACCGGAGAGGCTCTCTTGTCATACCATCGACCAGAGAGGCACACCTCACTGGCACCAGGAGGAGGGCCTTCTCTGTGTTCGCCCCGGCCCTTCGGAACCTCCTGCCAATCGAGCTGCGCCTACAGACAGAGCTCCTGCCCTTTCGAAAGGGCCTAAAAACCTGGCTGGCAGGGCAGGTGTGGGGACCCGGGAATGGGGGATCCCATGTAGGGTAGCTGATCTAAGGGACAGCCACCCTTTCTGTTGTGTTTTAATGTTCTTATGAACTTTTACAGTTTTTAATTAGAACTTGTATTATTGGTTTAAATTTTGTTTCTAACTTATGTGTAAGCCGCCCAGAGTCGGGTTTTACCTGATTGGGGTGGGATAATAAATACGAGCAAATAAAAATAAATAAATTAGTCACTTCAGGCAAAATATTTACAGTTCTTTGAAATGGCAACTTTCTGCTATGAAGTCATTTTACCTTGTATACTTCAAAGGTTTCTTTTCTTTCTAGTAGCAAGGGCATGTACTTGAAAACATATTAACTAAAAGAAAATAAGATCACTGACTACTTCCAGATCTTAAATTTACAACATGGGAGATGGTTCTCAACATTTGCTGAAGGATCACACACCAGACTGGCAGTTAAGCCAATGTATGGGAACAGCAGAATCTGATGGACAAATTTTGAAATGATGAAAGGTACACTGTACTGTTTCTGGCTACAGATGGATTATTGGATATTGTCCCAAGCTAAAGGGAAAAGGACCTCTAAAAACTTTAAAAATTTCAACCAGCCAGTACATCAAGAAAAAAAAATTAATATAATCTACTTTGTATTTTTTTTTTTTTTGTAATTTTTAAAACCTTGTACTGAATTGTTTTAAGACGCTGGATAGCTCAGTAGCTGTGAAGCCAGAGGTTGAAAGTTTGATTCCCCACTTTGCCTTCTGCGAGAAGAGCCAACTTGTGCAGTCATGCGCAGGCTGAACAGTTAGAGCAAGGGTTCCCAACCTTTTGGTGCCACAGGCGTGATCATGCCCCCAAAAAGCACAGCAGTCCTGACCAGGCCCCCAGAAGCTGAAGTGGGCATGTTTACAACAGCTGTAAACGTGCCCACTTCTGCATTTATGACAGCCATGCATGTATGGGTGTGTTCATGCATGTATGGGTGTGTTATACAGTTGAGGTAAATGCTTGCATTTCCAGGTCCGGATGCAGTGGCAATGGGTCAGATGAAATGGTGCCACAGGCTGGGTCTGGCCTGCAGGCTGTAGGATGGGAATCCCTGAGTTAGAGGATATCCCCAGAGAAAGGGAATGATAAACCCCTTCTGAGTACAGTAAAACCTCATATAACACTAAAACCTGGTTCCACAAGTCTTCGTGTTATATGATTTTTCGTGTTATCTGATCCTCTATGGGATCCATAGAGATACATTGTAACCACACAGGCTTTCGCGGTTGTTATCTGAAGCATCCCATAGGATCTTAATGTTATCTGATGCAATTCTTCCCCCCAGATTCCTTGATGTTATGCGATTTTCGTGTTATTCGATACTAATGTTATATGAGGTATTACTTGTATTATCTATCTAGAAAACCCTGGAATTGATGGAAGGCAATTACAGTAAAACCCCAACTTACAAATGCCTCAAGTTACATAAAATTAGACTAACATAATGATTTTGTGCTAAAACCATGTCCCGATTTACACACTTTCCCATAGGTTTGCTTCGTGTTACATAAAGATTCTTTTTCCTATGGTTTTGCTTTTGCTTCGAGTTACATTAAAAATATTTTTCCTATGGGTTTGCTACGAGTTACATAAACATTTGATTTAAGCAAAAGCCTATGGAACTGACTTTTTTTGTAAGTAGGGGTTTTATTGTACTGTACTATTATAGAGCTTTTTATATAGAGGGTTAAAAAACTTATTTTTGCTGCCTACAAAATAAATTGCTGCCATCCAGTTTACCACATCAAAATTCTACCACCCTATATTGCAAGGCCTTTACCTCTCCATTTTGCTTAGGGTATCGAATGTGCCTATGTATTTTGAATATTGTCAAGAAACAACCACAGAAATTAAACACTGCAGAGCATGGTATATATGTCAGGGTAATTAATCATGTCACAGGAAAAAACAGTACATCTCTTTAATGCCAAAAATCCAGTTTTATAATACTGAGATTCAAACTTCAGCTTCTCAAAAATTTATGCTTTCCCCCCTATAGGAATGAAAAAGGCTGAACTCAGTCTTAATTTATGCTCTGAGTTTAAATATCTCTGGAATTTAAATCTCAGTTAGAGATGCCGATCATCTTAATTTTAGCCCACTCTACACTCCTGATTAGTTGAAAGGCTGAACCTAAGTTTGACTACAAGTATTCTTGAGATAAATAGCTTTCCTCTTACTCTTTAATCTTTCTTGTTTGTAAGAGGAGGAAACTTATGAATCATGTAGTTAAATTAGATCTGAGTTAAAGATCCCAAAAGAATCCTTACCAAACTTTTGTGATTGATGACTCCTGCCCTCTCTCGCATCTTTTATCCTTGAAGTCTCTAGACATCTCTCAAGAGGAGGGAAATGAAGAAAATATTGTATAAGAATCAGTCTTCTGGGTATCTCTAACAAGCTATGCAAATTCTATTGCCAGACATTATCTGGTAATCATCCTTTAATTATTTAACATATTGCTAGGCTGGATGTGGCATCAGAATATTTGCGTGGCAGGTACTTTCCCAGAAATGCAATTAAACTAAATCCCTTCCTTACAAAGATGCTGTTGATATAATCATTGATGACATTAAAAAACAGCAGATGCTTTATCAGAAAAGCTTTAGGGAGCAAATTAGTAACTACAAATAAGAATCATATTGTGTACTGCACAGACAGCATCATCGATTTTTAAAGGCATCATTAGTCTGCTTTCAATGAAATATATATTTAAAAGCACAGCTACACTTAATGAGAGATTTGGTACCAGTATGATAGTGAAAAGTAAATACTTTGCTTCAAAAATGCTAATGGAATGGAATGCTCTTTATGTGTAGGTAACAGTTATGTTAACAATAAAAGCATGCTGTCAGGTCAATTCTGACTTATGGTGACCTTTTTCAGGGTTTTTGAGGGAGAGAGTTTTCAGAAGTGGTTTATCATTCCTTCTTCTGAGGGCACCCTGGGTCTGTGCAACTTGCTGAAGACCACGTAGGATGGTTGTTCTGGGATGCAATATGTGGAACTGAACTCCCAGTATCTGACTGTAGCCCAGGAGTTCACAACCTACGACCCGTGGGCTGGATCTGGTCCATAGCACCAAATAATCCAGCCCTCAAACTTGCTCCAGCCACCCCTGCTGCCACGACCAGAATCAATCATGGACTCGTTTATGGCCATCATAAATGTGTTTATGGCAGCTGTAAATGAGTCTGTGGCCATTGTAAATCTGTTCACTACAGCCATAAATGAGTCTGCAGCCGTTGTAAATGCATTTACTACAGCCATAAATGAGTCCACATGTTTACAACAGCTGTGGATGTGTTTTACGGTAGCATTTATAACAGGGGGAACCACCAGTCCAGCCCGCTCAGCTGTCTGAGTGGGCATGGTCCAGCCCACAGCTGAAAAACCTTGAGAACCCCTGCTGTAGCCAGATTCCTAACTAACTGAGCCATTCAGCCAGTTGTAACTGAGAATATTCTGCCAGCTGATGCAGTGGGAAGAGTGTTGAAAAGGTCCAAGAGGATCTGAAGGACACCATTGTGACTAGTAAGTCATATATTGGTGCAGCTTGCCAGATGAATTCCCCAAACTCAATACATATTCCTGAGTCAGACTTTGTCTTAAGAGCCAGAACTGTGTGTGTGTTCATTTTAAAAAGCCATAAACATCTGTGAGCTATCCATCTTACTTTTTCTAAATGAATGAGAACCTGCCACCTTGTAGTTCGAACATGGGAGTACTCCATGGAATGGGAATGTGCAGTAGCTCAGTTGAAGTACATGCTAGGTGCATAGCAGTTCACAGAAAGTGAAGAATCCCATATAGGTCATTTGGACTAGGAAATAAGTCTGTCTAAAATCTCTAGAGCCATGATTCCCAACATGGGGCACATGCCCCACAGCCCGGGAGGGTATCTTTAAAGGGGGGTCAATTTGTGAATTAGTTATTAACAGTGAATGGCTTTTTAGGCTTCCTCCACATGAATAAGGGTTCACTTTTTGAATAATAAGAATTATGTCATGGAATGGAGGTGACATCAGGATTTTAGAGTTGGTTAGGTGGGGCATGGCCAAAAAAGGTTGGGAACCACTGGCACAGAGTGCCGTTCCAAGCATTAGCCAAAATCCTATTGCGTAGCTACACAAAAGTTTTAATTTTGCAAGAAAAATGCCCCTAATTATGAGTCCTATGGCACCACAAAACATAATGCATTTATTTTTACATGTGTTTTGTTCATCAAAAGCCTACTTCACCAGACGCTACACAAGTAGGTTAGATATCTTATGGACTAATACTGTATATCTATTAGAATTTAGAATGCTAGAGGACACTTTGTTGTCATTGATAAGAAATTCTTTATATAATTGATGGAAACTGTCTTTTAAGATACGAGCAATGTATGAAATATGTACATCTTTTAAATATAAGAATCTTTTAAATATAAGAATAGTGGTTTTTTAAAAAAATATTCTTTCTATCTATATTTTATCCTCAAATTATGAGAAAGAAGCACTGAGCATTGTTTTTCTTTTAAAATTCTTGAAAAAGCTAGAGATCTCAGATTCTAGTTTGGGATGAATTAAGTAATCTACTACAGTAATTCCAAAGGACATCTGAAAAAAATCCCTGTAACCAAATGCAAATAGCTAACAAGCACTAGGTGCCTGAATTTCTTTCTATGTCAAAACATTTTTTAAAATTCAAGGAAGGATTCAGAATCCTCCTGGAATAAGTAGTTCAAGTTCTTTATGAGTAGATTATGCCTAGTTTTTAATGGGATTTTTAATTGGACTGGGATCTTCATAGCTTTACATTATGCAAATATTGACTGATGCTTAAGTGTATAGATGGACACTAAGACATAATAGGATTATTTTTGACAATATACCTGAATATGATTTGCATTAAAGGGAGAAGAGACCCAAGCACCAGAGTGGGGACCATGAAAATCTGATGAATGTGGTAAAAAAAGAGAAATTTTATTTGAAAGTACCTTTTTAAATAGTTCAAGCTTTATAATGTTGGAGGAAGTCTGAACCTGGGGTGGGGTGGGGGGCTAAGAATACATCCATAGATGTTGGGTTGGGAAACTATGGAGGTGCACAAAGCATGGTACACACCTCCCATCCTAACACTTTGTTCATGCTATAACAGGGGTTCGCAACCTGTGGGCCAGCCCCTGACGCCATTCCATCAGGCCTGTTGTCACTTCCACCGTACCTGGAGATGGAAGCGGGCACATTTACATCAGCCATAAAATTTGCCCATGCATGCGCAAATGCACCCAGAGCTGTTGTAAATGCAGAAGTAGACACATTTACAATAGTCATAAATGCATCCACTTGGGGGGGGGGGGCGGGCATGGTTCAGCCTGCTCAACTGTCTGGGTGTGGTAAGGCCGACGACATAAAAAGATTGGCTACCCCTGTGCTATGAGGAAGCTGATAAATGATGTCCCATTTTACAAAGGGGATAATTTTGCCTTAAACCAACTATTCAGTTCATAGATCTTTAGGAACCAAAGCCCTATCTAGACAGTCAGACTTAAAGCTTGTGAGATTTACACAGAGATGCATGTAAATCTCATTCCTACCTTACTTCCATATCCCCACGCAGATGTTCTGCAGGACTTTACATGAATGTCTGCAAAGGCACAGTTAATTGTGTTCAACAGAATGCATTAACGCAGTGGTTTCCAGCATGGGACGCGTACTCAACAGGGGGTCTTAAATTCCCAGAAGCCTAAGTCAGTACATTGGTTGATCAGTGTTTTGAGGAATTGACTTAGGCTTCTGGGAATTGACATCCAAAAACCAAATGTTGGGAAACACTGCACTAATGGCAACCCTTTGTTTGGCATAGTACAAAATGGAAGCATTTAGAATATAAATCGGGTTCCCAATGTTTTCCTGCCAAGGGCCAGTTTCCACCACTGTGCTCAGCTGTGTGGGCTGGAGGCATGGTTCTGTCCACTGCTTACATTTGCAGCAGTGGCAGGAATTGTGCCATTTTAGTGGTTTCTTGCATAGCCTTCACCGCTTCCCAGGGAGGCTTTTTGGGGCATATTTCCTCTGATTTGGGGTTTTTTTTCTGCTGCTTCTCCACTGTGCTTTGGCAGCCAAACTGCAGTGGGGGTTACTTCCTGGTTTCATGCTCGGAATCCAGGCGCTGATGTAAGCTCCACCCAGCACCGGAAGTCGCCAACCACCCTGTTTGGCTGCTGAAGTGCAGTGGAGAAGTGGCAAAAAAAAATTCCCAAAACAGAGCAAACATGCCTCCCGCCACCCTGGAAAGTGTGGAGGCTGTTCAAGAAGCCACTCAATCAGTGTGATTCCTGCCACCGTGGTAAGTGATGTATTTCGACTTTCAGTGGTGGTGGTGGGGCACTTCTAGAGGTGGCCACCTTGGGCTGAATTTATGAACTCCATGGGCCAGATTAGGCCTGTAAGCCATAGGTTGGGAACACCTGATATAAATGAACACCTCTGTGAGAGAAAGATTTGGTTAAAATGGTGTAAGTCACAGTGGCAAGTTGCTTCTAGTTAATGAGTTGCTGCTTGCATTTCTTATTGTGTGCCTGTTCACACAGTTGGTGCATAGCAAGGATAATGAGTGGTGGTGGTTCATTAACTAGCAGCAATTCCCTGCTGTGATCTATGCCAAAGTATTTATACCTGCATAAATAACCAGTGGGATTTGGGTTAAATGTAGTGATGGGATGTTACTGGTTCGGACCGGTTCACCTGAACCGGTAGCACCCATCAGGAGTGGGTCGCCAGGGGTGGTGATTAACCCCCGGGCGACCGGTTCGGTCACCTCTCCAGCCCCCCTTCGGAAATGTGCAGTTCTATTTTTTTAGTGTGCATGCGTCAAATAGAGGTTTGACCGCATGCGCACTAAAAAATAGAACTGTGCATGTGTCAAATGGAGATTTGACGCATGGACAGTTCCGGGCAGCCATTTTATTTTATTTTTCTTATTTTATCTCTTGGCTTCACCCCAAACGTCATGACATCATGATGTCGGCTCCGCCCATGACATAATGATGTCATGACGTCGGCTCTGGCCATGATGTAATGACGTCATGGTTAAATGTATGGGGTAGAATAGGCCCATCTAGAAAACTTCCTCTCATCAGTAACAGTCATTATTACTAAGTTAAAGATAATGAGTAACAATGTGTACCTTGATCTTTTCAAATGGTATCTGCACACTTTCATTTACAGCCCTCTGATAAGGATGCATTTAGCCATTCCGTCACTAGTCTTGCTACAGATCCTCTTGTCAGCAGTGAACAAAATGGTGGACTCAGCAATGGTGATGGTAAGGATCTATTTCATTACCAGATTTCATAGCATTTTGGAAGCTGAATGTGTAAACTGAAACCTTATGAGTTGTTATATAACCTCAGCTGCGTTAGTCAGTCTCTTATGTCCTGTGGCTTAGCAGTTTATGCAGCACTTAGTAAGTTGTGTGGTAAGAGAGTTGTGTAGATACAGGTGCATAAATGAGTAACTAAATAGTTAAAACAGTAAGTTGAATCTAGATTTATTTATAAGAGTTTTCATTGTTTTTCACTCCTAACCTATTTTCTCAGGGCAGAATATAGAAATATTTTTACAGTCAAACGTATAATCATGTAAAATAATAAAGTAACTTTTATCTTTAAAATTGGCATGGTGTTTTTTGATTAATTTATCTACATCTCTCAGAATTTGCCAAGAATTTCCCCACTCCAAATTATGGTAGCTGTAGTCCAAAACTACAAGTCTTCAGAGGCATGTCTGAACCTGAAGTGATGGCCATTATCCTAGAGAGAGGAGTGAATGAGAGTGACTACACTTCATATAAATTTGAAGGGATTAGGGCAGGGCTCCCCAACCTTTTTTGCACCATGACTGGTTTCATGCTAAACAATTTTTCCACAGACCAGTTGGAGGTGATGGGACTGGATGGTGCAAATGCTTAATAAAGT
The DNA here is from genome assembly GCA_030440675.1 of Furcifer pardalis. Classification (NCBI taxonomy): domain Eukaryota; kingdom Metazoa; phylum Chordata; class Lepidosauria; order Squamata; family Chamaeleonidae; genus Furcifer; species Furcifer pardalis. The sequence continues at coordinate 77,710,110 of CP126891.1, forward strand.
ACAAGATGGAGGGCCCAGCTGCCTGTCAGCCACACTGTTAAACTCAGCCAGTGTGGTATCACACTGCACAAAGGCAGGGGGCAGAGCCCCACCATAGTTAAGCAATGTGGAGAAGGTGCGCGGCCACCTATCTACTGTGTCTGAAGCCTGTGCTCTCGCTGTGTTCACCGGGCAGACATGGCGGACCACGTTGAGGACAGAAGGTTTCCATTGGGGTTCCTGGTGCCACCCATCCCTGTGGCCTGATTCGGGACAGCCTGTGGCTGGTCTGCAGCCCAGTGGTTGGGGGCCCTTGGATTAGGGGACTATTTGTCTCTCTGCTCGTTAGGTTTTGTATAGGGCACCTCACAATAACCTACCAGTCCCCTTGCAGCTCCCATGGAGATTTACTACTCTTATCCATTTCCCACTTCTGCAGGCTAATAGCTGTTGCTCTGTCTAGAGCCGTGGTTCCTAATGTGGGGGTCATGTCCCACAGGGGGGCAATTTGATTTTTAAGGGGGTCAATTTGAGAATGTTATTAACAGTGAATGGCCTTTTAGGCATCCTCGACATGAATAGTTCATTTTTTAAATAATAAAAATTATATGTCACATGGGTGTGGGGAGATCAGGATTTTAGAGATGGCCAGAAAAAGTGGAAACCACTGCTCTGAAGCCCCTCTGAGGACTTAGAATTTTGGCTACAGCTACTAGAATTCTGGCTTGGGGAATTCCTGATAAATTCTGACAGATGTAGTGAAAAAATCCAAAATCACTTACCAACTTAATATTATATTAAAAACACAAAAAGCCACAGAGAACAAAAATATATTTGATGCCTGCCTGAAATTAAGGAACTTTACAAGGGTTCTGCTGTGAAAAAAATCATTTTGATGGTTCCTGTACAACAGGCACAAAGAGACCATTTTAATCTACAGAGAAGTTTGTACAGGAGAACTCATGAACACCACAGAACCACTGGAATACATGAGACAAGTCCAACTTAAGCCACACTGATTCAGTGGGTCTACCTTAAATGTTGCTAAGTTGGAGACCTAAATCTGTCTGGGAACGTTGATTACATATCTGTTTCCATCCAAATAAACAAGAAGGGTGTTCTTTGCATCTCAGTGTGGTTTCCCTAGACCAGGGGTGCCTGGAATAGAGTGTGTTTGCGCATGCATGGCCATTTTACTTCCTGGTTTGGCATGGACACTTCTGTGCATGTGCAAAAGCAGACATTTTACTTCTTAGTTTGGCGAGGACACTTCTGCATATGTGTGAAGTGGCCATTTTACTTCTTAGTTTGGCGACCCAAACCAGGAAGTAAAATGACTGCTTTTTGCGCATGCGCAGAAGCGTCCATATTTACTTCCTGGTTTGGTGAGGGTGTCACGGGCCTGATGGAATGGCTTCAGGGAGTGGGGCCAGCCCGCGGGCTGTAGTTTGGACAATCCTGTCCTAGACATGCAAGAAACTTATTTTGAAAGACTGAGATACCATGAAGAGCTGGTTTCCAGGGGGTGTCAAAGGGAGAAGCAGGACAAGATGGGAAGAAAGCTTCATTATTATTGCAACCTCAGTTTTGCAAGAGGTTGAAAATTTAAGTGAAGATCCTGCATGGAGGGAAATGTTCCCAGTTGCATATATTTTGCATATAACCTGGACATCTTTGCCTCAGGAATAGTTCTCCTATGAAGCAGGATGAATCTCTTGCCTCAAGGAGAAAACCAGGAAGGAATAAATAACATCCAGAAGGGTCACCAAACCTTCCTGCCACCATTTCACTGAAGTAAAACACCCTAGTGCATGCACTTAAGAGCCTCACCAGCGCTACCTTCCTGTGCTGTGGCAAGTGCTGTAGCAGGAGACCAACCAGTGGTGCTACTGTGAACAGTGGCCTGCCTCAGTATAATCTCTGAGAATGGGATCCCCTTCTTTCCTCTAGACCAGTGGTTCCCAACAAGGGGCACACAGCCCACTAGTGGACTTCAATTCCCAGAAGCCTCAGTCAGTACATTGGCTGATCAGTGCTTTGGGGAAATGACTTAGGCTTCTGGGAATTGAAGTCCACAAACCAGCATTTGGGAAACGCTGCTCTAGACGATGCATAGTAAAACAAGCTTGGCACCTGCATCAAAATACCTCCTTCCCTTTCATGTATCTATTACTCTGTCACTGTGGGTTTGGGACTAGTGCAGTGATACTGCTATAAATAAAGTGAATAGCATTAGGACGGCCCATTAGATCATAATAGTTGGATGTAAAATTGCAGTAAATGCTCTGTCTAAAGACAAAGATTCCATTATCTGCATAATAAACTATGGTGTTTTAGTAATTTTATGCACACCTCTAGCCAAGCAGTTGGAGCTAAATAGGAAATGCCGAAAGCAATTAAGATGTCTCAGAATGGGTGTTTCCTGCCTCCTCTCTCTCTCTTCCACCAAGGGAAAACCTCCCCCCACCCCCCAAGAAAATCACCACCTTTCACTGATCAAGGTATCTTCTAATAGTGGCTTGAAAGAAATCCCATTTTGAAATACAGTCCCTGTAACATGGGTCTGCTGTTGTGTGAGTGATACAAAGTAGCAGGAAGATTTTGTAGGCAGACATGTGTTCTTAACCATGGTCCTGATGTTATAGTTATCGGCTTATGCTGCTCAATTATATATTTTTCTCGTAGTTCCCTCAGATGATAGCACAACTGCTTACATCCAACCTTATGAAGAAGTGCAGACCCCTGTTACAGATCTATTGGAACCACAGGACAATCTTGGAAGGTCTTTAAAATGTCACCAAAGCAGAGAGCTTCCCAGAATCCCTCCAAATAGTGCCATAGAAACTATTCTTTCTACAAGAAACACAGAAAATGATCAGAGTCTGGCAACAGAAGGGCCTTATGAAGTGCTGAAAGACAGCTCCTCCCAAGAAAACATAGTGGAGGACTGCTTGTATGAGACTGTGAAGGAAATTAAGGATCTGGGACCAACAACCAATACAGAGAAAAGCAAGCCAAAAGCTGCCGTGATTGTTAATGGGAGTCTAGACCATGTTCTTGAGCGCAAGATTGAATTGGCCGAGTATGCTTCTGTTGACAGAAATAAAAAAAGCCGCCAGAGTGCCAATTCGGAGAGTCCTCTTAGCAGCACTCCTGATGTGGAAAATGAATCTCCACCTCCAGTACCTGTGAAGCTCCTAGATGAAAATGAGAACGTGAAGGAAAAAGCAGTCAACAAGGAGGAAGAGCTGATGGAAGGGTCTAGTGATCGTGACAAGGTACGTCTAACATTAGATGACTCCATGCATTTACAATATCTGCTGCAGCAGTAAAAGATGTAAATAAATATGGAATTTGTTCAGTGCCAAAAGAAGTATGCATTTTATATTAAGCTATGACTTTAAGAATAGGTGATTAAAAGGGGCCATTTATTAAATATTTACCAGTTATGATGAAATTATAGCATTTATCACATATATACTGTACATACGCCCTGAATTTTATCTCTCATTAGGAGTGAAAGGGTGTCCTAATAACTAGACTATAGCAGAGAATTATGTTCATTTTGTGGTTGTTCCAAGAGTATTAAAAGATTAATGATTCCTAAAATGTTTGCAGACATTTATATAACTAATTATTTTTAACTATTGTCTATACAGCTCACATTTTTGTCATTTGTTTTAAAACCAACCAGTCTTGTCAGAAAACAGAAGCAACTCTAAGTGTCATTGGTAGCCAATTATACAGCAGGGAAAAAATGAGGAGTAAAAAAAACCTCAGACCTAAACTTCGGGGTTTTACCCATTAAAATTTATCTCGTGTATACAGTAAGGGTTCTTGTTTACTGGTTCAGCCCCTGACATCTCAAGGTGGTGCTGGGCAAAAAAATACTATTTGAAACCATGGAGAGTTCCTTCAAGTTCATGAAGACAAAAATGAGTTAGATGTACCAGCTTTTTATCTATGTTCCCATTCCATATTGTATTTAAAGAGTAGAGCTGTCTGTTTGAAAAAGTTTGTGAAATACTTTAAAGCAGGAGTCCCCAACATTCCCCACACCACGGACCAACTTCATGCCAAACAACCTTTCCACGGACCAGCACATGGGGGCATCAGGACCGGATGGGGCAAGCACATAACAAAATATGACAGAGTACACACTGCACACAGGCAGGAGAGGAGCCCCACTGCAGTCCAAAAATGAGGAGGAGGGGCCCAGCCACCCTTCAGCCACACTGGCCAACTTGGGCAGCGAGGTATCACACTGCACACAGATGGGGCGGAGTCCCATCGCACTTAAGCAATGTAGAGGAGGGGCCCGGCCACCCACTCATCTGCTGTGTCTGAAGCCAGCACCTCTGCCCCACATGCTGGGCAGACCCGGCTGCCACCAGGGCTTCCAGCACCCCCACCACCTGCAGCCCAGTTCAAGACAGCTCACGGCCTGGTGGTTGGGGACCCCTGCTTTAAAGGACACATCTTTAATCACAATAGCTTTCCCAGCAAAAATCACAGAAATTGCTGCTTGACTAAGTGATCACAATTTTCTTTCTTTCAAAACAACAACAAAATGCTCTTTTTTTTGTTTCAGTGGAGTCATTCTTGTATCTGACTAACAACAAAATCTCATGCATATCTGTTGAGGAAATAATAGGCTGCAGTGTAACTCAGTCTCATATAAATGTCTGTAAGATTGAAAGTAGGGGGGCAAACTGTGTGCTGCCTTTAATATTTACATATTTACAAAGCAGCTGTGGCTTTTCCCTTCTTTATTCAAAAATGAGCACAGTTGAATTGAGTAGCACTTTGGTATGGTATGAGCTTTAATCCTTTATCTCCCACTGTGATCCCTGTTTGGATAGAGGAAAATGTTGGAGCAAGTTTAAGATTTCTCCCTGTGTAATTTACAACAGTGGGGCCAAATTTGGACTTTTGCAGGGTATCAACTCCTTCCCCCTGCCTCAAGATCTCATACAGTTTTGCCTTCTCAAACATACATACAATGATTTTGAAGTAGAAAAGGGAACATGCAATGTTACTGCTACCTATCTGTATTGTTTGACCTTAACTTGGTAGTATAAATTAAAAGGCAGTGGGAAGGAGTCACTGTCTTTTTAAAGAAAAGCCCCTAGATTCTATTGTTTTCTTCTCACCTTAAAAAAATCTGTTTCATCTTAAGTTTACATAGCAGTTGTCTCAAAGTCTAGACCAGGGGTGCCAAAACTTTTTGGGCCATGGGCCAATCATGTGGTTCAGGGAGCCAGCCACTATGTTTCCATTTTATCTCCAATTCATTTTTGCATTCCTCTAATGTTTTGAAATTTTGTTATAAACTTTCTTCAGGATTCTGTGAAAGAAAATCCATGGTAAAGAAACTGTAGGAAAAGTTTCCTCGAAGTTGTAGTCAGTTAAGATACTATAAAGCAAGAGTGTCCAAACTTTTAAGGCCATGGTCCAGTCACATCGTTCAGGGCCATAATTTAAGCACCCCTGCCATAAAGAATTAAGTGTTCATCACAGTTCTGTCTTTGCTCCTTGTCAAGTCAAGCCCAGAAACTGGAATCATGGGCCTTCCTCAAACTAATAAAATATAGCGACAATTATACAATCAGTTATGGATTTGGTAGTGACTTACACACACACACACACACACACACACACACACACACACACACACACACACACACACACACACACACACACACACACACACACACACACACACACACACACACGCTATTGACGTATTTTCATTTCAGTGAATGCTCAAAAAAAGAAATTGAGCTCTCATCATTACTGAATCATCTAATGCAGTAGTTCCCAATGTGCACACACACACACACACACACACACACACACACACACACACACACACACACACACGCTATTGACGTATTTTCATTTCAGTGAATGCTCAAAAAAAGAAATTGAGCTCTCATCATTACTGAATCATCTAATGCAGTAGTTCCCAATGTGGGGCACATACCCCACAAGGGGATTTCAATTCCCAGAAGCGTAAGTCAGTATATTGGATGATCACTGCTTTGGGGAATTGATTTAAGCCTCTGGGAATTGAAGTCCAAAAACCAAAGGTTGGGAAACACTGATCTAACCCATCATTACACCGTAAATAACAAAGGTTATTTGTATCTAAAAGCTCTAATTAACTCGAGGCTTCTTTAAATCTCTGAAACTGCAGTTTAATTTTCACTACCATGGAAATAGATAGGTTATAAACACTACTGTTTATTGTAGAATGTTATTTTGTCATTATCAATGCTAATAAGGATTATTTTTTTCTCTCTGTCAGAGGCTTAGTTCATTTTCTTACAAATCACGAGAAGATGACCCATCACTTACAGAAGAAGAGGTGAGTTTATCCTTGTATGAAGTACAGTAATACCCCGGATAACGATTGCACTGGATAATGCTAAAATCGCATAATGACGACAAATTTGGGGAGAAGATTTGCACCGGAGAACCCTCATTTTAGATGCTCATTTTAGCGTTATCCGATCCATCGTATTAAAGAAGGAGGCCACAGCTCCTCTCCTTGCCACTTCCCTCCTTCCTCCCCCCCCCCCAGTTTGGGGACTCCCCACGCCCCACCCCACTGCCTGCTCAGAGAGAATCCAGCCCAGCTATACCTTCTTGTTGCTTTTGAGCTCCGACATGCAGCTGATCGCTCTTTCTCTTTCACTTCCTGTATTGACAATACAGGGAGGGGGAAAGAGAGAGAGAACCCATCAGATTTCTCTCTTTCCCCCTTCCCTGTTTAAATGTACAGGGAGGGAAATAAAGAGACAAAGAGAAAAAGCCTCGATCGGAGCGTGCAGGTAAGCACAGAGGAAAGACTGCAGTAGAATGGGGGGAAAGGTGCTTTCCCCCGATCCTACTGCAGTCACAGTGGTGAGGGGTAGCTTTAAAGGCACCCCACTGCCTGCTCGGTTTGTCCCTGAAGTCAGGGCTTTTTTTTTTCCAGCGTTGTTCGATGCATGCATTGGACAACACTAAAAACCGGATAACATCATGACTTGTGGAACCAAGTCATAACGTTATCCGGGGTATTACTGTATGTAATAATTAGTTTTAAAAACAATAAATCACCATCTAAGTCAGGGATTCTCAACCTGAAGCCCATGGGCTGGATGCAGCCCACAGTACCATTTCATGGGGGGGGGGCCACCACCTCCACCACACCCAAAAGTGCCATGTGGTGGAGGAAGGGCAAAATGGAAGGGTCCCCAAAGCTGTCTGAGGGACTGTGACCCAGCCCTTGGCTTAAAAAAGTTGAGAACTCCTGGTCTAAATACTGTGATTAAGAAGGTCTGGAAATGATTGCTAAATGTATAGTTGAAAATATGCTGTCAGACATAAATATCTCTTTTACTAGATTCATCTGCAGATCTTGAAGCATTCTGTGATTTATAGATAAAGAAACCATTTTATTTTACTAGTTTCACATTTGGTACTTAGACATCAGCATTGGGCAGGCTACCTAACTTTGCAGACAAGACCCATCCATCTCCACCAGAGGGCTCAGGATTATATGATCAGCTTTGATGTGTAGTCTGTGGTTTCAAAGACCCTTTCTCAAATGCTCATGTTTCCTCCTGTTGCTCTGGAGACTTTCTGGAACGATGTGTATTGCACTTGGGACTTTCTTTTAGGGGGAAAGAACTGGCAAACCACACCACTGCTTAAGTACAAGTGTCTTGTGCTGGGACACGGCATACTTTGGAAGCAAACCAGATTCACTAAGTTGTCAGTAGTAGTATTGTGTAAAAATATTCGAAAGGATCCTGATAATGAGGCAGATGAATGGAAGTTTCTTTTATGAGAAAATAAAACTTTGTGAAATAATAGCATAGGACTAGGTTTCTCTATTTCTTCTGGGTGGACACAGCATGGGCATTTCTCATGTCTATTGGGCAAAATTAATAAGTCTCTGTTGTACATACAGTGACCCCTCAAAATGAAATATTTGGAGGCCCTGAGGGAAATTTTTTGTTTTGTGCCATCGTCAGGATCAACTTATAACAATTCTGATAAGGGTTTCAAAGTAAGTGACATATTTGAGGAGTGGTTTTACCAGTTCCACTCCCCCCCCCATGGGTTTCTATGGCTAAATGTAAGTGCCATATTTCATAAGGCACAGCTGTAACTGATAATCATATACATATATTACTTTCATAACATTTTTCCTTTCCAAATGAAGGATGTACAAAATGTGTATGAAATGCTGTGAAATCTTTAAGGCCAGGATCAAGACCTTGGGGCTTGTATGAATAAAGACCCTTCATAAACACTTTATGGGGTATAAGTATAGAAGTGGCTTATCGCCAACTATGGCTTGCCTCCATATTTTCCATAAGGATAGTAACAATAATTATGTGATATTAAGTCATTGCTGGTATTATAGCATCCCTTCCCCAGGTTTTCAAGGTATAGATGATAGCTTGCCATTCCCTTCTTCAGGGGAGCTTCCGTGCATCAACTCCTAGGCAACACAAGTTGGCTCATTGTCAATTCTTACTGTAGAAAGTTTACCTTCCCCAGTTTTGACTTCAAAGTAGAGAGATCATTTGTCACAGCATGGCATTTCAGCAACATGACAGGTGTAACACAAGTTACAGTATTTAGTAACCAGTGAACAGAGCAGTGTGGTAGATTTTCTTTCCCACTTAGAATACTTTTTTTTACAACCTGGTTTGGCTTTAGTAATCTCAATATAACCAAGGATGGTGTTTACTTCATTGAGAACAAGCAGTATATGTTTCCTCCTCCTTCTCCCTTGTATTAGGGAATGGAGAATATCCAGTGCTTGTTAAACCACAGTTATCTTCTACATCTGGACCAGGAAACTGTGGTTAATCGCCGGCTAGAAGTCCACTTACCTAATGAAATGAGGAACACAGACACAAAGTGCTCACTATTCATAAAAAACATTATTGAACTGACATGTTGGCATATGAACTGGCATTATAAATTATAAAACCACTGCAGGAGGTTTGCTGTTTTTATGTGCTTAATTTGTTTCTCCATTTTTTTCACCACCTATAGATTTCAGCAATGTACTCTTCTATAAATAAGCCAGGCCAGGCCAATAGAAACCTGGAGTCTGCATATACCTGTATCTCAGAAACTGTACCTCAGAAATCACCGTCTATCTGCAGTGGCCTGTATGCCAGCGTGAAGGACTTGGAAAATGCTCCAAACTTTACCAGTACACCTCAGTCCTCAGAGAGACTAAACGGGGAGTTAGAGCCAGACTACGAAGCGATACAGACTTTAAATTGTGAAGAGGACAGAAATGGTTTGGTTCTTAACAACAGCCAGTCAATCCTCTCACAGGAGAACGACTATGAGAGTATTGGGGACATGCAGCAAAGCAAGGATGTCACAAGGCTTTAACTATGTCACACACACACATAATAGTGCACACCTTTCAAGAGATCCAAGCTGGATTCACTCCATATCATGATCACTTTCAAACTTGGCTCACAGCTGAAAATGTGAAATTGTCTCCAGTTGTTGTTGTGAGTGGGGCGAAGCATTTCATTTGCAACGAGAGCAGGAGCTGAGACCTCAGCCTAAAATATTCCACCATGGATGACTGCTGTGTGCATATGCAGATCAACTTAGATTTGTGGTCTCACCCTGGAATTGGGAAAAGGCCGGTTGCTCTTCCTGAAGATCAGAGAAGGACCATGCAGAAGAAGAAATAAGCTTTTGGCGGGGGTGGAGGTGTTACATGTTTTGCCAAAATGTGCAGTGTCACTCGATGGTGGTCATCACAACAAGGAGCAGATAAAAATTCAAGTCGACGGTACATAAAATTATAAGAATTGCATAAAGAAAAATCAGTATTTGATGAAAAGTACCATGTTTGTTACACTCACAGAGTGAGAGGGAGAGAATGAGAAAACAAAATTAAAGGAGGGGGTACATCCAAATACATATTACTGCTAAAAATCCAGGTTTCAATTTACCTTAAAACACAATTTTCTCATCTACAGTAATACCTCGGATAACGCTAAAATCACATAACGTTAAGTAATCTGTGGGAGAGAATTGCATCGCATAACGTTAAGATCCTATGGGATGCATCGGATAACAACTGCTAAAGCCTGTGCGGTTACAATGTATCTATGGAGCTTTAACATTATCCGATGCATCGAATAACACTGAAAATAGGATAACACCAAGACTAGTGGAACCAAGTTTTAGCGTTATCCGAGGTTTTACTGTATTTTAAATATACTATTACACTGTACCATACTGGCACCTTTAGAACGTTTTCATACATGCCTCATATCATATGGTAGCGATGTTCAGTATGTATGGGACAATATTACCTGATCACACAATAAAAGGCCAAGAACTAATTTGTGGTATCCTGTTCCACACAAACAGGAATTTTTGGTATCCATTTCAAAGGAAACACAACAGATATGTTTGGAAGCCTGCTTTGGTCTATTTGGTGCCAAGAAATATAGAAAATGGCTCTAGAAGTGGAAAGGAATCCAACTTCAGTTTTTAAAATCTGGGGGGAAAATTGTCTTAAATTGTACAAGAGGCCCCTGTCATTTAAAAAGTGAGTTGCTACTTTGTTGGCAAACTCAGTTCACCCATTTTTACTGGAAAATTGTCATGAGAGAGGACTGAAGGCCCCTAAAACCTCTTGCAGGGCTTCAGAGCTTTACTTAACCATTCCTTTGATTTGCAGAATATTACAACTTCCTGAATCCACAGTACTTGAATTAATAATGTAAAATAGTACAGGTAAAGGTCGCCCTTGTTTGAAAGCCAGTCATACCCGATTCTTGGGTGCAGTGCTCATCTCCATTTACAGCCAAAGAGCCAGCACTATCTGCATTTGCAGACATTTCCATGGTCATGTGACAAGCATGACTAGCTGTTGGAGTATATGGAATGCTGTTACCTTCCCACAAAAATGGTACCTATTTATCAATTTGCAGTTACTTGCTTTCAAACTGCTAGGTTGGCAGGAACGGGGGTAGAGATGGGAACTCACTCCATAGTGCAGCACTCAGGTCTCAAACTGCTGACCTACTAACCTTCCAATGTCTTAACCTGTAAGCCACTGCAATCCCTCTCAATAACGTAAAATTTATTGTAATAATATCCCACGTGACCGTATCCCATGAACTGTTTGCTTTTAGAGCTTCCATTTTTGTAGTGGAGATACAATCTTGATGCTTGAAGTATTTAGGATTTAATTAATATTAACCTGTGATCCCAAGTGACTTTCATTTTGTATTTTCATTAGATTATGTTACCTCTCCAAACAGCCTGCTACAATTTACATCAGAAACACTTCCCACACAGACAGGTACTTTAATATATGTTTAGAAAACATCTCCTTGTATCAAATACTAAGTAAAATATTAGTGGTACTATGGAATTCAGAGTTGGTGAGGTGTGCAGGCCTGTAGTGAATTCAGGATATTAAAGTTTAAATCAGGATATAAACATTAATAAAATTGAAATTTTATTCCTATAAAGGGAGATCCTAACAGACCCAGATATTGCTTTCAGTAATTTATAGGATATGTTTATTTTCCCCTTCTTTGAGTTAATTTCAGAATTATTAGACAAAATTAATATCAACCATCCCACCTTCAAGCTATAATCAATTTCAGGCTACTTGCTGTCATTTAAGCCACTCTTTTCATTTTGACACAGATTTCCGGACATTTTCAGTCAGTAACTAAAGCAACTCAGAATTAATGTTTTGTGTTCTTTGTTTTCCACAAACCACTGAGACTGAATATTTCACTTGAGTACAGAAATATAGTGGTACTCTTTTCATGTTTTGGCACAATGTTTTGTACAGTTTCTTGTCTATCAGTATAAGAAAATATCCTAAAATGAGAAAACATGCTTTGTTGTCACGGATCCAAGCACCTGTAAACAAACGGAGGTCAAGTTCTATCTACAATGCCATATCTTATCTTCCGATCATCCTCAACACAGCTATTTAATTACAGTTGCAACCTGGTTTATATATAGAATACATGGCACCATATTCCAGCCTTTGTTTACCTAAATCACAGAAATCAGAAAGGATGTTCCTTCTAAGGGCTTGTTGCATATGCAATAAGATTTTTGTAGTATAAACTATTGAATGGCAGAACACTTCAAAACATTCATCTGCATGTGGCATGCCTGCTTTCTGCAACTGGAAGAAGTGTGAAGTAACCCTAGGTCCATGATGACAAACCTTGGCACTCCAGGTGTTCTTGGGCTTCATTTCCCAGAAGCCCAAGTCTCTGAATCCACACGAATGGGTTTACTGTATGTACACACGTCTCAGGGTCCTGGGCTTCTGGGAACTGAAGTTCAAGAACATCTGGAGTGCCAAGGTTCGCCAATCACTGCCCTTGGTATTTAGGATCATCATGCAGCTATAGAAAGGTACTGCTCTTCTGTTCTCTGGATAATTTTAGATCTCTGGATCTGGCCAGGTTATCCTGATATGGTAATAGAGTAGACTGTACTGCCAGCAACTCAGTGTCAATTGTCAGGTGGCTGTTAATTAACCTGACAACCTTGAAGACTAATGGCCTCAGGCGCTGAAGTCCACAGGGAAGGGTGATGGTCCCTAAGTGGATTAAATCTCACTTGAATCCATCTTGATGGAGGGCAGCATCTTCTTCAATACTGGCCTGGAGCTGAGGAGGACTTTGTGTGCCCAAAGGGCTCAGGACCAGAAACTGATTCATTGAACTTTATCAGTGGTACGGGTGTCACACTGTGATAAAGAAGGCAATTGGAGGTCCACTGGATTGTATTTTTCCCAGGACAATCTTCATGATTGACCACCATGATGATAGCCAATATTCGGAATCAGATATGGCACAGAAGAAAGATCTGATACAAGTTTCCAGAAAACATGTTGCAGGTGAATTGCAGCTTTATCCTACACACATTCAAACTGGTGTGTTAACACCAGTCCTAACAGCAAGTGCCATGTCACAGTTGGTTGCATTAAATAAGCTCCCATATTAGCTGGAGTGGTTCTCAACTAATGCAGTTTGCCATTTACATTTAGGTAAAGCTAAAGTTCACCCTTGCTTGAAAGCCATCTTATCTGACTCCAGGGTTCAGTGCTCATCTCTGTTCATAGCCAAAGAGCCTATGCTGTCTGCATCTGCAGATGTTTCCACGGACATGTGGCAGGCATGACTAGACACCGGAACACACAGAACACTTTACCTTCCCACCGAAGTGGTACCTATTTATCTACTTGCAATGTATTGCTTTCAAACTGCTAGGTTGGCAGGAGCTGGGACAAAGAGGGGAACTCACTCCATCATTCAGCACTCAGGTCTCAAACTTCAGACCTTCCGGTCGTGAAGTTCAGCGTCTTAACCTCTAAGCCACCACAGTCGCTAATCATTTAAATTTACTGTAACTGTTATAAATGGAGACTTAATGCACACCACAGCCTCCACTTAGAGGCTGCTCCAAATTATCTCCCACCAGAGCTTGGGAGATTTACTTTTTTTGGTTGCAATTCCTGGAGTATTTAGTTAAACAGAAACAAAACCCACCTTTGGCATGTGCTGCCATCAACTGGCTGATGCCCTCTGCAACTATTATAATGCCCAACACGTCATCCTCATTGGGTTGAAAGCATTTATAGTACTAAAATATATGCCAAGGAGGTTACTCAGTTTCCTCTCTTGGTGATCAATAGACTAAACCACTTTAAACATTATAGCCACCATGTAAGGAATCCTGCTTCTTGCCACAGTCATAACATGTAAACTGGACACTAAACTACAGCAGGGACTTGCAGCCTACTGCCTGTGGTGCTGTTTCACGTGGCCCTTGCTCCTGCCACCACTGCAAGCAGCAGGAAGTGCCTAGAACGTGCAAGAAAACGCTTTCCTGGCTGTTGTAAATGGATTTACAACAGCTGTGAGCATGTTTTATGGCAGCATTACTGTGGGGAAAACCATGTGACCAGCCCGCTCAGCTGTCATAGAGGGAGTCGTCTGGCCCATGACCTGAAAACATTGAGAATCCCTGAACTACATGAAATTACACATAGGCATTTAGTCTCATGGACAGTGATCATAGCAGCATCATTGAACTGATCATTCACAGTGTTGCTGGCAGATGCAGTGAATTATGCTTAGGGTGTAGGAAGCGTAGTTCCTCCATCAAACAAGGTTGTAACTGTGTGTCCACAGGACACCTGTGAAAGAATGTTCTAGAGTCCTTTGTGTGACTAGGTGCCATTTCTTAAAACAAAGCACAAACACACAGGTTGAAGGATTAATCTTCTAAAATGATTTGCTGAAGTTGGCGTATCTATTTAAAGAGGCCAGTTCACACAACTCCTCATCACCACATGCTGAAATAATGTGGATGGGTGGGATTGTGAATTTCCACGTGGGTTAGCAAGTAAATCCAAAACATTTTGCTGCCTGAGATAGCGGCCAATGGATCCACCTTTTCCTAAATCAAGGTGCATATATCATCTAAGGCCAGCCACTTAAAAGAATTCAAACTTCCTTGTATAGCAGTTAAAAAGAATCTGTCAAACAATAGTTGCCCTTGATAGTCCTCAAAATATATGAGATGGCTGCTTCACTTTGAGACAATAACAGGGCCACCCTGGGCATTCTACCCCACTTCCTCTCTCCCTGTATGTTCTGACAACACTAAAAAAAAAAGAGGCTTGCCATAAATGCTAATTTACATGCATAGAAGCTGGAATGTCTAGCCTCACACTGTATGCAACACAGTTGGTGGATAGGTATTTCTCTGCCAGCTGCTAATAATTGGAACATGGCTACCCCTCAGGCAGGCCTACCTGAGATGGCCACATAGTCATGTTTTTTCAACTCCTTTGAGCCAATTATGCATACTATCCTTTTGAATAAATATCTTATTGATGGATGTATACTACTATGATGGTAATCCCAAATACAGTGGAACCTCGTACAATAATCGCCCCGTATAGCAACAAAATTGCATAACAATTGTGTTTTGAGGGGGGAAATGGCATCCCTCATAACAATTTTCCCTATGGAAAAAAAATTGTACAACAATTTTTCAATGGGAAAAACCACTTGATTCATCCCATAGGGAAAATCACTATACGATGCATGCATCGTATAGCAATTGTTTCATACAAAAATGAGCCCTGTGGAACGGATTAAAATCATTGTATTAGGTACCACTGTACTAGGATTCATATTCTCTTTTGTTAAGGCTAAGCCAGGCCTTTGCCAATATCAGTTTGGTTTGTGTTGGCCATCATATTCCTCAGGGCATAAAACATGGTGTCTTTAGAAATCCACCTTCCATGACATTTTCTGGATCGCTTCCTCTATCAAGTTATATGTAGTGCTTTCTCATCAACTTTATTAATAATGGTGCTTTATAAAATATTCTGAAAGGGTTTTTTGTATATGTTCCCGAAAGTTAAGCTGTACCTTTAATTAAAAGGAACATTTTGCACAGCATGAAATCACGTCTGCTCAAGACTGTTGTGCAGCTCTGGCATCAAAGCCAGATGTTTGATATTGGAAAAAGTCAACTTGAATATCTCTACTTCATGTTGAGTTTACTGTGTCTGTGTTCAGAGACATATTACTCAATATTCTGTGTACATTGAAAAGTACGTAAAGTTTTCTACAAAGGAAAAGATGAATCAAGCCACATGCTTAATTCTAGGAAGTATAGACTTTGATCTCAATCCGTTGTGTGTTACATCTTCCTCATTGTTTAGGTACATCTGTGCAGAGTTGCTGCAGAGGATTAGATGTAGTCAGTGTCAGTGGTGCTCTGAGTTTATACCAATTTTGCCAATCTATATACCAAAAGGGAGCAGTACTACCTTGATTTCCTCACATGATTCAAAGTTGGCTCCATCTAGACACATATCTGAATATCTAATTTGGCACCCTCTATTAAAATAGGAACATGTACCAGAAATGGAACAGACTTGAAACTTTGAACAGTCTCAGCCAATGTAGTTGGATCAATAATTTCACTCAGTATTAGATATTTTACATACACTACCAACTCCTCTTTGTAGAAAGTTCAGTTTTTGTTGTTTAGTACACAAGCAAATTATCACTTACCATGCTAATTTCTAAATAAATGTACATAACTCAAGTTAATAGCTATATCTAAAGAGAAATACATCTGTTTTTAAAATCTCACAGAGACGCCTATGTAAGGCAAGTTAGAAAGTACTCTGAAGACCAGATTTCTCTTCTTGGGGAAAAGCTATCTCAGCAGACCATGACACCATCAAAAATCTTAGGATTTGCTCCTCTTATTCTATGGGTGGATTTTGTAAAGGAATCTGAATGATTTTGCCATTTGATTAGGTCAGTGGTTCCCAACAAGGGGTACACAACCCACAGGGGGACTTCAATTCCCAGAAACCTAAGTTAGTATATTGGCTGATCAGTGCTTTGGGGAAATGACTTAGGCTCCTGGGAATTGAAGTCCAAACACCAGCATTTGGGAAACACTGGATTAGGTACATGAACATGTCTGACTGGTTCACTTAGTATGGTGAGTCACATTTTGAAGAAGAGAAACTGCTTCACCCTATCAATGTTTTGAATTCTTTAACAGCAGGTCTTCATGCCAAGTTTAAACAGAGCCCCTAGTGGTGCTCATAATTATTAAGAGAAGAATTTACCCATTAATACCTTTTCAGGTTCATACACTTCCACCCCAAGGGTTCAAGCACCCAAGAATGGGGGATGGGCAACCTTCAAGTGACCTTCAAGCAACCTTCAAGTAACCTTCATGTGATCTTGATATTGGGGATGGGCAATCCCTGATAATGATCTAATCCCAAGGACATCAATTTCCCATGGGTAGGCAGGTACATTATACATCTTAAAACACTGTATAAAAAGGGCTGTCAGAGCTTAGTTGGAGAGGAGAGGGGACTTTTTTTGCGACTTCTTTGGAAGCAGCAGAAGGCTCTGAATAAGAAATACCAGATGGAGCGAGGATGAACATCTAAACTGAGATGCGGCCTTGGAAGCTGTCCCTTAAGAAGATAAAGGGGAAAGGAATCTTCGGACTTTGGCTGAATTCCAGAAATGACACTGTCATTTTTCTGATTTCTTCTGACTTAAAAGAATTTTGATAGCTGGCCTAGCTAGACTTAGAGGACAAACACGGTTTGTTATTTTCTAAGGAACCAAGTATTTAGAGTACTGCATTAGGAGATTAGTTTGCTAGAGAGAGAGCAACTGATCAGCTTGTTAGTTAGAAGTAGAATATTAGCTAGCACTATGTTTTGCCTTGTGGGCTGCTTTACTTTTTATTCAAATAAAAGCCTAAGACCGTCCTAGGTCTTATTTCCAAGGAGTTGGGACTTTGCTTACCAATTTTCCAAAGGGTCTACCCAGTGGTGGGATGTCAAAAATTTTACTACCCCACCGTGATGTCATCACAGTGGGGGCGGAGCTAACATGACATGATATCATGGGCAGAGACAACGTCATGATGTCATGATGTTATGGGTGGGGACAAGGGGGAAAAATAATAATAAGCGCACACACGCACACCCCTCAACCCACCCACCCATCCACAACACAAACCCATTAAATAAATAAATTAATAAATAAATAATACATTACAGTACACCTACCCACCCACACACACACCCCAGACACAAATCAACCAGAGCTTTTAAATCAGAGCTTAAAGCTTATTCTGGCTAATCTTTCTCACACTAGGTCAGATGGAAGGAACTACAGAATGAACTCACCACAAGATGGCTTCATTTTGGCACTTTTCAACTTTTCAACAGTTAAAGAAGTTAGGTACTAAGTCTTTGCCTAACCAGTTCTCTAGGATAATATGCCTTAATGCAAATGTAGAACAACTGTACCTCCTTAAGGGTTCAGCACTTGGAACAGCACAGGTGTAGCTTATTGATGAGGTAACTCCAAGACTTTGCTTAAAAACCCCAAGTCAGGCCGCCAGGCCTTTTTAGGAACTGTGGTAGTACGTCAATATAGATAAAGGTATTAAATACACATTAAAATACACACACACCACATCCAAAGGTGAGACTTATCCTGCGGAGCAGGCTATAGGGAGCTTCAGGCTAGCAGCTTCTCTTCCTCCTCCCCGCTTGGGAGGACAGCAAGGATGCCAAGCACTGTAGGCGTGCATGCAAACCAGTGAAAAGGTAAGCCCCGAAGGTGTTTCTCCCCAAAAGCTGCTACGGGTTCTCCGGGACACTGGGAAAAGTTACTACCGGTTCTGGTGAACTGGTGAGAACCTGTTGCATCCCATCACTGGGTCTACCAGGATTAATTTTTATTATGTTACAGAAAATCCAAATCTCTCACGGCTCGAGGTTTGAAAATTGTGACCAGAGGGAAGGAGAGGCCAACCAGGAGTGACACACTAGTCATGGGGCAGCAGTTGAGAGCTGTGGGAGTCAAAAGAGCCCTTATCCTGGGAAAGAATTCAGCAGGTGCTGAGACGATTACACTGACCCCATTTCTCCTCGCCCTTCCGATCCATTTATGACAGATTTGAAGGGATTAATCACTGCCCGCACAAAACAAAGGCTGAATCGAATTCATCCATGCTTTTTTTCTTCCAAAGCAACCTATTATGTGACCCTGGAGGGTTTCTACTTTTTTCATTGTAGAAATTTTTGAAGTAGTAGCCGTGTTAGTCTGTGTTTCAAGCATATCAGGGAGTAAATAAAACAAAAGACAAAAAAAGCTGTGGCACCTTAAAGGCTAACTCTTGTATTTTAATGTTAGGTTTCATGTACCAAGTTCACTTCATCAGACATAAGAGTGGATATCATGGAATACATTTATACATTTCTGGTTTTGGAGACCCAGAGTAGCTGGGCGAGGTTCATTGGACATGGAAATCATTGGACATGGAGGGGGATGGTTCTCATGGCAGTTGACCCCTAGCTGTGCTTACCCCATAAAGCTTCTTCAATAAACCATTTAGGATAATTGTAATGTTAAAATGTTTATTTTAGAAACCTAACTCCTCAACTGACTTCCACCAGAGATTTTCTGCTGTAATTTTTTTTTTACTGGTTGTAAATTACTCATTGATTTTCATGTCCAATGAACCTCACCCAGCTACTCTGGGTCTCCAGTACCAGAAATGTATAAATGTATTCCACGATATCCACTCTTGTGTCTGATGAAGTGCACTTGAAAGCTAACATTAAATACAAGAGTTATTCTTTAAGGTGCAACAGCTTTCTTTCGTTTTGTTTACTCTGCGATATAGTTTTTTCATATTGGTATAATTTGATATGTTTTCCCCCTTTGCAGATGCATTGGAGGTGCTTTGGAGAAAGGAGAAGGATTTATCTGTAGGTGCTGTTAACATTTGGGCATGATGTTCATGGCTGTAGCAACCCATCCTGACAGTATTTTGTCTATCCCTATCATTTTCATTTTTAATATAACGCTGAATGTCAGGCCACGGTAAACTAACTTGACAACCCTGAGGACTGACGGCTTGGGTGCCAAAGTCCACAGGGAAGGGTGATGGTCTCCAAGTGGATTAAATCTTACTTGAATCCATCTTGATGGAGGGCAGCAGCTTCATTCATCCTTGCCTGGGCTGATGAAGACTTTGGATGCCTAAAGTGCTCAAGACCAAAAAGTGACTTGTGGAATTGGATTAGTGGTACGGGTATGCTGCGATACAGAAGGCTGATGAAAGGCCACTGCATTATATTCTCGGGACAGTCTTCATGGCTGATCACCATGAGGCTCGCCAATATTCAGATATGGCAGAACAACAACAAGAAAAAGAATATATGACAATAACTTTGTTTTTTTGTTGTTGTTTTTATTGTATCAGAAGCATGCAAAGGTACCTTCTGGGTTGAAAGAGTTTTTGCTGGAGGAACTCCGCTCAGGGAACATCTGAATAAGGCTCCTTTCATGTCCCCAAGATCTTTTCCCACTAAAGTGGTCCCTTTTTGTCTACTTGCAATTTCTTGCTTTCGAACTGCTAGGTTGGCAGGAGCTGGGACAGAGATGGGTACTCATTCTGTCATGCAGTACTTGGGTCTATAATTGCCGACTTGCTGACCTTCCAGATAACAAGGCACTCTTCTTAACCACTGAGCTACTCCAGTCCCAGAATAGCTCTTTAACACCATATTACCTTATCACTAAGTCCTTGTTCTTCTGTATTAGACATGTTACAAATTTTTGTCAAACACTGTGTAATGCTATTGCTACTGTCTAGGAAGTAACAGGGCAATAAATGTAGGAAATAATTGTAAGAATAAAGACCTAGCAATAAGGTGATAGGGAGATATAGCACTATTCTAACCTATTTAACTGAAAAAGAAGATACAGCAATTGCACAAATAAAACATGGGTGGAGGAGAGATCACAGTAAGGAAGGGAATGGGAAATGGGAGTTGGACTTGAAAGCCAATCTCACGGCCAGTGTGGATGCTGATCTTGAGTCCACAAGCCCAATGTCAGTTTTGTTACAATTTCAACTATAACTGAAGCTGAGAATCAAACTGCAGCAGAGCCAAGTCTCCACTGTGGCTTTTCAGTGTAGTAATACCCTTATGACACTGTGGTAGCTTAGTGGTTAAGATGCTGAACTTGATGACTGGAAGGTCGGCAGGTCAGCAGTTCGAGACCTGAGTGCTGCGTGATGAAGTGAGCTTCTGTCTCTGTCCCAGCTCCTGCCAACCTAGCAGTTCGAAAGCAAGAAATTGCAAGTAGATAAATGGGTACAACTTTGGTGGGAAACAACAGAATTCCATGCACTCCAGTGTCTAGGCATGCCTGCCCCATGTTCACGGAAATGTCTGCAAATGCAGATAGTGCTGGCAGAGATGAGCACTGAACCTTAGAGTTGGATACGACTGGCTTTTGAGCAAGGGTGATCTTTACCTTTACCCAATAACCTTATATGTAAATATGTGAAACTTGTCTCTTCTTCTAATCCCTCGGCTCTTGCAAATATGTATCTGAAACTCTTCATGGGCTGAAAGAGGATGGTTTGCAAAGAGAATAAGTGGCACAGAAAGAATCCTTTCTGTCTGTGCTTTTACACTCTGATTTGCTCTCCATCAAAGCAGCTTCTCATTTTAAAAGTTGGCAGCATTTTGTAACTTCTGTTTTTGTGTAGGAGTACAGTTTGCTTCTCAGAGACAAAACTCTGTCTGTTGGCTTTCCACTTGTTCCGCGGCTACATAGAAATAAGAGTAATTTATGAAAATATGTCTGCGTCTTTCAAAAAATACAATGAGAAATGCTGCTCTTTTCCTAATACAAGATAAATTACCACAGGGAAGAATGTTCCCTATATAACTGCACTGCAGTTTATTGAACTGATTCTAGTCATCCTGGAATCTGCTGATTCAATAGGAAAGTATTGATAAGTAATGCGCCAAGAAATTAGACAGGATGCCTAGGTGTAGCTTTCAAAGCATAGACATGAAGCAGGTAGAAATACACATGTGAATACAGTACTATAAATGTACTTCTTATGACAGGATTTGGAGCTAAATCTAATTATTAATCCTATCTAGAGGGGTTTTTAAAAAACCTTTAAATTGTTATCCAAATGGTCTAAAGTACCATAGTAAATGAACAGTCAGGATTCATCCCAAAGGCATATAAATGTATCTACATTGCATGCACAAACTACAGTTCTGAAAATTGCTACTCTGAGCTTTTCAGGAAAGTGGAAAATCCACTTCCTTGCTGCAGCTTTGTCTCTGAAAGATTTGCAAGGAGTTTTAAATGCTAATTTCAGAGTTAATTAAGGTTTTGATGGCATGACTGAAACAGAACTGAACTTTTCTTACCAATCGTTGATAAGTAATGTGCTGAGAAATTAGTACATTAGCACTAAGCTCTTCCCTCTAGAAAAAATGTTGGGACACAATACTATTGCTATGGAAGGCAGGAGCAAAGGCACAGGTATTATCAGATTTGTACTTTGTGATGTCTGGGTTGTAGATAAAGCACACCAGCTGGCATTGGCATTTCACCCTCTGCTTTAATAACAGGGACAAACTTCATTGTGTCTTTGATGCTACACATGTCTGAAGAGCAACTTACCTGTTTATAAAAACATTATAGACCCTCCCCAGTTTGATCTTTGTCTGTGGAGGGGATTCTCTATTGCAATATCTAATTAGAAGTCACTTTAAAATTTGTGCCAAATTTTGGAACTCACAGAACATGCAGATGAAGTGGCAAAAACTCTCTTGTCATCTGAAGCATGAAAGTGAACTTCATTACCCACCATACTGTGGAAGATCACTTCTAATATGGAAAAGTGTTCCTCCTTCATTGTAGCAGGAACCTCCCTGTCTAGCAAGGTTGTTTATAAATCCATGGTGGCCATTTCCACCAAGTCAATATCTTCAAATGCTTGCCTTGCAGTTGGGAAGGCTTCAGAACCAGGGTTATCTTTGTGACTATGGGAGAGGATATTAATGTCCCTAAAATACTAAACAATGGCCTACCACAAAAGTCGGTTTTTGTGTCCCTTCCTTTTAATCTATACAGACCCAACTTACTCTACACAAAGTCTAGGAAGTTTGGCTATGCAGACAACTGGGCTATAGCCACCCAGCATAACTTATCTGAAACAACAAAAGATGTTCTTACTTCAGATGTAGACAAACTGGATAAATATTTTCATAAATGGAGGTTACAGCCTAATCCAACTAAATTGTAATAGATCAGCAAAGCAGAGAGCTTAATATACGATTTAAGGGAAATCAACTCAATCACAACATGCATCCCAAATAACTTGGAGTTACTTTAGACAGGGTTCTTCCCCATAATGACATAGTGGTTTGGAAGAGGAAAAGGAGCAAGACAAGGCTGCATTTTGTCACCCTGCTTATTTAACTTGTATGCAGAGTACATAACGTGCAATGCAGGGATGGATGAATCACAAATTGGAATTAAAATTGATGGGACAAACGTCAAGAATTTGAGATATGCAGATGATACTACCCTAATGGCAGAAAGTGAAGAAGACCTAAAGAAGCTCTTGCTTAAGTTGAAAGAAGACAGTGCAAAAGCTGGCTTGAGACTCAACATCAAGAAAACCAAGATAATGGCAACAGGTCCTATCACTCCCTGGGAAATAGTTGGGGAAGAAACAGAAGCAGTGACAGATTTTACTTTCTTAGGATCCAAGATCACTGCAGATGGAGATTGCAGCCATGAAATAAAAAGGTGACTGATTCTTGGGAGACAAGCCATGAGAAACCTGGGGAACATAGTGAAAAGTAGAGACATCACATTGCAAACAAAAGTCCATATAGTCAAAGCAATGGTATTCCCTGTGGCAATGTATGGTTGTGAGAGCTGGACCATAAGGAAAGCTGAGTGCAGAAGAATAGATGCCTTTGAAATGTGGTGTTGGAGGAGAAATTTGAGAGTACCTTGGAGAGCAAAGAGAAAAAATAAATTGGTCTTAAAAGAAATCAACCTGACTGCTCCTTGGAAGGTCCAATATTGAAGATGAAACTAAAGTACTTTGGATATCAAATGAGAAGAGAGGATTCACTTGATAAAGCCTTGATGCTGGGAAAGGTCAAGGGGAAAAGAAGAAGGGCCGGCAGAGAATGAGATGGCTACATGGTATTGTAGACACAGTGGGCACAGAGCTGAGCGAGTTGAGGAGGATGGTGGAGGATAGGGATGCCTGGCATGTGGTGGTTCATGGGGTCGCAAAGGGTCGGAATCAACTGTGCAACTGAACAACAACAACTTCTCCCTTGAAGAACATTTGATGAATATTGCTGCCAAACTGAGAAGTACCTTACATAAACTTTGTAGTTTGGCAATGGATATGCTATGAGTGTCAGCACTCAGCTTGATATATTTAACAGCATAGTATTGTGCCCAAGTGTGGATTGATAGTTCATACAAAGCAGGATTGATGTACAACTGCATTAGACAATGTGCATTGTCAGACAATATGATGTATCCTCACATACTGGCTGCCTGTTCTGAGGCATATACTGCCCCGGATGTAAACCAGTAAAATATTCTCCTTCAAGAACACTGGAAGATTATTGATCATCTCCAGCTGCCAATATTGAACAATGTAACCTGCTTGGAGCAAAGCAGGCTGAGGTCTAGACATCCAGCCATCTCAACTGCTAAAGCATTTAAGAAGATGGTTTTACATGGAAACAGCATTGGCTAGAAAATTGCCCCCACAATGTCAAAGCTTGCCTTGCATCTTAGAAGAACCATCTGGATTTGACCAGCCACGTGCAATATGAACAACATTGAATAAAATCCACATGGGCCATGGAAAACGTGCAGATGCTGTTTATAAGTGGGGCAAAATAACAGCACCAAATTGCGACTGCAGGGCTGAAAATCAAACTATCCGACACATAGTGACAGAGTACCAAAACAGGGCCTATAATGGAGATTTTGCTGATTTCCTGGCTATGGCAAATGAAGCAAAAAAAATTATATTTGCTATCCAGATATATGTTTTTAATTTTATACGTCATGTTTTATGTTTTGCATTTTATCTCTTGTGATTGTTTTTACTTTTTCTTGAATTGTGATGTAAATCTGTCATACAATTGATCGATCTTTCAATCAAGCAATCAATTGGGTTATGGGGGAAAGAAGTGTGTGCATTGGATGTTCAGAAGAAAAGCCAACAATGGATGTCAAGTAACAGTTTCAGTGCAATCATGTTTGTACAGCTGCAATGAAAACTGACTTAGAATTGCTTTATAAATAGTGATGGGATGTTACCGGTTTGGACCGGTTCTCCTGAACTGGTAGCACCCCATCAGGAAGGGTTGCCGGGGGGTGGTAAAAGCCTGGGCAACTGGTTCGTTCGCCTCTCCGGCCCCTTCCAAAAATGTATTTCCTGGCAGCCAAAATGGCTGCTCAGAAATGTGCATGCATCAAACCTCTGTTTGACGCATGCGCAGTTCTATTTTTAGTGCGCGTGTGTCAAATAGAGGTTTGACACATGCACACTAAAAAAGAACTGCACATGCATCAAATGGAGGTTTGATGCATGCGCAGACATTATTTAATTTTTTTTGCTCCGCCCACGACATCATGATGTCATGACGTTGGCTATGCCCACGACGTCCATGACGTCACGGTGGGGTAGCTGGGATTTTGACAACCCACCACTGTTTATAAACCTTACACTCTGTCTGAAATGGGTATATTGAGCTGTACTTAATTAGAAATCACAGCTTGCAAAAATGTCTTTCTGGGACTAGAATCCCCCAGCTAGCATGTTACTGAGGCTAATCCCAAAAATACCCCAGCAGGGATGGTAGGCTTTGGTTTACATATTCCATGTAATAAAAGAAAAAGGGATGTGTAAGACAACTTCATATATAATAGGTGAGGGTTTCCCCCCCAAAACAGGTATTTTTATTCTGCTTATTCTTTCCCATTCAAGGGTTGACAAAAAGTTAATGCTAATTCAATGTGTGAACCGCCCAGAGAGTGCTATGGGGTGGTATATAAGTGTGATTGCTTTGCTTCTTTTTGAAGCTTTGCTTCTTTGCCTGTTTTCCCCCCAGTCTTTTGTGTGTTGCTAGCTTCTTCACAAAAACATGCCTTGGAGCTAAATCTCTGTCTTTGCTCTTGAAAGGTGCTGCACATCATATGTTCATGTCATAAAAGATTTGGATGTGTGTATTTTTAAGTCGTGTACACTATGCATTTAAAGTCACAGGTTTTCCTTCAGAGTTCAGTAACCAGTTTTAACGAATAGTAGATGTCTAACTAGTGTTTTGAACTGCTTGATAAATTGAGTTGCAGTCTGAAAAAAAGTTACTTTTTTGGAATTATAGCTCCAAAATTCCCACAGCTAGTATGATTCTGGGAGTCACAGTCTCAACCTTTTTCCCCCTCCAAGTGCTCAACATACCTGTTTGTGTGATGATACATGTCTGCACACATCAGTCATCATTCTTTATGTTGTATAAGGTAGAAATGTATATCTAAAAGTGTACATGCACTACTACCTTTCTCCATTGAAATGCATGTTCTTACAGGCAAAGATTTCTATATCCACATCTAAGCTGGGGCTGCAAATGATTGTCCACTTCTACCTTCAGAATGTAACCAATGATGAATTGCAACTTCTGTGAATAGAAATAGCTAATAATATGATGCCACTATGACAACTTCACATATAATAAGTGAGGGTTTTTTTGAAAAACTTATTTGGTTATGGTTTTATATTCTATTTAGGGTTTTATACACAGAGCTAGCAGGCAGTAGTGTCATTTTCAGAAATTATGCACCACAAATTGCAGTTTTGCTATAATTCCAGGTCTTGTTTGACTTTTAAAATAATTTATCATGATGACTAAGGTATGGTTATAACAGTGGGTATACTGCAATGAACTTCCCTTCAGTATTTCTTATTATGGTGTACATGATGTAATTTAACAACCCTGTTTTCTTAATAATGTTCATTAAAGATTCCAAGCAATTTTACATTTGCCTACTGAAAACACAGTAGACAATTACTGTACGTTTATTTACTGTAAATGTAGACCACTCCTACATACGTACACTGGAGCACAGAAGAAAGTGTTGTTTAAAAATATTCCATTTCAGAGATACAAAACAATTTTTATTTATGTACTGCACTATTGCTGCCCTAACTCGGGTCTTGAACTCCTGACCTGCTGCCTTTCAGTCAGCACCTTAACCACTTGAGCCACTGCAGTCCCTAGGGTATGGATGATTGCTGTTCAAAAACACCACACTCTTCGAGGAGGCTCTTCCATTATAACAGTAAAGACTAACTAAACGCAGGGACATTCCTTTGCTCTAAGTAGATGGTAAGTAATTCCCCAAGCTAATCAACAGTACTTTCTCTCCAAATTGGATACACAATATGAGTGCTGCAGTGTCTGCTTGGCTTAATTACACATAATCCTGAAATTAACTGCTATAAACCTATCTATTCAAACTTAACTTGCACACATAAAACAACACTGCACGTATAAGCAGCAAGTACATTGTAACTGGAGGCAGTTACTAAATGCATTCAAATGACATTATTTTACAATCATTGGAGCAAAATGTTCTACATTTTTAAAACCAGAGATTCATCACCATAGTGTTTTCTATACATATTCATATGCTTAATTTGAGACTGACAAATGTAAAAAGAAAAATGTTTCAAAGCTGTAACTGATTTTCAGCCAGTTTGTCAAATTCTCGTACACCTCTAGGTTAACTGGTTAGAAAACTGATTGCCACAATAAACATGTTTAGTCTGAAACCTCAAAACATTTACTGTACAGTACTTGCATTTGAAAGTACATGACTTTTACCTAGGCACTAACAATCATTGTTTCATACTAGCTAACTCTGGGGGATTCAAACCCATGAAGCTCACTGTCAGAGAACTGTAAACACCTCACTAACAAGGTAAGTCCAGTTTGATGTAAGATAGGGCCATTAAAGTTAAAGTTGTATCAAACTGATATAGCAATAGTAATTACACTTATATACTGTCCCACTTAGTGCACTCTCTTCTGGAAGGTTCACAAGTTAATCAGAATTTTGCCCCCAACATTCTAGGGACTCATTTTACCGAACTTGGAAGGAAGAGTCAACCTTGATCTCCCATTAAGATCAAACTTACAATGTTTTGGCTGAGGTACAGCAGTTTAACCACTGCATCAACAGGGCTCTATAAATATATTTTGATAAATATATTTTGATACATGTAACAATGCTAATGGGCCTTTTTTCACTCACTGGCAATAACTGTGTGCTACCAAGCCAATTCTAACTATTGTAATGGCAATCCTTTCCAGGGTTTTCTATGTATTGTAGAGAATACACTAGTACCCCGGACAACGTTATGACATGGTTCCACAAGTCATAACGTCGTCTGGTTTTTCGCGTTGTCCGATCAATGCTAAAAAAAACCTGAGAAGAGGCGTTCGCACGCGCGCGAAAAGGCGCACCAGCGGGAGCCTCTTCTACCAAACGGGTATAGCAACGGGGATCGCACGTCAAGGCAAAGCATCAAAGCGGGGGGTGCCACCCCCACTTTGATGCCTTGCCTTGAAGTGCGGTCCCCGTTTCGCTCGCCTAAACAAGGGTCGGCTTTTCTGAATTCCCCCCTCCCCCGGGGGAGGGGGAAATTCGGAAATGCCGACCCTTGTTTAGGCGCTTTGTGATGGGAGTTTGAATTTCAAAAAAGGCATAGTTAAGGAAAATAGATTTTGGAAAATTTGGCAATTATTTGTGGAATCTTCAATGAGTAGAAATGGAGGTATAAAACCAGCACCAGATCAAATGAGTTTTTGGAAACAGTGAAGAAGACTGCAACATCTCGCAAACCTCTAGGCATTGTATATACCACTGTTGTGTGTATGTTAAGTTAGATAAAATAAGGAGTATTAGATACTATATTAAAAGAGGCTAACTTTTAATGTATTTTTTACATATCTTATGTATTGTGATCATTGTTATGTTTTATTGTGTTATATTTATTTGTGTTACTTTTTGAAGTGTTTTATATTTTTTTTTTATTTGGAAATTTAATAAATAAATATATTATTAAAAAATACCTTTTTTGATCAACACAAGAACCTAACCAAGAGGGTGAGATTTGCTAACTTAAGATCCTGACATCCTAGGCAGAATCGGACATTAAATTTGGATTTAGTGCACTTATTTAATATAGGACACATAGATTAGGCCAAGTGGATTCAGAGAGGAATTAGAATGAGAAAGCCCTATTCTGCTTTCATATATTTGGAGAAAGATGCTGTGTCATGATTTGCTTACTTTATGAAGATATTTTCTACAAAGTACAATACAGCAAGCTAATAGTGTTGTTCATGAATAAAGATCTTGGTTCAAATGATTTTTCATATACAGTACAGTTAATTTGAAATCTGTCCCAGCAACCAAAAACTGCTGTGAAATTTGAAGGAGTATGACAAAGATGTATCCGCTTTTTATTTTGTATTTGGACAACATCTTTAAAGAATTATTTGCTGATTCAGAAGGTAGAGCCATTGTTAATGAAGATGTTATCAAGAACAGATGATATACAGATAATGCAGCATGACTAGCGCATAATATAAAGAAATCCCCAAGAAATGCAATTAAAGAATAAATAAAAGCATGCAGAATATTGGCAACATGAATATCTTGGAATTTGCTTAGATAAACACTTGGGATCAAAACCACATGATCATAATCAAAACAGACATGGCCCAGAGAAACTTCTTCAAGACAGAGAATGTAATATGGAATAAAAGCTTCTATCTGGCTCTGGGATTGCATACTGTACAAAAGTACTGTATGTATTTTCAATGTTGATGCATTAATGGTCCTTACAAAGGTCTATGAAAAAATTAGAAGCATTTGAACATTATAGTAGGATGCTAAGGATTTCTTAGTTTGGCTGGATGACCCATAAAGAAGTACAGTATTAACAGTTAAAAAATAAAGACCAAGAAATGATAAATGGTTTTTCATAAAATTCAGGAAACTGGAATAATTATGTCATGTAAAAAGAATACAAAGTACAGATTTTACAGTTGATCACTTAGTACAAAAATAAAAAATAAAAAAGCGGAGGTAGGACCACGTATTATCTAGTTTACATAAAGCACAACATTATTGTGTTTAGAACAGCCAATGTCCAGTAAAAGAGAGTATCTATCTCCAAGTTGAATTTAAATAGGATTCAGCACAGTTTTAAGATCAGAGTCAAGAAAGTAAACCACATAAAATGCAGTTCGCTCACACTTATCCTAATCAGGTATGGAAAGTTTAAAAAGAAAGCTTTGAAAAACACTGTCTTTAGAAACCATGTCAATGAACAACTTCTACTCTGAGCCTTGTTCTATTTGAGCCACTATTCTTTAGACCCTGATGTGTGGTTGCAATGAAAAAGCATCTCAAGAGCTTTATTGTGTTAGTTCCAACTGCACCAAAGTGTCCGCCATCTATTTGGTTGCTCCGAATAAAAGTTTTATTGTACAGGCAAAGCTCTAAAATCTTATTCCCTTTTTACACATTCACTTGGCACTTTGTGAAGGGGAAAAAATGGATGGCAGCCGATTCTTGGAGCTTCTACAGTGAAACAGGTCTGGCCAGAGACCAGCCCCCTCTACAGCATTTAACAAAAAAAAAGGGGGGGGGATATTTGAGGAATCGTTTTCTGAAAATAAAACCTCCATCCACTTTCTTCATAACTGGTTTTTTATGGGTGAATTTCGATCACTACTTGTTTGGCTAAAATTATCAATTTAAAAGGTACACCTTCAAAGACTGAGAGAAGAAAAATAACTTTTTTTTAATCTAGTGAGTCTAGGCAGCCATTTTACACTGCTTGGGGGGGGGGAATGAGTAAGAAAGATTTACAAGCATATCAGAGAATAAACAAAACAAAAATGCTGTAGCACTTTGAAGACTATTATATTTTAATGTTAGCTTTCGTAGCTCAAGTCCAATTTGGACTTGATCCATGAAAGCTAACATTAAAATATAACAGTTAGTCTTCAAAGTGCTACAGCATTTTTCTTTTGTTTATTCTCTGATATGCTTGAAACACAGACTAACTATTCCAAAAAATTAAAATATTTGCAATTTATCTATGGATTTATTCATGGGAGGACATATAAATATACTGTATATCTATTGTCTTGACATGTCCTGCCTTTGCTATTTTATACAGTGTTTCTGCTGTGGCTTTTAATTCTGACTTCATTTAACTGGGTCTTATTGCTTTTATCGCCTGGATGGGAGATTACTGTCTCAGTGCAATATAACTGAAGAGTAGTCAGAGTAGAAATATGTATATTAAATTAAGAAAATAAGAGCAAACTGGGAGTATGACTGAGGTTTCTTACTGGGAAGAGGCAGCTGTCTCTGCATAGGGTGAGATATAAATTCAAAGGCACAGTGTGCGTGCGTGCGTGCGTGCGTGCGTGCGCTTTCAAATTGCTAGGCTGGCAGGAGCTGGGAGAGACAACAGGAACTCATTCCATCATGTAGCACTTGGGTCTTGAACTGCTGACCTATCGACCTTTCAGTTGTCAAGTTCAGTGTCTTAACCACTAAGCCATATCATAAATTTTTCATATATTTCATATGAAATCTATATTTTATACTTCTCTCTCTCTCTCTCTCAAACGTAGTGCTGACTGCTTAACTTAGTGCTGACTTGACAAATGTTTATATTTGACTTTTAGTGACAGGTCAGCTGCAGGTGCAGCTTAAAGCCTCAAGCTGCAAGGAGTTACCAATATGCATGCCAAACCTATTTCAAATGTGCCTCTGCTAGAAATGTGTCTGTGATGAAGATTATTAAATTAATCTCATCGTGAATATGGTAATGTAAAAAAAAAAAAGCTAGCTCGTACACTGAAAATGGCAGTCGGGGAATTAGGATGCAAAGTCCAACAGCTCAGTAAAATTCTAAACCTCACAAAATCAGGCAACAGGAAAAATATGTTGTTCTGGATCTCTAATAGTGAAGGAAGAAGGAAAAGATTAGTACTGCATTGGATAAGCAGGTTTTCTGCACCAGGGACTGGGAAACTGAATGTCTATATAATGTGGGAAAACTGAGAAAATAAGCCATTTTGTCCCATTTTTGATGCTGTTGACATTAGTTTCAGCTTTCTAATTATACACATAATTATACAGTAGTGGTATCATCAGTTCAAACAAAACTGAACAAGTGATCATTGTGGATGGGCCCAAAGCCATGTTTTGCGGCAAGATCCACAAGAGGTAGGCCAGTCAGGTCAGTATGTGTGACAAAGTCAGCTGAATAATTATAAATAATATTTCCGTGTTCCACTCATTCGCCACATACATTTGTACAAACCAAAACTGTGCCGAAAAGTAACATTATATTTTCTGCTATTTGTTTTTGTCCTTGCCAGTATTTAACTACTGAATGAGCGAGAACAAAAAAAAACTAAATTAATCTCATCATTCCCACAAAATTTCCACAGCATTTGCAGCAACATACACCTTCTAGTTGTCGGCAGGGTGTCCCCATTGTGAGAATCTCACAAGCCTTCTCTCCGCAGCCCTGGCAGTAAAATAATGATTTAAATAAATAACAGCCTGCTATTTTTCTATGGCAGCATCTGCTGCACAAGGCAGCTACCTCACTCTGTCTAACGATAGGACCAACGTTGATCTGTATGTGTTTCAAGCTACCAAACAATGCAACATCAATTCTACTGAGTGGCTGAAACTCATTGGTTTAGCATGGGGGGCCTGCCACCACCCCCGGACTTCCTAGTGGCCAGGGTTAAGCGGCTGCTGTAGGGACTGGTGCCAGGACCCTCCACCACCATTGGCGTCCTGGGCCCCACCCTGGGCCAGGGTACAAAAGGCCGCTATGGCAGCAGGACTTTGCCCTCCCAGACTTCCTAGCAGCCAGGGCGAAGAGGCCGCTGTGGGGATGAGAGTCAGGACCCCCCACCGGTGTCCTGGGCCCCACCCAGGGGGCGGTGAATTTGGCCTACAGCCCGGGTGGCTGAAACCCACGCTACGCCACTGCTGAAACTACTGAGTCTATCCATCCCAACCTGGAGATGCGTGCCATTGGCACCTTTGAAACATATTTTAGGGTGGGCTATAAAGTCACAAAATACTGCAGTGGCTTAGTGGTTAAGATGCTGAACTTGATGACTGGAAGGTTGGCAGGTCAGCAGTTTGAGACATGCATGACACTCTGCATGACAGAGTGAACTCTGTTTCAGCTCCTGCCAACCCAGCAGTTCAAAAGCAAGAAATTGCAAGTAAATAAATAGGTGCCGCTTTGGCAGGAAAGGCAACAGTGTTCCGTGTGCTCTGGTGTTTAGTCATGCCTGACTATGGGCACATTTGCGGATGCAGACAGTGCTGGCTCTTTGGCTGTAAATGGAGATGAGCACCACACTCTAGAATCAGATACAAATGGCTTTCGAGCAAAGTAGACTTTTACCTTATAAACCACAATCACCCTGTCATTTCTGTAAATAGGGGCTGCATTACCTTTAGCTAAAACAGAAAGAAGAAAAGCACTCCACTCTTAGGTTTTCTAGCCATACATCTGAAGACATCAGGAAATTTGTTCACCTGTTATCTCCCATGGAACGTATCCTAGAAGAGGCTCCCTAGGAATATTTGTTTGTCAAATCCATGACTGTGGCTAGTCTTCACTTCACGGTAAACCACATTGATAGCTTTTTCCTCAGAAATCTCATTTTAGGACTTTGAGATTTCCCCACATCACTTTTACAATGCGCTGTTCTTCAGCTGCCTGTCATCTAGAAAAAAAGAAATCAAGCCTCTATTGAACAGTTTCACTTCATGGGGGAACTTGGAAGCTGTACAGAAAAATTACTACCATTGAGAAATATGATGTAGTAATTTATGCCATATGGAATAATTTTCCATATAATAGCCAATGGAAAGGGACTGATTCCCAAAATGAACCTACTCAGACAGATGATAAAATTAAAATACCATCAAGTGACACAGCCAATTCAAGTCTCATGTTGGCCAAATCACCCTATTTTAATGAGAAGCCAAATTAAAAATGCTGTTCGTATTCATTGTCACAAATAACTTCTTAATTTAGTAGAGCAGTGGTACTTAGTGAGTTGGCACTGCACAAATCAACTAATCTCCATGACCAGGCCGAGATTAAAAGGCAACCAGAGAGCCTCTCTCTGTGAATCACAATAAAGAATGTGCTGTATTCAAAAGTTACGGTTATGTGGATGTTTGCCAGTGAAATACCAATGTTCCAAAATGAACACTTGCCAACTGGAAAACCCAGAGTCTTCATAGTAGAGTACATTTTGCAAAATCCCAATGAAAATTGTGCTTCTTAAACCAACCCAGGGGATGGCTATGTGCTAGACTGACCTAAATTGCAACTAGCATGTATATTTAGATAATTGTGATAATGTAGGAACACAATGCATCTCTTCCCAAAATGTCAGGAATTCCTTTATGCAATTTAGGTCACTTCTAGCCATCAGTTGGGTTACCTGACACCATGCCTGCAAGACTTTCATACATAATTTCACGTAGAGCTATCCCCATAGCCCTACATAGGTCCTACATGTGCAAGAGAGATTGCCATACATCAAATGATCTCCCAGAGAAGCCAACAGGATTTTCAGGGCTCGGTGTTTGGATTAGGTACTCCAGCCTACCCACATCAGGTTGTGAAAAACTGCTGTTTTGGTACATGATAAAATTAGAGGGGAAATTCTTATCAAGCATGAATTTCTCATTCACACACACTTCTTTCCTCAATTAAAATGCAATCCAGCTAGCTATGGATTGTATTTAAATTAATCCCCTACCGATGGTCTTTACATATGCTACTAGCTACCACTGATATTTATTTGCCTGACAGAGCTCAAAGCCTGTTTGGAAACTGTATTTTCTGATTTAAGACTCTTTCATCCGATGGGCAGCTAAGGAAAAGGCAACTTGCATAGTCACACAACTGCTAGTGAGAATCACACATATCTCCATCAAAACACTTTTAGCATTTGTCTTCTCTTCTATGAGTTGAGTCTTCATTAGAAAACTGTCCCTTCTACCTTTCCACTCTTTTATACATTTGCATTTACTATGTATGCAAATTCACAAAAAGCCAAGAGCTAGGCCCTACAATCAAATCCTCCAGTTATTTAATAAAAAATATACCATGCTTATTCCAATAAGTATTACAGGTATTTCCAAATACATGTCCAATATTGCACCAAAATGTTAAACTCACTTTCCATAGCAACATTCAGTTCAAGCAAATGTGAACAGGGTTGCACTCCATTTTAAATAAGACTATACAGTTGTACCTCACTTAAAGAGCATAATGCGTTCCACAGGATTGCTCTTTAAGTGAGTTTGCTCTTTAAGCAAAACACCATTGTAAGTGACCAATTGTGGGGGATTGTGAATCCCAATTTATTTGTTAAGCGAGTTTTTTGTTGGTTTTATTTGTTAAGCGAAGCGAACATTCAGAGAAAAAAATCTGCTCTTTAAGCGAGTTAACTCTTTAAGTGAGGCGCTCTTTGTGTGAGGTTTGACTGTACTTTGGTCTCATTTATTTAGCAATAGCAATTACACTTATATACTACCCCAAAGCGCTTAGTGCACTCTCTGGGCAGTTCACAATTTAATTAACATTTTGCCCTCAACATGTTGGGTACTCATTTTACCAGTCTTGGAAGGATAGAAGGCTGAGGCAAGCTTTAGCACTGGTCAGGTTTGAATTTACAATGTTCTGACTGCAGTACAGCAGTTTAACCACTGGAAAGAAATTAGCATTCTTCTCCACCTCCTCTGGTGTCAAGAAAGATACAAGGTTCTTGTTCTGGCATTTCTTGTGGTCCCCACCAGTGTTATTTGGTGTTCTTGTAATGTTTCTTTGCTGTTATCTCTCCACCTTCCTGTGGGTCTGCCTTGTGGTCTTTGTCTTTCTCTCCTTGTATATGCCTTGTAGGGTATAGAATTCCAATACAGTACATTATCTCCAAATTGGCAAACCACTTTATATGGTTTCCAATTCTTTCCCTTTATAATCGCATTCTTGATTTTATCCCTTCTAGTCACTCCACCAGCCTTTCTCAGACATCTCATTTCCATGGTGACCAACTTACATTTATGTTTTGTTGTAAGTGTTCATGTTTGGCACTGGTAATATAAGATGGGAATGAATATGCTTTGTACTAGGTGTTTCTTTGTGCTAGTCAGTATTGCCTTATGTTGCAACAGCAGAGCTAACAGCCCCAATATTTGGTTTGCCTTACTATACTCTGTATGTTAAATCTTAATTCATTTTGTCTTCTTCAGTAAATGTAGCAAAGTGGGGCGCACAGAAAGAGCCTCCTCAAAGATTGTGGTATTTTTGGACCACAACCGGGCACACCCTGGGCAACAACAATCTTGCTGTGCTGGCTAATCTTTCTCACACTAAGTTAGGTGAAACGAACTACAGAATGAAATCACCAGAAGGTGGCTTCATTTTGGCAGCCTAATGTCTGAACTAGACACAGAACTAAATGTTGTTCATAGGTATATGAATTCTGCCACTTGTTTTATACTTAGCATATTGTTTTATAATTAACAGAAATCAACATAATGGATTTAAATATTCTCTGTTCCCATTTGTAGTTATAATGCACTGCACATTATACATAAATGCATATCTATTATGCATTTTGCAAAAAATGTAAACATACAATGTTTGCACTATTGTGAGTAAAGTCTCTCCAAGCCCAAAATGTCCCTTGTCAACAGCACTCAGCGCACTGTCCAAGCATCTGCCTTTCTTTCCTCTGTGCACGGCCATTCAGTCTCATGTTTTTGTTACTGAACAAAAACCTCACTCCTAGCTCTGGCGCCAAAATCTAGCGCACACTGTAAAAGTAACTGACAGCTCCGATGTGCAGCTTAGCGGAGGCCTGGAGTAGTTCTACCAATAAGAGGCCGGCTTTTTAACAGAGCCACACATGTTTACAGACTGCATTCTGCCGGTAGGAAGGATGGTCTGATGAAAAAGCTGTACTGGATCCTTAGCAGGATGCTGGGTTTCTTCCTTCCACTATTTCTGTTCAATTTTGATGAATAAGGCAAGGAGTAATTAGCCTTTGGGACTGTGGTGGTTTAGTGGTTAAGACGTTGAACTTAACGACCGGAAGGTTGACAGTTCGAGACCAGAGTGTTGGATGATGGAGTGAGCTTCTGTCTCTGTCCCAGCTCTTGTCAAACTAGCAGGTGGAAAGCAAGAAATTGCAAGTACTGTAGATAAATAGGTACCACTTCAGTGGGAAGGTAAACAGCGTTCCATGCACTCTGGTGTCTAGCCATGCCTGCCACATGTCCACAGAAATGTCTGCAGATGCAGACAGCGCTGGCTCTTTGTCTATAAACAGAGATGAGCACTAAACCCTAGAGTCAGATACGACTGGCTTTTCAATCTTTACCTTTATCTGATTAGCCTTTAAACTGAGCAAAAGAAATTCTGCAGCAACACTTCTGAACATGTTTGAAAAGTCATGGATAGGCTCAGTGGTGGGCATCAGCGGGTTCGCACCAGTTTGCCAGAACCAGCAGCAGAAATTCTGGCTGGCCCCGCCCATCCAAGTTTTGAAACAAAGTAGTCCTAATTTGCAGGGTTTTCCCCCTGGCCACACCCACCATATCACGCCCACAGTGTGGTAGTAATTTTTTTTAGAGCCAAACACTAGATAGGGTCCATAAAACAGAAGATGGATAGCTTGGGACTTTCCCCCCAAATGGCTATTTATTACTCATTGTCCACTATTTTTTAAAAAGTGCTTTCTTAACATTACTTCAAATTTAAACAGTAACATGTTGATAATGTAATATTTTAATTATTTTAATACATTTTTAAACACACATAAATATTTTATCTTTGCAACATTCCCCAAAAGCAACATTTAGGAATAATTAACAAGCATGACTTGATTAATTTGAAATATGATGATAGAGGAGAGTTCTGCGGATACCCTGGATTGCCAGAAAGATGAACAAATAGGTCCTAGAACAGTGGTACCCTTAGTGACCGGCTTCCTGAGCCACATGATCGGCCCACGGCCCAAAATGTTTGGGCACCCCTGTCCTAGAGCAAACCAAGCCAGAACTGAGCAGGGTTGCTAAGGACAGGACATTTGGAGATCACTCGTTCATAGGGTCCTCATGAGTTGGTGATGATTTGACACAACATGACAACAATATGTTGCAACTAGAATCCAACCCCAACTCATTCATCAACACCTAAAGGCTGCCCAAAGTTGTAAGAACATTGTTCCTTTCATATACAAGAGTCTTTGCCAAAAGTGACAAACCAATGAACACGTTACGGAGTGACAACTAAGGAAAGAAACACACTTGTTTTTGTCTTGTAGACATCTGATTGATAAGCTTTCTACCAAACAGATGAAAGAATTTCTGTGATCAATGTAAAAAGGAACAACTGAGCTCTCAATCTGAAACTCACTTCAATTAGTAGGTCACTGGGTCCCAAAGGAAGAGGGCTCTCAGACTTTGTAAAGCAGCTTCTCTCGCTGTTTGCATTAGTTTCTGAGTTCTTAAGGGGTTGAAGGGTAATGTACAAATAACAAAAAACAAAAAAAACAAAACAAAAAAGACATCTGTAGAGTTGTCTCCCAAGCTTTTGTATAGGTGCTCTAGAGCTTGAGTAAAAGCACCCAGAAGAAAGTCTTGACAAAGAATGCAGTTTTAATAACAATGGCGAACACCACTTTTGTTCAACACACAGGCAGGGCCTATGAGCCAGTGGCTATTTCCTCAGCTCATGTCATAAAATGGATGAAGATTTGGAATGATGTAATGGGTGCAATAGTGAATAAATTCTGGCTTGTATTGCATTAGAGTACACTTCTGACCAAATATTGCAAGGGCAGTACTGGAGGACAAACTCAGGACTGCAAGCTCAGAGCTGCTTCATTCATTTCGCCAAACATGGGGAGCTTCCTTCACATCGATTGCTAGATCAGTGTCAAA
The DNA here is from genome assembly GCA_030440675.1 of Furcifer pardalis. Classification (NCBI taxonomy): domain Eukaryota; kingdom Metazoa; phylum Chordata; class Lepidosauria; order Squamata; family Chamaeleonidae; genus Furcifer; species Furcifer pardalis. Next base: position 77,748,665 of record CP126891.1, read on the forward strand.
TACTTTGTGGCTGGCTGGTGGTAAATTCTCACAGTGGCCTATCTGTGATGGCATACCTTGGCACTCCAGGTGTTCTTAGACTTCAATTCCCAGAAGCCCAAATTTACTGCTACGTGCAATAAACTCATTTGTGTGAATTCACAGAGACTTGGACTTCTGGGAATTGAAGTCCACGAACACCTGGAGTGCCAAGGTTCACCATGACTGGCTTAGATTAAACTATTGGACCAAAGCCACGACCATCTTCTAGCTTTAGACTCTTACTGCCTTTAATTAACTCCACAGAGACACCTCAACCTTTCAAAATAGAAGGGAGGAAATCCACATAAACATAAACCAGGGCTGTAGCTAGAGGGGGACCAGGACCCCCCCCAAACTCTCCCGAGCTAACAGCCCCACCCCCACCCCACCCCAGGATGTCAATGTTATTTAATTTAATTTTCGCACTTGTATGCCACCCACTCAGGAAACCCGACTCAGGGCGGCTCACATGACAATTAAACAATCCACAGTAAGTACATAGTGATGCAATATACAAAAGTTCAATATTATAATTATAAAACCCTATTAAAACTAATAAGAATTAGAAACTTTTTAAAAATTACAAATTAAAATTAAAAGATTAAAAGGGAGAGAGAATATTTACTAGATTAACCAGCAAACTGGGGTTACTTATCCACTGGGGGCCCATACCTGCCCTGCCAACCATGTATTTAACCCTTTATATATGTTCGTGACATTGTTGCCCCTCCTGATTTTTTTTTTGCCCCTCCTGAACCCCCCCCCCCCTCTAGAATCCTGGCTATGGCCCTGATCTGAACATGTCCCAGAGAAGGAGGATTATGATCTGGAAAGCACTAGAAGGGTGGCTTGGGACAACAGAAGGGCCAGATCTAACTCCCCAGTCTGCATTACTTGGTCATAAATCTGGGCTTGCCTAGACCCTATTTCCTGTTATAAGTACATCAGTACAAACTACCTTTGCAAATACATGCTTCTTTGCCTTCATATTTTCTGAGTCTAGGGGCCTTTTCCCTCCTACATTTTTATAACCATTTCACATGATGCAAAAGGAAGGCAGGGGCATTTTATTCAGGTCTCCAAACTTCTGAAAGCAGTACTATATTTGGGTGACCACACATCTTCAGCCCCAGGCATATTTCTCTTTGATGCTTAAATATAATAACAATTGGAGATGTTGTCACATCTCTACATTTTTCCTCTGACCTCACTACCAAAGTACAACCTCACTGCCCATCATCTGTGGTGTAGATGTATTGTAATATTTGAAACTCTGGATAACAACACTCTGTACATCCAGAACAGCTTGGGCTAAGTCCTGCAGCAGTGGACTGTGGATTGTTTGAGTTTCCAAAGAAGAGAGCCATCTCCTTGGAAACTACAGGCTCTGGCCTGCTAAGGCAGAACTTTGACTAAAGAGTTCAAACACAGATTGTAGCTCTACTGCAACTACGGATGAATGTTTCCACAGCGAGATCCTCCTTGCACAAGTGTTTCCAGATTCACTTCACCAAAACCAGCAATTTGAGATGTAATTTCAAAAGAAAAATACACCCACATACCAGCACTTCAACAATCTACCTTCATTTTTCACCCATGTCATTCCTCCCGAAACACATGGGATCATTGTCCACGCTTGATGCTGGAATGGGTAAGAACTCCAGAGGTGAGATTTTTGAAGTGATAGTTGTGTTACTCTGTGCAGAGTAGCGTGCCTTGGCGGGGCTCCGTATAAAAATTTGTTTGGGGGCCCTTAGGAAGGGTAAAGATTTGTTTTGCTTACGCACGTTGGGGGCCCCCATGGCCCGGGGGCCCCGTATAATTGATACGGCAGATACGGCGGTAGCTACGCCTCTGGCAAGGATATCAGAGAGTAGTAAACGAAATTACAAAAAAAAAGTTGTGGCACCTTAAAGACTATTGTATTTTCATGTTAGTTTACTTGCTTCAAGTCCACCTTGTCAGAGTAAGACTTCATGGCATTAATTTATACCAGGAGTTCTCAACCTTTATAAGCTGGAGGCCGGGTCATGCTCCCTCAGACATCTTTGGGGACCAGGCATGGCACTTCTGGGTGTGGTGAAGATGGTGAGGGCCACATGAAATGGCACCATAGGCTGCATCCGGCCCATGGGCTGCAGGTTGAGAATCCCAGATTTATATATATCAGGTGGGGGTTCAGAAGTACACAATGTTTGGTTAGTATAACAGATAAAGTTACAAATCAGTGTGGTTTTTTTACACCTGGTGATGACTGAAGATCCCTGATTAATATTCAGATTTATTTCTGTGAAATTTGGTTCCATGAAGTTGTAAATTGTTAGTAAAGGGAAAGGTCTCCCTTGCTCCAAACCCAGTCATATCTGACTCTAGAGTACGATGCCCATCACTGTTTACAGCCAAAGAGCAGGGATGAATGGAGTGCACAGAACAGTGTTACCTTCCCACAAAAGCGGCACCTATTTATCTACTTGCAACATCTTGTTTTCCAACTGCTAGGTTGGCAGGATCTGGGACAGACAAAAGAAGCTCACTCTGTCATGCAATACTCAGGTCTCGACGTGCTGATCTGCTCACCTTCCAGTTGTCAAGTTAAGCTTAAACACTAAGCCACAGAGGCAAAATAAACACTATGGCATTCCACAACAGTGAATGAGTTTAATAATATATTTTAAATATGTTTTATGGATCAAATCTGCTTCATCCAACACAAGGTATATTTTATACAGGTAATTACAATTATATATGTCAGAGAATAAACAAGACAAAAAAAACCTTGTGGCACTTTATAGACTAACTGCTGTATTTTAACGTTAGCTTTCGTGGATCAAGACATAAGAGTGACTCTTCATGGCATCAAATTATACACACCAAGTGCAGAGGCACAGAACGGTAGATAAAATACAATTATATAGCATATTTAGTATAAACTAATGTGATGAAGTGGACTTGATCCACGAAAGCTAACATTCAAATGCAGGAATCAGTCTTTAAGCCACAACTTTGTTGTCTTTTTGTTTTGTTTCCTTTCCGAAGGTGAAGGCAGCTTTGCCAAAATGCACACACACACACACACACACACAGCCTCTGCCTCGGAAAGGCGACTCCAGTCCGGGTTTTGAGCTGGGGAAACGGCAAGGAAAGGCTGGCCGAAGAAGGACCTCGCTTGCTCGGTTTCTCTCCCCCGCCGCCCCATCTTCCCTCCACGCCCGCGTCTCTCCCGCCCGTCAACAGCTGGGAAGCATCACCGGACCGGCGGGCAGCGAGCCAGTCAGCCCCGGGGCTTGCTCGCGCCCAGGCAGGCGGCCCGGATGGCTGCGGCGCGCCCGGCCTTCCTACTACCCAGCACTTCCACCCGGAGCGCCGGCGCCTCCTCCTCCTCCGTTGCTTGGCCGTGAGTGCCGCTCTCGCCGCCGCCCCTTTCGGCCGGGGCTTCATCTTGCCCAGCCCAGCCCAGGCGAAGCCCGCTCGGTGTGCGCGGCTGAGCTGGGCGCGGCCATGCAGGCGCGGCGCCTGGCCAAACGCTCCAGCCTGGGCAGCCGGCGCTTGAACGCCCCGGGGCCGACCCTGCCTCCGCCGCCGCCGCCCGCGCAGCCTTGGCCCGAGCAGCCCCCCGAAGACTCCTGGAGGCCGCCCCGGCGGGAAGGCTCGACGGCCGTCCTGGGCGGGGAGGAGGACGAAGAGGAGGACGTGGTGGTCGACGTGGAGGAGGAAGACGAGGCGGAGGGCGGCGGCGGCGGACACGGCCGCGTGGTAGGGAGCCCGCCGTCGGAGGAGGGCGCCGAGCCGGGCAAGGGCCACGCGGGCCCCCGTGCCAGCTTCAAGGTGCGTCGCCACCGCCTTGGCTCTCGGGGAGGGGTCGGCGCGGGGCTGCCATCCGGGAAGAGGGGGGGGTTCATTCGTTCCCACGTCGGACGGTGACAGGAGGGTCATTCGTAGGGCAACCGCTGGGAAGTGGAGGCAGGGCTGGGACCGTGTGGTGAGGGAATGGGGAGGGGGCACCTGAGCATACGCAGTGTACCTTCCAGGCACGGCGTACCCAGCGGCGATGATGGCTCACTAGGTAAAGGTCGCCCTTGCTCGAAAGCCAGCCGCATCCGACTCCAGGGTTCGGTGCTCATCTCTGTTTACCAGCCAGAGAGCCAGCGCTCTCTGCGTCTGCAGACGTTTCGGTGGACATGTGGCAGGCATGCCTTAGACATCGGGGTGCACGGGACGTTGCTGCAATGTCTTGCTTTCGAACTGCTAGGTTGGCAGGAGCTGGGACAGAGAGGTGTAGTATTCGGGTCTCGAACTGCTGACCTGCCGACCTTTCCGTCAGCGTGCCAGCCGCTTGAGCCACCGCAGGCCCAGATGGCTCGCTAGGAGCGTCCTCTTAGCTTGTATGCCGGCCGGTCCATCCATTCTGCCGCTGCACAGGTCGTCCCCGTTGGGAGGGAGAGGCTTGTGTGTGCCTCTATTGTTGGGTTACAAAAGGCATCACGTGTAGCTCCCACCCCTTCTCATACTCAAAATAGATTTACAAAGAGAAGGTGGTTATTGACCTTTTGGGGGGATAATCTTTAGTTCTGTGAAATTCATACCAAGATGGATTTAAAACAGAAAATGCTGCAGTTTAATGCCTGCCCTGTAGAGTTGGGATTTGTTGATTTTATTTCCAGTTTCCTCATGCTGTGTGTAAATAAAGATGGCTGTTGTTTACCATTTTTAAAAAAAGCCAAGGACCCTTTAACATACTCTGTTAGGCTCAATGAGAGAACTTTTTGAGCTATTGCCTGGGTGGTAACACGCTACAGTAAGTGACTGAGCATGGAAGGTGTCCTCCAACGGTAGAGGGCAATGCTGGAGTGACCACCCAAAGGAAACATCAACACAGCTGGTACTATAAGGTGAGCTTCAGGCTTTGAAACACAGGCATCTGATGTGCAGGTCGGTAGTGGGGAATGATGATATGGTTTAACCAGGCAGTGCTAGAAAGGGGTAAACAAAGGATAAAAATGACTTCAAAATGAGACCAGAACCCCATGATGGGAGGAAATTGTAGGGATATGAACACTGCAGTTCTAGGCATGTCCACTGAGAAAGTCCTACTAAATTGTACTCCCCAGGTATGTGTGAATAGGAGCATTTCCATACATGGTGGTCACCAGAATGCATTGGGCTACAAGTCTCCTCATTATCATCCCCATACATTACATCTAGTTGCCAGGGATGGTTTTCAGTTCAACACATTTGGAAGACCAAGGCATAGGAAGGCTAGTGTGTAGGACTGGAGTCTGAATATTTGGGAGGTAAATATGTACCTCAAGTAGTGAAAAAGGAGAAGCATATACAGTGGAAGCTCAGTTAATGTAATTAAGATGTTCACTAGGACGTTTCTTACAGCGAAAATTACTTTAATCTAATTTCCCATAGGAATGCATTGAATGCGATTTCCCATAGGAATGCATTGAAAAACAAAATACATTAACCAAAACGTGGTTTCCCATAAGAACACACTGAAAAGCAATTAATCCTTTCTGGGGAAAATTCCATAAACTGAGCCACTATTTTCAATGGATTTCTTTTTGTTATGCGATTTTTATGTTAACCAAGCCGTTTTTTAACCGAGGTTCCACTGTACTGTATTACTGTAACCAATCAATCAAGGTAAAATAAATGAGAAAAGAAGACAACTTTACCTGGCTGAACATATTTGGAGATAGGCTAGGATTCAACATAATATCTTTGTTTAGAACAGCTGGTCACAGCCCCAGACAGAATAGCCAAGATGAATTCCAGTCTGTTTAAAAGAAGAAGAATGAGACAGAGAAGTAGCTGTATACTGTATCTAGAAAGCAGAGAATAACTATTAGAAAAGTCATTGGAGTGATTACAGTGTAATTATTGTTCTATGAATTAGCATGTGGCTGTGATCAAAATATGGTTTTCACATAACTTTTACAGCAAGCATGAATGGTATCGTTACTTGCTTTGTAGGACCCCGTGTTTTTGGTTGATATTAGATTATGTGACAGAATACAGGGCATATAAGTAGTGATGGATAGGTCAAGTGAAGGCTTTTTGAAGTTCTAGCAGGACAATTCTGCACCTACTTACCTGGAAATAAAGCCTACTGAACAAAGTGGAGTTTACTTCAGAATATCAGAGAGTAAACAAAATGAAACAAAAAGGTTGTGACACCTTAAAGACTTAATTTCTGTATTTTAATGTTGACTTTCGTGGATCAAATCTGCTTCATCAGACATAAGAGTGAGACTTCATGGCATCAATTTATACACATCAGCTAGGTAAAGGTTGTCCTTGCTAGAAAGCCAGTCAGTTGTATCCGACACTAGGGTTCAGTGTTCATCTCCATTTACAGACAAAGAGCCAGAGCTGTCTGTGTTGCAGACGTTTCCATGGACACGTGGCAGGCATGCTTCAATGTCAGAGTGCCCAGAACACTGTTTACCTTCCCATATCAGCTATAGAGGTACATAATGGTTGGTTAGAATAACAGATAAGTGTACAAATCATTGTGGGTTTTGGGATACACAGAAAGAGCCTCCTCGAAGATTGTGGTATTTTTGAACCACAATTAGGTGTACCCTGGTAACGGCAACCTTGCATTGCCAGCAACGTTTTTTAACCGAGATTGTGACCAACGTCACAATCTTTCTCACACTGGGTCAGGCAAAAGGAACTGTAGAATGAACTCACCAAACTTGCCACGGCCCCCAGACTTTGGTCTCATCTAGGGCAAAGAGGCCCTCCAGTCATGGGCGCCAGGATCCCTCCACTTGCTGGCGCTCCTGGGCCCTGGCTGGGCTTGAGAAGGCCGCTAGAACAGCAGGCAGCAGGACTCACCGCTGCCACATCCAGACTCTGGCATCGGCTGGGACAAAGAGGCCCTCCAGCTGGGCCCCGCCCCTGTCCAGGCTTGAAAAGGCTGTTATGGCGGCATGACCTTGCCACCGCCCTTGCTATTTGCCTGTAGCCATGGTGGAGAGGCCGTTATTGTGTTGTATATTATTATATGCTGTTATTGTAGACTGAATTTTGTACATTATATTACTATGTATTTACTGTGCATATTGTTTAATTATCATGTGAGCCGCCCTTAGGTTCCTGGATTGGGCGGCATACAAGTGTGAAAATTAAATTAAATTAAAAGGTGCCTTCATTTCACGGCTGGCCTAGACATGGAAGAAGAAGATGTTGGCCTTTTACAACTGGTGATAGTAGAAGATCCCTGGTTGTTATTCAGATTTGCTGTGAAGTTGAGTTGCAAATGGTTAGTAGATGAATACAAGACAAACACTGTGGCATAAAACACTTGCTAATGAGTTTACCCTTCAGACCTAGCATCTATTGACAATGGTATGAGTGTCCCAAGCAAAGCACCAAATTCTTCCTTTGTTCTGTGAAGTGCCCTGAAATGAGATAGACATTCATATAGTCGCAGAATTACATCTAAAATAAGTACAGTATTTTAAATCTTTTTTAAAAAAATATACTGTAGGTATTTATGTTGTTTGGTAATAAAAATAAATCTTAAAGGTAGATTATAACTGGATAGCTCAGTGAGTTAGGCATCTGGCTGCAAAGCCAGAAGTTGGGAATTCAGTTCCCCATTGGGCCTTCAAATGGAAGACCCAACCTGTGTAGCCTTGAGCAAGTTGTGCAGCTCCAGGTACCCCAGAAGAAGGGAATGGTAAACCACCAGTATATTCTCTACCTAGAAAACCCTGGAAAATTTAGCCATAAACCAGTATTGGCTTTATGACACAGAGTTATTATTAATTAAAGTTAATTTTAAACCACCACCCTCTTTCCCAAATCTCATAAAAATAATACACAATCCATGTTATGGATTTTGATGGTTTTCTTATATCTGTTGAGGTAGCCTTTGATTATATGCCACTCTAGAGTTTTAAAAAGCATGAACAAGGGTGTAAATCCCCCCCCCCCAAGTTCACTATAGATTTAAATAAACATGTAAATAGGGAAGCTTGGTCAGATAAATTACATGCTATACCCAGGAATGCCTACACTACAGTAGCTAAATCTGTATGAGGCAAACTTTCCAGAAACATAACTTGATCCAAAGTGTCCTTGTCAGAATATTTTCTAGGCCTGTGGAGACAAAGCATATAATTTGGTACTGTCCCATCTTCCCTGGCTTAGTGTTTAAGATGCTGAAATTGACAACTGGAAGGTTGGCAGGTGAGCAGTTTTAGACTCAAGTGCTGCACAATGGAGTGAGCTGTGGTTTCTGTCCCAGCTCCTGCCAACCTAGCAATTCAAAAGCAAGAAATTGCAAGTAGATAAATAGGTACCACTTTAGTGGGAAAGGTAACAACGATCTGTGCACTCCAGTCTCTAGTAACGCCTGCCACATGACCAAGGAAACGTCTGCAGATGCAGACAGTGCTGGCCCTTTGGCTATAAACAGAGATGAGCACCACCACCTAGAGTCAGATATGACAAGTTTTCGAGCAAGGGACTTTTACCATTACCATCTTCCCTACTTATTCTTTTGTTCCTGTGCTCATTTCAGTACACTGTTTCTAGTCTTTTGGCTAAAAACCAACGTTAAACTGACTGTCCTCAGGATGGTTTTCTCCTGATAGTTTTATTCAGTTTAACAAACTGATATATGACATGGACCCTTCTCCATAGTGGTGTCAATCTTCTGGAATGTCCTTTTGTTCTAGGCACACCCACCTACCTTCAACAGTAGTCTATTTTTACTGTTTGGTGAAGAGGTGTGTATGTGTTGTTTTTAAAAATGAAAAAGAACAGCCTCAGTACCAGCTAGCTGTTGTTTGGATATTTTTTCTCCTTTAGTATAATTTGGCAGATTTTTGTCATTGGCTAGAATGTAGCACTGTACTTCTGCAGAGTTCTGTTGCTTATACCAAGATCAATAACTTCCTTTCTTAAAGCCCGCTGTGCACCTTAAAAATTGTTTTAATGGGCTAGGATAACAACCAACGCCAGCGGTGGTCTTTTTCCAAACCACGCAGGGTTACAGCAGCAGTGAGAGGTAAAAGAGGCCCGTGCTTTGATGATGTTGGTTACCAAACTACTCCACTAGTGCTTGGCCATTGCATTTAGCATGTTTAGTATTGTTTTGATGTCCACAACAGGTAGCAGTATTTAGCAAAAAGAAGTACTGTATGTGACATATTAAGGACTTCTTCTTTTCTTTTACTTCCTCTTTTACTCATTTGGGTGTCGAGGGACATACAAGGTTCTTGTTCTGGCACTTCTAGTGTCCTCCTTCTTGTAATATTAATTTGATGTTATCTCTCCACCTTCCTCTGGGTCTGCTTCGTGCTCTTTGTCCTTCTCCTTCCACACATGCCTTGTAAAGTATGGAATTCCAAGACATTCTCTCCAATGGGCAAACCACTTACTTTGTTGCCTCTGTATGTAGTTCAAGATTGGTTCTATTCCGATTCTTTACCTTTATAATCTCATTCCTGATTTTATCCTTTTGGGTCACTCCGTCAGTCTTCCTCAGGCATCTAATTTCCATAGTGACCAACTTTTGCTTATGTTTTGTTGTAAGTGTCCATATTTGGCATTGCTAACATAAGGTGGGAATGAATATGTGCTGGTCAGTATTGCTTTATGTTCTAAGAGCAGAACTAACAATCCCAATATTTGGTTTGCTTTACTGCACCATTTGTTAATCTCTTCACCCATTTTGCTAAACTCAGTAAATGTTCTTCTTAAGGACTAAAAGATCCAAACCTGCATAGGCTGCATTTGTTAAGTCAGTGAAAGAATGTGGTTGCCTTCATTCAGAGTGTCATAACAGCCTTCATTATTATTGTTTTGATGTCCTCTGCTGCCAGCTTCCTTAAATTGTATTGCACAAAGAAGATTAAAAATATGTTTTGTAAATGACTGAAGGAATTATATTTCTTTACCATGTCCAGTATGTGACATCCTCTTTTATAGCGTTTGTGCTGGAGAATGGAGAAAAAGTTATTCTATTGTTGGAAAAGTGTGCTAACGACTTCATCTAACTTTAGCATGCTCAGATCATTATAAGTAAAAGGATTCCATATTGAAGGTAGGAGTCAGATCAACTGCACACTGCAGATGGTGCCTCTTGAATAAAGATGGGAAATTAGCAAACCTTAGGCAAACCAGTTTAAATGTTTCATAGTACAGTCATACCTCGCATAGTGAAAATGATTCATTCTGCGAGGCTGCTCACTAAGCGAGTTTTTTGCTATGCAAGTTTTTTTCGCATAGCAAAAATTCCTATGGAAGAACTCGCATAACAAGCATTTCTATGGAAAAACTTGCATAACGAAAAATTTTCGTTATGCGAGTTTTCCCTATAGAAATGCTTGTTATGCGAGTTCTTCCATAGGGAAAGTCCAAATCGCATAGCAAACATTTTCGCTATGTGAGTCTGATCGCTGTTTGAAAAACCCGCTCATTGTGCGATTTTTTTTGCTAAGTGAAACACTTGTTAAGCGAGGTCTGACTATACTGTATACAGTACTGGTTTTTTTTTTAACATGGTTAGTGAAACATCAACATAAAACACCACTTATTGAGTGAATAGTCCCGATGCTCATGAATGAACCCAAGGGCTCTTTCAAATACCACATGACCTAAAACAGGCCACTTTTTGACTCCTCCTCTGTGACTTCCTTTGACTGACCCCCCCAATCATGTGGTTTGGAGATCTATGGCCAGCTGGATGTGAAAACCAGGTGCAATGTGCTTGATTGTTGTTTTCTTTCTCCATTAGCTTAAAGCAATCAAATGCTTTGAACCAAAGTGAAATGGTTCAGCTTGGGGAAAAATAGAAGAATCTCTGGTGGGAAGGGAAAATTATGGATTGGGGCTATTGGATTCTGGGGTGATTCATGTTTCCCATTGCATCATGCAATCAATGGGAAAAATGCAAATCAGCCTGCCACAAACTTGTACAATTTCCCAGTGTATGTGTGGGTTTGGTGGGTGGGTGGTTTGTATTGTATAGTCAAGCTCTAAAACAAGAAACATCAAGTTCAACTGTGCGTAGGTGATAAATAAATAAACTGCATAAGAACAATTATGTTTAAAAATATGTAGTATAAACAGCGATGGGCAGCTCCTGGATCGCACCAGTTCGCGTGTGGGAGTGGGTGGGAAATTCCCCATGGTCACGCCCATTTCTCCTCCCTGCACCCTCATGCATGCAGGCTCTCTTCCTGGGTCTCCCTTCCAATGGCTTTCTCCTGCACACCAACAAATAATCTACGGGGCAAGGTGTGGGTCTGGGGAAGGAGTTCCCCAACTACGCCGCCCCCCCAAGAAAAAACTTTTCTCTTGGGTGGAAACTCCTCTTCCCTCTGCTCTCCCTCCACTTTCCTCCTTGTGGGGAGAGAGAAAAGGGACAGACCAGAAGGGAGGGTTTTCAGAAAGGGACCATTTCCTTTTCTCTCCAGCCTCTGCCCCCTCACCACTTTCCTCCTTTACTCTCTTGAGGGAACATTGCCCTCAGAAGGTCTTTTGGTAACTTAGCCCTCCAATGGTTCTAAGAGCAAAACTTTTAACGTGTTGGCTTTTTCCTGCTTCTGGAGTTTGATTCTCAGGTACAGCATGAGGGAGTGAGCTCCCATCCCTATCCCAACTCCTGCCAGCCTAGCAGTTCAAAAGCAAGAAATTGCAAGTAGATAAATAGGGACCACTTCGGTGGGAAGGTAAACAGTGTTCCATGCACTCTAGTGTCTAGTCATGCCTGCCACTTATCCATGGAACTGTCTGCAGACACAGACAGCACTGGCTCTTGGGCTGTAAATGGAAATGAGTGCTGAACCCTAGAGTTGTATACGACTGGCTTTTGAGCAAGGGCAACCTTTACCTAATAATAGAAAATCCCTGATTGGTATTCAAATTTGCTGTGAAGTTTGGCCCTGTGGTTAGTAAAGGAAAGGTTGCCCTTGCTCAAAAGCAAGTCGTATCTGACTCTAGGTTGCAGTGCTCATCTCCATTTACAGCCCAAGAGCCAGTGCTGTCTGTGTTTGCAAACGTTTTATGGTCATGTGGCAGGCATGACTAGATCACCCACCCAGCCACATAGCCATGCCCACAAACCAGGCCACGCCCAGAGTGTGGTAGTAAATTTTTTGGAGCCCACCACTGAGTATAAAGGAAAGGATTATAGTTCTGTTTTAGGAAGTAAGCAGACTTTCTGTCCAGAGGAAGTAAATTTTGTTATAAACTGCTTACATTGATGCTTCTTCAGTATATTTACAATCTCTTAACATTTAGTACATACTCATTTATTTTTAAAAAAAATATTCTTGGTACATATGTATGAATGCTACTAGATCAGGCTACAGGAAGAATTTAACTTTCTGTTAAGAAACTTTGGTACAATCTGTATTGTGGCCTTTTTTGTTTTTAACTGATCTGTGCTTTAAGGCATGACCTGCTAATTAGATGAACACTGAGTTTTACTCCAGGTAGTTAGGCTACAAACCTTTTGGTTTGAAGGGTGAAAAGCAACTGTATTATGAGCTCAAAACACTTAATAGTTTCTAGGAATATGCTTGTTACACTTTTAGTGTGATACTGTGTATGAAATTGTGGATACATTTTGGACAAGAAGGGTCCAGTCTCTGTTCTTGTTCAGATATTATTCTTTTGTGGATGTTCCTAGAACCTAGTCTGAAAACTGCTCTGGTGAATCTCTCAGTCTTCTTTATTCTGTTTTGCTTTGATATTTGACGAAGCATGTCATCATAATCTTATGAGCCAAAGGATGGCTTGCAAATAACTTCAAAATGTGGTTTGAATGTTAGTAGTAATAGTTACCTATCTGGACAGGTTATCCTGTTATGGTGAGTAAACCATTACTGCCAATGACTCAACATTGATTATCCGGTGGTGGTTAACTAACTTGATAACCTTGAGGACTAACAGCCTTGGGTGGCAAAGTCCACAGGGAAGGGTGATGGTTTCCCAATTGGATTAAATCCCACTTGAATCCATCCTGATGGAGGACAGCAGCTTCATCAATACTGGCCTGGAACTGATGAGGACTTTGTGTGCCAAAAAAAAATCTCAGGACCAGAAAGTGATTCATGGAACTGTATCAGTGGTACGAGTGTCACTCATCAATGTGAAAGGCAAATGGACTACTGCATTATATTCTTCCCAGGACAATCTTCATAGATAATAGCCAATATTTGGAATTGAATACAACCCTTAAAAAGAAGAAGTAATAGTTATGTGCTGCCAAGTAGAAACTAACATATAGCTACTCAAATAGGGCTTTCAGGGCGAGATATTGAAGACGTGGCATTACTGGTTCCACTTCCCTCCATTGAGTTTTGATAGCTGAGAAGTTATTCAAACTCTGGTCTCCTGAGTCCTAATCCATCACTCTGTCTACTATACCACACTAGGTATTGTGTTAATAGTAGTACCCTGGACAGCGAGGAGAACAAATAGGTCAATCTTAGAAGAAATTAACCCTAACTGCTCCTTAGAAGGTCAAATAGTAAAGATGAAGCTAAACTATTTTGGACATCAAATGAGAAGAGAGAATTCGCTTGAGAAAGCCTTGATGCTGGGAAGGGTAGAGGGCAAAAGAAGAAGGGGGCGGCCAAAAATGAGATGGCTAGATGGTATTGTAGACACAATGGGCACAGAGCTGAGCGAGTTGAGGAGGATGGTGGAGGACAGAAGTGCCTGGCAGACGGTGGTCCATAGGATCGCAAAGGGTCGGAATCGACTGTGCGACTGAACAACAACAACAAAAGGGTTTGTTGGTCCCAACCAGAATAGACCATATGAATCAATGGGACTTAAGTGTCTTAACAATTTGTTAAGTACCTCTGTTTTTGTTAGTGCAAACTGTTGGATTTAGTCCAAAGTGCTAAATTTAAAAGTCTAGCAAATTGACAGGAAGGAGGAAATTAGCTTGTCTGTAGAGGGAGCGGCGAGGATAAAGCAGGGATGCCCAAACTTTGTGGACCATGAGCGGGTTATGTGGTTCAGTGGGCTGGTCACTATGGCCCTGGGGCCATAGTTTGGGCACCCCTGAGAATAAGGATGCAGGCCAGAAACATGTTTCTAGTCCTCAGAGTCATGTTTGGGATGCTTGTTTGAGTCACGTTCATGCTGTTTCAGGAACAAAGGCAGATCCAGTAAGTGGTGACAGTATCACAAACCACTTTAGTTACCTACTTCAAAGCCATTCCCATGTTGCCAAAAACCTATCTTTTCCCATGGCAACACTGTATTATATTCTGGGGAGCAATATCCACCCATTTTTCACCTTGACTTTCCAAGTCAAAATTATGACATTCTACATTTCAGGTTATTCACATAAGGTTTGAAGAGTGACATGAAATTTTTTATGTTAATCAAAAGGGGTGGGGGCAAGGATTTGTAAAATTTAAGAAAAACCTCTCTACAATCTATATAGTTTATAGAGAATTAGCATATGTTGGGCCAGCTGAGTAATTAAATGCAAACAGTAAGCCAGAATGTACTAATTCACTAAAATTCAGGACAACTGTTTTCCAAACAACATTTTCCAAACATCTCCCTTCCTTCGCTGTGCTCATTTGTGAACAGTGACTTCTTGCCAGATAGATTTGGACAATATAATCCTTTTATAAATTGACACATTCTTAGGCTGATAGAAAAAGGAGCAAATGTTGCAGGAAACTTGAAGCTGAAGTGCTGTAAGTAGAATTATATGAACTGTTAGAATTGCTGTCAGTCTTTTAGCTATTTGCTGTTTTAACAGGATGGGACACTCTGCAGTTGATGGTTGCTGCTGATAGATCAAGACTTTCTCTGAGTTACAGGAATAGTTTTATAGGTGCTAGTAAAAGCTCCGAGGAAGCTCTTGTGGTGTAAGCATTCCTGTAAATTTCATTTTACAAGCATTGTAAGTATTTAATAAATTTTCACTTAATGAATATACCCCCAGAATCTTCCCTACCCCCTCATTCTTTGTCTCTTGCTGACTTTCTGATATTTCCGCATGACTATCTTGATTACAATCTCTGAAACAATATTCAGAATTTTGTGGTAGTTGAGTCGTCTAGCCCCTCAAACTTGGCTCTCCAGGTGTTCTTGGACTTCAGTTCCCTGAAACCCAAGTCAATACACCAGGTGATCAGGGCATCTGGGAACTGAAGTCCAATAACATCTGGAGAGCCAAGTTTGAGGACCTTTGATTCTAACCCAGGGGTCAGCAAACGTGGCTCTTCAGATGTTCTTGGACTTCAGTTCCCACAAGCCCTAATCAGCAGGTATACTGACTTGGGCTTCTGATAATTGAAGGCCAAGAACACCTGGAGAGCCAAACTTGCTGACCCCTGTTCTAGCCCATGGTTTTCAGAATTTCCCAGGCAAATATGCTGCCAGGGGAGCTCTAGAAGTTGTAGTCCAAAGCTCAAATCTGTATGCTACTGTTGGCCAATATTGTTCTCTCACTTCTTTTTTAAGCTGCGAAGGGCACAGATCTAACACACACATTAGGATATTGCATACAACCTCAGCATGTACACATTGAAAAGTATTCATTGTAACTGGACAAACAGTGGTGAAAATTGAATTTGCTAGATTTGTTTTCAACTGTGGTGTCTTGAGTTATTTTGCCTATGCAGTATTGTGCAAATTAGACACAAAGGGCAAATGAGCAACCTCAACTTTCTAGAACGCAGTATACAAGTAATACCTCATATAACATTAGTATCGAATAACACTAAAATCGCATAACATTAAGGAATCGGGGGGGGGGGGGAAGAATTGCATCAGATAACCTTAAGATCCTATGGGATGCTTCAGATAACAACCGCTAAAGCCTGTGTGGTTACAATGTATCTCTATGGATCCCATAGGATTTTAACATGCATCAGATAACACTAAAAATCATATAACACCAAGACTTGTGGAACCAGGTTTTAGTGTTATATGAGGTTTTACTGTACTTTTGACTCACTTGAATGGTGTTGCAGGCTTAGCAGTAGGCGAGAAG
Organism: Furcifer pardalis; assembly: GCA_030440675.1. NCBI lineage: Eukaryota > Metazoa > Chordata > Lepidosauria > Squamata > Chamaeleonidae > Furcifer > Furcifer pardalis. The sequence goes on from CP126891.1 coordinate 77,764,686, forward strand.
AATTGCTTTACCACTATCACAGAATAGGCCTTCAGATGGGCTACAGGCCATGCTTGATCCAGTTGCTCTGAATTTTCTGTCATTATTGCTCTCACAGTCCCACTCATTTTTCCTATCTCACCAAGAAAATCCAAGGATTTTTTTGGCTCTAGTCAGTAGGAAGGAACACTTATCACTTGTCATGTCATTAGCTTAGGCTGCTTCCTAGAAGTCATCTAGAGTTGCATAAAATCAACATCTCAGGGAGCAGGGAAATGCTTAGAAACCTCAGAAAGTCATGGAGATTTATTTTCTGGAATGACCCGTCTTAATCAACAAACACTCCACCAAAGGTTCCATTTGCATTAAGTCTAAAACTAGTAGGTAGAGATCTGTCTATCGACCTATTCAATCATTACTGTATCCAGCACCAATTGGAGGGAAGCAGGAAGAATATGAACACAAGAGTTCACGTCCATATGTAAGTTATGCACATGAGCAAGAACCCTGGAAAATCTGAGACCTTTTTTCACTTGTCATTCACGTGGAGAAAGCAATGACAGGGCTATGTGCTTACCTCTAACAATATGGATAAAAATGGATAAAATACACTTAAATAGATCTTAAGGCAGAGAAGCCTAGAATGTTATTTCACCTTCCTTTGTACAGAAAATGACACAGAATGGGTAGGGCCAGATACCAGCTGGAAAAAGGCCATGGCTGTCATGAAGTCTGCAACCACTCTAAGATCCACATTGCAGCTACCCTGTTGGGAGTCTTTCAACACAAAAAGTTGGGGGTAGTCAAACCTCTCTCCCAAAACCATTCTAATTAGCTCCATAAAGTTAATAGTTGGACAGTGCAGTGGGTGACATGTCAGCAGAATTCTAGTACATGTGCAGCCTGACCGGTATAGGGATCGATTGCTACACTGCCACAGAAACTTCTACCATCCGAGGCAGCTGTTTCACTTTTCCTGTAGATACAAGTAGCTTGTCGAAATTTCTATATGTACCATATCCTTTCCTACAGCTACCCTACTGTGTGCAGACACCACCTTCCAAATGCTGGTTAATGTGACACTATACATGACCAAAATAACAATCTATAGTGGAACGTAAAAGCTGATTTTACAGTTATTGGTAATTGTATATTTTAGCTAGCCATGATTATGCAGTAGTTTGCATGCATACAAGCAAACATCATGGTTACCATGTATTCTTGTATGGGGTTTTCCACCCACCCAAAAGGGTAATTGACAGAAATTCAACTTTTCTCAGGAAGCGACATTTTGTCTGCCTTCTGTTTCCAAAATATGTGACCATTATTGCAACTGTGAAAGTTATGCTTCCAAAATTAATTATAATTTGTTTTATGTTCAGAGATTTTTGCATTGCGATACAGTGGGGATACATATTTTCATCTGGCTGCATGTCAAGAAGTATAAAATGACTGATGCTTTCAGCTCAGAGGCCATTTATGTTCTTAAAGTCGTCTTTCCAGTTTTACTCTGGAAACAACTGCCAGAAGACCTCCCAAGGAAACATCAAAATGAGAAATATATTTAAATATTTCACATCTAATATTTTTAGTATGCAAGCAGCAGCTTGTGCTGGGACTGTCATCTTCCACTGGATTGTATACTAACTGCTATGGAACTAGGGCAGGTAGGAGGAGTGAGACTTTTCCAACTGATTAACTTTTATTAAAGCTTTTTCTCCTCAAATACTGTCCAGTTGTTTGGGGAGTTCTAAGCCCTTTTACCAGTGTCCCTTCTCTTCAGCTTTTGAAAATATAAAGTAGAAAGAAATGGGTTTTGTAATTGCTATTACCAAAGTATAGAAAATCTAGATCTTAACAAAATCTTGTGAAATATCCTAAGAGCATGGGACAGTTTCTTTGCAACTGTGCCATTTTGCACATGGGAAAATTTTTAGTGAGAAATTTCCTTTGGGATAATGCAATCAAGAAGTTAAAAGCAGTTTACAGTAATACCTCATATAACATTAGTATTGAATAACACTAAAATCGCATAACATTAAGGAATCTGGGGGGAAGAATTGCATCAGATAACATTAAGATCCTATGGGATGCTTCAGATAACAACAGCTAAAGCCTGTGTGGTTACAATGTATCTCTATGGATCCCGTAGGATTTTAACATGCATCAGATAACACTAAAAATCATATAACACCAAGACTTGTGGAACCAGGTTTTAGTGTTATATGAGGTTTTACTGTATTGGGGAAGGGAGTAAGGAAAAAATTAAGGTGAGAATTTCTTTCTTCCTATCCATACATCAACCTTAAAAAAAGTCAATCTATTTTTGCTAGTTAAATGGTACCTAGAGTTTTTGGTTTCAGTGCTTCTGCAAAGTTACTTGCAGATGGGATGAACTGAGATAGCATAATTGGCCTCTTTATTATATGTTTCTAAAATATAAAACAATTAGGCATAAAATGTTGTGGGAATTTGAGACCAGGAAAAAGCCAATCACATTGCAGATATGGGGTGGGGTGGGGTGGGGTGGGTTATGTTATTTTTAGCAATTACACTAATATACTATCCCATAATGCTTAGTGCACTCTACAGACAGTTCACAAGTTAATTAGCATTTTGACCTCAATACGCTGTGTACCCGATTTACCAACCTTGGAAGGCTGAGTCAACCTTGATACCCATCAGGACCAAACTCACAACATTTTGGCTGCAGTACAGCAGTTTAACCACTGCACCACCAGAGCTCTTTTTACTGTTAGTTCGATCTGGTGTTAGAAAGATTAGCCAGCAAGGTTGTTGTCCAGAGTATGCTCAATTGTATTCATAAGGAGGCTCTTTCCGACAGTTAGTAAGATAAGCCAATGTCTGATGTCAGGCATCTATGATAGTCAGTCTAAAAGTTAATTAGAGTCTGTTCCTATTTGTTTAATGGCTGCATGTTTATGTTATTGAATAGCTGTCTGGTTCCGATCAGTTCTCTTTAAATTATATAAATTTGGGGTATTTATTTTTTAGAAATCAGATGGGACCTTATTCATTTCACATTGATTCTGAGTTAATGAGACCCTTTCTAGATAGTGAAGATTCAAATGTGGTCTACCTTTTCCTTCTAGGACTGTGCAGCTTGCCAAAGACTACACAGGCTATCTCTTCTCCCATGAGATGAAGTGGGGAATTGAACTCTCAAACTCTGGCTGTGTACCTTAGGTACCCAATTTATTGAGCTAACCAGCCAGTTTTAGGTTCATTACAGATGTTGGTATTCATCACAATAATGCCCTAGCCAGATTCATTAGGCAGTCCAGGTAAGCAACTTGTCTGATCTGATCTGTGCTGCAGATATTTGTTTCTCTGTCATAACTAGGAATTGGCATTGCTTAGTGGGATTGGGATAGATTTGGAAAAGGCAACATAAATTGTTGCTGTACTCAGAGTAAAGTTTTGATGTTGTCTTTTTAAAAGTGTTGTGCAATTCAAGAAGCAGAAGTCTATAAAAATATCACTAGTAGACATAGCAGATAGATGGAACATACATATTCATAGGAGGAGTACCAGATGCTGAGGACTGTGGTGGCTTAGTGGTTAGGACACTGAACTTGATGACTGGAAGGTCGGCAGGTCAACAATTTGAGCCCCAAGTGCTCCATGATGGAGTGAACTCCCATCTCTGTCCCAGCTCCTGCCAATCTAGCAGTTTGAAAGCAAGAAATTGCAAGTAGATAAATAGATACTACTTCAGTGGGAAGGTAAACAGTGTTCCATGCACTCTGGTGTCTAGTCATGCCTGCCACATGCCCATGGAAATGTCTGCAGACACAGACAGCCCTGGCTCTTTGGCTATAAACAAACACCGCAAGGGCGACTTTTACCATTTACCAGATAATGGGAATTTATAACAGGGAAAGCTGCTGGCAACTTTCCGCAAGTGAATTTATTGTAGACAGGGCTTGGAAAAGGGTCCCCCCTCCCAAGAGGCACCAGAGTCTCCAGACAGTATGGCTACTAGTATTTGGGGGAGGGGGACATGTCTTGACATTTTACAAATATCTCCTGGAAGGGAAATGAAAAAATTGCTAATGCCTATGAAAAGTAAAGCAGTGTAAGTTAGAGCTACTACACAGAATTTGCTTCTTGGTTACAAAGTCTGCCCCTTCATTTAAGACTAACTGCAGAAAATCTAATCATCACTCTTTTTTTTAATTTTTCAGGCAACCAGCATAAAGCGTGAAATGACCTTCACAGCATTTCAACAGGAAGACCTAAAAAGTGATCTAAATCAAAAACTGTCAGAATCACAGTTCTTTCTGATGGCCGTGAAGGAAGAGGATTCAAAAACAGCAGACACCAAAAAAACCAGCAGAGTGAATGAACATGAGAAGGAAAACACTCGTTCAATCTGTCTTCTTGAACAGAAACGCAAAGTTGTGTCTTCAAATATTGACGTGCCTCCTGCAAGGTAAGGAATATGTAAAGGGCAGAAAGCATGGGTAGTATTTCCAAATACAGTAATACCTCATATAACATTAGTATCGAATAACACTAAAATCGCATAACATTAAGGAATCTGGGGGGAAGAATTGCATCGGATAACATTAAGATCCTATGGGGTGCTTCGAATAACAACCGCTAAAGCCTGTGTGGTTACAATGTATCTCTATGGATCCCATAGGATTTTAACATGCATCAGATAACACTAAAAATCATATAACACCAAGACTTGTGGAACCAGGTTTTAGTGTTATATGAGGTTTTACTGTACAAGGAGATTCAAGATACAGAATTTTCCAAGTTAAATTCACAAGTGTGGAAAGTATGAGGAAATTTATGATCAATGTTGGTAAGGACTTCAAAATCCCATCTCAATTGTAGATCTTTGGGTGGCCTTTGCCAAGGGAATTCCACTGAACTGCCACTTCTCTCATCTGTGAAATAAACAGAATGAAATAATCAGTAGAAACAAAAACTGAACAAGAGCTGTTAGAAAGGAATTTATTAAGTAATGGTTCTGTACATATGTGTCAGATACCTAGATCATGCTTCTTCAAGGTAGCGCCTTCTAAATGAGTGGGAAGGTAGCTCCTATCATCATGTGTAATTAACTCATTTAGTGGACACCAGATTGGGGAGTCTTGTTCAGACACCAATTTCTGATCAACCATGTTTGGTTATTCTATTTTAGACAAAAATTGAGTATTTTGGCTACACTTTCTTTCCTTCCCTCCCTCCCTCCCAGAATTGCATTCACAGGTGTTGTTAAACTATATGTTCTTGTTGAACCTCCATTTGGGAATATGTCTTTGTTAACTATGTAGCAAAACAAGGATAGGATCTTGCATCCTTGTTTCTGGAGAGAGATGGTAAACTACAGTTTCCCAGTTTGGTTGTAAAAGAAAACCATAGATTAATAAACAATGGTAGGTTGCTGAAAGACTGGAGGGTAGGAAGACGAGGCTTATTTTTACACTGAAATTACATGGTTAGGAGAACCTAGTGGCACGGTGGTTAAACTGCTGTACTGCAGTCAAAGCATTGTGAGTTTAATCCTGACCATGGTTTGTATGCTAGAGTGGTTCTTGTTATCAGTTGAAGCAAAACTCTGTTATTATTGTTTTAGCTTGCTAGTTGCTTTTGTCTGTTAGCTTGTGTCCCCCCCAATAATTGATACAAGCTATATTTTCAGACTCTTATATTCATTAAAAAAAACCTTGAAACATTACTCTAAAATAAAATAAGTGAAGATCGTAGAATAGGAAATAAATGCTATCAATTTTGTTTTACTTTGCTTTATGTATAACTCATGCTGATTATATGGCTTCTAGGATATTTCAGAGCTATATTCTTGATTTTGAGCATAAGAAATCATTTCAGTGATAACTAACCCTCTATATTTCTGAATATTATTCATTCTAGCCCTGTAGTTTCCTGTAGGGTGACTACCTTGCTCCACAACCTGTAGTAGGACTCTGACTTCTTCCTCTCTCCTTCTTTCTCCCTCCCCTCTGAAGGCTTGTATTGGCGCATTAGCAAAAGACTCATAAAAGATATTTACTGTTTTCAGTATTTGCATTCCTGTGAAAGTCATTCAGCATAATGTTCTGGAGTCGTGGTAGTGTGCAGATGAATTGCAACATATCCCTTCCAATAGCCAGAAATACTTGGTACCCATGATTTTGTTCTGGGCATTACTCTACATTAGAGCTATTGTGGAAAATGGTGGAAATTGTGGTATTGGTTTGGAGCTAGGATTCTTTCTCAGTCCATTCTCTTAGGAAATGAATGAATGATGTGAAAAGCTTTAGAATTCATATCTTGATAACCAACACTAATTGGTTGGTGCTGTGGCAACCACTAGTGAGGCTAAAATGAAATAGCAAATGAAATAAGGAAGAAAGGAGCTGACGGCACAACAAAAGGTAAGAATAGTTTTTTAAGCATGCTATTGCAAAAGAGTCCATTGTAAGGATAAAGTAGGAATGGTTATTTCCTCAGTGAAAGTTTAGCATCCTAATTGAGATGTTATTGAATAAACAGGCTGTTTTTAGCTCTCGAATTATCGGACATTCAATTTTTTAGGAGCTAGCCAAAGAATCCCAGCTGGACTTTTGTGTGAAATTTAAAAAAGCGAAGGGTTTTGCTAAATTAATAGCTTTGAGAGGGTCAGGGGAATTTTTTTTTCAAATGACAATGCTCATGGTCCACCAAGGCAGGTTGGGTTCCCTGTTTTAGAGCTCAGTTTTAACAAATGCTAAAGACAGCCCAGCCTCAGTAGTAGTGGAGATGTGTTTCAATGCTACCACTTCTTGGCAATAAGGTGAACTTGCCGAACAGCACAATACTTTTGAGTGTGAAAAAGAAAACAGGGTTATTGTGTTTGCAATCATGGAGTCTAGTGCAGTGACTGAAAACTAAAATTGCATGCACTGTGGTAGGTGCAAGGACAGAGCATGTGGATAGAATGCTCATTAACAATCTAATAAACCATTATTTTATGGATCAATATGATTACATCTGAATTGGATCTGGACTAATACAGTGGTTTACAACCCCTAAAAGTTGTTGGACTTAATGCCTAGAAGTCCCAACCATCATGGGCATTGATCAGGAATTTTGCGAGTTGTAGTCAACAATTGCAATTGAAATCATTTTGCTTGGTTACATATACAGTATAGAAAGCAACCTTAAGAAGGTTAATGTAATTAATGCATTCTCTGGGACGTTTCTTACAGCGAAAATTACTTTAACCAAATTTCCATTAGAAATGGATTGAATGCAAATTTCCATAGGAATGCATTAAAACCAAAGTACTTTAACCGAAAAGCTGTTTCCCATAGGAATGCATTTAAAACCAATTAATCCATTCTGGAAAAAAATCCATAAATCAAACCACTATTTTCTATGGATTTCCTTTTGTTATGCAATTTTTATTTTAACCGAGGTTCCACTGTAGTGTAACATTTAGTCACTTCTAGCTGACAATTGGGACTGCAGTGGCTCAAGAGGTTAAGATGCTGAACTCGATGACTGGAAAATCAGAGTTCGATTCCCAAGTACTGCCTTTTTAGGAACTGTGGTAGTACGTCAATATAGGTAAAGGTATTAAATACACATTAAAATACACACAGGCACACCACATCCAAAGGTGAGTCACTTACCCTGGGGAGTAGGCTATAGGGAGCTTCAGGCTAGCAGCTTCTCTTCCTCCTCCCCGCTTGGGAGGACAGCAAAGAGGCAGTGCATACGCGCTAAGCACTGTAGGCGTGCATGCACAGCTAGTGCTTGGCGCTCATGCGCAGTGGGGGAACCAGTGAAAAGGTAAGCCCCGAAGGTGGTTCCCCCCAAAAGCTGCTATGGGTGCTCCAGAACACTTGGAAAAGTTACTCCTGGTTCTGGCGAACTAGTGAGAACCTGTTACATCCCATCACTGCATATGATACTATAGTTCACATTCTGCTTGGTGTCAATTTATAATAAGAACTATTGCTTATCTTGGCAGGCTCTTAAGCTTTTGAGAATGGGAGAATTTCCAGGTGAGGCTGTTATTAATGAATAGATGCCATATGCCTCCTCCGTGGAATTTGCCACTCCCTTGACAACTTTCTATGTTCATTCCCACCCTTGTGCCTTTGAATTTTTTCTCTTTTGTGCCTCTGTTTAAATATGCAGAAAACTAATTTCTTTTTAAAAACTACAAGTGGAACCTCATACAACAATTGCCCCATATAGCAACAAAATAGCATAACAATTAGGTTTTGGGGAGAAATTGCATCCCATATAACCATTTCCCTATGGAAAAAATCTGTACAACAGTTTTTCAATGGGAAAAACCACTTAGCGAAAAAAATCGTTGTACAATGCATCCCATAGGGGAAATTGCTATACGATGCATGCATCGTATAGCAGTTGTTTCATACAACAATGAGCCCTGTGGAATGGATTAAAGATGTTCATTAAAAACCTTTTAAAAGGGGAGAGGCTGGAAACAACTCTATGCTCCTTTCATGCCCACAGTGACAGTGTCTCCACTCACCAAGCCCACAGTATCTCCACCATATGTATCAAGCCCCCATGGCGCAGTATTTAAGTTGTAGGTAGGCAGACGTAAAGCTTGCAGAATCTAATTTATTTTTCACTAGAAGCTGAAAATCCACTACCTGGAGCTTCATACCTAGACTTAAAGAATTCTTAGCCCAGGAATTTGTGTACTGTATATGTAAATAGAACTGATGGTTCTTCCACACACAGACTCTACTAAAGGTTTCAGCAGTTGAGCAGTATATTTCAGGGCAGGGTGATGGTGCATTGTTTTGTTAATGCTGTTTTAAAAATAATAATAATGGGGATTCAAAGCCCCTAGCAATCTGCTTAATCCCCAAGAGAACTATCATCTATACAGCCAGAGCAGGTGTGCCTCATAGCCACTAGGTGGCAAAATTTGTTTGACAAAAGAGATTTGGGTTACTATCCAACGTGAATTTTATACTAGACCTTGCACTGGCCATACTAGCTATGGGTTCTGAGAGTTTCAATCCCAAAAAGTAACATTTCCAACCTCTGGGTTAAATTTTCCATCCCTCAAGCTTCACAAGTAGTTGTATAAAACAGTGTTCTGTACACTCAGGTGTTGAGGCATGCCTGCCACATGTCCACAAAAATGTCTGCAAATGCAGACAATGCTGGCTCTTTGGCTATAAACAGATGAGCACTGAACCCTAGAGCCAGATATAACTGGCTTTCAAGCAAGGGTGACCTTTACCTTTGCCTGTATAAAACAAAATGGCTTACCTGAAAGGTAAGGGTAAATTTTGTATTGAAGGGTATAAAAAGGCCTTCAATAGACAGATTCAGTATACAGCATATAGATATAAAATTTGTAGATAATTGAGAAAATAGGGAAGGAGCACAAATATTCTATTAATTTTGTTTTATTGAATCAAATAAGCAAATAGATGTACTGTTGGGCAACAGTCAGTGTTGATGCTGCTCTTTCTTTTATATTGTTGAGCTGTTTGAAAGTGTTGGTAAATCTTAGCAGTCCAGATGTTCTTGAACTTCGATTCCCAGAAGCCCTGATCAGCAGGAGTGCTGACTTGGGCTTCTGGTAATTGAAGCCCAAGAATACTTGGACTGCCAAGATTCGCCATCACGGGATCATAGGGTATGTAGTGATGAAGAACATTTAAGAAAATCTGGCCAAAATCAGTGTAACATAAGAGACCTTGCTATCTTGTGGGTCATCTCTCCCAAAGGTTGCCTACCTCATCCAATCCACTCATTGAGGCATCTAAAGATCTATTATTAACCATTAAATTTCAATTAGGTCCCCCCTGCCCCAATATTTTAATTTTTAAATTCAAACTTAGAATACGGTAGATTGGGATAGATACATGAAGTTCAGAAACCAACTGATCTAAGATCCTCCATGTTATTTTTGCAAATGATATCATTGTTTGTGGTAGCACTCTAAGAGACCTGGTGCTTTCAAAGATACAGTACAGTAATACCCCTGATAACTATTGCATCGGATAACGCTAGAATCGGATAACGATGGAAGTTTTTTGGAAAAAACTTGCATCGGATAACGATTCTGGATAATGATTCTTGGCGTTATCCAAGGCAATGGTCTGCGGGTGTGGGGTGGTTTGGGTAGAACTACCCAATCCACCCCCACCCGCAGCAGTCTCTGCGATTGCAGTAGGGTTGGGGGAAAGCACGCACCTTTCCCCCGACCCTACTGCAGTCACAGAGACTGCTTGTGTCTCTTTCCCTCCCTGTATTTAAACTACAGGGAGGGGGAAAGAGAGACGTAATTGGGTCTCTAGAGAACCAATCACGTCTCTCTCTTTCCCCCTCCCTGTAGTTTAAATACAGGGAGGGAAAGAGACACAAGCAGTCTCTCTCGCCCTGTAGTTTAAATACAGGGAGGAAAAGAGTAAGACGTGATCGCGAGTGACTTTTAAAAGAACATCGGGAATTATCTTTTTCTCCAACTAGGCTTGCTTTCAACGGTTTTGGCCAGCAGCTGGTAGCCTTATCTGTTTAACCGAACATGTAAGGGAACTTAACCTGGGTCCTTAAGCATGCAAAGCAAGGTCCTGTGTGTGTTTGTGTGTGTCTGTGTGTGAAAGAGATAGGGAGGGGGAGGGCGGATGAATAATTTGAAATACAGTAATACCTCATATAACATTAGTATCGAATAACACTAAAATCGCATAACATTAAGGAATCTGGGGGAAAGAATTGCATCAAATAACATTAAGATCCTATGGGATGCTTCAGATAACAACCGCAAAAGCCTGTGTGGTTACAATGTATCTCTATGGATCCCATAGAGGATCAGATAACACTAAAAATCATATAACACCAAGACTTGTGGAACCAGGTTTTAGTGTTATATGAGGTTTTACTGTATTGGCATGTTGTGTGGAATAGCAGCATTGCTGCCTCAGAGTTTGCTGTTTGGGAACATATGATGTTAATTTTGTTTAGCTAGAATCCAAGTGAGCACAGCTTGATTCTGCAAATAACCCACCGCTTTCGAACTATAACTCAGTCTGTAGCAGAAACTCTTAGATATCCTGGTATCAGGAGGAGATTGGGTCAGAAACAATCTAGTGGTCATAGATTAAATCATTAGTAATGACTACTGTTTGGTTTATATCAATAGCATATTAAATGGCATATTAAATAGCATATTTCAGATTGTTTGTTTTTAATGCTTCTGGAATGGATACAACTCATATTACATCCACTCACCTGTAGCACCTTAGCAATCTATCACTAAACAGGGTGGGCCATGTCAACATGTGCATAGTTGTATAGCCTAACGTAATAAAGTACTCAACTCTTATTTACGTTATTGTCAGTGGTAGGGGGGCTGCAAAGGTATTACTATGATGGGAGTTCTCTGGGTACTGAGACAGAGCAGAACATAGTAGATGAGTCAGTAGGGCATAGGTCGCCTTTGCTCAAAAGCCATTTGTATCTGACTCTTTGGTTCAGTGCTCATCTCTGTTTATAGCCAAACGGTCAGCGCTCTCTGCATTTGCAGATGTTTTCGTGGACACCTGGCAGGCATGACTAGACACCAGAGTGTATGGAATGCTGTTTACCTTCCCACTAGAGTGGTACCTATTTATCTACTTGCAATTTCTTGCTTTCGAACTGCTAGATTGGCAGTAGCTGGGACAAAGATGTTCACTCTGTCGTGCAGCACTCAGGTCTCGAACTGCTGACCTGCCAACCTTCCAGTTGTCAAGTTCAGCATCTTAACCACTAAGCCTGTGATGGCAAACCTTGACACTCCAGGTGTTCATGGACTTCAGTTACGAGAAGCCCAAGCCAGCACGCCAGCTGATCAGGGCTTCTGGGAATTAAAGTTCAAGAACAGCTGGAGTGCCATGGCTTGTCATCACTGGACTAACCTGACTACTCATACTACTGTAGTCTACAATTTACCACCAAGAGAATACTGGCCTAACCCTATCCTTATTTCAGACTTTGTTGTGGTAAGCGAAGTCCTGGAAAGTGCTTGTATCTTCGTCAATTTGAGTAGTAGATCTCCCTTTCATACTTTGCCACTCAACACAGCTAGCTCTGAACTGATGGGTCAGTTCATTGGGATAGAGCCAGGCCCTGTTTTCATGTTCATTATGCCCTGGTCAAGCTGAATGTCCGAGTGGAACCAAAGAATGCCAACAAAAGTTTTAAATGGGTAGCAAAAAGAAAAGTTGTACATTCTTTCTCATTTCCATTTCACATACCAGTTAAAAACACATTTATTTGTAGAGATTTTAAAGGAATAAGCAAAAACTTAATAAGCTGGTTGTTTGTACTGTAATTTATTTCTAATTTAGTTTATGCATTTGTAATTTGTGAATGTAACAGTCTTTTTGTGCAGATCATTAGCTACCAAATCATAGGAGGAAGAACAGGATATGTAACTTGAATAGTAGATGAGAAAGATTCTTTTTTGCCAACATTTTGTTTTTATTTATTTGTTTGTTTGTATACAAGAAAAGCAGGAGAGAGAACTGTTGCAAACTTATTTTTTAAATAATTGGTCCCATTTCTCTTTACAGTCAAATCAGTCATCTGGATTCGTATTGTGACTAGACCTGTCTCTTTTTTGCAGACAGGCTTGATAATATTCATTGTCAAACATTAATTACTATACGGAAATAAGAAGGAGCACCTGTGTAGAAAGAAATTGATGTGAATTATGTACAGTGCTCGTGATCTCTGCAAATGTTGAAGCAAATCTAATACAGAATGATACAGTACTTAATGTTATTAGCTACTTTGCTGGGTTAAATGTGCACACATCCTGTTCTTTCAAGTGTTTAGGGATATAATCCTTTAATGGCATTCAAGAGTATATAAGGGAAGAATGATTACAATAATTTGCTTTTCAGTACATCTAGAATAAGTCAGATAATTTGTCTCCTGTGAAATTATCAAGTTATGTTTATGGGAAAACTACAATAAAGAATCTTCTGCTACTGCATTATATACATGTTAGAGAAAATTTTACTCAGAACGGTATTTTAAACTTCAGATCAGCTTCAAGATGAGTTCTGCTACAATTCATCTCAGTTTTATTTCAAATCTATAAGATGGTTTGCATGCAGTTCATCTTTCCTATGGCAACCAGGTATAATTGTTCATTTCTGATGAAGCCTTACTTGTAAGTGCTGCGTTTGAAAAAATAATGAAACCATACGACATATTGTTTGAAAATAAACAATTGATTTTTTTTCTCAAAACACATTTGATTTCTTTAAAAACACCCCCTGCTAAGTTGGACAACTGTGGAAAGAAGGGAATAAAGAAATTATTCAACTATCCAAGGAAAGGTTTCATTGTCAGATCACAGGTAGTCAGTTAGTTAGTTAGTGAATGTGTGATCAGATGATCATTTGTCCCACTCTTTGGTTTGTTATGGTGGCAAAATGGTTTCCTCCTTTTCCTGCAATCAGGTAACAAAAATATCTAGAGTAAACCAGCCCATTCCCAGAGCATTCCTACTAGAACCTTTTGCAGTAAGCTTCTTGCTTTAATTTCCCATCTAATTTCAATATCCCCCTATCATTAGTGGATTAAACAGACATTTTAACCACTTAATAATACTGTATGGGGAAGTGGGAATTTAAGTAGGAAATTTAAAACTTCCTTCCTCCATTCTTCCTTGGAACAGAGAGAAGAAGCAAAACATTTTAAAATTAATTAGGGCAATGCTGATGGTGCTGCACAAGTTAGAGAAAATTTTAAAATTAAAATCTCACAGGAGGGGGCAAGGGCCCTTTCCCTTTGTAAGGAGCAGGAACAAATAGGAACACTTGAGATGCAAGGATCACGCTAGATGGCATGCTGGACTTCTACCTGACCTATTTAGCCTACTCCAACTGAATCAATGTAGGCAGGTCCTCAGGTTGTGCTTTTGTTTAATTTAGACTCTATAAGTAATATAAAAACATACATAGCACAAAACTCACAGTTTTGATTTCCTTAGAAATTGGAGATAAAATTTCAACCTTCTGTGTAAATACAAGTTTGAGCCTGCTTTCAAAAGTATACTACAGTAAAACTTTGGGTTATGGCGGAGGCCCGTTCCAGCAGCCTCCATCATAACGTGAAAAAATCATAACCCGAAGCACATTTTCACATAGGAATGCATTGAAAATTTTAAAAAGTCCCAACTGGACCAAAAATAATAAAAAATACAAAACACACACACACACACACCAAAACTGCCAGACGCGATCGTCCCCTACTCCCACAAAAGCAATGGAGTGATGTCCCTACCTTTTCAACACCATTTGGGGACTTTATATAACAATGACAATGGCATCTCTGCAGCAGTAAGTTGTTGGAGGATAAGGTCCCCAAACAAAGTGGAAAAGGTAGGGAGATCACTGTCATCTTAGAGTTTAAAAGACTGTAGCACAATTTTCCATCGTAAATTGAAAATCGGTCATTTTTTAAATTAAATGTGCAATCGTAACCCAGGGCAGTCGTATGCCGGGGTTTTACTGTACTTGTGCTGATGGGGTTGGTTCCTTTTTCCTTCATTCAGTTGCCATTGTGTGAGGACTAGAAGAACCTCTTAAGTAGGTATTTGACTAGCAGAAAGGGTTGTGGGGGAACTGGGAAGAGGATATTGTTGCTGGCGTGATGCTAACTTTTTTGTCTTATTTTTACTTGTCTATGTGAACATTTATTGTTTCAAAGAAAAAACAGTAAAACCCAGGGTTATGGAATTAATCCGTTCTGCAGGGTTTTCCTTATAGTGAAATTCCTTATCATGAAGTGCCGATAGGAATGCATTGCACTGTTCCCCACAGGAATGCATTGAAAACAAAAATTCCATAAAGCAAAACACGGTTTCCCATTGAAAACCAAAAAGACCATTCCAGAAAAATTCCATAAGCTAAGGCATTAATTTCAATGCATTTCTTTCTGTAATTTGAGTTTTCCGTTACCCAAAGTGTCCATAACCTGGGGTTCCACTGTACAATTGTACCTCACTTAAAGAGCATAATGTGTTCCACAGGATTGCTCTTTAAGCGAGTTTGCTCTTTATGCGAAACACCATTATAAGTTACCAATCGTGACTTCGGGCGGGGGGGATTGCAAACCCCGATTTAGTTGTTAAGCGAGTTTTTGGTTGGTTTTAGTTGTTAAGCGAAGCGAACATTCAGATAAAATTCTGCTCTTTAAGCGAATTACTCTTTAAGTAAGGTGCTCTTTATGCGAGGTTTGACTGTAGTTCCAAAACGTTCTATCATTTGCCTGTCATAAGGATCTGCCAAAATATTTACTCTAAAAACACTGAACAAATATTAAGTTTATAATAGTGGGTTAATTAAATATCACACATATTTTGGGTAATTAATTCACTTATTGATTAAATTTGTAAATGAGAATTAAAAGAAGTCTGGAAACAAAAAAATGCTACTTTATATTACTATTTATTACTTCATTTCTATCTTAACTTTCTCCCAGTTTGCATCCAAAGTGGCCTATAACAGGATTTTTTTTTTAGAAAACACAATTTGTTGTAAGATTAAAAATACATTTCATCTAATTGAACTGACATAAAATACATTACTGAGTTTAGAACAAATTAAAACACATCAGGGATACTGGAAAAATACGCAAAAACAGTCCTTTTCCAATTTGAAGTCAATTCTGCTAATAATTCAGGCTGTTGTTGATGTTATAAATACTGTACAAAATGATAATAAAAAGTAATAAAAACATTGACTGGCATTAAATAACAGATACAAAATTTAACAAAAA
Organism: Furcifer pardalis; assembly: GCA_030440675.1. Taxonomy (NCBI): domain Eukaryota; kingdom Metazoa; phylum Chordata; class Lepidosauria; order Squamata; family Chamaeleonidae; genus Furcifer; species Furcifer pardalis. The sequence continues at coordinate 77,780,463 of CP126891.1, forward strand.
AATCTAAGTACAGTATTAGTTAAATAGCAATTTACAGGTCTCCTCCATATTTGTGCACCTGGTATTCTTGTTTTCACTTATCCGCAGGCTGAAAATATTCAATACATTTCTAAGACGCATTACCAGAACTGGCCAATAACGACCACTGTCTACAACAGAGGTGCCCAAACCTTTCAGGCCACAGGCCAGTCTCGTGGTTGAGCGGTATGGTCACATGGTTCCTCCCACTAGAAGCAGAAGTAAAACGAGCATATGCAAAACGCTGCCATAAATGCTTTTATGACAGCCCTGGGTCATTACTTCCACTTCTGGGAGTTCAGAGGGTTTGGCTCCATGGGCCAGATTCAGCCCACGGACCATAGTTTGGGCACCCCTGTCTACAATGTAACATTGAAACTGAACAGCATTTTAAAGAATGCTGTTTCTACTCCAGACATTTCATGAGCACGCATGAGGCTAAGCCTCACATTTATCTTACTATCATAGGACTCATTCCAACTTCCAGAGACCTGTACCTCTTCCAGAAGCCCACACAACCCTTTGTGCTGCTTCAGAATTTCAATCACTGATTGTTTATGTTTACAAACCTGCCAGATCAGGTAGGACTTGCAGTGTGGATTAACTTAATGGTAGTGTTACCAATAAAGGACTGGACTTTTCCCCACCAGCATAGCTCTATAAGAAACAAATACAACTTTTCTGGATGCAATCATATTTATTTAGAAGTACAATTATATGGTAATATTTCAGAGATATGCAAATTGTTATAATATTTTATGAAATTTGTGACATTGTTTCCAGTGGGGACCACTGAAATATATTTCATCCACAATCAAGCGCCAGGTCTCTATTTTTTAAAAACAATTCTTTATCTTCAACACTGGGATCCCCTGGAATTGCAGTGTCAATTCCCAGACAATTCTTCATTCTATTGCTGCTATGTCTGGTTATTAAACTCAATGTGTCTTTTGGTTTGAATCCAGAAGCCCACAAGATCTTGACTTGGTCAATTTCTAACACTTCCCTTCTTGATGTTCCTATGAATTCTTGGATACCAGCAGATATTATTTTTTTACATAATGACCAGTGACTTAATTTTGCAACTATTATCATGTTTTGCTTTATAGCAGGGGTACCCAAACTTTTTGGGCTGCTGGCCAGTCACAATGGTTCAGGGGGCCAGTCACTATGGCCTGAGGCCTGGATCCGGCCCCTGATATCAATTCATCTGGCCCACAAAGCCCTCATTGCTCCCGGAAGAGGAAGTAAAATGCACCCATAAGGAAGTAAAACATATGTTTTGCTTCCGCTTCTGGGAGCAACAAGGGCTTTGCGGGCCGGATGATTTGGCATCAGGGGCTTGATCTGGCCCTTGGGCCATAGTTTGGGCACCCCTGCTTTATAGTCTATCTGGATATCAGGTAGCAACTGATGAAACATTCTGAAAAGAGTCATAGGCAGATTGAAGAATGGATATTTTAATTGTGTTAGAGTGTATTAAAATGTGCCAATTCCTTTGAGTAACTCTGTAACTGCATGAAACATAGCAATCTGGATACTCTCTTACAGGAGATTTTACACATTCACGGGCATGGATACACAAAGCCTCCAACATTATTTTCATATGCATTTTGAGATTTCAAGCCTGCCAAGTGTGACTTCAAACAGAGATACTGCCAGACATGGCTAATTAACAGATGCTGTTTTAGTCCAGTTGAAGTTGATAACTGAATGATCATTATAAATGGCAATTGGGCATGCAAATATTGTGCACAATCCAGCTGCTCTCTCATTTCGATCTCTTGTATTAAAAAATGGATCCTGGGAACAGAACATGGTCCCCTGATCCAGACAAAGGTGACTACCCTTGCATTATGCCAGTGATTCGGAGCCACTGTGTGACAGTACTTTCTAGGGAGACAGTTGTAGGTGTGTTGGGAAAACATGATGTACACTGCATTGTTGGCAGTGTTGGTTGCTATAGTATGTTTGTCAAAACTTTTCCACCATGGATGTTTTGATGTGTGATCCAGTTCAAAATTAAGCTACAGTTAAGGACATAATGCCAAGTTTTCCATGAAAACATCCCTCCACTATGTTCAGTACTAAATTGTCAGCTGCAGCTTGCATCCAAGAATGCTTCCCCCCCTCCCCCGAAGCAGGGAAAATGCCATTGGCATGAGTTTGTTTAAGGTGGATTCCAGCTTGCCGTGAAGTGACCCACAGACTGTGATCATGGAGCCATCTGCTGCACATATGAAATGAGACATGCAGGATTTAACACTGGGGCTGCAATGGACTGCTGCAGCTTTGAGGATATGTTCAAGGTGCGCCTTCACAGCCAGTCCATCTGGCATCGCCTCTTCTGCCTCCATAATAGTTGGGAATCAGAGTTCCTCCTCTGCTCATTTTCCTGTTGGTCCCAATATGATGGTTTCCAGTGGCATTTCCTTATTTTACTTGTCTATCTCTTTATTCATCTAATTGTTATGTTGGCTGAAATCCTGTTGCATAATTCCTCATACACAATACAAAGCTGTACTGCTGGTTCAGAAAATGGCAGCACAGTGGAAGCTCTGTTCATGAAATGCTTCCACATGGGTGCCACACAAAAGTTGCAATGGAAGCTGTGCAGCCAGTTGTGAAATTGAACTGTGCAATCCTCGTTGCCTGAATCTAATGCCTTGTACTGTATATTTATACAATTGCAATTTTACATTATTAAAAAAGTGAACAGGATTTCAGCCATTGACTTGTTTTTAGAGTTCAAGGTGAAATATATGGATCTCTTCCTCCTCCTCCTCTACACTTCATCCTCTAACATTCCTATGATGTAGGTTAGGCCTGAAGAGAATGACTGACCTATGGTCATCAGTAAGGTTTACAGCTACGTGGAGATCTGAGGCCAGTTTTCTCAAAACCTGGTCAAAACTGCAACCAGTACATCATGTCATTACAGTGCTTTGAGAGTATTGTTCCCATGTGATTTTTATGTACTGTAAATTTGCCCATCCACTTGTACATTTGCCTGCCCACCCATAACTGGTTTTGTTTATATTATATTGCCAGCAATACTAGGATGACTTCCACTGAGCCAGAAAGTATATCGAAGAAAGTGGTTTGACCAACCGCTTTTGCCTGGAGAACTGAGCTCAGTAGTTTCATTTGAAAGAGCCATGAAGTAAGAGCTTTATTTTCTAGCCTGAAGGCTTGAAGAAATGGGTATGTAGTTTCAGGAAACTGTTCAACAGCAGGCAGCATCCTCAGCAAAAGTAGCTGCTTTACAGCATGTGTTAAACGATGTACCAAAATAATCTTTGTTGAAGTGCCAGACATCTGTGCCTATTAAAGCAAGTTCTGTGCTTAGTGTTCCCACAATTCACCCCCGCGTGCACACATTCACAAATATCTATGTGTGATTCCTTGGGACTTTGTGGTCACTTTATACCAGGGGTGCCCAAACTACAGCCTGCAGGCCAGGTTCAGCTCGTAGTGCCAATTCCTCTGGCTCATGGGCCAGATTGCTGCTGCTGGAAGTGCCCCGCCACCGGTGGAAGTGCAGAAATTGCACCAAAAACATGCCGAAATGCTGCAAAAACAGCAAAAAAAAGTTCAAAAATGCGGCAAAAATGTGTCGCCCTTGCTCCTACAGCCATGAAAAGTGGTGGAGGCAGAAAAAATGCCTGAAAATGCATGGTGAATTCATGTGCCGCCACTGCCGGGAGGAACCACATGACCAGCCCCCCTCAGCTTTCAGGTCCCTGGTGTGAAAAGTTTGGACACCCCTGCTTTATACTGTCATAGTGCCCATGTGGTGTAACATGGCATCCTTTTACAATACTGTTCAGATTCTTTGTGCCATTTGTTGCCATAGTATGTTAGTTTATGGCATGTTGACCCTTCCTGCCCAAAGCTAGTACTTGCCCTAGGAGGAAAGGTCTTATTAAAATCCTAACCACACCATCAGCTGCTATATAGAACAACTACTAATACAGTAATACCTCATATAACATTAGTATCGAATAACACGAAAATCGCATAACATCAAGGAATCTGGGGGGAAGAATTGCATCAGATAACATTAAGATCCTATGGGATGCTTCAGATAACAACCGCGAAAGCCTGTGTGGTTACAATGTATCTCTATGGATCCCATAGAGGATCAGATAACACGAAAAATCATATAACACGAAGACTTGTGGAACCAGGTTTTAGTGTTATATGAGGTTTTACTGTACTTAGCTGGCATTGCATTGCAACATGAACATGGCTTTGTGTTCTTGCTTTTTGACGTGAATTCTATGAACATCTTGTGTTTTAGTTGGCTGGTCTGGCAACTCTTGCAATGTAACAAAAATCATGTACTTTGAGAAGCTGCAACACCAGAACTAAGGCACCCACGAAAATAAGGGCTATGTCATTTGAAAGATCATCTTGGCGACTTTAAGAATTGGTAGAAACCAAAAGCCGAAAATGCAAAGCGATGACGTCATCGCTTTTGGAAGTAGCATTGGTTTTGCTGGGAGGGCAGTTGTCGGGGGTCCAGCAAAAAAACTACCCAACCAAGTCAGATGATTCAAATTGTGATTGAAAGAGGAAAGATTAACCTTTGTGGGGACACTTTCAAATTTGGAATTGGACTTCGGAAACATAATCTATGAAGTGTTTTACAAAAAACCACTAAAAAGAGGTCACACAAACCCCAAAAAAGGAGGGGAAACCAATTTAAAAAGTGAATATGACAACTTCCCGAGGTGGATACAGTTCACATACAATATGTGGAGAAAAATGACACCAAAGCAGGAATCCACAAAAAAGATATTGAGGAAAAATATGATGCGTTGAAATGACATTTCTGCGGGGGGGGGGGTGTTTGGTGGTGATCCAACAAAAAAAAACCAATTGACTGATCAAAGTGATCTCAAGTGCACTTGAAAGAGGACAGAATAATATTTCTTTTGATACTCATATAATTTGGATCGGACTTCAGAAGCATTTTCTATGAAGATTTAAAACAAAACAAACACCACTTTCTTTCTAACCTTTCCTTCAAAAAAAGAATTTCTCCACTCCAGAATAGATACATTGGTGTGAGAATGGATACATTGTAGGAAGTTTCTCCTTTGAAGTCATAACCAGGTTCCTTTTTGGCTTTCCCTCTTATTGAAGAACTGCTTTCAAGGAATCGTGAAGGAAAAACTCATTTTCTTTGCAGGTTTGACTATTGAAATATTTATTAAAAATAGATCCTTTGCAGTTACTCACCTGTGGTGAATTGTTGTTTGTACAGTGGGCTGCTTATGTGCATAGGGGGTAGAGTCGGGGAGAATGGAAAATAAAGGTTAAAAGCATCTTTATTGGGGGAAAAACACAAATGAAATTGGAATTTCTGATTTTGGGTTAAAACAACGTAGCAGTTCAAAAACAAGAAATTACAAGAAGATAAATAGGGACTACTTTGGTGGGAAGGTAAGCAACGTTCCATGCCTGCCACATGTCCATGAAAATGTCTGCAGACACAGACAGCGCTGGCTCTTTGGCTATAAACAGAGATGAGCACTGAAACCTACAGTCGGATATGACTGGCTTTCGATCAAGGATGATCTTTACGTTAGCTCAGAAACCCTTAGATTTTATGAACATTTTATGAAAAACTTAAATTTATAAACATAATGTCCTTATTTTCCCCCATTTGAAACATCACCCTTAACTAATGAATGAAATAAAAGAAATAAATGAACTAATGAGCATAATTCAACACATCGAATTCACGCACTAAATCTCTGGCGGTAGTGTCCTTAGACTCTACCTGCCACTTTTTTCATTATGACAAAGATTTAACAGTGTTCAGAAATGAAAAGGTGATGGTAAACATTGGATGCAAGATACAGTCATACAAATATACATACATATACAAATGGCAACAGAAATCTGCAGTGAAAGTTTAAGATAAGATGACAGTACAGATATGAAGAGGGGTACAAAAGGGATGTATACTGTCACCACTACTTTTCAGTATGAGAGCATTTTCAGAGAAGCATTTGTAAATTCAAACAATGGTATCATTGTTGATGAAGGAGTTGCCAGCAGCAGCTGTGCTGAAGATACAGTACTACAAGCTGACAGTCTGGGTGGTCTGCAAAGATTACTTGTTAAAATCCGTGAAAAGTAACAAACACTGTCTAAAAATGAATGGACAGAATGTAGACCGCCTTAAATTAAACAGCATTAATAACAGCAAGTTGATCAGTCAATGACTACATCTCTTGTTGTATGCCAAGTCACATGAGTGCTATACAAGGAGGAATACAAATCCTGCTTTCTTGATGAGCAGCAATTTGTCACAGTGATTTATACCATTTACCAGCTTACCTAAGCAATAGGGTTCTGATCAATGTAAAGGAAACAAAATTTGTGGTAAGCAGTAAAAAGCAATCAGTCCAAGCAAGGTAATTATACAAATGAAAGTGTGGAGCATGTTGGCAAAAATGAGTACAGTACCTTGAATTTGATTAGTAAGAAAGACCAATGCAATAACAATCAGAATAGATATGGCCCATATATATTGACTAAAATTGGCTTTGTGAATTTGTGGCACTATATGTTCTCAATTCTATTGTGTAGCAGTAGAGTTGTGAATATATAGCACTGCTCATTTTAGTTTACAGCAAAAGAGCCAGCACTGTCTGTGTGCAGACGTTTCCGTGGTCAGATGGTAAGGCATGACTAGATGCTGGAGTGCACAGAACGCTATCATCTTTCCTGCCAAATGGTACCTATTTATCTACTTGCAATTTCTTGCTTTCAAACTGCTAAGTTGGCAGGACCTGGGACAGAGACAGGCACTCACTCCATCGTGCAGAGGTAAAAATATTTGCAATAAGGAAAGAAGTAGAAGCATTCAAAATGTGGATTTAGTGCAGGAGGATAAGAATAGCTGGGCTCAAAAAGGTGACCAATAAAAAATGAAATAATCAAATGCATAAAATCCAGAAAGCTAGAAAACATCAATCATATAAACACAACAAGCAGAAAAAACAAGTATAAGAAGATACACTGACTGACTAAAGAATCTTCACATTGATTTGAATATAAGTGTCATGGTTCAGAGCAAGAATTCTCAGTTTTTGGGTTGTGATCCCCAAGGGGTCTCTATAAAGTTTTTTCTTGAGGGTCACCATGGTTATGCTACACTGCACTGGGGATGAGGGAGCAGGGGAAAGTTTAGAGAGAAACTGCCCTTTTGTGTTGCAGATCATGTGGCAAATCATGTTAGGGATTTTAAAAGGTACTGTATTTGAATGTGTTTTCTTTGTGGTAGGGATGGCTGATAACTTCGGTGTTATAAAAGGGTGGTCACAACTTTTTGGCAATATCCCATCCAAAGTTAGAATAGCTGTGTTCTCATCCAAACAATCACAATTATGAATTTTGTATTTGTCTCATGATACAAGCACAGCATAGGTCATTGGTGGCGAACCTATGCCACGTGTGCCAGAAGTGGCACCTGGGGCCCTTTCTGTGGGCACCCATGTGGTTGCCCCAGCACAGAGTTTGCCCTGTCCCTCTGCCCAGCAGCCCAATGGAAGAATTTCCCCCCTCCCCTGTTGCCGCGTTGGCACTTTGCGATAAATAAGTGGGTTTGGGATTGCAGTTTGGGCACTCATTCTCTAAAAGGTTTGCCATCCCTGGCATAGGTACTTACTGTGCTGTGTGGAAACTGCTCATTTTGCTCTCTTTCCTATTATGAGTTGAGTGGTTTGTTTAGACTAAACAACACTAATAATTTCTATTATGGCAGCTTCATTTGTGGTTGAAGGGGAGAATCAGAGTGGAACTGCCTTGAAAATCTACATTCTGGGACAGAAACACGTGGGACCCAGCAAAAAGTCTTCACGACCTTTTATTCCAGTTGTTTTGATTCAGGAGCTTCTGTATAAAGGGGCTGGCAGGGAATCTGTAAATTCAAAACATTCCGGTGATGGTTGTAATGACAGTAGTGATAACAGATGTCACATAGGCAAATTGTTACAGGAAATAAAAGAAGCCCAAGAAATGTCACTAGAAAAAATATATATAATCTTGAGTTTAATTCCCATTTGCTTTCTCTAAAAAGCTTTGTCTTCCTGTATTCTGTTTCTGCATCCTTCCCACTTAGGCTTGCGGGAGAAATAAATATTTTTACTTATTGTATAGAGAAAGAAAATATGTCTTCAGGGCTGCTCACATTGTCGGCTGAAAAGACTGGCCTCTGTTTGCAAAAGTAGGAAACAGAGAAATCTTCCGATCCTGAAGCATTCTGTATTCTTTCTCCCTTTCCCACCCGCTGGCCTCCCACCCAAACATATTATGTGACCTCCTAATAATAGGAGATGTGGGAGGAAAAACTTGTACTTGAAGAAGAAGTGTGGCTGCAGCTCCAGGAGCCAGCTTTTAACGCATGTTGAGCTTCAGAGAAACATTATGTCATTCTCATTTGCACTGGTAGGGGATGAGCTCATTGAGGAGGGGCCTTTGCAGCAATGCACGGACGGTGGTGATTAGCATTCTCTCCGCTCACCAAGAGGAGGGGAAGGGAGGGAGGGGGAGATATGGCGCAGTAAATTATTCAGAGCCCACAGAGAAGGGATTTATCAACATTCACACACAGAGAATCAAATTGCCCGTCAAACAAATGCAATTCAAGATGTTCTTTGCCTGGTTTTGTCAGGGAGGGTGAGACTGATACCATTCCTTCTCCCTCACACACTCTCCACCTTGGACACATCTTCCAGTTAGGGTGATATTTTCTCTTCCTTCTCTACTATTTAGGGTAGCTCCATGTACATTTATCTGAGTAGAACTTTTAAGGCTACCCTGCTGTGGTCACAGAGCCTGTGGTGACCAATCTTTGCACTCCAGGTGTTCTTGGACTTCAATAACCAGAAGCCCTAGTCAACACACCTGCTGATCAGGGCTTCTGGGAATAGAAATCTAAGAACAGCTGGAATGCCAAGGTTGGCCATCACAGGTAGGTCATACTACTAGCGACTCAATGCCAGTCATCAGGCAACAAACTAACCTGACCACCTGAGGACTAACGTCCTTGGGTGCCGAAGTCCACAGGGAACGGTGATGGTCCCCAAGTGGATTATATCCCACTTGAATCCATCTTGATGGAGGATGGCAGCTTCGTCAATACAGGCCTGGGGCTGAGGAAGACTGCATGCCAAAAGGACTCAGGACTGGAAAATGACTCAAGGGACTGAATCAGTGGTACAGGTGTTGCGATGTGGAAGGCAAATGGAAAGCTACTGCATTATATTCCCAGAACAATCTTTATGGCTGATCGCAATGATGTTCACCTACACTGTATTCAGAATTGGATACAACACTTGAAGAAGAACTTTCAAGTGGCAACTTCTTCAAAGGTATTTCATATTTTCCCTACAGGGAAGGAAATATAAACTCTGTTTGGATTTGGTAGTCTGCCCCATCTTGACAGCTTAGACCAGTGTATCTGCATGGTGGGATATGTTGGCATTCATAGTTATCAAATAAGAGGCAGACTGTACAGTGGGGTACATCAGAACTGTCTCACTGGGAGAAAAGAGAAGAAACCAGAAACTGGAAATCAGTCTTGAAAAAAGTGGGAGAAGACTGAAGAAGCAAAAACTAGAAGGGCAGTTAGAATTAAATGGAGAGAAAATGTGCTATTCTGAAAGTTTACTATAAAGAAAGATCTGAGAAGTAGGGTTTTCTATTTTGTCACAAAAAGTGTGGGAGAAAGTGCCATGCTTCACACAACAAGCACAACTGATGCATCACACTTATGTGTGCTATCAAAACCAATTCTGAATTATGTCAATCCTTTCTAGAGTTTTCTAGCTAGAGAGAGTATTTGGAAGGGACATACTCTTTATCGTCTTCTGGGAGCAGTCTGGGACTGTACAGCTTGCTCAAGGCCACAGAGGCTGACTCTTATGGAGTGCACATTTGGGGAATGCAGCACTTCAAATGTTGCACTGCAGTGCCATTATCCTCTATTAATGGTTCTGGTGGCTACGGTTGTTGGGAGTGGCAGTTGAACAACATGTAGAGGGTAATTAGTTCCCCACCTCTGGTTTGAAATGTAGAATAGATAACATATATCCAGAGTAGATCAAGCAGTGTATCTGAAAGCTGTTTCAAGTTAAATAAATTTTGTGTCAGAAATTACTCTGGGTTGAAAGAATTTTTGCTGTCCACTCAGAGGACACCCGAATGAGGCTCCTTTCATGTCCCCAAGATCCGTCGTTCAGCACTTGGGTATCGAACCTCAACCTTCCAGTCTTCAAGCTCAGCGTCTTAACCACTAAGCAACCGCAGTGCTTCTTGTTCAAGTTGAAAGAATGTCATTCACATTTTATATGTTTGCTTTCATGTTTGAATGAAAGCTATTAAGTAGATTTTCTAAGAGGGGATAAGACCGGCTGACTCTGTGGCTGGCCCAGGAACTCCGTGGCTGTCTGGGACCAGCCCACCCCAGACCACAGCGGTTGCTTGCGCCTTCAGGCATTCCCCAGGCCAGTTTGGCCAGGGACCAGACATGGAACTTCTGTATGGCCCCGGTTGCCCTCTAATTTGACGCCATGGCTGCCATTTGGCTGCCTTGGCCGTCTGGGCCAAGGAACGAGTGAGAACAACCCTGTGGCCTTAGTGTAGATTGTTGTGGTTATATTGTATTATATGCTGTTCTTGTGATTGAATTATCTATACTGTATTATTGTGTATTTATTGTATTTTGTTGGTTTGAAATTGTGATGATTTGTGATCTGTAGTATGATGTTTATTATGATTATACAATATGTAACTGTATATATTCTATTCCTGTTAGCCACCCAGAGTTGCTTTCACGAGTGGGGCGGCATACAAGTCTAAAAATTAAATCAAATTAAATTAAATTATGTAGCAGAATTAAAGCACTGTTTGTATCTACTGAGATTAAGAAAGGAATTTTCTTTGCTTCCATTGTTTTGCTGACAGTCCCTTCTCTGACCAAGTAACAAGCATGTAGATGTTCCTTGAACATTATTTTCCATTAGGAAAATGTTAAAAATGACTTATCAGTGAGAACAAGAATAAGCACACATTCAGTTGTAACTTAATTTACTTCACAGAGTCAAACTGCAAAAGGATAACAACAATATAATTACTAAAATAGTAAAAATAAACAGCCACAGACCTGATCCTCCCCAGACCCCAAATGATGTGGAGAAGAAACCCTGATAAAGTGTTAACAGTTAGGGAGATATGGGAGATCATCCTTTAATCTTTTAGACAGCTTGGTCCCAAACTATCCAGCTTTCTCTAGAGCAGGGGTCTGCAAACTTGGCTCTCCAAGTGTTCTTGGACTTCAGTTACCAGACACCCATGTCAGCACACCTGCTGATAAGGGCTTCTGGGAATTGAAATCCAAGAATGCCCGGAGAGCCAAGTTTTCAGGCCCCTGCTATAGAGAATTTAACATTCAATCTGGCAGTTTTGGATTATGCCTAGACATAGATAGGAAGGCAGTGATACTAATTGTTGAGATGTATTCTTAGTCCGTTATCTAGCAGTCCTATTCTGAACCAAAAGTTATTTCCCACCAATGTACAAAAGCAGACCCACACAAAACATAATACCAGTACAGTTTGATCTCCTGTTCAGATTTTGTTTATTTTCTGGATCCTCGTGTTATGCTGCCAGCGACTCAACACTGAGTGTCAGACAGCAGTTAACTAACATAACCACTCAGAGGACTAACAGCTTGGGTGCTGAAGTCCACAGAGAAGGGTGATGGTCCCAGAATGGATTAAATCCAACTTGAATCCATCTTGATGGAGAGCAGCAGCTTCATCAATACTGGCCTGTGACTGAGAAGGACTTTGAGTGCCAAAAGGGCTCAGGACCAGAAAGTGACTCATGGAATTGGATCAGTGGTACAGGCATGCTGCGATGCAGAAGGCAGAAGAAAGGTCACTGCATTAAGTTCTTAGGACAGTCTTCATGGCTGATCACCATGAGGAATGCCAATATCCGGATTCAGATATGGCAGAAGAAGAAGTGTTATCTTAAAGTAATGAATAATTACATACTATCATGTCGATTCCAACTAAGGATAAATATTCCCAGGGATTTCAAAGTACAGAGTACTCAGAAATGGTTTATTATTCCCTTTTTTTGAGGGCATTCTGAGACTGTCTAGGCTAGGTTCACTTACTCAATGCGGCACTGGCTAGCTCTTCTCCTAGGAAGCGTAGGAGTATCTCTGGCTCCTCAAGTCAGATGTGTAATTCGCTGACATATCCTGCAGCTTATTTCTTGCAAATCAAGAGATTGACTAACCCACAAATCAACAGTGGTTGTAGTATGAGTGATCCATCACAGAAATGGTAATTCTGTTAGTGATAAAGGAAAGTATATATTGACAAGAGTCATCATCCCTAGCTAATGTATTCTTATTGCATTCCCAATCATAGCTTCTGAAGTGAAATAGCAACACTGAGGTATGCATGTATGCATATCTTTATCTTACATTATCAGGCCTTGGAGGGTAGAGGCTTTGGTACATCATAACACCACATGTAGTTGGTCTCTCATCCCTACCTGATGCTTAATATGATTATCATTTGTTAGCTGAATCCATGTTAAAGGGCACTGTGTTTGCCTTTAGGCTACTTTATCTAATTAACTCCATGGGAAATTAAAAAGGGTTTGTTATTTAAGAATTTTTTTGTTAACAAAAAAAATATCCATGGTGCTGCAACCCTTCAGCAAAGCAGAGCAAATGATGCAAGTGGTTTAACACACACTTCTTAATAAACCCACTGTGTAATCCTCTCTCCAAATGAGGGGCAAACTAGATAATACAGTGGGAATTAACAGACCGTCTTGGCCTCATGTACAGCTTCTTGCTGCTGCATTTCACTTGGAACCAAAATTGGACGATAGAGGACCATACATCCCCAGGTTATCATCTAGATTGCCTTGACGGTGGGTTATATTAATTCTGTGCAGAACCATAAAATTGGTGTAAAAGATTTAGGTGTTTAGGAGTCGTCCTCTATGTTGAAATATAGAAATTGGAACCTATACTGAGTTAGGCAAAACTAATTCCTTTTTTGCCCAATTCGGTGCTTGACTGTTCTTGGTGACTGTCATACAACTGTCCTGTGACTGTGGAACACATCTCAGCGCCTGAGACAAGGATTCTTTTCTGGATCTTATAGTTGGACTGGTATATGCTGGTAAGTATGTTAATAAGGACTTCGTGTGTATTTTGTTCTATCAACTTTTTCTTTGTGTGGCAGTGTATTGTTAATCTGCTTAGAATGCCTGGGGAGTGCACTATTTTTAGCAAAATAAAAATGGATTGTCTTTTGTTGTCCCTGGCTCTATTCTTAATTTTGTTTTTGTTAATTGTAATACAAGAAACAACTGTTCCTAATCTAGGGAATAATAGCTTGAAAGGAATTTGGTTCATTTGACTGAACAATGAACACCATCAGGTAATAATAGCCAGTTTTAGCATCTAGAAACATAGTATTTGTGGTACAGGAGGACAGCATGATATTGGGGACAACCATTGTGTACTGTTTTTCAATAGGCATTGGATAAATTGTATATCAGCTGCCTAACTGTTAATTGGCGTATACAGGTGTCTAAAATGTAGCATTATCAGTGGCACAATTACATCCCTGTTTGCTGACATTTTTTGTTCTGTTTTTAACTTTCTGTTTCAGAAAATCTCCAGAAGAACTGGATATGGATAAAGTCACGGCAGCTATGGTACTAACCAGTTTATCTACCAGCCCCTTGGTTCGCAGCCCTCCTGTCCGACCCAATGGTAAGCATGCGTCCATACTCATTTGAGAGCAATTGAAATAAGTGCTAAAATCATTATATATGTTATAATTCAGCATGCTGATTATTATTGTGTCTACTAGGATAAAGCTGAATAGTGTGTTATACAGTAAAACCCCGGCTTACAACTGCTTTGGTTTACGTTTGCCACGGTTTACGACAGCAAATCCAGCAGAAATGACCTTATGACCGGGAATTTCCCAGAATCCAAAATGGCTGTGGGGGTATTTAAGACCATCCTGCAGCCATTTTGGATTCTGTGGGTGGCATGATCACAGCGGGCAACCTTGCCTTGCGCAATCACGGCACCTCTTCCGAAGCCATTGCTTAGCAATGGCTCTGGAAGAGACGCTGTGAATGTACAAGGCAAAGTCGCCCGCTACAATTGGCTCTCCCCCTTTCACCGCACTGAACCGAGCACAGAAGGAAGGAGAAGCGAGCGGTCCGCCTCACCTGGCTGCGTGTATTCAGCAGGGAAACCCTGGACATGCCCCGGACAAACTGCTCCTCTTTGTCGCCCGACGCCGACCCTGAGGAAGAAGCACCAGAGTCAAGACAAGGTAGAGAAAGCATCCCCCATTTGGACAGGATGAGATAGATTTTAGGCGTTAGATTTTCTCTGCTTAAACCAGGGGTGCCGAAACTACGGCCTGTGGGCTGGATCCAGCCTCAATGGCAATTCATCAAGCCCGCACCACCCTTGTTGCTCCTGTACAGGCTCATTTTACTTCTGCTTCCAGGAGCAATAAGGGTGGTGTGGGCAGGATGATTTGCCGTTGGGGGCTGGATCTGGCCCACAGGGCTTAGTTTGGGCACCCCTGAGTTAAGTAACCACTTCCCTTCACTCTTCTTCTCCCAAAGGCAGCTTCTAAGTTTGCTTTCCTGTTTAAAGGAAAAAATAATTAGCAGCATGAGGCTTGCAGTTGTAACACCCAGAGGATAATAAAATCAAATGGATACTTTTCTTTCAGTAAAAATGAGAAACCTGGTGATAGGGGTAAAGATTGTTTTGTTTTACTTTGTATTCAACCTCATTCTATCAGGTTCCCTTCTTTTTTTTAAGGAAAGGTAAAGGGAAGCTGTAAATCCAGAGAATACAGAAATGCCATAGTTAAGTGACTGAAAATTACATTTGAATAAAATATGTTTTTTGTTTGTTGGTTTTTCTTTTGGCTTCTGTGAACAAACAGCATTTTTAAATTGTGCTCAACGTAGAAGTTGATACAAGATATGCTACATACATATATTTGTAAAAAATTAATCAAAGTTCTGCAAGCCCAAGGAAAATTAGAGAATTGTTTATAATGCCTTAGAATTTAAAATT
The DNA here is from genome assembly GCA_030440675.1 of Furcifer pardalis. Lineage (NCBI taxonomy): Eukaryota > Metazoa > Chordata > Lepidosauria > Squamata > Chamaeleonidae > Furcifer > Furcifer pardalis. Next base: position 77,795,653 of record CP126891.1, read on the forward strand.
AACTGGATAGTCTGTCATTGTTACCAACTTATCTGGTATAAACTTGACCAGATAGTAAAAGGGAACTATATTTCATAAGTACAATAGTTTATTGTGTAGTGCTGTTGTCATAAATCTACTTTATCTTGCAAAAGTAGCTTCTGTGAGGTGCTCGAAAGGTTTCCCTCTAAATTAATTGTTAGCTCACTAGTGATGCAAATAAAACTTCAGAAGAAGCTTTTCTAGCAGTTTTCTAAAGTACGTTCCTTTGCCAGGGTGTAAGAAACATTTCTGTAGGTATTTCCCCTTGATCTTGTTTACTGGAGGTGTGCCTTGAAATGTTTAGCTGTTGTTGAAAGCACAGTCATGTATTTATACTCGACTGCTTTGTGTACATAATTTATGTAGATATTACTGCAGCATTGAAGTAGGAGCTAGACATCAAGGTAAAAGTTCGAAGCTAGGTCATGAGCCACAGCCTGAAGTGTGAGGAGTCACAGACAAAGAAATGTGAGATAATCCATTACAACTGTTGAAGATGAGCAGAAGATCAAGTCAAAACCAAAGGAAAAGTTAGGAGGCAGAATCCAGAAGCAAGTCTTTACTGAAGACCTCCTGATTTGAGGCAGAAACAAGCCAGACTTTGCAGTGAAAGATAAACATCAATGGAAGAACTTGTTTCTCAAGGAAGATTCAGATGGGACAGGAAGCTGTCTTATACTCTCTTCCTGTCTGAGATGATCCAGTGACAGGTGTGGGTAGGGTGGAGTTAACCCAAGGCCTGAAGGTACTTCCTCTGCTGCAAAGCTCAGGACTGTGTTTTAACACAAAAGGCTGCTGCATCTCAGTCCTGGAAATCCTGCTACCCAGAGTTCAGGGTCAAAGAGTGAATATAAATGCAATAAATAGCTGAACAATGAATGAACGCATTAAGAATCACTGTCAGTAAAGCCTGTTTTTGCCTAAGCAAAGTCCTAATCTGTACGGAAAGTCAGTGGCCAAGTGGAATCATTGTTTTATCTGGATGACTGCTTTTTGCTGCCTAAGTCAGTGGTGGTGAATTTATGGCATACATGCCAGAGGGGGCACATAGAGCCCTCTCTGTAGGCATGCTCACCATCGCCTCAGCACAGAGTTCACTCTGCCCAGCAGCCTAATGGGAGCGCTTCCTTCCCCCAGCACAGAGTTCACCCCCACCCCTCTGCCCAGCAGCCCAATGGGAGCACTTCCTCCCCCCAGCACCGAGTTCACTCTGCCCAGCAGCCCAATAGGAGCGCTTCTTTCCTCCCCCCAGCACAGAGTGGGTTTTGGGTTGCAGTTTGGGCACTTGGTCTCTAAAAGGTTTACCATCACTGGTCTAGGCAAACATCCAGTCAGACATGATGGTCTATTCCACTGAGTATCTGTGGCCAAAGCCAGTGGTTCTGGGTATATCTAGGAGCATTTTTGACATTAGCTAGGAAAAAGTGTGTATCATATCCTGTCCTGTGTGATCCTGTAGTATACTCTTGGTCTATAAACCTTAGAAACCACAACCAATTGTAGCTTTCGACCAGGTATACACCAATCCACTTTGGTGTATGTTGTGTAAACTGCTGTTTATTTTCATCCTCAGTTCATTATTCAGTCAACTGAAGTCTTCATAGATGTACAGTTTCAAGAGTGTTAACAAATTTTCTTTCTAAAAAAATACATTAATGGAAGCTTGGCTGCTTAACCAGTACTGTTCTGCTTCCCTTTACAGTATATTTGATTGCTGTTGAATGTTCTTCTTAAATTCTAGAATCCTTAAATGGATCTTGGAAAGAAGGAGGATTCGTGCCTTCCAGCACCAGCAGCAGTGGGTATTGGAGCTGGAGTGCTCCAAGTGATCATTCAAATCCGTCCACCCCATCACCACCTCTTTCTGCCGACAGTTTCAAACCCTTTCGATTGCTCTCTCAAACAGAAGATGGCATTGATGAGGCTGAAACTAGCAGCCTGCTCTTTGATGAGCCCATTCCTAGAAAAAGGAAGGTGAGTATTATATTATGCCAGGACGATATGATAATGCATTTAATTTTCAGAAATTGCATGCAAGACAATGTCACAAAGACAAACATTACTTCCGTAAAGGTAAAGGTCACCTTTACCCTTAACCACCACACCCTGGTGGTGCAGTGGTTGAAACCGCTGTACTGCAGTCAAAAGGTTATGAATTTGATTCTGACCAGGGATCAAGGTTGACTCAGCCTTCCATCCTTTCAAGGTCGGTAAAATGAGTACCCAGAATATTGGGAGCAAAATGCTAATTAACTTGTGAGCCACCCAGAGAGTGCACTAAGCACTATGGGGCAATATATAAGTGTGATTGCTTTGAGTTTTTGCTTTTCCTTTGCTTGAGAGCCAGTCATTTCTGATTCTAGGGTGCGGTGCACATCTCCATTTACAGTCAAAGATCCAGCACTGTCTGTGTCTGCAGGCCTTCCCGTGGGCGGCAGGCATGACTAAATGCTGGAATGCACGGAAGGTTGCTACCTGTCCTACCAAAGCGATACCAGCATCTTAACCACTAAGCCACTTCCTTGCCCGTCCATTATATACTCCTGAACATGTGGAGCTCCTGATGCTTTTGAATTACAACTCCCATCAGCCCTAGTTTATCTTGCAAAGGGTAATCCAACAGTACAGTAATACCTCGCATAACGATTGCCTCGGATAATGCTAAAATGGAATAACGTCGGGGAATTTGAGGCAAACATTTGCATCGCACAATGTTAAGATAACGTTGTGCGATGCAATTGTTTACCTCAAATTCGCCCATGTTGATCTCTGCCCCAAAGAGACCAGCCCTGTGGGCTTTGGGGCAGAGATCTACTGAGGCTTAGACCCGCCGGTTTGGTTGGGGGGAGATTGGGCATACCTCCCCCCCCCCGCCGCCAAAACAGTGCTACGGGCTCTCTGCTTTGGGATGGGCGGGCTGCCTGATTTAAGATCGGGGTGGCTGGAGGTGCACAATGTAGTAACATTGCACAATGTTAAAAACCGGATAACGTTATGATTTGTGGAACCAAGTCATACTGTTATCCGAGGTACAGTAATACCTCATATAACATTAGTATCGAATAACACTAAAATCGCATAACATTAAGGAATCTGGAGGGAAGAATTGCATCAGATAACATTAAGATCCTATGGGATGCTTCAGATAACAACCACTAAAGCCTGTGTGGTTACAATGTATCTCTATGGATCCCATAGGATTTTAACATGCATCAGATAACACTAAAAATCATATAACACCAAGACTCGTGGAACCAGGTTTTAGTGTTATATGAGGTTTTACTGTACTAGTGTATCTGGAAAGCCACATGTCCCCCACAGCCCTGTTACTTTTCTTCAAAGGTTTCTGATATATTGTCAAACAGAAACAGAGTCACTAGTCATAGATTTTCCATTCTTACAAGCAAATATTGTTTTTTTATCATTTTCAAAATCAGCTAACTACTGTATATACTCAAGTACAAGCCGATCCAAATATAAGCCGAGGTACCTAATCTTACCAGAGAAACCAGGAAAACTGATTGACTCGCGTAAAAGCCAAGGGTGGGAAATGCAGCAGCTACTAGTTTGCAGAAGGAAAAGAGGGAGGGAAAGAAGCCAGAGAAATCTGCCGCTGAGCCTGCCCTCCCTGCACAGAAGGGAGGGAAAGAACGAAAGCCAGAGAAATCTCCCGCAAGTCCTGGGAGAAAGAATGGGTGCTCTGGGATGGGGGGAGCCCATTTTTTGCGGGTGGACTGGGGTGGAAAGAGGGCTCCTTTGAAGTCTGTTTCCTCCCGATCCCAGAGCTGTTGGCTGCCATGAGACGATGAGGAAAGGAATGGGTGAGGAAAATCACTCCAAAAGGAGCAATTTTGTCCCACCATCCCCACCCTGCCTCTGGCTGCCAGGAAGGGGATGGCGGAAGGAATGGATGAGGAAGATGGCTTCAGAAGGAGCTCTCTCTCGCAGCATGACCCCAGCACTGCTGCCTGTCAGGAGATGACTCGAGTATAAGTGACTGAGTCTCCTTTTTTCCGCACATTTTTGGTGCTGAAAAAATCAGCTTATGCTCAAGTATATACGGTAGAGGCTTTTCCAAATTTTAATTCAGTTATTGGTTTTTTTTTTTACATCCTAAATAATCCAGAGTTTCACTTATAAAGGAAAAAGAACAGTCTTTTCAAGTTGTGATAATATGAGACTACTCCCTGAAGTTGATTAATAAGGATCTCCTTTTTTTACTTGAAAAGTAGCCTGATGTATATCTTATGCTAGTTAGGACTTTTTGTACATGTTTTAATATAACGCCATGTTTAAATACTAGGCGAGTTATATTCATTGCTCCTATTATGTATGTACAGTACAAACATACCAAAAGACTTTAGTTAGCTGTTGTTTAGCTGGTGAATGTTGAATAGTGTTGCATTTGGATTGTATGTGTTATTTGGTCTTCACTTAAGAGGAAACCGAGGAGACATCTGGACAAGTGAACTCTGAGCCGTATGTTTTAAGAGTTTTGCACCCAAAACATACTCTATACAGAACACTAGGGGGAAAGGGCTGCTTGTCATTTCAGTCCAAAGTGAAATAATATTTTATCATAGTTATAAATGAACTGCATCAGTATATTTTAGTGTCTGAATTGTGAATGTATAGTTATATTTTATGCTGTCAAATTGCATACAAATTATGGCAACCCTAATACGTTTGTCAAGCTTGGTGAGATATTTAAGGAGTTGCTTTGTACCATTGCCATGTTCCATCAAGTTTCTCAGCCAAGTGGAGATTTGAATCTAGATCAGGTTCATTGTGTTTAGTGGGCTTTATTCTCTATTTAGCAAATTATTTAGGTTTACAATCTTAATTTAGATTTATTCTAGCATACTTTTAAGCAAAAAGATCAATGGAAGTTAAACAGTGTGTGAACAAATTATTTAATGTTTTCTTTTGTTGAATTTCTTAGAACTCCATGAAGGTAATGTTTAAATGCCTTTGGAAAAACTGTGGGAAAGTGCTAAGCACAGCTGTTGGGATTCAAAAACACATCCGGACCATTCACCTTGGGTAAGGGGACTGTGATTCCATGGAGCTATGGAAAGATTTCTATCCCATTCCTAGTATTTACTTGGAAACAAACCTAACCAATTTCACTTATAGCAAATTTCATACTATATATATCCTTATGCTACATAATTAAAAATTAATCCTTATTTCATGACAAAAGACATTTGAACATAACATCTTAAATAGAAAACTACCAGTATGTTTTATTTTTAATTTTCAAAACCCATAAAGTAAAAATACGGCAAAAGAAGGCAAAACAAAAACACATCAATATTTAGCTTATTACAAAATGTGCATTAATTATTCATCCTTGTTTATATTACAGAAAAGAATAAACAACAACAACATGTAACATTTAACAGTTGACACCTCCGCTCTCGGGACCTTTTCTTCTATTCCGCCTATCTCAATTCTCTCTTTTAACTTTTATAGCTATCCTTATTTCCAAAAACTAATAGTACAATTGATAGATTTTTCCTTAAAAAGCATTTTATTTTTTATAAAAAGCCTATTTAAATAAAAAAATCATTGATTTTTATCCATTCTGCAATATATATGCAGGAGGGTTCCCCCTCTTGATTGACAAGTGATTTGTCTACTTCACAGAAGGACACGCTTTATCTGTGCCCGTCTGTGAGGATTTTGAGAATTAAAGTCCACATTTTTATAATTGGTAACTTTTCCAAGCTGTGTTAGACTGTCATACCAGCCAGGTTGAGAAATCAAATTAATTTTTTTGGAATTAAATTAAATTAAATTATGGTTGATCAAGAAAATAAAAAGCTTTAGGAAGCCTTTGGCTCATTTGTTGCTTTTTTCCTACCTCCTTTTCCTGTGTGATCCTGACAAGATCCACAGATTTCACTTTCATTTTTATTAAATGCAGTTTGTTTTATCTAAGCCAGACAAATTCTCATTAATCTTAACTATGGCTTGCTTAAAAGAAGTCATTTCAATAAACCATCATTCAGACAGAGCATTAAACAGTCCTAATGGCTGAAATCTTGTTGTTTAGAATAGTAAGTCACAATAGAGTAAGGTAAAGGTAAAGGTCACCCTTGCTTGAAAGCCAGTCGTATCTGACTGTAGGGTGCAGTGCTCATCTCTGTTTATAGCCAAAGCCAGCATTTTCTGCATCTGCAGATGTTTCTGTGGACATGTGGTAGGCATGACTAAACACAGGAGTGCAGGGAACACTGTTTACCTTCCCACCAAAGTGGTACCTATTTATAATTTCTTGCTTTCAGATTGCTAGGTTGTCAGGCGCTGGGGCAGAGATGGGAGCTCACTCCATCGAGTAGCACTTGGGTCTTGAACTGCTAACCTGCCAACCTTCCAGTCATCAAGTTCAGTGTCTTAACCACTAAGGCACCGCAGTCACCCCACAATAGAGTAGACCCACTAAATCAATGGGGGATTTGGTGAGTCAACTCTACCATACGTTCCATTGATTTGGATTGGTCTACCCCAGTTACAACCTACTATGCTGAGCAACAGAATTTCAGTCATTTTCCAACATTAATAATAAGCTATCAGATGGATGGAAATTAAGAGATTGATCCAGAGTGCAGTGGCTTGGCTCCTGCCTATACAATCAGAAAATCAGTTGGTAAACCTTTTTGAACTAGATCAACTGGTTGTGTGACATCATGTTATAATCTTCTATGTATGTCATAAAACAATGCCCTGCACTCAGAAAAATAATATGCCAGAATAAAGTCAGCTTCACGTCTTTCTATTAACATGCTACTTTTCCCTCCAGATATAGGGTCTCTGATCTGAAGCCTTCACTCTATATCAGTGATGGCGAACCTTGGCACTCCAGGTGTTCTTGGACTTCAATTACCAGAAGCCCAACTCAGCACTCTTGCTGATCAGGGCTTCTGGGAATTGAAGTTCAAGAACAGCTGGAATGCCAAGGTTCGCCATCACTGCTATAGTCATCCAGGGAAACTTTTACTACTTACTTTAGCTGAAAGAATAAATAGTCCCATAGCCAGTAATAGAATGAAGGAGAAAATGTAGGCATAGTCCTTTTTTAAAAAAAATCCTATCCAGAACTTCTGTAGCCTTTGCTTTACACACCCTGTCGTTAGAAAAAGGAGCTTCAGCTCAATATTTGTCCAAAATAGAGAGGTCTGTGTTACATGCAACTTGTACCCATACTTGTACATACATTAGTATTATTTCTGCCACTTAGGTCATTTTTAGGCCATCTGCTATAGTGATTAAAATCTGGTTTCCTATCCTTCCATGCTTTCCATAGATACATTCATACACATAGCACACAGCCATACATGTGCATATAATGAGGCACTACCAGATTTAAAAGAATGTTCATGTTCGTTGTACCACTGAACGCTTATAGAGAAGAATCATTTGTTTGCATATACTCAAAGCAAAAGAGTTCTCTTTTATTTTAATGTTGTACACTTGAAAATTAATTCTTGGTCTTCACTTGATCTAGGCGTGTGGGAGAATCTGACTACAGTGATGGAGAAGAAGATTTTTATTATACAGAGATCCGTCTCAACACTGATTCAGTAGCTGATGGATTAAGTAGTTTATCTCCCGTTTCACCGTCCCTAGCATCTCCTCCTTCTTTTCCATCCCAAGATGCAAGCAAAAATGAGCTGTCTTGTGCCAAAATAGATGCTAAAGGGATGACACCCCTAAGCCGCTCAGCTCCAACCAACCTCTACCTCGTTCACTCTGACCACGCTTACCAGGTAAGACAATCTTTTCTGCATCAGAGTGATTGGGCTCATCCAGAAGTAATACAGAGCCATAGCTTTCCTCCCATGTGAACCAGCAGTAGTGAGATTCAGAATTGCATATTCCTCCCTTCTCTTTCTTGCTTTTAGAGAGAAAAACTCATTAATACTGTATGGTCTGATCAAACAGTGTTCTCGGTAATATTGACATTCTGGCACTAGGTAAGACAAAGCAATTAATACATCCAGTGCAATAAAAATCCATTATCCTGCATTAGAGGGTAGGATCAGGATTACAAATTTCATCACAACAATGTTTTTCAGAACACTTTTTAAACAATTTAATTGTCACTGTTAGTACTTGGTGTATATAATTTTCCCCTCAACTAGGTGCCTACAGATCTAGCTTTGGCCATGTGTGCAATATATGCAGATGAAAATAGGGATAACACTTAATAATTATAATGAAGCCACCTCAATATAGACTGTAATAAATGTGTTACTTGCCTAAAATAGCAGAGGACTCTTGGTTGTTGTTTTTCTGCAGCAGATTAATCTTTTGGGAATTGTTTTCCATTGGTATTTTTAAGCTCTCGGCGCTGTCATCATATCCCTTTGAGCTATGATAATTTGAGAGAACTGCATGAGAAGCAGAATGCCAGTTTATTACTCCCCTCCCCCCAATTTTGATGCTTTAAAATGAAGTTTAATTTTTTAATTTTAATTTAATTTAATTTTTAGACTTATACCCCGCCCCACTCGCGGCAGCGACTCAGGGCAGCTTACAGAAATGCAAAATACACAGTTTCACAATCATAATAACATCGTAGACAGATTACAGGTCATCACAATTTAAGCATCCAATTGCAACAAATGCACAGTAATACAATACATACAATTCAGTACAATATATATAAATCTTCTTTCGCCCCGCTGGGCTAAAGTCCAAGGTAGCAGGGGATGAGTTCTGCTGCGGCAGCCACTTAAGCCCGGGGTAGGGGTGGGCCCGGGAGCACCAACAGGTGGAGGAGTCCTGGCGCTCCCACCCGAAGGTCTCCTCTCGCCCTGCCGGGCTGACGTCCAAGGCAGCAGGGGATGAGTTCTGCCGCCACAGCCTCTTAAGCCCGGCATGGGGGTGGGGCCCAGGAGCACCAACAGGTGCAGGAGCCCTGGCACTCCCAGCCAAAGGTCTCCTCTCACCCTGCCAGGCTGAAGTCCAAGTTTGAGCAGCAGTTTACCAAAAGTCACTGTGAAATGATCAGCCAGCTCTCCAGACCAGACTGAAAGAAAGGTCAATGTAAAGTAATGTTGCCTTGAAAAAAACTTTCTTACACAGTAACCTAATAATCATGCATGGGGGTAAACAATTGATATGAAAAATCCAAACATTGAGCAAAAATCTTCCTAAAAGAGAGCAAATTGATACCTGATCAAATTAGTTCATCAGCAGTTTACACTTGCTGCATTTTGTCTGCCCAGCAAAATAGTTCCCAAGTAATTTAATATTCCTGCAGGTACAGGGACCTTTTAATAAAAATAAAAGCTATTATCTACCAAATTGACAATTTGCTAGTCTCTTATTTTACAAGATTCTTATTTTTCCACTCCAATAAAAGTAATAGAGATTTCCACTGAAAATATTCTGATCATTTATAGACCAAAGTAATGACCATGCCAGCAAAATTTATAGTTGAAGGAAAATATAAACAACTGAAAGAAATGTAAGCATAGGGAGGCAAAAGACACATACATAAATCCCACGCCACATACACCAGATACCAACAACACTAATGCTGGGTATCAGACATAATATAGAGCATCAACACATAGCACATTTTGTGGCAGCTCCTCAGAACAGATGAGGATAACATGGATTTCCCCCCTTAGATTCAAACTGGCTTGGCTGGGTGAGCAGTGGCACTCATAATATTTTTCATGCATGTCCAGTCATATGCTTAGAGGTTAAAAATTTCTCGGAGCTATAATACATTTTATTTTTAAATTATGTATTTTAGAGATGTTTTCACTGCTTTTTTGATTATGTCTTTTTAGGCAATAAGCTTCTGTATTTTTAGAATGTAACATTTGTTTTGATATTTTTATTGTACTTTTATGCTCCTATATTTTGGATTGAAATCTGATTTGTCTACATCTTTGGTTTTCATATATTTTTAAGGATTTGTACCTTTAAGGATTTTCATAGATGCAAGACTGATTCCAGTGTAACTGAAATATGTAGCTTCTCAAAATGTTATGTTTTTAATACTTGAATTTTTATTTTGTGTATCTGGAACATAGAAGCAATGTAGATAACTTGAGCCAACTGCAGTGGCTTAAGTGGCTAAGATGCTGACTGGAAGGCGGGAGGTCAGCAGTTCGATTCCCAAGTACTGCAGGACAGAATGAGTTCCCATCTTTGTCTGAGCTCCTGCCAACCTAGCAGTTTGAAAGCAAGAAATTGCAAGTAGATAAATAGGGACCACTTCAGTGGGAACGTAAACAGCATTTTGTGTGCTCTGGTGTCTAGTCATGCCTGCCACATGACCACGGAGATGTCTGCAGAAGCAAACAGCACTGGCTCTTTGGCTTTGAAGCAGAGATGAGCACTGAACCATAGAGTCGGATACAACTGGCTTTCGAGCAAAGGAAAACTTTACCTTTAGATAAATAAAGCTCATAGAAATAGGCAAGCTACCATTGCCTATAATTATTTCAACAATCAAAAGACTTTTACTTTGATACCCAGAAGAATTTTGATATGATTTGGAATGATTATATGGTTACATTCTGGAATGAACCCTTTCTGGAATAAATGTCAGCTGTGCTAAACATTAGATTTTGATTTTTCCTAGAGGTCTATAAAGTTCTCTAGGACTCTTTGGGAGCAGTTCAAGCATCAAATTTTCTGACCTGATACTGTGTGCATAAGTGCAGTTGTGCAAGCAGTTTTTACATTTTTGCCAGCCATTTGTCAAGTGCCCAGGTACACCACTGGGCATACAAACCAATTGCACAAACCAGGTCATGTCCAACCACATAATGGAAAGCAGTCAAAATTGCACATACACTTGTGTGGATTCTGGCAACTATAAAAGATCATTCTGATGAGATGTTCTTCCTTAACCAACTGTTGTTTAAACAGGCCACAGCTCCTGTGAACATTCCAGGTTCCACCAAGTTCACACCCAATGGAAATAGCTTTAGCATCTCTTGGCAGTCACCACCTGTTACCTTCACTGGTGTTCAAGTAAGTAGAAGACCAACAGATAAACAGTGGGAAGTTTTCTTTATAGTGTAGTAATATGCAGTCAGCTGGCCAGTTAGTGCACTGATATATGTTTCTGCCTGCATAGCCATAGGCTAGGACAGTGTTTCTCAAACTATGTTCAGCAAAAGACTGGTGGACTTCAATTCCCAGAAGCCTAAGTCAGTGCATTGGCTCATCAGTGCTTTGGGGAATTGACTTATGTTTCTGGCAAATGAGATCCAAAAAACCAAAGGTTGGGAGACCCTGGGCTAGAAGTTGGATTCCCTCCTGTGCCTCCTGGAAGAAAACCCATGCTGTTAGGGTGCTGTCAACTGGACAGCAACGATCATCATTTTCATCTAGTCCACCATTTCTCAAACTTTGGCTTTTGGACTTCAGTTCCCAGAAGCTGAAATCAATTCCCCAAAGCACTGATCAGCCAATGTACTGACTTAGACTTCTGGGAATTGAAGTCCACCAGTCTTTTGCGGAACATTGTTTGGGAAAAATGGTAATCTAGTCAAGGGCACATGCCTGGCAGGGCTCAAAATTGTCCTTTGGACATTCCTCAGATTCATTCCTTAAACAGATTTTGATTTAAACCCAACAACATCTGAGTGTACTTGCACAATGGCGCATCTGACTTTACTCTTCCTCCATCAGCCCTGCTCCCAAATCTGTGCCATCAGAGCAGACTGGTGGGCAGTGTGGAAGCTCTGGTGTGGAAGGGAAATTCCATCTGACACTGCTGTTTGATCTGAGGGTTGATCTTTTAATATAATCCTTTCTGCCCATCTTCCCTAATCTGTTTCATTACCCAATAGCAGCAAAACAAGCTCCTGTAGATTGGACTTTTAGCCATTTGATGATATAGTTTACTTAATATCTTGGGTCTTACACTGTATAACATCCAGTATCTATGTTGCCCCACGATCACACAACTTTGTCTAGGTAACAATCCTATTTATTCTGATCTTATATCAATAAATATTAGACATCCTCCAGTCTGTTGCATTGTAAGATCCATATGACACTGGCTTGCTGGTTTCCCTTCTCTAAAACATTGTTTCTGTTAATGTATGATCCACTGTAATTTCCTGTTACTTCTGTCTAATTTATTATTTATATTTCACCTAATGCCAATGAATATATGTAAATAAACAGTAACCTAATTTATATTAAAATAATTGTACTAACATTTAAATGATTGCCATCAGAACATAAGTCTGATGGTTACATGCTCAAAATTTTCCATTTGTCATAAATGCATGCTACTTATACAAAACCTCTGCTTTCTGACAGTGTGAATTAGACACTGATAAGAAACTGCCCGCTTCTTCTCTGTTCAAAAATTGAATCACAAGAGCCTCTTACTGTCAACCTTTGGCATGTCTTGGAGGTTTTCTGTAGAGTCTGAGGTTTCCTGCTGAGCTGATAAAAAATGAAAGTAGCTGAATCAATTACATTGCATTCTGCCAATGAATATTTATTAAATTCCATCAAGGAACAGCTAGTGGAGAAAAGCATCCTGCTGTTAGCAATTTGAACAAGAGACTCTTAGCACAACATGCTGTGCATGAAATACTCCCAAAATTTCATTTCATGACAGTATGGTTGATCTAGAGTAATTATTAAGGTGGTTTGTTCTCCATGTCACTGCAGAAAATTGGCACAAGTAGTGAAAAAAAACCAGGGTTCTAATTAGTTACTCTGTAAAACCAGACACTGATGGCAACTGGTTTAAGTATGTAGGTATTCAGATCACTTCAGACAGCACCAGTGGTCATTGGATCATTGTGAAGAAGGTCTCTCAACAATGTTTTATTTTGCACACAAACATTTTTTAAATTTTAAAATAAGAAATAAGTTGTGTATATAAATGTATTTTCTAATTTTCAAAACACACCTATTGGATGTACACAATGCTGTGTTTAAAAAACAATCAAACAGTTTAAAAACACTTGTGAAACTTGGAATGCTGTTTGTATTAAATGGATTATGTGCAAGTGCTAAAAGAATTCTGAACATGAACAAAAATGTAGAATTAGTTAAATGTTCCCTCCCTGTCTTCTCTCAGTGCCTCCACACCAAGAGGCAGTAGGGATGGGCCAACAGTGAGAATACAATTATCATAGAATCACTGAGTTGGAAAGGACCTTTTAGGCCATTGGGTCCAACCCCTTGCTCAATGCAGATATGACAGATGGGTGCCCAATTCTCTCTTGAATGCTTCCAGTGTTGGAGTACTCACCATATCTCAAGGCAGCTGGCTCCACTGTCATACTGCTTTAATTAGTGTATGTGACTTGAACTGCAGACTCAGTTATTTTTCAGGTTGTAATAATCCAGTGGTGGCAAACCTATGGCACGCATGCCAAAGGGGGCACTTAGAACCCTCTCTGTGGGCACTCGTGCCATCACCCCAGCACACAGTTCACTCTGCCCAGCAGCCCAATGAAATCACTTCCTCCCTTCCCCCAGCACAGAGTTCACCCCACCCCTCTGTCCAGCAGTCGAATGGGAGCACTTCCTTCCCCCAATACAGAGTTCACTCCACCCCTCTGCGGCACGAACAGCAGTCTGTTGAGTTTGGACACATGGTCTCTAAAAGGTACACCATGACTTTAATAATCACTCACATTGGGTTTCTGGGTGTGTGTGGTTCCAGCCCCTCTTACTGCTCCCATTGAAAACAGAAAAGGCTTGTGGTGCTGAGAACAAAGAAATCCTCCTTTTCCTGCACATGGTACTGATGCAGCTTGGGAGGCAAAGTGATGCGTAGCAGTGAGGAGGAGAAAAAGTTCACAGGAGAGCAGAGGGCTCCATGGGGCTAGACCAGTGGCAGCAGCCATGGGGTCACTTTGTGAGATGAGCAGCCATACCTTTGCAGCTGGATGAGGCGAGGGCAGTTCTCCAGAAGAGAAGTCCTGTCACCCTGTGCACGTCTCTACCCTTCTTCTATCCTCACAGGGAAAAGCCCTTCCAATACTTTTTGGAATGGAAAAAGTATAAGGCCTCAACTGGGTCTCTCTTTTCCCTAAAAAAAAAAAAAAGGTCACTGGTAAAATAAAATGGCCACAGATGGAATTCATTCAGTCTCTGTGTAATGAATCAATCTCACCTGTTTTATGAATGGAACAAGTCATGACATATTTGATGGTGTAGTTGGCTGTTTAGTTAGCTATATTATCACCATTGTAGAAGCTACTCTGGTCAATCACCTAGGGTAAAGTGTCCCAGTCTGGCATGGGATAAATCACTTTTCAAAGCAAATTATCCGATCATGATAAAAGAAATTTGCTTTCAAACAATGGTTTTCTTGTTAGGTTGATTCTACGTTGTGTGCAGGTTTGCAGAAAATAAAACTGGGTTGACTTTAGATTGATCGTTTTATGAACAGATGGGCTAATTTGTTCATAGAAGACATTGGGATGCTGTGGAGGTTGTTTCTGAGTAAGGAGGGAGTTTCTCTTCATCTGTTCATGACTTGATCCATTCATAAAACAGGTGAGATTGATTCATTACACAGAGACTGAATGAATTCCATCTGTGGCCATTTTCTTTTACCAGTGACCCCAACCTTTACAAGCTGCTTTTGTGGAAATACCGGGGTGTGTTATTGGGGGCAAGTTATTTTTTTTAAGTAGAAACTGATTATCTACCTCCTTCCTTTCACTCAAGCAGAATTAAGAGCAGGAAGAACAGATTTTAAATTACAAGAGGTTTGATACATTATGAATTTTGCATGGAAATAGATTAGGAAATCTTCCTTCAACATTTTCTTGGAAGGCCCAATAATATCCATCTGCAGGAGATGTTTGAGGTATATTTTGAGATACAATAAAACCCTGTATAACAACTTTAATTCGTTCCACAGGCCTAGTCATTGTATGATTTAATTGCTATACGGTGCATGCATCGTATAGTGATTATCCCTATGGGATGCATTGTATAACAATTATCTCTATGAGAAAGTAGTACAATGACAAACAATCATTGTACGATTTTCCCCATAGGGATGCATTGCATTGTACAGTGAAACATCGGATAATGCTAAAACTTGGTTCCACAAGTCTTGGTGTTATCCGATTTTTAGTGTTATCCAATCCATGTTAAAATCCTATGGGATAGATCGGATAACATTAAAGCTCCATAGAGATACATTGTAACCGCACAGGCTTTAGCGGTTGTTATCCGATCCATCCCATAAGACCTTAACGTTATTTAATCCAATTCTCCTCTCCAGATTACTTAACGTTATGCGATTTTAGTGTTATCTGATCCAATCGTTATCCGGTGTTTTACTGTATAACGATTTTAGTTGTTATATGGAGCACAATGTTTTTTCAAATCCTTGTCGTTGTACAATTTAATCTCTGTAAGAGGCATTCGTTATATGGGGTTCTACTGTATGCTATGACCACTTAGAGCTCCTATTATATCAAATGATACTTGATTATATCTATTATATCAAGCAGCATTTGACTTGAGTTTTCAAGGTATGTGAGACACTAGTGAAATGGTTTTACCTGAGTTTCCATAGCTAAGCGAGGATTTGAACCAAAGTCTCAGTGTTAATCCCCTCTTTTATCTGCTGCAGCATCCTGGCTTATCCAAATGATATATAAATATTACTGATAATATAAATACTCTTGTACCTGGTTAAACTGTGATGTATGGCAACCTGTCCCTGGACAGAAAACCTCTTCTTGTAGTTTGTAATAACCATAGAATGGCCACTACAGTACTTAATAAACAAAAAAGAGAACGGACATTACCAACAAGGAAGACATTCTTCACAAAAGGAGGATATTTTGCATTAAATTTGTATATGCTAATTTAAATGAATATACCCAAGTATCATCCCAGTTAGCTATTACTACCTCAGTTTAAACAGGAATACATTACTGCTCATCTGCTGCATAAAATTGTGGCTAGGTAACCATATTGGGACACAGTGTTGAGATAAAGTAGGGATATAAATCAAATCAGAAGAAGAATGAGAATTGCAAGAGTAGCAGTGAAAGGATTAGAAAAGATCAAATGTAAGGATGAATAATTGAAGACACATTGTTGTGTTCCCAATCAACACACATGATCGTGAAAGCTGAATAGTAAAGAAGGCTGACAGAGCAGGAAATTATTTTAGCTGCATCAAGATACTGACTGTTGTAACTCTATGCCAGGGGTTCCCAGCCTAAAGCCTGTGGGCCAGATCTGGCCCCTGGCACCATTTCATGCAGTCCACCATCCCTCCAAGGCCATTTGAGAAACAAAATGGCTGTCCCATTGAAGCTGTTGGGACAAAATGGCCGCCCCTATCATGCAGGCAGGGCAAAATGGCCATTTGTCTCTCGAAGCTGACTAAGAGAGTGTGACCTTGCCCCCGGCTTGAAAAGGTTGGGAATCCCTGCTCTATGCAGAATGTTGTCTCTTCCAGCTTAAATTATGTAATAAAAATTGTATTTGTATCTCTGATGCTAGGTTTCACCAACTCACACACGTCCTGTTGGAAACGGAGAGCAAAAGCAACAGATTCAAACAGTTTTGTCATCACCACCTAGAGCCTCAGTTGGCCTAAGGTAGGAAGCATTTTACTCCTGGTATCAATAGGATAAGGAGTGGGGACTGTAATCACCTTGCTTCCTCTCCACTGTCCACGTTTACATGAAGTTCTTTTCAACATAGCTAGACGGCTGAGTCTAAGAATATTTTATTTTATTATTTTATTGCTTCATTTATTTATTTTTCACATTACCTGTGTGGGTGAACATTTATGAAAACCATTCATAAAACATATAAATTTACATAACACAATAAAATTGGAGAACAAAAATATAATAAAAAGGGATGGAGAGTAGAAATGCTTGCAGCAAATGATTGGGTAAACAGAAATGTCTTTGTCATATGGTTGAATATTGTCTGAAGGGAGGCTTGGACAAGAAATCCTAACACTAATTCAGTTTATTCTTAAATGCTTTTTAGTATTTATCTCAGCTCTGAAAAATGCAAACGCCATCTTCAATCAGTTATCTAGTCAGAAATATAAGCAGCAACATGTTCAGTTATTCATTCCTTAGTTAAAAAATATGGAGGGGGAAAATCAGAGAAATATTAAAATGCCCTTATGCAGCCAGCAGGATTTTAAAAACCTATTAAAGTGTTTGCAGAGATATGGATAAAAGGGATTTAAGAGAATCTGGATTTAGCAGATTAGTAAAGAGGTAGCTTCTCTTTATTGTGAATGATGAAAAAGAACGGTTGCCAACCTTACTTCACATGTAGGCTGCAGTTCTACACACTAACTTTGGAGTAAGCCCCACTGAATCAATGCATCTTACTTAAAAGTAGACTTATAGTCAGATATATGGCCTACTTTTTGGTGTGAGAAAGAAATCTAAAAATGGAAAAAGAGGTATGTGGTATGTTAAGCCATGTCTCTTTTTTGGATTGGTTATACAGTAAAACCTCGGATAACACTAAAACCTGGTTCCACAAGTCTTGGTGTTATACGTTTTTTAGTGTTATCCGATGCATGTTAAAATCCTATGGGATCCATAGAGATACATTATAACCACACAGGCTTTAGCGGTTGTTATCCGATGCATCCCATAGGATCTTAATGTTATCCGATGCAATTCTTCCCCCCAGATTGCTTAATGTTATGCGATTTTAGTGTTATTCGATACTAATGTTGTCTGAGGCATTACTGTATCCTTTTACAAGTAGTACATATTACAGAATCATAAGAAATAAAACTTGCCATATTAATAATCTGAAAATCTACTTGGTATGTGTTTTATTCTATGGAAGGTCTCACTGTTGTATTAGATCAGGGGTGCTCAAACTATGGCCCGTGGGCTGGATCCGGGCCCCGATGCCAGTACATCCGGCCTCCACCACCCTTGTCGCTCCCGGAAACAGAAGTAAAACATGCCTGTATGGAAGTAAAACATGCTGGATGAATTGGCATTGGGGGCCAGATCCAGCCCATTGGCCATAGTTTGGGCATTCCTGGTTTAAGCAGAGAAAATGGCAGCTTAAAATCTATCAAAACAGATTGCAAGGAGCATATTACTTCTGCTTCTGGTGGGAGGTACCACATGACCGGCCCACTGAACCACATGACCAGCCCGCTGAACCACATGGCCGGCCCACGGCTCAAAAAGTTTGGGCACCCCTGTATTAGATCCTGCATTTCAATACAAGCAACCCCCCCCCAAAAAAAAAACTATTTTTTTTTAGTTATACCCATCCAGTTCCTATATCCCTTGCATTGCTATTGCATCTTGACTCTTTTTCTATTTATTGGTATAATTTTCCTCTAATCTAGCAGAGTTATAGTTTTAAATATCCAGTGATGTTTTCTTGTCAATATTTTGGACAAGATAATCATAAACTTGAGCTTTCAATTTGTCTTTTCCTGCAGAAAACCTAGAGGAGAAGGCAAGAAATGTCGCAAAGTGTATGGCATGGAGAACAGAGATATGTGGTGCACAGCTTGTCGCTGGAAAAAAGCCTGCCAAAGGTTCACTGACTGAAGCACAGGCATAACAAGGAATAACATATACCAGGATTTCCTTGCGGTGGCTGCGCTGTGTGGCTGTTCCAAAGCTTGCACTTTAAAAGCAACACGGTTGTATCTTGGAAGGAGGATTTCTCAAAGGCTTTTGTGCAGCAATATAGGGAAAGCGAACCACAAAGACCTTTCTAACGTTGAATCAGGAGCAGCTAAACACATTTTTCTTTAAAAGAAGAAAAATGATCTTTTTTCATAATCTCGAAATATTTGCGTGCCAGCACTGCAGTTGTTGATACTGCATCGTTGTCTGTGCCATGAACTTTGGAATCAGAATAAGCAAAAATCAATGACACTACTTTTCCTGAAATATTTTTTTTCTAATGCGTACATTAACAAGTGGGTTTCTAAACAGTTGTTTACAGATGCATAAGCTACAAATTCCTCGAGAGTGTATCTCCCAGAAATGTTGAATAAGTCTAACCATGAGTGGTCTTGATTCGCAGTCTGGGCTATGCCCTTTAGGGATTTTAGAATATTACTCTGCTGGAAAGGCAAAGAACATCTGGAAAAGGATTTTGAAGAAGGATTTCAGTCCAAGACATCACCTTTACTGTCTGACTGCAGGATACAGTGGGGAAATCACCAGCACACCTAAACTGAAAGTACAGCAACAAGTAGTGAAAAAAGTTTAAGTGAACCTAGACTGAAGTAAGCATAAGAACTGGAATTCTAGGATTTCTTTCCTGGAACTAGTTCATATAATCTCACAATTCTAAAAGTCTTCTTGAAAACTAAGCATGGACAGCCAGAAGGGCTTCGTTAGCATTTTTTCCTTCCCTGGTTTTTAATGACATTTTCAGACAAACAGTTCAGTTTAAAAATGCACGGCATTACTTCTGTGGATGCGACATGGAAGCGTCTACATCAGGATATCAGCTCTGCATTTAAGCTTTCCATCAAATAAGATAGGAGAGGAGCAAACAATAAAGTATGTATGTATGTAAAAAGTCCATTTGATGATGCCGTTTTCTAGGGCAGATGATAGAAGCCTTCACACTGGCTTGCACTTTTATAGGTTTTCATGCTTTAGTGTAATTTAGAACTGTTTTGGCCCCTGAGAAGGCACAGATTATTTGGACATAAGGGGGGGCAGGGGGTAGGTTTTAAGCTAATGCATGAAAATCAGTGGGCGTTTTCAGCACAGGTGCACTGGAAAGATTGTCAGCACAGGCCTTATTAAACTAAATGAGATTTGTGCAGGAGTGCTAGTATTACATTAATTTTAGTGGGTCTTCTGTTTGAGAACATCCTAATGGGTTTTGTCCTGTAATATTAACTAAGTGGGATAAAAGAGGTATCCCAAGTTGGGAAACCAAAGGCAAGAACAGGAGGCCATGTGAATACTCAGTCCAAATGTTTTATGGTGAAATGTCATAGATAAAGTTTGTTTTGTTTTTTACCTTAGAGGATCCAGTAGTGGATTACATCACAAAACCCTTATTAGACTATCTGCGATGAAGAAAATGAGGGAAAGCACAGAATCTGTCAGTAAGGCTGATTCTCATGTGAACCCCAGTCCAAAAACATTAAATTAGCTTTAACAACAGAATACTTTTTCTGTAGCATTTTGGTATAGCTAAGGTTACCTTTGAAAAATGAAACTGTAGATCAGTGTTTCCTAACCTTTGGTTTTTGAACTTCAAATCCCAGAAACCTAAGTCAGTACATTGGCTGATCAGTGCTTTGGGGAATTGACATAGGCTTCTGGGAATTGAAGTCCAAAAACCAAAGGTTAGTCAACACTGGTGTAGATTTGGTGCTCCCAAGAGAAATCCATCCTGTTCTCTCTTAACTCCAAAGAATAGAATTCTAGGGCATAAAGACGTATGTCTGCCTGGAGACTTGGTAGTAAAATAACAAAAAGCATGAGATCAATATAAACAAAATCTTCCTTCCTCTATTTAGCCTAGTTGTGGGAGTTAAGAAAAAAGTAAGGGGGGGAATGAGGCTTTATTTTTATTTAACTGCACATATCTTCTAAGTTGTGTTTGGCAAGCATGCCTTTAAAAACATAATGTTTACAAGAGTGGGCACCTAACTTGCTACTTCCAGAAACGTATAGCTAATGGAATAGTCATACTATGTATTCCATCTTAAATGTTTTAGGTTAAAGTTTTATCTTTGTATCCCTTCGGATGCTCATCATCATCTGTTTGAAATTTACCCAGTGGTAATCATCCACACCTTAACCTTTTTTATGAGTTACCGGAAAACAAGTAGAGACATTAACCTGAGCTAAGTGGACCAATGGTGTCACTCCATAAAAATCCGATTTTGTATGATTGAAGTAATGTTTTTTGGGTACTGTGCTCAGTTTGGTGGATGTGAAGAAAGATGTTGATAGGCCTTTTAATTAAAGTCCTAAAACCAATTGCTAAATTCCAGGTAAAATAGGACCATTGAATCAGTCGGTCTGCTCTAACTGGGACTAGCATTTGAGTGCAGGCTAAATGCACTAATGTGTCCTAAGAGAAATGAACATTCCTGGAAAGCTTTCAAGTGTTTTAAAAACTGAAACAATAATTGCTTTACCTACATGTAGAAGACAATTTTTCATAAGTGTTCCAGCTGGAATATGCAGAAATGAATTTACTGCTATTTTGAACCCTGTCCACTTCACATGGTGCTGTTCTAGGTCTGTGTACTGTACCTGTTTTCACAGAACAATGCTAAGTATGTTGGAAGAAATTCTTTGGTTGATTGATAACTATGACTTATCAGAAATGAAGTAGTATTCACAAGGAGGGGCAACTCCCCCTGGAAGCAGGAGTGGATAATGAACTGCTTCCTCTGTCTATTGAAGCATCCAAACTCATCCCTCAACAAACCAGAGTCATAAGTATTTTGGTTTATTTTTACATCAAAACACACACTTAGCACGTCTGGTAAAGGCAAGTATAATGATCTGCAGAACTGAACAGAGTTTAATGAAGTGAGGTTGCAAGAGACCAGGCTGTCCAAATAAACCATTAGTATCTGTAAATATTAACAGGATCTGGAAATAATATGGCAGAACTTATATTGTGAAGTCATTTATTAGAAATACAGAGGGTGCCAAAATGTATACATATTCTAAGAGATGTTACCTATGTCTTACTTTTTGAAGTTGAATTGAATTACAGAAGCAATGTGTAGTATGACTTTCACTCAAAATAATTAATGCTAGTGTCACCACGCAGTAGGCAGGACAGTCAAAGAAAATGGCAGAACAGTTGTCATTCAAAGAACGGAATATCATTTTGAAGAGGTGTGATTGAGTTTCCCCAACGTTCTCCTGACTTAACGTCCCTTGACTTCTACCTATAGGGGACCTTAAAGGATGTAGAAAACCAGCTACGCTGGCGGTACTTCAGGAATGAATTGAAAGGGCATGCACAGTGATACAAGTGGACACTTTGGTCACCGTTGCTCAACCAGTAGTTCGCTATAATCAGATGCTGATGGTAACCATTTTGAGCATCTCTTGTAATTGCACAAGTCAAACATTTCTTGTATTCATCTTTTGTTATATATTGAGTATTACAATTTAATACAACTTTTTCATTTCTTAAAATGTGTATACATTTTTGTGCCCTCGATATATAATGGGGCATTAATTTGCCTCTGACTTGTGTTTTTGATTGCATGTATTTAAAGTGCTTGCAAAACTGGGTGGGTGGGGGGACTTTTGGCATATGTTAAATTATTACTGGTGGTTATATTTATCTTCTGCAATGAATATTCAGATTTAGTATTCTCAAAGCTGAAGTTAATACTAAAAAGTCTGGATAACTCGATTTTGAATTCACAAGAGTTGATGTCTGATGTTTGACATTTGACCATTTAGTGCAGGGGTTTGCAACCTACAGCCTGTGGGCTGTCCCAGAAGGCCCCCAATGCCATTCTATCTAGCCCATATGTGCACATGTGTAAATGCACCCACCGCAGTTGTGTCTGGCCTGCTCAGCTGTCTTGAGGGGGAGTTGTCCAGCCTATGGTGTGGAAACCTTGAGAACCCCTGATTTAGTGCTTTTGTCATATATTTTCAACTTAATGAGAGAGGTTTTTTTAAAAAAATTTAAACATGAGCATACTAGGAAAGTGCTTGCTCACCATATATTGCCCATATGTATCTATCTTTCTGTTCATAAATATTACTTGGCATCATAATTTCTCTTCTCCCACCCCCACCCCACCCCCATCTCCCCTCCTCTGGTCTGTATATCTTTACTACTGTGTTTTCTCAAGTTACAGCACTTCATGAACTATGTTGCTGTAGTACAGGGGTTCCCAACCTACGGCCCATGGGTCAGACCTGGCCCATGGTGTCATTCCATCTGGCCCATCACCGCTTCTGCCGCACCTGGAAGTGGAAGTGGGCGCGTTTACATCAGCCGTAAAACACGCCCATGCATGCGTAAATGTACCCGTGGCTGTTGTGAACACGGAAGCCATAAATGCTTCTGGTTCCAGGGGCATGGTCTGGCCCGCTCAGCTGTCTGGGGGGCGTGGTCAGGCCCGCAGCAAAAAAAGGTTGGCCATCCCTGCTATAGCAGGGTAGCCTTTGTAGCACTGTTTGATTTAGTGTTTCCCATAGATGGGGAAAGGCCAGGCTATTCTAAGGTAGGGTTTCATTGTGTATGTGCTGACTGAAGTGACTTTCAGATGGATATACTGGGAGGTGAATAGAAGAATACAATTTAACAGGAAACTGCTGGAGTTTGTCTTGTACATAGCAACTGCTTGTTCTAAAATCACTTAGAACATAACTGTTTTAACTTGTTCAATTTCAGTAGGGAAGCCTACAGGAAAGTCACAGAAAGTAGGTCATTAGCCAGAACTGTTATTAAGCAGCTTGACAGGTAAGATAAATATTAAGGTACACTTCTGGTGATTGCGGTGAACACTTCATAAATTGTTATTATTTAAAATAACATGCTTACTTTATATTTTCTATTCTGAATTAATGTTTAGTGGTTATTCTCCAGTAAACATTTTTAACATAAAATTATGATTTGGAATGCAAAACATTTTCTCGAAATTTACCATTTTTCCACATTGTCTGGTGCCATTTTCCTTTGCTGTTGTTCAGTGTTGTTCAATGGATTGGTGTTCCAGCCAGTCCTTCCATGAATGTGGAAATGTAAAGGAATTTCACCATTACCTTGAGTTCATTCAAGACATGCTATTACTACATAGTAAGACAGACTATCAAAAATACAAGATCTCCCCTCTAGTGCAAGACCAAGACCTCAAGGACATTTTTGTGTGTTTCCTATAAATGTCTACAAGGAAAACTAGCATATTTTCACTCTGTGGAGTTAAGCATATATACACACAAACACACAGCAAGCATAACCAGACAGACTGATCAAAATGGTGTCAGCCGTTTGTCCAGTGCTTCTGTTATTAATCCATGCAACGAAATAGTGGTTGTTTATTGAAATGTACAAAATATTATTCTCAGATATGTACAAGAATTTTCCCTGTCAAAGCTGATTCAGAGTGAGGGCAGGAAGCATTGCCGTAAACAGGTTGCTGAAGACTAGGTGTGTGCCATTCATTCATTTTTTTTCTGGACTCAAAATCCCAGAATTCTCTATTCTGGGAGCTAGTTTCTGTCAAAACCATGCCTAAGTTATACTCAGTTGGAAAAAGGCCTGACTGGAAGACCTCATGGCCTAGGATAGGCCAAGCTCTGACCTAGCTTCCTGTTTATCCCACTATGGAATTTCTTTTCCAACTGGAAGCTAGCGGAAATTAGGCATACTCTTGGCCACAATGCCTTCCAGATGGTCTTTCACCCCTAAGCACAATTTAGGTATATCTCAGACAGGAGGAATTCCCAGAATGAAGAATTATGGGATTTAGAGTCCAAAGACTCCACCCAGTAAATGACATGTGCCTAATGAACACTTCTTGGGTGGTGAACATGTTAATGAAAAGTTGCCTTCTCCAGATTAAACTTAACATTACAGTAAAACCCGGATTTATGAATGCCCCTACTTCGGCTTACGAATTGGTTCTGCACTGAAATCCATGCCTCGAGTTATGAACATGCCCTGATTTGAGAATTAATTCTTTTTCCTCTATGTTGCCTCCAGTGAAGCAAAAAACTCAATTTCCCCTATGGGTTTGCTTCAGGTTACACAATCTGATTCCCCAGAGTGCATTATGCACATCCAACCTTTCTGAGCCTTGTAGATGTCAGTGGAGTGTTTGGAGTGTTGTTTTTTGTCTGGAGTTTTGGCACCAAAATGGCTGCCGGTTGCTGTTTCTTGCTGAATTTTTCTGAGTTTTCTGCCCATTTTCAAAGCTATTTAAGGTAAGGAACAGTGTTTTTGCTTATGTATGCTTTCCTTTCAATGCTGCTGGTTTTTTTTTTTTTTTGGTGGTTTGATTGATTTTTGGAGGGTGGGGGCATTTTGATTTTTGGAGGGGCATGGGGCTTTTTCTTTATCCAAATGGAGATGCCTCGCGTTACGAACAAATTTGACTTACGAACAAGGCCATGGAACTGATTGTATTTGTAACTCTGGGTTTTACTATACAGTAATACCTCGGATAACGCTAAGACTTGGTTCCACAAGTCTTGGTGTTATCCGATTTTTAGTGTTATCCGATGCATGTTAAAATCCTATGGGATGTATCGGATGACGTTAAAGCTCCATAGAGATACATTGTAACCGCACAGGCTTTAGCGGTTGTTATCCGATACATCCCATAGGACCTTAACGTTATTCGATCCAATTCTCCTCCCCAGATTACTTAATGTTACGCGATTTTAGCGTTATCCGAGGTAAACGTTATCCGAGGTATTACTGTACTTTTAATTTTCCCCTCATCAGATTAACATGTAAGTTACTAACATATTGCATAGATGTTGTTACTAGGACTTATATGCTTATCCAGGTTTATTGTTATCATTTCATTTTACCACATTAAATTCATGTGTTTGTCCAAAAGCCTAGATTCTGTCCCAGTCAATTGTGAAATGCTAGATGATTTCTTGACGCAGGGGTATGCTTTCAATCAACAGGTAATCCAATGCAGAGTTCAGGAGAGTTGCTTTTTTTTTAATGTCCTTCCATGCTATCTGGGAGAATTCTAGAAGCTGTAGTTGAAAAAGTGATTTTTCTGAACTTTGATGCCATGAAAATTAGTGTAATCAGATCAGCATCTGCCTACTGTTAAAAAACATCCACATATTAAAAATGCCAGAAACAAAAAACCTATTGGCGACGGAAGGAAATAAAATATATTAAGTAAAATATTTTGCTAACACTATTAAACTCTTAAAAGTAAAAAAGTCAGAGTAAAAAGCATTGCTTAGCCTTTAAGCACATTAAAAAGGTTCTAAGAAACAAAATTACATTAAAACCTCAGTCAAGCCACCCCTGCTTGAATCTGTGGAGGAAATTTCATGATGAGTTTTTGTTGTTCTGGAGAAGCTGCTGTCTAGCTCTTACATGCCTCTGGCATTGTTAATATTTGAATCATAGCCTTCTATAGAAGTGTGATATGTTCCACTGGAATCCACAACTGGTTATCTTTCTGGCCATTATTTAAACCAGTGGTTCCCAACTTGGGGCACACACCCTACAGGGTGACTTCAATTCCCAGAAGCCTAGATCAGTACATTGGCTGATCAGAGCTTTGGGCAATTGACGTAGGCTTGTGGGAATTGAAGTCCAAAAGCCAAAGATTGGGAAACACTGATTTAAACCATTTAATTGGCTTTACCTTCAATTTAAAGTAAAACATACAGTTTTAGGACTAATTTCTTCTATATCCTTGTGAGTTTTTTAGCACTCTGTACATGTTCCACAAAGGGACTGCAGTGTCTTGGTGGTTAAGACACTGAACTTGATGGCTGGGAGGTTAGCAGTTTGAGATCAGAGTACTGCATGACAGAGTGAGCTCCCATCTCTGTCCCAGCTCCTGCCAACTTAGTAGTTTGAAAACTAGAAATTGCAAGTATATAAATAGACACCATTTCAGCATTCAAGGTAACTACATTCTGTGCTTTCCAGCGTTTTGTGCCTGCCACATGCAGACGGAGACAGTGCTGGACAGTGCTTTTTGGCTGTAAACATGAGCACCACCTCCTAGTCAGATAAGACTAGCTTTCGAGCAAGGGAGATTTTTACCTTTACATGTTCCACAGCATGTCTTGACAGCACCAGGGAGCAATGGCTCTTTTTCTGTCTGAAGTGGGAGAGCTCGAGTCTCTGCTGCATATTGCTGTCAGTCTTGTCTTCACCAGTTTTGACATTCATTTATAACTCTAAATCTATTTGACTCTGAAATGTGTACCATGGCAAGGTCTCCCAGCTCAGTAGAACTTTCGGTTCTCACAAACCTTTGAAGTGCTGTCTCCTGTATCTTGCCCTTAGACTCTCCACGTTTCAAAATAGGTTTGGTATGTAACATAGGAAACTTCTGATCAAGAGGAACATGCCGAAAGCTACCTTGGCCTTGCTGAAGTAGTTCTACAGTTCTTTAAATCCTTGTCTCAGATTCCAAAATAAATTGGATTTTTTTTCTTATGTCAGGTGCTTTCTGGGTTGAAAGGATTTTTTGCTGGAGGAACTCCACTCAAGGACGCCTGAATGAGGCTCCTTTCATGTCTCCAAGATCTTTTTCCCACTGAAGTGATCCCTATTTATCTACTTGCAATTTCTTGCTTTCAAAATGCTAGGTTGGCAGGCGCTGGAACAGGGATGGGTGCTCATTCCATCATGCACTACATGGGTCTTGAACTGCTGACTTCCAGCTAACAAAGTGAGCTGCTTAACCACTGAGCCACCACAGTCCCTGTTTGGACTCATTCTCCTTGTACATAGGAAAGACTGAGAAGTTTGACAGCAAGATTGATAGTGTATGGTCCATAGAAGGGGCAAGGGGGGGGGAATGAAATATTCATTAATAAACCACAATTCTTATGGAATATTTTGTAATAAAATCAATTTTGTGTCAACAGTATACTTTTCCAACTTTATTTCTCCACACCCCTTATGGAATTCTGTATAGAGGTTAAAACACCAACTTTAGTATTTATTTTTTAAAGGTATAAATGGAAGAGAATGGAAGTATAGCTTTGCTAGAAACAGAAAGAGTGAGCTCAGAAAGACACATCGTTGGATCCAGATGTAGCTATGCTTAGAGAAGACCTAGGAAATGATTGAAAAACTATATCTGAATTGGATGCAACCCACAGTTGTCTTTGTGTCCAGAGATATTTGATGCCATTAGCAAAACTCATTTGGTATTGTTTTAAATTAGACACATAGTTCCTGTGTATGTTAGGATCTGAATGTCATTGTGATTAGATTAATAGCATATGGACAGTTTTTTTTTTCTGTTGACTGAATGAATGAATGAAAAATCAGATCTAACATTCAGTATTCAAGACTAACATTGATTATATTTATTGGTCATAATTTTTATGCTAGTGAGATTTTGATAGCACTTTCACTGGACAGAAGGAGCCCTGCAGCTCTTAAATATGTCAAATCAGTTTTCAAATTTCTTTGAAAACAATCCTGGACTCACTTACTATAGATATAAGGAATGGTAATACATCTGTTTTTGCTCCTCTGGTTTTTCTCAATGATATAAAAATTCCTAGAAAATAGCTGCATTCAGCTGATGCCCCCAGAACACTTTATAATGACCACCCATGGACCTAATTGGTGGTACTTGCATTATTGGCTAAGATCGTACTGCCAATATACATAACATCTTGATTGTTTTTCTTCGTTAAATCTAGTTTCCTATGACCAGGAATGCAACCAGCACCTTTTCAATATGCTATAAATTTGCCACTTAAGTTTTGCATGATAGGCAAGCATAAATCAACAATAGGATTGTGGCCAGTGTGGAATGATTTCTTTGAGGAAAGATGTTTGTACATAAGTATAATAAATGATCCAAGAGTGGAAATTTTAAGGATCTTGGGACCACTTTTGCTCTCCCCCTGATTCTGAATATACCATTGCCACTGTGGGAAAAATAGCTGATCACCTTTTGCTTCTCTAAAAGGGTTTTAACAGCCTCAGATTTCCTCTGATGGGAACAGACTTAACATTTAGATCAGGGGTAGACAACCTACAGCCTGCACTCCGAATCCAGCCTGCAGTGCCAAATAATCTGCCCTTCTCTCTAGCCACAGCTGCCACCAGAATCAGCTGCAGACTTGTTTTCGACAGCCATGGACACATTTACGACAGCCATAAATGGCAGGAGAACCACCAGTCCGGCTCCCTCAACTGTCTGAGGGAGCATGACTTGGCGCCTGACCTAAAATGGTTGGTGACCCATGATTTAGACAGTAAAATTGTGCCTAGGACACAATCTGCAGTTTAGAGCAGGATACCTTCCTTGCTCTAAAATCTAAATATTAGCAAAACTTTTAATTCAATATTTAGCTTTACTTAATTACATTTTAGCAGCAAGATGCAGAATTAACAATGAACTTCAGTTGATTACATTACGAGAGTACAAGAAGCTTTTATTTGCAAATTTGTGTTTACATATTTATACTGAATGACATTCTGGGTTTTTCAGATGTTATGCATTGTACAGACAGAATGCTATTACAGATGTAAAAAGAAAAAGATAACTAAAGATACATCAAGTAATAACCTAAATGAATTTTAGAAGTAAAATATTTTTAAACCAAATATAATTGATTAGATAAGATGGTCACTTTTACCAATGATTCATTGGCCACAATCCTGTTGCATAAAATGCACATGGAAGCAGAAGTTTTTTGTAATTAAATATTTCCACTTATGCCCCATGGGTTGTTCAATTTGCAGATAATCTACTTCATTCTGTGGGAACTGCAGACAGAGACTTTAATTTATGAAAATCTATAGATTTTTTGATAATTAAAAACCTCTTTTTTGTGTCCTATTTATCTGATGGTTACTACACAATGAAACAATTTAGACAAGGCACATGACACAGGGAAAAAGTCTTGAATTACCAAAATTTATCCTTTAGTGATGTCACCACTGATCCACAGCTGTAGCTTACACAACAGGATTCTTGGCCATGACTGTAGTGTTTAATATATGCAATAGTGTAGTCAAAGGAAAAAGAACAGCTTTACAGAATAGTGCAATATTCCTTTTTAATCAACAAAGGGCTACATAGCTGGAGAAGAAAGTATAAACCACTGTGAAGAATGTTTTTGCAGTATCTTGTTAGCACATCTGTAAAGGCAAGACCTTTGTCAGGTTTTAAGTTATTTAAAAGCGAACCCAATAGATTTGACTTGAGGCTTTCCTTTTTTTAAAAAAACTGTTTTTGTTCTGTTTTGTTCTTACAGACACAATTTGGAAATCCTTTCCAGAGAAATATTTTACTTTCACCCTTGTGGCTATAGTATTATCACTTCAGTATCATTTATCATCATAGGGAAAGAAAGTTAGCCAGTAACTTATTTACTCTTCTACTACTGCAAAAAGATTTTGCTATTTTTCTCCACTGGTTTCTGTTGAGTTCTGGCATTAAAGGTAGCTTAAAATTGCTTTCTTTTTCATCTACCATACATGAGATTTTGACCCCTAGTCTTAGATAAAGATTATTTGTGTTTACTCACTAGACTGAATAGTTTTTAGGCAACCTCTACAATGTACTTTTATTTTTGTGCATATTTCAAAGGGAAAAGATATTGCTTTCCAAGTACCCTAAGGTTAAACCAAAGATTAAAGAGTTAAAGATCTTAATATTCACAGTTCTACTGTGATTACTCTCCTAGTATTCACAAGAAGGAAGTAAATGAACAGACAAAAGGGAAACCAATAGTCATAACTGTTATGAATAATTTGAGCCAATTATATTAGAAAGCCTAAGAAAGGGATACTAGAGGTATTCATTTCAGGTTACTAAATATCCTAAATGCTGCTTTGGCTTCATTGCCAAACCTCCCAAAAAGAATGGCCCGACTTAAGTTTAGTTAGCCTGTGAAACCTTCATTGTATTCTTCTGTTATGCTGGTTTCCTTTTATATGTTCATTGGATGGGTCGCAAAACTAGTAAAGTTGCCTTTTTGGGTGACAGCTCCCAGGAATTCTCAACTAGCATGACCATGTTGGCTGGAAGACTAGAATGTGTAGTCTCTTTATAAAAAAAAAACCCTTTCCAAACTCTTTGTGTGTTTTTTTCACACTGTCATGTTGTAGAAAGCTTGGCAGCACTTGTATTGAGTATAAACTAAATCTACATACCTAATTTACCAAAGTATAGTTGTGGTGTTCATTTGTTTGTGACTGTACAGGTATCCCATACAAATCTAACACCAATATTACAGTAACCAAATGATGTACAGTGGCAGTAAGTGTCAAATTGGTACTGTCCTCTAACGTCTTCTACAATGTCATATAGTGAGCATTTCATCCATGGAGTTACCTTCTTCATCTTTTATTTATACATAGTTAAGTTGTGATGTGATATAAAGTGAGAAAGTAGATCAGGGGTGCCCAAACTATGGCCCAGGGGCTGGATCCAGCTCCCAATGCCAGTTCATCTGGCCCTCGAAGTCCTCATCACTCCCGGAAGTGGAAGTAAAATGTGTCCATATCTCCGCTTCCAGGAGGGACAAGGGCTTCAAGGGCCAGATGAATTGGTGTTGGGAGCTGGATCTGGCCCCTTATCTGTAGTTTGGGCACCCCTGATGTAGATGGAATGTACTGAACTTTCTTGCTTTTCATTCTATTTTGGTTATTCAGTCACATAGTCTGGCCCCCTGCAACCCTATGGATCATTGCACGCTAGGCACCCCTCTCTTCCACCATCCTCCTCAACCCGCCCAACTCTGTGCCCATCATGTCAACAATACCATATAACCATCTCATTTTCTGCCACCCCCCTTCTTCTTTTGGCCTCCACCTTTCTCAGTATCAAAGTTTTCTCAAGCGAATCCTCTCCAAAGTACTTTAGCTTCTTCTTCAATATTTGACCTTCCAAGGAGCAGTCAGGGTTGATTTCTTCTAAGATTGACTTATTTGTTATCCAGGGGACTTTCAAAACTACTCCAACACCACATTTCAAAGGCATATATTTTTCTGCACTCCAATTTCCTTATGGTCCAGCTCTCACAACCATACATTACCACCGGGAATACCATTGCTTTGACTATGCAGACTTTTGTTTGCAAGGTGATATCCCTACTTTTCACTACGTTCACCAGGTTTCTCATAGCTTGTCTCCCAAGAATCAGTCACCTTTTAATTTCATGGCTGCAGTCACCATCTGCAGTGATCTTAGAAATGTTTTATGCCATAACACTATCTGTGAAGTTTAAGCATACAAGGCAGTGAATTAATGAACAAGATAATGTTTCTTTAAATGGCCTCTTTTAGATTTTATATCAATTATAAGAAACCATTCCAGGTTATCTTTTCACAGAATATCTTATCAGCAATAGCACAATTCTGTTTTTGAGGAAAAGTTAAAAAAGCAAATGATCTTTAAAGCCAAGGTTCTGTCTGTATATCTAGTATGATAATTTCTTTGCATCCCAAAAGCAGAGCTGTTTTGCTGCTAGAATTGTTAACAAGCAATATTTTTAAACATGTTATTTTTAGGAAATAATAGTTGAAGTTTTGTTGCTAGCGTACTATGTTTCACTAGAGTAGGGCCATTCAATCAGTGGGGATTTAATGAATTAACTCTTTTGTAATTTTCATTGATTCAAGTGGACCTACTCTAGTTGTTGCTTATTGTGCTAAAGTAAGTCACATATTAGCTGCATTTGAATCAACAGTACAGTTCTACCTTGCTTAAAGAGCATAATGTGTTCCACAGGATTGCTCTTTAAGCAAATTTGCTCTTTAAGCGAAACACCATTGTGAGTGACCAGTTGTGACTTCGGGGGGGGGGGGGGGGGATTGCGAACCCCGATTTATTTGTTAAGTGAGTTTTTGGTTGGTTTTATTTGTTAAGCAAAGCGACCATTCAGATAAAATTCTGTTCTTTAAGCGAGTTACTCTTAAACAAGGTGCTCTTTATGCAAAGTTTGACTGTATTCAGGGAGCAGTTGATTCACCAAATCACCACTGATTCACTGCAGCCTACTCTAGTGTGACTTACTACACTAAGCAACAGAATTTCAGCCAGTATGTACATCTATCTGAGGTTTAGTGTTTGAGATTTTACTGCATATATGATTTTACTTCATATATTCAGTTGAATTGAATGGGGCTGATTAATGAGAGAAGCATGGTTCATATTATAGGGCCAATCGGTGGTGAATATAAAATGACCATTTACATCAGCATGATGGTTAGATGGTTTAGATCAGTGGTTCCCAACATGGGGCATTCACCCCACAGGGGGACATCAATTCCCAGAAGCCTAAGTCAGTACATTGGCTAACCAATGCTTTGGGCTTCTGGGATTTGAAATCCAAAAACCAAGCTTTGGGAAACACTTGTTTAGATCAATTGAGGTGTTACACCTGAAACCTTTAAAAGGCTGAATGGGTGGTGGAGGTGGGAACACGCTATGAGCCTTGCCACCACATTTCCATCCACACAGAGGTAACTCTGACCTGCACATGATTGCCATGAATTTGTGAGGCCCAGCCTGTCAGTTTGTTGAGCTGAATGCACTTAACAGAGCTCCTGCAACAGGGACCCTTGCCTTATCTGCTGAACAAGCTTATGGGCTCATCTTCAGACCTTCACACTAATCATTCAAAGCTCAGAGTGACTTCTAACTGGGGTGAAAGTGAGGCTTATATGCCTCCAACCACCCACTGAGCCTTTCCAAAGGAGGATTTTAGATGTTAATGCTTATCTACGAACATGATCTACATGAGTCTGAGGCAGAGAATGTGAGCTGCAAGCTATACTGGTTTTCCATTACCTTACCAGATCAAGAT
The DNA here is from genome assembly GCA_030440675.1 of Furcifer pardalis. Taxonomy (NCBI): domain Eukaryota; kingdom Metazoa; phylum Chordata; class Lepidosauria; order Squamata; family Chamaeleonidae; genus Furcifer; species Furcifer pardalis. The sequence continues at coordinate 77,829,135 of CP126891.1, forward strand.
TCCCTTTTAAACATTTGCAACATAGACGTAGGACTCTTAATCACGTTGTTCACCACATTTTTTCAGCAATGAAGACTCTTCTTTTGGCAACAGCGAAGTATGTCCTATGTGGGCAAAAGGTTTCCAGTTTCATAAGCTAATTAACAAAATGATGAAACCACAGTTTCTGAAGCTGGTGACATTATGTTCAAAAGACTTGTTTTTCTTACTGAAAGATACTGTTTACAACATCACAGCTATTTACAAAGCAAGAAAACTATCTAGCACTCCTTCCTTCTCTTGTTTGCACACAGGTTTTAGCATGAGGATCCTCAAGTAGTATTAAATCAGAGTTCCTCCTTACATTCAAGATAGGGAGCTTTGTTTCATAACTAAACTGGATGTTAAACCTTTCTCAGTTCAACTTTCTTCCTTTACTGAGAGTGAAATGGCCAAACCCTAACCCAGATGGACTAAACCAGTGTCCTCCAACCTTTGGTTTTTGGTCTTAAATTCCCAGAAGCCTAAGTCAGTACATTGTCTGATCAATGCTTTGGGGAATTGACTTAAGTTTCTGAGAATTGGAAGTCCAAAGACCAAAGGTTGGGAAACATTGGACTAAGCTGCTGTTCCCATGAACATTCAGTTTAGAAGGAATAAATGTGCATGGTTCTCTACAAGAGTTAAGAGACTTCAGCTGGAGTCTATAGGCTATTTACTATGACTCACTTCTAAAGATCTCATGCATATTTCTGTTAAACAATGAAAGTAAAAGATACATAATTGAAGCTTTTGTATATGTGCAATGTAAGTGGAGCTTTAGCTGCTGAGGGCCAGGATTCATCCTACTCCCTTCATCTCTCGTTTGTACTTCATCTCCAACTCATTATGGAACCTACAAAGGGGGGGGGGAATGTAGAGGTGGGGTGGGTCCCAAATTTGTGGATGCATAATCCTCATTTGAAAATGAGTGCTTTAATCTGCATGTTTGTGTCAGATTCATATCATTCCAGAAGGGTTGTGTGGTTTTCTCTTGTCCATACCCTTCCCTTCTGCCAAAATTGCATTGCTGCTGAAAATGAATAGTGAATGTTGAAAAGGTACATAGTACAATAAGCTTTCTTTGTTAGAAAATAAAGGCTAGGTTCCAAAGTGTATGTGAAATAGATGTTATCACTCATACAAGATAAACAGACAAGCAGTAGTACATGTAGAAGCCTAAAACATCAGCTTTAGATATCAAGATCTTTCACTGACTTTGGCTTTCCAGGGATTGTATGTAGAGTTTTCTAAAACCCCAGTATACCTACACTTTAAAAAAAAATGATTCACAATGGCTCAGCAGGAGTCCCCAACAATTGGTACGAGGATTTGCTCTTTTATCTGATCTAGTAGATAGTTCTGATAACAGAAACTGTTTAGGTTGTTTCAAAGAACCAAAGGATAAAAACTACCCAATATTATTCAGCTAGTGCTTCTGCTGTTGTATCAAAATGCACTTCTCACGCAAACATCTCTTTTCCCAGAATTTTTTTTTGATTTTAGTGAATGAATGTATCTATCATTGTAAACTATGCATTTTCATTAAAACACATAATTTACGCTGACTCAATATCTTGCTAAATATCTATAATGGCTACATACTCCCCGTGAAGAAATTGTTCAAACTTACTTTCTTAGGTCACTGAGCATTCTTCAAGATGTCAAAAGAAGTATCAGCATAGGAGGCTATATACGAGGGGTTTTCAACCTATGGCACAATTTCATGTGGCCCATGTCACCAATGGAAGCGGACACATTTAAATGTGCCTGCAGCTGTTGTAAATGCATCTACAACAGCTGTGGATGCATTTTACAGCAGCATTTAAGGGGGGCACCAGTCTGGCCCACTCAGCTGTCTGAGGGTGCGTGGTCCGGCACACAGCTTTAAAAGCTTGAGAAACCCTGCTATATACCAGTGATTCTAGGGCAGTCATGGGGAACCTTGGCACTCCAGGTGTTTTTGGACTTCAGTTCAAGTCTCTCAATGCACATGAATGGGTTTATTGTGTGTCTGCAGCAGTAAATCCATTTGTGTGGATTCACAGAGACATAGGCTTCTGGGAATTGAAGTCCAAGAACACCTGGAGTGCCAAGGTTCGCCATCACGGTTCTAGGGAGTGAAAGATAACATTCAAACTAAATCATGTGTTTTGATGGGGGCATGGAGCAATCATTTAGAAGCTTGAAGGGTGCTGGTAGAACAACTATTTAAATCTAGCAGCCAGACACAGGAGTTAAGGGACAGCATGTACCACTTTGCTCACTGTGGCTACAGTGGTGAGGAATGAAGTATGTGACCCTGATCTTCAGTCAGCCGCCTTTAATGTATGGGATTGCTCCTTTAAGTGTGCTAAAATCGCTCACATTTAAAAATCAGTTGGTCTTCAGGACCCTTGATTTTGGTTGGTATGTGGCTGATGTTTACATTGAACCATAGGCTGCTCAAGTGTATTTAATGACTGTCCAAACTACTGCAAATGAATACAGCCTGCTTTGTATATACATGACAATTCCATTTATCTAATGAAACAATGTATACATTCACCAGATTCTGCCCTTACTTTTCTAATGCCATAAGCCAGTTTTTAAAAATGGATTAAATCCAGAGAAGTGAAACTTTCTAATATGTAATCAATTGCAATTGTAAAAATGTGGCGTACAAAGTTAAAGATTACTTAACTGATGCCATGATTTCAATTAAGCAGCACTAAAATCTTAATGTAATGTTTAAAAACCTTGCCTCAGAATGTCGTTGTGTATGATTATTAAAAATTTTCTGTGTAATGAATACATATTAGAAAATCAAATAGACATCCAACATCAGAAGAGATTTTTCTGCTAGTATGGTAAGATTCCAGCTTTACAACACATTGCTCTTGCATGTAGGAATGTATAAGATTCCGAGAAATCTACTTACAAATATGATATTGAAGGTATAGGCTTTGTGCAGTGTATAGATCCCCCCCCCCCCCGGCACAACTTGGAAAAGTTAATTTTAGGATATTGCAGCCTTCCAGAGTCAAATTTAAGGTGTATGGATAAGCTGTGGTGCAGAATCAGGATCATCCAACCTCCGAGTGCTACCAACAAATGCAGTTTTGTCAGGAGAATTAGCCATTCTGGCAACAGCCAGCACAGTTACATCACTAGAGGGCTTGTTCATTATCATATTTTATTGCCAACCTAGCAGTTAGAAAGCAAGAAATTGCAAGTAGAGAAATAGGTACCACTTCAGTGGGAAGGTAAACAAAGTTCTGTGCACTCGTGTCTAGTCATGCCTGCCACATGTCCACGGAAAACATCTGCAGACACAGACAGCGCTGACTCTTTGGCTATAAACAGAGATGAGGACTGAACCCTAGAGTTGGTTACAGCTGGCTTTCAAGCAAGGGCAACCTTTACCTTTTACCAGAAGAGTGATTTCTAGGTTGGCTGTGGGATTAGATTCAAGCCTACCTCAAAGGAAGGACTGGAAGTTAATTTACTAGAATTAAGCAAGAATCTCTCGGGGCATAGCTGCACCCTACCTCTGGCTTGGCACCCTGGGTGAATACTTAAGAAGAAGAAGAAGACTCATGCAAACAAGCAAAAAACAACCCAACTAGCATGGTCCTTTCAAAGCCTGTATAACTATGTTACGTTGTTGAGGTTCTTTTCATTGGAATTTGGATCACCTTCCAAGCAATGCAAATGAGGGTGAGTCATCCTTTTCTTTATTAGAGGGTTTCGTTTATTGTCTGTTTAATAATGGGAAAGTTCACTTTATAAATATTTGAAAGAGCTTCCAATTTTGGCACTAATGGAAATACTGGATACTTTTAATATATATTTAGAAGGTTATTTGAAAAGAAATGTTCTGTCTTTTTATATAATTTTTAGCCAAATACATATATTCTGATTTCTACTTCTGCGGATTCCTATCAGGCTATAAATGCAAAAATAAAAATAAAATCTAATTCAGGTTTCAGAACCTGGGGCATGAGGACAGGGATGGGATATTGACTATTTGAAATACTTTGCTAGCTTTTGGTATATTGTGTGTTCTTGTGTATATATTATATATATATTAAAAATTATAAATATATATATATATATAATAGGTCCATATGGCTAAATGTTTAGTGTTCTTCCTGCTGTTCTCTAAGGAAATAAAGTGTTTTGTATTGCTTAATGAATTAACTAAACAGCCTTTATGTGATGATAAAAACATTTTCTAACTATTTTACACTAGAAATTAATAGCTGTAAACCAATGTGATTCACCATATTGGTTTCAGATGCAGAATTTGAGTTTTTAAACTGGCCCTAATGGATGGCACCAGGTAAAATGCACTTTCTTGTGGCATGCAATGTACTTTCTCTATACGGGCTTTCAAAAAATAAGACCACAACATGTTTACATCTTTTCTTGCCTCCCTTTCTCCTGATGGTTGCAAATATTAAAATGTTTTTGTCTTCAGAGAATGAGGGGGAAAGTAAACAAATCCTTAATAACTTGCTGAAGTAAGATGATTCAATACTGGATCTTTAGGAATAGGTTAGTATTATTTGTAAAAAAAAATTTCAATTTTGGTAATAGGCTTTGGTAAGTGGGCTCTTCTTTGTGATGTTTGGACGTGATAAATGTACTGTTGCTTATCTAGTCTTAATATCATTGTTTACCTGTATTTTACTCTTAATGGTTTTTCTCCATTAGTTGCACTTGCTTGAACTTAGAAAATTGGCCACTTTGCAAAACGATTAAGACTGTTACAGTGTCCACAAACACAATCTAAATGCACTTATAATTAATTTGCTACCATGGAGTGTGTTGAACTATTTCATGTAATAAAAGCCTTTGTGTAGAAGCATTGCTATGGGGCTCTTTTGTTAAGATTTTTTCCTTTTTGTAATAAAAATAATTTAGGTACATTGAACAAGGGGAAACAGCCATGTCCAATGTGTGAACCTGGTCATAGAAATACAGTAATACCTCATATAACATTAGTATCGAATAACACTAAAATCGCATAACATTAAGCAATCTGGGGGGGAGAATTGCATCGGATAACATTAAGATCCTATGGGATGCATCGGATAACAACCGCTAAAGCCTGTGTGGTTACAATGTATCTCTATGGATCCCATAGGATTTTAACATGCATCGGATAACACTAAAAATCGGATAATACCAAGACTTGTGGAACCAGGTTTTAACGTTATCCGAGGTTTTACTGTAACAGGTTTTGGTTTTCAACAAGAGTTAAAACATCCCAGCATATTTCAAAACTTTCATTATTAATTTTTATATTACTGGAAACTATAGTAGATCAATAAAGAGAAATGTAGTGGTGAAGCAAGAAGAAGCAAGATTGTTTCTAGGCTGGGGTTTTTTAGCACTTCTGAAACATTATTTCCTAAAAAATGAGTTGGAACTGAACAATTCAGAAAAGTTACCTTTTTTGAGTGCAATTCCCAACATGCTAGCCAGGCATCATCACTGGCCATTCTGCATAGGAGACACTAGGAAATGTAGTCTGAAAAAATGATGTTCTAGAACTCTCTAGTAGTGGAATTAAAATGGGCAAAACAGAATAGTTTTCTGCATAATTATGTTTAATGGTTGTCCAAACAAAGTTCGAAAGCAAGAAATTGCAAGTAAATAAATAGGTACCACTTTAGCGGAAACGGTTAAAACCTGATCCTCTGCCTATTTATTGCAAAGGGCTTGGATATGATTCTGTGATACTGTATGTAGGCCAAATTATATGTTACAGATAGTCTGTCATTAGAAACTACCATTTGATACCATTCCAGGAGTTCAAGTAATGATTTACCACCACTATACACCAGTGAGTTTCAGAAGAGTAGCGTGCCTTGGCGGGGCCCCATATAAAAATCTTTTGGGGGCCCTTAGGAAGGGTAAAGATTTGTTTTGTTTACGCACGTTGGGGGCCCCCGTGACCCGGGGCCCCCGTATAATTGATACGGCAGATACGGCGGTAGCTACGCCTCTGGTGAGTTTCCAAGGCCAAGCAGGAATTTGAATCCATGTCTCTTGAGTTCTAGTCTAACACTGTCTATTATATACCACACTGGCTTTCAAATAATGCTACTGGTTTATGTAGAATTTGGCCTTTAGAAATGCTTTTCTTTTTTAAAAAAATCACAGGAGCTGACTTTAATATAAATGCACTATGCATATTGAAACAAACTACACCAGGGACAATACCAGAAGAAACATCTTAAGATTGCTCTATTTGCCACTATCTTAGCAAGAGGATGTGGGTTTCCTCATCATATATTAAATAGAGGGAGATTACCCATGCCATTCATAAAAGCATTAGTTTGAGTTTCCAAAGCTGAGAATGGTCACCTGCAGTAATTTGCCATTCACTGATCAGAATCTTTAGACTCATAAAGCTGTTCAACAGCCCTTTGCAGTGCTTGCCAGTCAAAGCTATGGTTAATCCACTAAATACTCTTGTTGGTATCACTCCACCTAAGATCAGGAGAGAAGCAGAAGCAGATGCTGGGAGAACTAAGCAAGAGAATGACCCTTGACATCCTCTGAACGGATAGGAGCCTCAAGTCTGCCGGCTGAGATCCAGGAAGACCTTTATGGCAAAAACAAATATTCTTGAGGGTATACAAAAGTAATACCAAATTAGAAGATGGAGGAAGGACCTCACTGGACAAAGAAAGTGGCTTCATTTTGGCAGTCCAGGGTTTTAAGAAGAAGATCCACTAAAAACTGGTAGAGGTAAGTGCGCTTTCAGATTGCAATACATGCAGAAAGTGCAGGAAAATCAGCCACAGCATCACCAGCGTTGTTGGATTTTTGTCCACATTGTTAAAATTGCACTGTCTTTCCCTGTCCTTCAAAAGATTTTCAGAAGAGATAATAATAATTTCATGTCAGAAATTATTCTTGGTTGAAAGAATGTTTGCGGAACAAACTCTGCTCGGAGAACACCCAAATGAGGCTCCTTTCATGCCCCCAAGAGCTGGGACAGAGACAAGCGCCCAATCCATCATGCAGTACCCATGTCTCGAACTGCCAACTTGCCAGCCTTCCAGCTAACAAAGTGAGCTTCTTAACCACTGAGCCACCACAGCCCCTTCAGCAGAGATGAAATATCTGAGAAGCATGGTAAAACATTTCAGTGGTTAAAAGACAAAGCTTTGACATCTTTTGAAACCTTAATATTTGCTGTACCTAAATGTTGTCTTTCACCTTTTGTTTTTAATGACACACTGTAAGAGAGTTATAATTTTAGTGTCATGAGCCATAGTCCCAACCTTCCCTTCTAGTGTCTCATAGCCACACTCGCTCTTTGCTTATCCTGGTGTGCAGAGACCAAGACACAGTGAGAGCTAACAGAAATGAACTGTTAATTGCTTTTCTTCTCAACACTTTGGCATACCTGTCTGGATGTGCTTCCGGGTAGGATTACACAAAATGAAATTCTGCTACCCCCACCACCTCAATCATGCAAAAGGAAAAGTTCAAAGGAAAAATCTCAAAAATGTCCTTGGTCAAATAGCTTAGACTGGATGTAGGACACAGAAACCCCCTCCACATAAAAGGATTTGGGTAAAATTATTAAAAGAGAAAAACAAAAATCAATGTTAAAAAGTTTAAAAAATTCCACATGAATGCAAGGCGAGTCTCTCAAAAGCCAAAGCTGAACATATGTAGAAAGTATAGGCATGACACTGAACCACACTGAAAAATAACAAACTAATTTACCTATAACTCTTACCCTAACAGAATAATTGTACACATGAGCAAGATTAAGCTATGAGAAGTTAGTTTTCTCCTGCAGGGTTAATAAACCTTCCTTGAACTGGCTCTCTGATTTTTTTATAGTGGGTGAGCACCTTTGATGGGCATACCTTTGATCAGTTGTCTGACAAATAGCTCTTTCTGGCTAGATCAGGGGTTGTCAGCATTTTTCCACCACTGGCTAGATCACACCCATAAGCTGAGGGGCCCAGACCAGACACGTGATCCACCCCCTGCGTAAACGCTGCTGTAAATGACACCTGGCAAGATTGTGCAGGCATGTTTATGGTTGTAAATGCATCCACTTCTGGGGTTGTTGCCATGGGCCAGATGATTTGTTGTCACAAGCCAGTTCCTCCCACAGGCCATAGGTTGCGAACCCCTGGGCTAGATGCTAGACAATTTACCAGATTAGGATATGGGAAAAAGACAAGCAGATCCACATTCACAAAGTAAACAAGTCCTTTAAGGTATCTTCCACTAAAATGTAACATGTAAAAGACCAGAATACAACAGGTATGGACAGACCACTTCCTTCTTGCTCCATAAGTCAATTTCACACAGCCACAAGAACAACAAAAAGTACAGTCAGTATAATCCACATAAATCCAGACATCATAAAACCCACTTTAATGTGTCCAGTTCCTTGATTTCCTGACATCTAGGAACCAGGTTTATCATATGATGGAAAGGATAGCATGATGAAAATCAATCATTCTTAGAATAGTACTAAGCAGCAAACTTTCCTGCTTAACCTGAGCTATATTAAAGATTCCAATCATAGTCAAAGCTAGAGATATGCACTAGCACTGATCTGGAATTCATAATTACAATGCTTCAAATTCAGAATTTATAAGATTTAGACTTTCCAGATATCTGGAACTCCATTATGGTCAATATGAAAGCTAGGTAAAGGTCACCCTTGTTGGAAATCCAACTCCAGGGTTCAGTGCACATCTCTGTTTACAGCCAAAAAGTCAGCTCTGTCTGCGTCTGCAGACATTGCCATGGACATGTGGCAGGCATGCCTTGACACGAGCGCACGGATCACTGTTTACCTTCCCACCAAAGTGGTCCCTATTTATCTGTACTTGCAATTTCTTGGTTTCAAACTGCTAGGTTGGCAAGAGCTGGGACAGAGATGAGAGCTCATTCCGTCATGCAATATTCAGGTGGGCAAAACATTTTAAAGGATTTCCCTGTGTCCTCAGACATCTCCTTGGAGATTGTGCCAAACAGAAAGAGTGCAGACCAATAGCCAACAGTACCAGAAGGACCTCCTAGAAACAACTTCTCCATCTTGCAGACTGGAACCAACAGAGAGCAAGACCCTCCAATCTCCAGTCCTACGTCTGTTTAGGAGGATATTGTGGTCAACAATATCAAAACCCACTGAGAGATATAGTACTACTAACAGAGTTGGATTATCTTAACTTCTCTTAAAAGGTCACCAATGCAGTTTTGGTACCATGGCACAATCTAAAACCCATCTGGAACAGATAAAGGAAATTGGTTTAATCTAAGAACGCTTGTAGCTGATACTCCAAAACTCTCTTGATCAACTTGCCCATAAATAGAACATTTGCAACCGATCTGCAGTTGTTTAACTCCTGCCAACCTAGCAGGTTGAAAGCAGGAAATTTCAAGTAGATAAATAGGGACCACTTCAGTGGGAAAGTAAACAGTGTTCTTTGTGCTCCGGTGTCTAGTCATGCCTGCCACATGACTACAGAAACATCTAAGCAGATAGCACTGGCTCTTCGGCTTTGAAACAGATGTGCACTGAACCCTAGAGTCGGATACAACTGGCTTTCCAGCAAGGGAAACCTTTTACAGTTGTTTAAATTATCTATCACTAGATTCACATTTTAAAGAATGGGCTGAACAATGATCTCTTTCCAACAGGATGAAATATAATGGTCCTGAAAAAGAAATTGATTATATTTGTGGCCCATTCCACCATCACTTCCTCCACCAATTTTAAATCGTGATGTGCAAGGATTGAGTAAATAAGTGGCAGCTTTACTGTGAGCCACGTCTTGTCCATATCTTCAGATGTTATAGATTGAAACTGATCCAACAAAACTGGACAAAATAGTGCATTGGACACCTCAAATCAACTTACTGAACCCATAATGGAGTATGGTTCCTTCAGATGGTTTTGATCTTAGTTGTAAAACTGGTCGCAAACGGTTGAACCAGAGGATTTAGTCCAGTTCCTCTGTCCAATGAGGCCACAGACAACATGATAGAGTGTTGCCTGATGGTTTAGAGGCACACTGATTAATAATAATTTCATGTCAGAAATTATTCTGGGTTGAAAGAATTTTTGCTGAAGAATCTCAGCTCAGGGGATGCCCAAGATGAGGCTCCTTTCATGTCCCCATGATATTTTCCCACCAAAGTGGTCCCTATTTATCTACTTGCAATTTCTTGCTTCCAAACTGCTAGGTTGGCAGGAGCTGGGACAGAAACAGGTGCTCAAACTGTCATGCAGTACCAGGTCTCGAACTGCCAACTTGCTGACTGATTAATTTGATGTGATAATTTCTTTTCACCACTCTTATTGTATCCATGTATTTGCTGGACAATGTTTTCACTGCAGCCAAATTCTCATTTGAGGCCCATTCCACCATGCACTCTAGCCTTCTCCTTCTCTGCTTCATCATCCAAAGCTCATCAATGAACCGCAGGGGAGATCAGTTTCTGCAACAGAAGATGGCACTTGGTAGCAATAATGACAATCATCTGAGTCACCTCTATATCATTTGTCAACCTGAGCTTCAACAGGAACACTAACAAGGTTGGCTGGAAAGTCTCCCAAGACATCCTGGAAACCCTCTGGATCCATTATCCTGTCAAGAGGAGATACATTGTCAAACCAAATTTCATTAGGCAGTGATCTGACCATGACAAGGTGACAGTCTTTATGTCTATCAGAAAACAAAAAAGTAATAAAACAAAAACACTGTAGCACTTTAAAGACTAACTGCTATATTTTTATTGTTAGTGTTCGTGGATCAAGTCCACTTCTTCAGACAAGGAGTAAAACTTACAGACATGGTTTATATACACCAAATGCAGTGGTTAAACAGAGAAGGGTTTGCTCAAGCAGAATGACAGACAAGAAGTCATAACAATACAGCTACCTACAGCTATCAGTAACAATAGATTATTCAGATTAGGTTTAAATGTCTCCCTTTCAGTCTCAAAGGTATGAAGTACAGCCTTGTCTGGTTTCTGGTTTAACCTCTCACTTGTTTACTGCCACCTGACCATTTCCTGGTCTGCTCAAGTTGTAAAAGAGAATTGGCAGGAAGGTTGTATAATACACAAAAATATAATATATAAAATATCTATCAGCATATAGCAATCTGTGTATCAAATTTCATAAAGTCCCATAAACCCTTGGCTTTATGTTTATAACCCTGTAACATGTCCCATGACATGTGTGGGGCTACTCATATGTTGGGATAGGCCCAGGCCAAGTAGGTCATGGAATCCAAGAACTCTGAAAGCCCCTCCAGACATAACCATTTTCATACCGATGTTAAAGTCTCCAAGAGCGAAATCAAATTGAGCAGTTCAAACGCTGTATACCACCATTTGTGATGTGTAAGATTCATAACCTCATTATTTATTGCAAAATGTTAGTATATATTAGTCTGCTTTTTGTGTGTTTGTTGTCTAATTTGCAAGTAATTCAGGTATTTCATTTCAAATTAGCAGTGTGTTACAGACACATTTGGGGAGGGGGGGGGCATTTCATTTGAAAACCACTGCCAGAATTTCAAAGCTGGTCTAGTTAGTTATTTGAACAAAATTTTATCATAGGGTGCCCTCCTGTGGGAGAAAGCATATTTACAGCTTAAGAAAACAGAGAGAGAAAGCATATACAGAGAAAGCATATACAGTACAGTAAACCAAAGTAAATCAGGTTTACTGTACTGTACATATATTTAAAAAATGATTTACTTTGGTTTATACTTTATGGGCAGTCCATGTTTCCTAGTACACAGTGTTTTCCCTCCAGTCATGCAATTTCTTCAAAACACAAACTGCTTTGCAAATGAAGCTTTTGTTTGTCTTCCATAGGCCAATCACTAAACAAAAGCAAAGTGATTCACAAAATATGAAGTGACATTACTACTGTAATTACCTAACAAGGTCCATCTACATCCAGGGCCTCTCTTCCCAAGGATCTCTTGAATAACAAGTTGGAGTATTCTATATTTCATGTTGTTCCTCATGATATGCCCAAGGTATTGGAGCTTTCTTTGTTTAATGGTCTTAAAAATTGAGCTATATGAGTCAATGGAGCTTTTGGAAATGTTGTCTCACCAAATCCCCACAGATTTAATGGGTCTATTCTAGTGTGACTTACTACACTAAGCAGCAGGATTTCTGCCAATATTGATTGGCTGGTGTCACACTTTATTTCCTTCTCATGCTGGATGCCCAGTTCACCTGAGGTGCCTCTCCTGTACCCATTCATCTAAATGGATGCAGTGTTGCATACCAATACTTCCCAACTTAGACTGGGAGGACAACAGCTACAGGCATAGAAATGCTGCACATGGTAAAATAGGCATTTAAACCAGGGGTGGCCAAACCCATGGGCCAGATCCACCCCCTGACACCAATTCATCTGGCCCACACCACCCTTGCCACTCCAGGAAGTGTAAGTAAAACATACTTGTATGGGCACATTTTACTTCCGCAGACCAGTAAATGAGCTTGGTTCTGTAGCTCCACATTCACACAGTGTATTGTTGCCCACTAGGAGGCCCCACTTAAGCATGTTGGTCTTGCATTTAGGGACCTTTTCAGGGTCCTCCAAGTTATATAGGGGAGGTTGAGATCCTCAGCTATATCCTCCTTTAGGGTTGTTCCTTGTCACAGTGAGCTCCTTCCTCCATTTTCTAATTTGGTTTTGCTCTTGTGTACCCTCAAGAATGTTTGTTCTTGCCATTAAGCTCTTCCTGGATCTGAGCCACAGACCTGAGGCTCATATCCATTCAGAGGATGTCAAGGGTCATTATCTCGCCTAGTTCTCTCAGCATCTCCTGCTGCTTCTCTCTTTATCTTAGATGGAATGATACCAACAAGAGGGCATATTTTCTCATCTGGTACAGGTTTGAGGCATCTTCTCACTATATGCATGGCTTCACTAATAGTGATGTCATCTTGTTTTGGAGCAGCATACATTGCTGCAGAGACGCTCAGGGCCAAAGTTGATGTTCTGATACAAGCATGCAAAATCTAGAAAGAAAAACATACGCTTCTCAAATCTTGCCTCTCTAATATTACAAGGGTTCAGCTGATGGTCTCATGTTTTGCCCTAAAGGGGATGCAGCTGAACTAGCAACCCAAGATTGAGATCTCCAGAGAGTACTAAGAAATTATTCTGTCTGAAGTCCTAGCGAGCTTCTATTGATCTTAGAACTAGCATGGAACAATACATGGTCTAATTTGTATGTTGCCCATATTCCTCATCTGTTTAATATACATGATAAAGCCGAGCTTTAATCCTGAATTTTGGTGCACTTGTTGTAGAGGAGAATGAAATAATTATATTTTCATTGCCTGCTATCACCTTACCTCATTCTCTTAGACCAAATTTATTTACTGTAGCCAAAGTGAGTACAGCAGGAAACTTATTCCCTTCTGGATACCACTGTCTTTTCCTGTCTTCATAGTTAGACTTCATCTCAGAACATGTTGCTATGACTGACAGCCCTTGCTACTCATTGACATTACTACTGTAATTATCTAACAAGTACATTTTTAAAATCAAAACTGGTTGTAGGGATTTCTCTCAGACCTACTGTCCTCAAAGGCATATTTGGTGAAGATGTAAGAGAAGCCATTGACAACAGCTTCTCCAAAGCTTTGGAGGAAATTAGAGAGGGAGATAACTGTGGTAAGGTCCGTATGCAAGTTCCAGAGTATGTTTTAAGGCATGAATATAGCCCAAGGATTTTTAACTCATTACATATACTAATGTACATATGTATTCCTCACAGGCTGAAGAAACATGCAATGATGAGGTCTTAAGTTTGGACAAGGACAAAGTGAAGAAAGCGGCTTCATTTTGGAAGTCCAGGGTTTGATCAAAACACGAAAGAAATAAAAAATAAAGTACAGTACAGTGGTGTTTCTCTTAAAGAGTAATCCTGTGGAACTTATTACGCTCTTTAAGTGAGGTACAACTGTATTTGTTGTTCAGTTGCACAGTCGATTCCAACCCTTTGCGACCCCATGGACCACTGTCCGCCAGGCACTTCTGTCCTCCACCATCCTCCTCAACCCGCCTAGCTCTGTACCCATTGCGTCTACAATACCATCTAGCCATCTCATTTATGGCCGCTCCCTTCTTCTTTTGCCCTCCACCTTTCCTAGCATCAAGGCTTTCTCAAGTGAATCCTCTCTTCTCATTTGATGTCCAAAGTACTTTAGCTTACATCAGTCAGGGTTGATTTCTTCCAAGATTGACCTGTTTGTATAAATGAAAATAATTATTGACTTCAGACTCAAAAAACAAAAACCTGCTTCAGAAAAGACAAAGTGCCCTGTCTGTCTGTTTTCTCTCTATGGCAACGATGGAGGCAGCCAAGGAAACAAGAGGGAGGTGGGGCCATCGGGATGCTTTTCAACTCTTGTTCCCGGCCCTTCTTGGCGACAGGTGGCGGCGATGAAAGCAGGTCAGGGCGCCTGCCGGGCTGCTCCACAGAAGTTCCCGGGACGCAAGAAGAACGTCTGAATGCGCTTTGCAAGAGAGCAATAACAATTCTATCCTGCCCTATAGCGCTTAGTGCACTCTCTGGCCGGCTCACAAGGTAATTAGCATTTTGGTCCCAACATGCTGGGTACTCTACCATCGGAAGGATGGCAGGCGGAGTCAGGATTGAACTCACAACGTTTGGGCTGCAGTTCAGCAGTTTAACCATTGCCGTGGCTCTTCAACGGGGCTGCCGGAGACAGCCGGGCATTTGCTTCAGAGGCCAGCGTGCGAAGGAATTGGCTCCTCAAATTTGCCCCTCCGGGTGTTCTTAGACTGCAATTCCCAGAAGCCCAAGTCAGCACACCTGTTGATCAGGGCTTCTGGGAACTGAAGTCCAAGAACATCCGGAGAGCCACGTTTGAGGAACCCTGAAAGAAAGGCTTGGGGTGCTGGACTTAATCCTGAAGTTTGGATTTTGCCTCAGTTTTGGAACCGGTCTATAGTGAGAGTGTTGTAGTTTCGCAGCTGATAAGTGGTATATATGGCAGCCCCCGTGGTGGGGAAGGATGAAGAAACTCTATTAAAGCACACAGCTATTGAATAGATGCTCACGGAATTCAGCTGTAAATCCGGTGGATCTCAGTGTGGCTCATGAAAGGAGCCACATTTGGGTGTTCCCTGGGCAGAGTTTCTTCCGCAAAAATCCTTTCAAGCCAGAATAATTTCTGACTTCTTCTTCTTCTTCTTCTTCTTCTTCTTCTTCTTCTTCTTCTTCTTCTTCTTCTTATTATTATTATTATTATTATTATTATTATTATTATTATTATTATTATTATTATTATTATTCCTAGGTAACTAGTGGGAGGTCAACTGATTATTCAGCTGCCTGGTCATTTTAGTGGATTTTCATAAATACTTTTAATTATCTCAGATTCTTTCCTCTTCCCACATAAGGCTGAAATGTATCATCAGCATCTTTTTTTTAAATGCACAGACACAGTAGGGGTGGAGAAGAAAAATGTGGGGAGAAAAGTATGCACAGGGAATCGACCTGCTCCAGTATTTTTAAAGCATGATTGGGAGTAGCTTTCAGAGGTTTCAGGCAGGAGAGAACAGCAATCAAACCTGATTCTGTGAGTGTTTAAAGCAGTTTCCTTTAAGTGAACTATAGAGATCCCATAAAATAACATTAAGATGCACAAGAATTATAAGGTAAAGGTACAAGTCACCTTTGCACGAAAGCCACTTGTATCCAACTCTAGGGTTCAGTGCTCATCTCCGTTTATAGCCAAAGCACCAGCACCGTCTGCATCTGCAAATGTCTGCAGATGTGCACGGAATGCTGTTCACCTTCCCACCAAAGTGGTACTTATTTATCTACTGTACTTGCAATTTCTTGCTTTCCAACTGCTAGGTTGGCAGGAGCTGGGACAGAGACAGGTGCTCCCTCCATAGTGCAGCACTCAGGTCTCAAACTGGTGACCTGCTGACCATCCAGTCATCAAGCTCAGTGTTTTAACCACTAAGCCACTGCAGTCCCAAGGGATAGTTTAGTCTGTAGGAAAAGCAGGTAAATTATACAGTATCCATTTTTTTTTTGCATATATAGACAGTGGCCTAAATCTAGTAGCAAATTTCTTTTCTCTGTAATTGTATATGTGTTATATGCATTTTACTCTTAAGATTTGAGTTCTCTTTCTTTATTTCCAAAATCATGCTGAATTGATACGAAAAGGAATCTAAACTAATTTCCATGGAAGCTTTAATTTTCTGATTTTACTAGTTGTACAAAAGATATGAAAATAATAAATGACTGGTGTTTTGCCTGCATCATATGGCATATCATGTGAAAATATGGCTTAATTTTTTTCTCCCTCCCTCCCTGCCTCTCTGGCCCCTCCAAGCAACATGGACACACTGACTTCAATTGAGGCTGAATACATAAAGAATTTGCAAAAACAAGTCTGCTTACTAGAATGTGAAACATCATATCTATATCCTTTTAAAGTATTCTTTTTTAGTATTGCAAACAGTTACTGTAGATAATTCCCAGACCACCAGCTTGGATTTGTTCATTTCCTGCATTAAATATATATTGAGAATTGTATTTTTGACAACTGAGGTTTGATCTGTCTTGTTTTGAAAAATTGCCATTTATTGCTTTTATTTATCACGAAAAATCAGTCTAATGGCTCTGAGTCTCATCCCACTGAAATCAGCCACCCTGTTATAAACTGTACAAAATCTTTTGTCTTATGTTTGAACCCTTAGGTTCATATATTATTATATGATGTGTACAATAGCCATTTTATTTCTGCATGTGGATGATCATAGAGGCCACTTATTGGGGAGGGGTGAACCAAACAATTTCCTGGTCATTGTGCCATATATTGATTAGCAAATGCATAGATAGGTGAAGCCTTTCAATTTTCTGCCTGATAGCACCACATTTTTAAATTCAGCCACTGCAGTAAACATGGAGCTTAAACAAAAAGAAAAAAAGTTAATTCCCTTCCATAATGCATGTTTTCCACTGAAATCAACAGGGACTGACAATTACTTTTTCTAGCACCAAAACATCCCCATGAAAGATATGTATGCAGACAATAGTATTTTTGGTAATAAGAAGCAGAAACGTGGGCCCCATGCCCCACAGAGGAACTTAAATTTCCAGAAGGCTAAGTAAGTATATTGGCAGATCAGTGCTTTGGGGAATTGACTTAGATTTGTGGGAATTGAAGTCCAAAAACCAAAGGTTGGGAAACACTGCTAAAGGTTCACCTCAGAAGCCCTATTCAGGCCTTGATCTCAGTAAATATTCTCCACTTTTTCAGGTGGAGCAGACTGCTCCCATTCCAAACACTATTCTAGACTGGTCCCATTCCAGTTGTGTTGAATGCACAAAGCAAGACAAGCATGAACAGAAGTTTCCATCATCAGCATGAATAGAAGAGTTTCCATCATCATTTTCTGTGTGAATTTGATCCTTGATTTTCAAACTAATTCTCTCATTTATTAAATTACTCACCTTTCTCCCCATAATGTGGACAAGATAAAATACAGTGGATTAATTTAGTTCCATCCCTGATGGAGTCTCAAAATGGGGTGGAGGCACTTTGGCTTGATTGCATTATAAATGTTATTGGACCAAATCACCCCAAACAGTGGGCTATCTGTATCTGAAGAAACCCTCTAAGCTGGTCGTCAGCTGCTACTCGTATCTGAGTACTGTATACATTTTTTCCTGTAAATTCTTCAGGGGAAATGACATTGGTATAAATTTGTTTAAGGTGGATCCCAGCTTGCTATGAAGTGACCCACACACTGTGATCATGGAGCCATCTCCTGTGGCACATATGAAATGAGACACACAGGATTTAACACTGGGGCTACAAAGGACTGCTGCAGCCTTGAGGATATTGACAAGGTGCACCTTCACAACCTCTTCCACCTCCATGACCATTGGGAATCAGAATGGTGAAGTGGTTCCTCCACTCATTTTGCCGTTTGGCCCAATATAATGGTTTCCAGTGACATTTCCCTCACTGAGGGGGGCCATCACACAACTTAAAGGGGCTCATCTGCCCATAGCTACTGGCCCCTTTTGGAAGTCAGGTTATTTACCACTGCCCAACACTCAGTGTTAAGTCACTGGCTGTACGGTCTACTCCAGTGATTGTGAACCTTGGCACTCCAGCTGTTCTTGGACTCCAATTCCCAGAAGCCCAAGTCCGTATTCCTGCTGATCAGAGCTTCTGGGAATTGAAGTTCAAGAACAGCTGGAGTGCCAAGGTTTACCATCACTGGTCTACTCCATGACCGTAGTGGAATGTCCAGCCAGACAAAAAGCTGGTAAGCACACCTTTACCTCACTAGTAGCAAATTGTGACCACTTGAGTGTGTTTTCAGCTTCAAAACCCTTTCTCTTGACTTTAGTTAATTTGAGATAAGAAATATAGCTGTAAACTTAGATGGCAGTATAATAAAATCTCTAGCAGTCACACTTTAGTCTTTTATCTCTAATTTACTTCAGATGTGCTGAGAACCATCCTTTAAGGAGGGGAAAGTGTCTCTTTCAGTTTACATTCTTCATAACAAAAGGTTGAAGTTAGAGCGAAGCTTGTCTCTTCAGTAGCAGGCTACCAGGTCAGTATGTAAGAATTACTTTGGAGAAACAGGGATGGTTTAGTCCAGGGATTCTCAACCTGTGGTTTGTTGGCCAGATGTGGCCCCTGAAGCCATTTCATCCAGGGGGGGCACCTCCACCATACCCGGAAGTACCATGTGGTGGAGAAAGGGCAAAATGGCCATTTGGCCCCTGAAACTGTCTGAATGAGCATGGCCTGGCCTCCAGCTTTAAAAGGTTGAGAACTCCTGGTTTAGTCTGTAGGAAAAGCAGGTACATTATATATTTATTTATTCAATGTGTATAGCCGCCCCAATCAACATGCAACTCTGGGAGGCGTAAATAAAGATCCCCAACATTTAAAATTAAAGAGACCCTTAAAATTCCTAAAAACACTGAAAAAAATTACCTCCCACCCACACCAATTAAAAATCTAGTTAAAAACTTTTAAAAGCATATGTGATCCTCCACTAAATGAGCCGGGGGGGGGGGTTGCTCCCTTTCCACCTCCCTACACCTGCCCTGTCAGCCAAGTTTTCAACTCTTTCCTGAAGGGCAGCAACTCTGTCTGGAGACGCAGTTTAACTGGCAAGAGGTTCCATAGGGCTGGAGTGGATACCAAAAAGGCTCTTCTTCTAGTGGGTATTTTTAAAGAGCCCCTCAGTTCAGCTCTAGTGGGATGGGCAGATGTCCTTGGGGTGATGCAGTCTCTTTAATATCCTGGTCCACTACCATGTAGTAATTTGTGATGTTGTTTTTGTATACTATGGAAGCCGCCTAGAGTCAGGTTCGCCTGAGCAAGGCGGGGTATAAATTTGAAGAATAAATAATAAAATTAAAATGTAGGGCTTTAAAGGCAATTACCAGCACCTTGAATTGTACCCAGAGGCACACTGGCAACCAGTGCAGCTCCTGTAGCAGGGGCGAGGCCCGAGCATAATGCCCACACCTCATTACTACACAGGCAGCTGCATTTTGAACCAGCTGCAGCCTCCAAATAGTCATCAAGGGCAGCCCCATGTAGAGCACATTACAGTAATCCTGTCTGTGGATGACCAGAGCATGTGTGACCATAAGCAAGGAGTCCCAGTCCAGGAATGGGTGTAATTGGCGAATGACACGAAGTTGTACAAAAGCGCTCCTAGCCACAACTGCCATCTGCTCATAGAGCAGGAGTCATGAGTCCAGGAGGACCCCCAAATTATGCACTGGGTCTGTCTGCAGCCAAAAAAAGCCCCATCCAGCTCCAAAGATGGTAGCTCCCAGGATAATGCAGGACCCCTGACCCACAGCCACTCAGTCTTGCCAGGATTCAGTTGTAGCCCGTTGTCCCCCATCCAGACCTTTACAGCCTCCAGACACCTGGATAGGACTTCAACTGCATTTCTTGGATCATCACGGGCCGAGATGTATATCAGAGTATCATCTGCATATTGATGATACCTCACCCCATGGGAACGGATGATCTCACCCAGAGGCTTCATATAGATATTAAATAGGAGAGGCAAGAGCACCAAGCCCTGAGGCACCCCATATTGGAGAGGCCTAGGGCTGGTCCTCTCACTCTCCAACCACACTGACTGGGTCCGGCCCTTCAGAAATAAGGGAAACCAGGACCACACTGTGCCCTGGATCCCCAATCCTTGGAGCTGTTCCAGAAGGATACCATGGTCAACGGTATCGAAGGCTGCTGAGAAGTCAAGAAGAGCAAGGACGGAGGGATGATCTCCATCCATCCCGCTCCCACCAGAGATCATCCAACAACATGACCAATGCAGTCTCAGTTCCATATCCAGTACTGAATCCTGACTGAAAGGGCTCCAGATAATCCGCTTCATCCAGAACGCCCTGTAACTTCAGCACCACTGCCTTCTCCAAAACCTTCCCTAAAAAGGGATGGTTGGATACCGGCCAATAGTTGGCCATTATTGTTGGGTTGAGCACTGGCTTCTTAAGGAGAGGTGCACCAAAGCATGTTTTAATGGCGGAGGAAACATCCCCTCCCACAAAGATGTGTTGACTATTGCTCCAACCGAACTGCCTGTCACCACCTTGGGCACCTTGGCAATTTATATATCCATTTTAAAAACATATATAGACACTGTTTGGTGTTTTTTTTAGCCTGTTCATAGGGTTTTATTTATTGGTGTCCATTTCAAAGACACCAACAGTGTCTGCTTAGTATTTCAAAAAGGCTTTAAAAATAGGCCCATAGCATTTGTTGGTATGGATTTGACTCTCATGGCCTCTCATTCTCAAAGGGAATTGCTGGAAGGGAATTGCTTTTTTATCTTCACCACAAGATTTATCTACACAAGATTGTCTTTACCTTGAGAAGACTTAATGGGAAATCCTGTGGGATGTGTTGCGATTGCCATGGCAATTTTTTTTCAGGAAGGAAGGCCAAGCTGCAAGGTATTGTTACATTTTGCACATAGAATGCCATTTTTCTTGCACTGGATTCACTAGAATGGTTATTAGATTACAGAATTTGGCAGTTTCCTTCACAGAGAGTGGGGGGAGAGAAAGAACAAATGAGGATTTCATTTTTATTTTTATTTCTTTTTAGAAACTGGAAAATCTTACTAATGCTGTTTTGGTGAGACTCAGAAAATACTCAAAATTTAGACATTTTTGCAAGTACTCATTACACTTACTACTTGTTGATACAGATACTGGGGTTCAAATTTTGGCTTCAGATGTTTATTGCAATAGGTTCAACAAATGACACATCTGTATTCTGCCATAATGTCCAAGAAACAAAGAGCTGGTTATAAGGTTCCATTTGTTTGTTTGTTTGTTTAGATTTATATAGCTGCCCAATCACCAAAGTGACTCCGGGTGGCTCACAATCCAATTGCACATGACCCTGTATAAAAAGACCCAATATATCATTAAAAACCTTACACGAAACACATTGTTAAAATCTTTGTAACAAATAAACTAAACAAATAGACTAAAAACCTGGATGGGTTATGCCTCACCTTTAGCTTGCTAGAAAGGGCTGATAGAAGATTAAGTCCACCAATAGGTGGACTGAAAGGATAGAATTCTGGCCATTCTTTTTAGGGTAGAGGGGGAAGTGTTATTGGGATTTTTTCCACCCATGAGTAATGCAGAAAATATCTTAAGAGAACAGCAAATTCACAGATAGCATGACGCTGTTAATGTGAGAAATACTACTAACAAGTGTATTAGCCTTCCAGACATCTAAAGCAAATGCTCCTTAATTATGCGTCATAAACCAAGGAGAAGGCTAGAAAAGCTTCAAGTTTCCAACCCAAGCTTACCAAAGAGGCTAAAATAACGTTGCAAAAGATGAAGGTAACTACTAGGTTCTCTAATATTTACATTCTGTTTTTAAGCAATAGTTACTTTAACCAGTGTAAATTAGAATTTGAAATGCTTTCATAGCTGTACCAGGATTTTCAGGGTCTTTTCCCCCAGTAGCTGAGTCTAACTTTTCAGGGTCATTTCTGCATGCTTTGATACCCTGCAGTGTTGTTGCACTGATAGAAACAAAATCATTGGGGAAATTTGTGCATGTGTAGAAGCACTTTATGCATGCATACAAAGCTCATTGAATATTATATTTTTCACATTGTTTTAAGTAGAGTGAGGAACGTTATGTTTCTCCATATTTTCAATCCTACAACTGCTGCTCCCTGCCTCTCTTCCTGTTGGCTAAGGAGGCCAGATGGGAAAGGCAGCCTAACAACCTCTGTTTTAAGCTATAGACATTAATGAGTATGATGAGTAGACACATAGCCACTTGTTTCATGTAAATAATGTCTCCTTACAATTGCCTTCAGGACCATCCTTAGCTTAGGGACAGGGAACATGTGGCCTCCTGGGCAGTGTGAGACTGCAACTTCTGTTTTTCCTTTCCATTGTTAAGAGGCAATGAGTATTGTAGTCAAACATCTGGACGGCCACACATGCCCTGCCCAGTCCATGCCAGCTGTCCATCAGCTGGCTTTTGGGCAGCTTTAAGATTCCTTAGTACATGACTGGATCTATTTGATAAGCTTGCCTTGCTTTTCTAGAGAAACAGGAACTAACCTTAACCTATGCACTGATACTATGGCTTTGTGTAAATAGCTTCTAGTTCACTGCGAACATCAGTGAAGCCCTCTGTATTTTCTTCATTCTTGTCGGCTAGAGTAGCATAAGCAGCTCTTGAGGAAACAAAACACACTCATCTATGCCATGTAGCCCAAGTTCCACCTCAATCCTATGGCTGAGTTTATGGAATTTTCATCCCAAATTATTTTGCCAGATGCCTATTAAAATGTCATTTGTTTTCAATGTGCAGACTTTAATGTCCAGAATCCAAGTCTGGACTTCTGATGTTAGAGTGACTGAATATAGTGAACATGGAAAAATTAGTGGCTTTCTCCAACGAGGCAAAAGTGGCAATTTTGGGTTACCTCTCCCCACTTTGTTTTTACAACACCCTTTTGGGTAGTTTAGGTTGAGACAGTATGTCTAGTCTAAGGTCACCTGATGAGTTTCATGGATGAAAGGGAATTTGAAACTACATCTCCCAAATCCTAGTCCAAGACTGTAACCACTCCATCACACTGAATCTCTGTTGAAAGTCAGTCCGCTCTCAGCCTGCCACACACTCTGTAGTCTTGTCTATTTTGTTTGGTTTCAGTTGTGGGTCTTCAGCATAAATTTCTGTCTTGTGTGTGAATATAAGGACTGCAGTGGTTTAGTGGTTAAGACGTTGAACTTGGTGACTGGAACAGTGATGGGATGACAAATTTGTTACCACCACTCCATGATGTCACGACGTCATGGGCGTGGCCAATGTCATGACGTCATGATGTCATGGGTGGAGCTGACGTCATGACATCATGACGTTGTGGGCGGGGCCTTAAAATAAAAAATAAAATAAAATAAATACACAACCCAACCCACCCACCCACCACACAAACCCGTAAATAAATTAAATAAATAAATAAAATTAAAATTAAATAAAAATACAACCCCAAACACAAACCCCTCACTTACCCCTGGGAGGGCTCGGCAGGGGCGGACGGCCAGGCCAGGGCAGGCCTCAACTTGCCTGTGGGGCTTTGCGGCCCCGGGGGAGGTGCCCTCCTCTGAGGGCTGGTGCTGCCTGCCCACACCGCCACCAAAGTCATCGCCACTGCAATCTCCGCCGCCGCCATTATCGTTGCTGCCGCTGCTGGCACCATCATCGCCGCTCCCGTCAGTGCCGCCGCTGCCTGTGTTGCCGCCGCTGCCAGCGCCGCCACTGCCACTATCTTGTTCTTGAGGACTGCCGGTGTTGCCGATTTTTTTTTAAATTGGAGCTAAAATGGCTCCGATTTACTGCGCATGCGCAGAAACTCAATCTGCCGCATTGCGCATGTGTCAGATTGAGTTTCTAAGCATGCGCAGTAAAATTGGAGTAAAAATTGCTCCAATTTTATTGCGCATGCGCAGAAACTCAATCTGACGCATGCGCAATGCGGCAGATTGAGTTTCTGCGCATGCGCAGTAAATCGGAGCCATTTTAGCTCCGATTTTTTTTAAAAAAATTCTTTCAGTGAGGCGTCCGGAACCGGACGCCTCAAAAGTGGACTCCCCTCCCGGAGAACCCTCCGGGATTGTTCTTACCGGTTCCAGGGAACCGTATAGAACCCGGGACATCCCATCACTGGACTGGAAGGTCAGCAGGTCAGCAGTTCAAGACCCAAGTCAGTGCTGCACAATGGAGTGAATTCCCGTCTCTGTCCCACCTCCTGTCAACCTAGCAATTCAAAAGCAAGAAATTGCAAGTAGATAAATAAGTACCGCTTCAGTGGAAAGGTAAAGAGTGTTCCGTGTTGAGTCAGGCCTGCCACATGTCCACCGAAATGTCTGCACACACATATAGTGCTGGCTTTTTGGCAATAAACAGAGATGAGCACTGAACCCTAGACTCAGATATGACTCACTTTTGAGCAAGGGCGACCTTTACCTTATGTGAATAAATAATTTATATTTCAAAGGAACTGGAGGCTACAATAAATGCTGCCCAAGTGGAAATAGCGAAGAAAACAAACAGCATCAAAATCTTTGAAGTTGAAGCTTCAGAAATGCAAAGGCACCTCCAAACACTATCTGGTAATAAATATTCTCATGCAATGCTCTTTTAATAGTTAAGATATATTTATAAATACACATCTTTATTGGCTCGCTAAAGAGTTATGAATGGATGCTGAGTTGACCTTACTGTGTGTGGCAAATACATTTTCAAGCAATTCATCCAGCTTGATCTCTATTCACAATTTTGGATGGCATACGCCCCTGGTGACTAACTTTGGCACTCCAGGTGTTCTTAGACTTCAATTACCAGAAGTCCAAGTCAGCACTCCTGCTGATCAGGGCTTCTGAGAATTGAAGTTCCAGAACAGCTGGAGTGCCAATCTTAGCCATCACTGCGCATAATGATGGTTACAATATTGTTCTATATTTATAATTCAGATTGTACTAATCTTTTGGTTGACGCATGTGTTTATAATTTATCCCAGTGGTTCTTATTTGACTTTTTTGTACTTTTTATACTGTGCATTTTTAATCTCTGTTTGTTGGGTTGGGATGGTGGCTGATATTTTTATTTTCTATTTGTGAACAACATAGTCAAGCTGGTCTAGTCTTCAGAGTGAGTCCTGCAGAATCCCCAAATCAGTCTGACCAGATGTTGCAATGTCTGGTCTGAAGAAAGGTGGACCTAGAAGTGCTCAGTTTTAACATTTAGAGGTCTGACAATGGTATTAACCCCTTTCTTTACAATGAATACTGTGCCTTACTTCCATCTTCAGTAATGGAGGATCAAAGAGGATGATCATCTATAGCTGTGATGGTGAACCTTGGCACTCCAGATGTTCTTGGACTTCAATTTCCAGGAGCCCAAGCACCCTGTGAATTCACATGAATGGGTTTACTGTGATTCATCTGGCCCATGCTGCCCTCATTGCTCCCGGAAGTAGAAGTAAAACACGCCCATATGGGCAGCATGGGGGCAGCACAGGCCGGATGAATTGCAGTAAACCCAGTTGTGTGGATTCACAAGGTGCATGGGCTTCTGAGAATTGAAGTCCAACAACATCTTGAGTCCCAAGGTTCACCATCACGGATCTATAGGAATGTTTGAGAAGGAAGAGCTTATCTCTAGATGCGACTGTGGGAGCAGTGGAACCAACAGAGGTTCCCGCCCACCCACCCAAGGAGGTTCATACAGGGATTCAGAACCACAGCTTCAGTAGAAACAGTAAACTCATCTATATTTAGTGATTGTATTAATCAACTGCTTATGCCTTGTAGTTACATTTTTGGAGGCAAAAGAGTTATACACAGATTTTGAACTATATGGAAGTCTGGTGCATCTAACTCCAGCATTGCTGAATGGAGAAGTGCATACTAATATATATGACCTCATGGATAGCTCAGTGCAGAGTCATAGCAAGTGGGGGGCCGGGGGGGAGGCAAAAACCTTCTTGAGCTAACAGCCCGCCCACCCTAACTCACCCCGTGATGCCAATGTTATATATGTGAGTGTGACATTGTTGCCCCTCCTGGAAAAAAATTGCCCCCCTAAATCTAGAATCTTGGCTACGGCCCTGGTTTGGTGGTTTTACTTAGACACAGGTTGGGAGTTCGATTCCTTGACAGAAGCCATACTTGATGATCCATAGGGATCCCTTCCAGGAATCCAGTTTGATGGTGATGCTTAGAGTATTTTTAAAATATGTTCTATAATTTATACATAATTTATGTGTAGGTCCTGATTAGCAAGATACTGCAACCTTTTCACTGAAAATCAGATGCTACTAAGTCCTCAACATGCTGTTTGTTTTAATGCGACTCTTTGGGTCATATTAACTACACATCAGAGATACCTTAGAGTTCAGTCCCAAGAATGTTTTATTGGGAGACACATCTTTAGTTCCATTTGACATCTTTTCTATTAAGAATGCTTAGAACTGCACAACTGCACAATTGCACAATTGCAAAACATAATTCAACCGAACAGTTAATCTAAAAAAAAAATCAAAGCTGACATGAAAATAGTACAGATTTTTTTAAATACCTAGAGAAAGCCCAATGATTTCCTGCAGATGCACATGCAAGAGAAAAGTTGCTGTTAATGGAGGATGCTACGAAACTGAAGAAACTGGCTGACTTTAGTACCCAGGATGTTTCACACAAGGAAGTAGAACTGCTGAAACTCCAGCAACAAGTAGATCAGACTGAAAATTCAGTGAAGGAAAAGGCACATGATGTCTATGTTTGGGAAATGCAGGTAAGATGATCTATAAATTATTCTTTGAAATGTTATGGGGAAATGCTTCTGTACTTGCTACTGAGCAGTGAGTGAGAGAGAGAGAATTGACCCATGTCAAGAAACTGGAAACTATGGGGGTGATGGTTTTAGTTGCCTTTTGAAACTCTGCTACCTGGTGTCAGGAAAGGAGTTGTTACTTGGTATGCCATACCAGCTGTGCCTTATCTGAGTAAGAGTAACTCTTCAAGGTTAAGAATCCACTTACTGATACTGAGCTAACTAACCAAAGAGTGATACTAGCTGCTGCTGCTTTTCTGTCTAGGCTAGACCTGAAACTGCCAAAGTGATGCCACCATTTGATGAATTCATTCCGTAGTTCCTTTTGCCTGACCCAGTATGAGAAAGATTAGCCAGCACAAGGTGGCTTGGCGTACAACCGATTGTGGTTCAAAAATGCCATAATCTTCGAGGAAGCTCTTTCTGTATATCCCAGTGATACTAGCTGAAGAGGGGGAAAGAGAAGTTACTTTTGAGTAGTTAGTAATTAGGTTCAGGGAACTTTGAGGTTTGATTGGTGCATTCTCTCAAAAAGTTCAGGAAGTGGAATGATGGATATGAAAATGAAGAGATAGCTTATTTAGTTTAGGCTAGTATCTGTCAGGAGACTGCAATGCTCACTTCCTTTTGCTGTCTGCATATGCTCTGGAACTTCGGCTGGCTTGTATTAAGCAGGATAGTTGGCTTTTCTTATTTTTCTTATGGGAACTCTTCTGGAACTGTTTTGCTTCAAAGCCTTATTGAATGCTTAAGAGCTCCACAATTATGTTTTGATTGCTTCAGTAAATTTGTGGACTTCCTTTTTTACCCCCTTTAATAAAATATAAAATTTTACAGCTGTTTAGTTATTTTGGATAGAGGTTTGTAGATACTAAATCCAACCTTGCCTCAGCTATTTATTTAGAGCTTGCACATTTTGTCTGTATTTTGTTATTCCTACCTTTCAGGTTTGGTGCATGGCTCAAGGAATTCCTTTTAAATTTCTGCTAACTGCCTGGTATAGTCAGAATAACTGGAGTATTATGAGAGGTCAGGAGGATTTCCCCAGCCATCAGCACGTTTGGCCCTTGGAGATTATCTACACAATGATAGTCTAATCCAGTGATGGCCAACCTTGGCACTCCAGGTGTTTTTGGACTTCAGTGCCCAGAAGCCCTGATCAACAGGAGTGCTGACTTGGGCTTCTTGAAATTGAAGTCCAGGAACATCTAAAGTGCCAAGGTTGGCCAGTGGCCATCACTGGTCTTGTACAGTGATGGTGAACCTTTTAGAGACCAAGTGCCCAAACTCAACAGGCTGCCATCCTTGCCGCAGAGGGAGGGGTGAACTATGCGCTGGGGGAAGGGAGAAAGCTCTCCCATTGGGTTACTGAGAAGAGGGGCTGGGCAAACTCTGTGTTGGGGTGATGGTACATGTGCCCACAGAGAGGACTCTGAGTACCTTCTCTGGCACATGTGCCAAAGGTTCACCACCACTGGTCTAGTAGGCAGTGTGTATCAGTGGTTTGTGTGTCCTTTTCTATACCATTCAGAATCTTGATAACACAGTTTTCAATGGATGAATAGAAAACACAGGCCTGTGTTTACAGAAGCCGAGTGGGGCTGTTGAGCACAAGACATATTTGAGGTCCTTCATTCATAGGGTTGCTATAAGTCAGAGGTGACTTGATGACATGACCATCAAAAAATTACATGAACTCCACACATTATTGTTCATTATTTCTACTTATTGTTATTTTCCAAATGTAACCTTGTCATGTTCTCATTCCCTGTGGCTCAAAGGTAATATTCAAAAGAGAGTTTGACACTTATAAGCAGGAGCAAGGCATTGTCTTTATTGGATCACAGAAAACCAAGCAGTATACTTTTTTTGTTGTTCAGTCACACAGTCGATTCCGATCCTCTGCGACCCCATGGACTACTGTCCGCCAGGCACCCCTGTCCTCCACCATCCCCCTCAACTCGCTCAGCTCTGTGCCCATTGTGTCCACAATACCATCTAGCCATCTCATCTTGGGCCGTCCACTTCTTCTTTTGCCCTCGACCCTTCCAAGCATCAAGGCCTTCTCAAGTGAGTCCTCTCTTCTCATTTGATGTCCAAAGTACCTTAGTTTCATCTTTACTATTTGACCCTCCTAGGAGCAGTCAGGTTTGATTTCTTCTAAGATTGACCTGTTTGTTCTCTTTGCTGTCCAGGGGACTCTCAAAACTCTTCTCCAACACCACATCTCAAAGGCATCTATTCTTCTGCGCTCTGCTTTCCTAATGGTCCAGTTCTCACAACCATACATTGCCACTGGGAATACCATTGCTTTGACTATACGAATTTTTGTTTGCAATTTGATGTCTCTGCTTTTCACTATGTTCCCCAGGTTTCTCATAGCTTGTCTCCCAAGAATCAGTTGCCTTTTTATTTCATGGCTGCAATCACCATCTGCAGTGAGCTTTGATCCTAAGAAAGTAAAATCTGTCACTGCTTCTACTTCTTCCCCATCTATTTTCCAGGGACTGATAGGGTTTGTTGCCATGATCTTTGTTTTCTTTATATTGAGTCTCAAACCAGCTTTTGCACTTTCTTCTTTCAACTTAATCAGGAGCTTCTTTAAGTCCTCCTCACTTTCTGCCATCAGGGTGGTATCATCTGCATATCTCAAATTATTGATGTTTCTCCCAGCAATTTTGATCCTAAATTGTGATTCCTCCATCCCTGCATTGCGCATTATGTGTTCTGTGTATAAGTTGAATAAGCAGGGTGACAAAATGCAGCCTTGTCTTATGCCTTTTCCTATTCCAAACCACTCCGTCATTCCATTTTCTGTCCTAACTGTTGCTTCTTGATTCATGTACAGATTTCTCATGAGGCATATAAGGTGTTCTGGTATTCCCATATCTTTAATTATTTGCCACATTTTGTTGTGGTCGACACAGTCAAAGGCCTTTGTGTAATCAATGAAACAGAGGTAGACTTGTTTCTGATATTCCTTTGGTTTCTCCATGATCCAGCATAAATTGGCAATATGGTCTCTGGTCCCCCTGCCTCTTCTGAAACCCGCCTGCACTTCTGGTAATTCTCTCTCCACATGCTGTTGCAGTCTATCCTGTATTATCTTGAGCATCATCTTGCTAGCGTGTGGGGTGAGCGCAATTGTTCAATAATTTGAACATTCTTTTGCATTACCCTTTTTGGGGATTGGAACATATACTGATCTTTTCCAATCCTGTGGCCATTGTTGTGTTTTCCAAATCTGTTGGCATATAGAATGCAATAATTTGATTCCATCATCTTTTAGGGCTTTGAAAAGTTCAACTTGGATACCATCATCTCCACTGGCTTTGTGGTTTGCAGTGCTTTTTAGGGCTTTTCTGACTTCACTCTCTAGGATGTCTAGATATACTGTACTAGCATATACTAGATATACTAGATATACTAGCATATGCAGTATACAGTACTAGCATTCATTAATCGAGTTCACTTCTTCAGACATGAACTTGATTCTTGAAAGCTAATATAGTGTTTAATATTTTTTAAAAACCCAATAAAGGCTTGCTACTGCTTTTGCGTTTTGTAGGGATTCTGGTACTTAAAAGTGAAACTTGTTGCCATTTAAGCAGATTTAGGAAAGTACAGCTTGAAACGGATATACTGTACACAACAATGCAAAGCTGAAATTGTGTTGCAATAGAGAAACAATGTTTTCATTCAACTGGAAACAAGAGCTAATATTGAGACTCAAGTGAGGCAGCATTGGCATAATTTTAGCACCAAGTGAAGTCGTTAATAAAGCATTTATGGGTCGAGGACTGTAGTCTACATAGATTTTTATTGCAATAGTTTAATGCAGGGGTTTCCAACCTACGGCCCATGGGCCAGCCCTGGCCCGCAGCACTATTTCATGTGGCCTGCCACCGCTTTACCCGGAAGTGGAAGTGGGCACATTTACATCAGCTGTAAAAGCATGCCCACACATGCATAAATGGGGCTATGTCAGCCATAAATGCACCCACAGCTGTCGTAAATGCAGAAGTGGTCTGGCCCACTCAGCTGTCTGGCGGTATGGTCTGGGGCATGGCATAAAAAGGTTGAGAACCTCTGGTTTAATGTATTTAAATGCTCAAATAATCACTGTCACCAAGAATGCAGTTGCCTGTTACTTTATTTATTTTATTTTAGGATGTATTTATTTGGTTGGCTTATTTTTAATTTGTTGTGTCTTTCATTATGTTATTTTGATATTTGTATGAACATTGCCCAGAGTGCGAAATTTCCCAAATGGATGGTATAAAAATGCAATAATAAATAAATGTACTATATGTAGTGCAATGTCACCTCTTGCAACTAGTGAATGCCTGCGGTAGTGAGTAAGAGTATATTACTAAGACCCAGGAGATCTGGGTTCAAAGCTGCATTCAACTATGAACTCACTGAGTGACCTGGGACAATTTTTGCTCTCCTACCCAGGCCCAGTTCAGAAAGATGTTTTGAGGATAAAATGTAGATGAGGAGAGCCATGTACTCTGCCTTGAGCTCAATGGAAGGACAAGATATTTGGGTAACTAATAAATAATAAGTCACATTCCGTGGTGGAAAGATGCTGAATCCTTAATGGACAACAGCCTTTCATATGTGTAACAGATGCAGGTCAGAATACCATTCCCTCCCCATGCTAGGATCTTGTTGCTCATCCAAGCCCTACTTTGGTGGAAAAGGAGAGGGCTGATAATTGTGCCTGTGATGAAGAACACTAGAGTTATGGCTAGTAACTGAAGATGAATTCCATGTTTCTGTAACAAACAGGAAGCCTAGAACTCAGCCACCTAAACTCTGGAGATGGCATTCATTTTGCAATGAGCAGATCACTGAAGAGGCTTTGCCTTTGCTAGTCTCTTTTATCAGGCAGTAACCAAGCATAACTAAAAAGGAATACTGAGCTTTTAACTTCCCAATGTGCTTTCTTCAGCTTCAGAAGAGAATTCAGCAATGCCAAGATACGGAACAAAAACTAGCAGAAAGCAGTTCAGAATGTATACATCTTCAGGCAAAACTCCATCGGCTAGAAGAGAAATTCCTTACCATCCCAGAGCTAATACAACAGCATATTGCTAAGGAACTTTGGTGGGTGTATTAATATTGTGAGCTTTTTAACCCTTTCAAAACTGTTGAACAACTTATTTTCATATTCTGTGTCTGGTGATCTGTATATAAAAATTAGAGATATAACACAGCAGTCAGGAGGGACAGCTTCCAGAAATGGTCCATCAGCCTACCTAGTGCCTCCAAACCCTGCTGTAGATAGCACCAGGTTTGAAAATAGCCTTATAAAAATAAATAATAAGTACATAGAATGATACTTTGGGTTTCTATTTTTTGGTTTTCTGTGAGAGGAGTCTTGGGGAATATTTTCACTTTCTCTTAAAATTGAAAATGATGGCTTGCATGTTGTAACTATGTTTCTTAAAGTGATAATCTGTGAATGTACACACACACAATAGTTGTAGTGTCTGTGCTCAGCCATGCTCAGAACATTCTAGAGTTGATCTGTTTGGGTAGGAGACTTCCCTTACTCTGCTGCTCTTCATTGTAGTGTCTTTGGGTCACACATCTGGGAGATTGGGAAGCTGTCTTAATGTAGGTAGGTGGTGTCATTGCAGCAAAGAAGAGAAAATTGCCCTGCCAAAAGAGGCATCTGTCCAGTCACAAAGATTCAAGTGAAAGTAGCTCATCCAAATGCCTGGTGTGGTGACAGAGACAGTTCTGAAACAGGGAAATAAGCTCTGATCTTTGCAGAGGCTGCAGATAGTATTGATACTGTCGGGAAGAAAAATGTTGAAAACAAGGGCTGTTGAATCAACTAGGGTGTGATCAGAATGGCTTTAACATGATCCTTTTAGAGCAGGGATTCTCAACTTGCAGCCTGTGGGCTGGATGTGGCCCATGGCACCATTTGATGTGGTCCCCCCACTGCCTCCACCACACCAGGAAGTGCCATGGGGGTGAAGGAAGGGCAAAATGGTGGGGATAGAGGGGGCACCATAAAGACATCACTGTCTGAGCTCTGGCCAGTTCCCAGTTCTTACTGCAGAAGTGAAAATAATTACAGAAATTAAGATGTCAGTGTAGGGTGTGTGTGCTGGGATGTCTTCCCATCATGTGTGATGCCAGAGAAGAAGTCTTGTTGGAGTTCTCACTTGTTCACAATGGAGTTGAAATCACTGATGAGTCTGCAAAGACATTCTGAATACCAGCTAGGAGGTGGAGGACACTGGGTACAATATCCCAAAGAACACATCATTGTGAAGGCAGATGCAATTGCATCAAGGCAAAGTAAGATGGGCATCCACTCGTTGCTGTATCTGTTCTGTACATGTGGCAATTGTCTTGTCCTTTACTACTTCTCCTCCAACATTTCAAGGTGAAAATAAGCTCAAACAAGAGGAACATCCCACATGTATTACTCTGGTGGCAGGCAAAATGGAACTGAGGCATTTGAACTGAGGTGCACCTGTGCATGTGTGGTGGAATGGAGATGGGTCTCCTACCTAAACAGCTCATTTCTAGAATGTTCCAAATGTGGCTCTGTGCAGGCACAGAACCAGTCTGAGTGATGCAGAGATACTTCAGTGAATAATAGCATTCATGGAGGCTTAAAAAAACTACAGAGCTCTGGAACACTATCTGGATATTAGAGGCTGAAGAATACAACTATACAGCTATGGTGGCTTAGTGGTTAAGATGCTGAACTTGATGACTGGAAGGTCGGCAGGTCAGCAGTTCGAGACCTGACTGCTGTGTGATGGAGTGAGCTCCTGTCTCTGACCCAACTCCTGCGAACCTAGCAGTTTGGAAGCAAGAAATTGCAAGTAGATAAATAGATTCAACTTTGATGGGAAGGTACAATGCATTCCGTGTACTCCAGTGTTTAGTCATGCCTGCCACATGTCCACATAAGTGTCTGCAGACACAGACAGTGCTGGCTCTAAGGCTATAAACAGAGATGAGTACTGGACTCTAGAGTTGAATACAAGTGGCTTTCGAGAAAGGGCGACCTTTACCTAAGTGTTTGGTTTATACCAACAGTAATAAGCAGTTCATACCTCCCAGTTTATTTCTTAGACAAAAGGTAGGAAATGAAATTATCATGAGCATTTTTCTGATTGTTCCGCATGAACCTATATTTTAAATTTACATTTAGGGAGGAGTCTGAGAAATTAAGGCAAACTCTCAAGGAAAAACAGCTGTTGGCCGAGGAAGATAAATACTTGTACAACAAGATGGCAGAAAAGTGTGGACATCTTACAAGGCAGAATGGTCTATTACAAGCACAGTTAGTGGAAGCTAACAGGCAACTAAGTAGAGTAAGTTTTTAGCTAGTCTCTAGAATGTTGTTTCCTTATGTTCAGCTTCTAATTGAAAAATATATGAAAGATCACAGGAAAATTCCATTCTCAGTTTTTACATCCGTAAGGGACTGCAGTGGCTCAAGTCACTAAGACACTGACTGGGAGGCGGAAGGTCAGCAGTTCGATTCCCGAGTACTGCAGGATGGAATGAGCTCCCGTCTCTGTCCCAGCTCCTGCCAACCCAGCAGTTCGAAAGCAAGAAATTGCAAGTAGATAAATAGGGACCACTTCGGTGGGAAGGTAACAGTGTTCCATGTGCTCCGGTATGTAGTCATGCCTGCCACATGACCATGGAAACGTCTGCAGAAGCAGACAGCGCTGGCTCTTCAGCTTAGAAACAGAGATGAGCACTGACCCCTAGAGTTGGATATGACTGGCTTTTGAGCAAGGGAAACCTTTACCTTACTAACTTACTCATGCAACTGTTATTTGTTGGTTTAAAAATGCATGTATATACTGTATCTGAAACAGAACATAACAGATTTGAATAATCTTGCTGGAATGTTTTAGCTTAATAAATTAAAGAGAGTGCAGAGGTAACCCATTGAACTTGATATACTGTATAGTCTCTAGGGCCAGTGAGGAATTCTACTGCAGCCCTTTATATTTGTGATATGGCTTCTTCTTTTTCTTCAGGTGCCATGTCCATTCCGGATATTGGCTATCATCATGGTGATAGTCTCCTGTTCTTAACTGATATGGCTTAGGTACTGGGAACAGTTGACAGTCTAATCCTTTAGAGTAAAACATGGGTGGGCATCATGCAGTCTATTTTATGACAGAAATATTATTACAAGATTAGCACTTTGACATGGAAAATTATTGGATGTTCCTACAACTACCCTGAACACGCTACCTCTAACACAGCAGCTTGCTTGTTTGCTTATTTATTTATTTAAAGTTATATCCCACCCCTCTAGGGAAAATGTTCCTAATCAGGGTGGTTAACAGCATAAAACTCAACAGATACAAACACAAATATTAACATTTTCATATAAAAACATCAAAACCCAAGACACCCTAAAAAGAAAGTCTATTTGTGTTGCCCAGAGACAGACTAAAATGTCTAACAATTGGTCTTTGGTAAGATATTTCCAAAGGCCTCTTTTTAAAAGAGATGTTTTCAATTGCTTTTTAAACATTTGGAGAGATGGTACCAGGCACAGCTCCAAGGGAGCGAGTTCCACAACATTGGCACCACCACTGAGAAGGCCCTCTTCCTAGTCATGGTCATCCTAGCTAATCTTGGGGTCAGCACCTGGAGGAGCGAGTGATGTGAGATGTTGTCCTGAGGGAGAAGATGTTTCACTAGGTAGGATGGTCCCAATCCGTTTAGGGCTTTGAAAGTTAGAACTAACACCTTGTACCTGATATAGAAACTGGGAGGCAGCGCAGCCTTGCCAAGGCTAGGGAGATAGGATCAATTTTTTTTCATTCCCAGAACTAGCCTGGCAGCTGCATTCTGAACTCATTGGAGCTTCTGTAACAGGCACAGGCGAAGCCCTATGTAGAGAGCATTACAATAATCAATATGCGAGACTACTAGTGAGATAACTAGCTAAATACAATTAAAAGGTTAAGCTACTGATATACTTGTCACCTAGAAGACAATGCACCTATGACTATCCCCTTATCAATACAGTGTTGTCTCTAGCATTAAAACACTTTCTGGTTTCAAACATCACTCACCTTAGGCTTTAAAGAACTGGTATGTATTTAAGGTACTGAAACAGAACAAGTTTTTCATGCTTACTATAGCAAACATGTGGGGCTGGATGGAATACAGAAGCACAGGCAATGAAATTGGTAGCGAGTCTTCCATGATTGTTTGCACAATCCAGTTTTGCTAATGGACATTTCATACAAATGTAACAGGAGAGACAACAGCAAGAAAAGGAAAGTACTTCCCATATGCAAAGAGCATCTCAACTAGCATCTTCAAGAGAAAAAGTACAACAACTTGAAATGGAGCTCACCTGCTTAAAGACACAGCTTCAAAAGAAGAAACAGGAAATCACTAAGGCACAGCAACAGGTCACTAACATGTTTAAAAACTGCCTTGGTAGAATGTTATACTCCTATCATAGAGCAGGTAGTACGATTTTCAAAGTGGCAATAAAAGAAAAGCCTAATCCGCTTCTTAACCTAACAGCTGTTATTAGGGATGTGGTGTTCAGTGGGCTCTTTTAAAAACTCCAACTCCCAAAAATTCTCCAAGAAAATTCTTCAGTAATTTATGTTAAAAAAGAATGCTGCTGCAGTGTGTTTTGGGTGTTGTAGTCTTGCTTCCGTTTTAGCTTTAGAATACCCCCCCCACACACACACACACAAAGAACTACCACTCCAAGATAGCTTCCATTATTTGAACAGGAAGCAAGGCCTAAGACTGGAGGATTAGGCTTTTCTTGGTGCAGGGGAGAAAAATGTAGTTTTGGGTTTCTGGGCTAGAACTCCCAGAATTCTGTGTGGGGAACTCGGAGAATTTTCAGAATTGGAGTCTCAGGAGTGGGGGGGGGGGATAACACATGCCTAGCAAATATAGCTAGAAGTGTCTAAATTTATCATTCAATTTTGTTAAAATTCTGTTCTCTTTGGCTATAATTCGATTAGATATAGCAATTTAAAACAGTGTTTCTAAGTATATTCTTAGAGAACCAGTTTTGTTGGGGAAATAGTAATGCTTGCCTTAAGGTAAAGGTCTCCCTTGCTCAATTTTCACTCTAGGGTTCAGTGCTCATCTCTGCTTATAGCCAGAGCCAGAACTGTCTGTATCTGCAGACGTTTCTGTGGACATGTGGCAGGCATGTCTCGATAACGGAGTGCATGGAACGTTGTTTACCTTCCCATCAAAGTGGTACCTATTTATCTACTTGCAATTTCTTGCTTTTGAACTGCTAGTTTGGCAGGAGCTGGGACAGAGACAGGAGCTCACTCAGACATGCAGTACTCGGGTCTCAAACTGCTGACCTTCCAGTTGTTACGTTCACTGTCTTAACCACTAAGCTACCACAGTCCCTAGTAATGCTTAGTGTGGCACAACTGTAATGATGGATCTGCACTAACATTTGCCCTTCTAACCCAACGTTTCTTCCTTCAAATTTGTGTGTATATATTTCAATCATATCTTCAATGCTATTCATTATTTTTCCTCCTGGTTATCCTTATACAATTTACTCCTTTTGTTTTTCACTTAGTGCTTCCCTGGCTGCCTTATATAATTTCCTCACAATGAGGTCCCATTATATTTACTACCAAGAACTTTGTGCTGAAGTTAGTTCTTGTGATTAAACTGATGACACATAAATCAATGGCAATAAGCCCAAGCTTAGAGTCTTGCTAAATGAGTGGTTATTAAAATGCCTTGGAATCATGTTTTTTGTGATTGGGAGCTTTGTATGGAAATCTCTGTCTTGAAACAAGTGAAAAGATGCATGGTATGGTTGGAAATAAATAAACTTGAATGTTCTCCTAAAATATGCGGAATCAAAGGATCCCTACATCATCCTTCAGATTACAAATGAAGGCTAAATCTTGTACATAACTACCTTAATCTTAAAAGTGGAACTTCTGAGTTTAACAGAGTAAATGTGAATATAACAAACAACCTTTTATAAACGGTAAATGTACAAAATATGCAAGTTTTCAAGCTGCATAGAATGCATGTTGCTATTGATTTTGCCATTGCAAAGGATGGGATTCTTCAATGTGTGTTCTTCTTAGTGACTTTTGTCAGACGGCATGTGATACCTGCATGGCAATCTGACTAATCAAACTGGTTGGTCAATCTTTCCAAACTGAGGTTATTTGTAGTTCTCCATGGCTTGAAATGCCTAGACAGACATGTATTTAGTAAAGGTCACCCTTGCTCAAAAGCCAACCATATCCGATTCTAGGGTTCAGTGCTCATTATTTCATAGCCAAAAAGCCAGCACTTTCTGCTTCTGCAGACGTTTCCGTGGTCATGTGGCAGGCATGACTAGACACTGGAGCGTATGGAACTCATGCTTTTCTCCCCTCTACGTAAAGTAGAAAAACTTGCATAATGGCTAAAATCTTGTTGTAAAGCTTCATTGGACAATGGTGTTTATGTTATAATTATCAGCAAACTGATCTTGTTGCCAATTAGTGACTTCTATTAGTGATTCCTGGATGCACACAGCCACTGTTTTTCTGAATTGCCAGAACTCTGAAAAATCAGCAGACATCATTGTTGCATATATGGAGCAACACAACAAGAGTTTGGCCACTGGGTATTTACTGCTGATTTAAAAAAAATTGTATTGCCCGCTAGATGATTTTATTTTGCACATAGCACTGTTCTTTGTATTTGCTCTGGTTAACAGGTACTTCATATAGAGCAAAAAAGGAGATCTGCAGATCAACATGGGGAGTTACTTCAATCACAACTAATACATTTAGAGAAGAGATGTGCTAGTGTTAAGCTGGAAAATTCTAAGTTGCAGAAAGAAAAAGTTATTTTGGTAGAACATATTTCTCAATTACATGACCAGGTAACTTTTTTTTTTTTGGTACAATATCCTTTTCACTTGAATTTTGTATTATACCTAAGGAATGGAATGCTTTGACAAAAATATGGTGTTGGCTACTTAGGGGCAAAGGAAACTACTGAAATAGAAAGAAATTGAGAGTAGCTGCACCTGTGTGGGGTAAAGTCTGATCATGATGGAAACTGTGGTGCACAGGAAGTGGTGCTAGATCCTTCAGAGGCACGGAAACCTCTACTATTACTACTGCAAGTACAACACAAGTCAGCAATCAGATCAAACTGCTCCATTCCTGTTCTGAGAGATGGAATGAAATCAAACATTTTGGTTCTAAAATGTGAATTTGCCCAGTTAATGGAATTCAGGTCTCTAATGACTAGTAACCATAATAGCAATTACACTTCTATAAAACCCTGTAGCGCTTAGTGCACTCTCTGGGCGGTTCACAAATTAATTAGCATTTTGCTCCCAACATTCTGGGTATTCATTTTACTCTCAGCATCAAACCTCCTCTCCTGCACAATTCCTGGGTATGGAGTTTTGGAAGCTTTAGTCCAAAGAATTCCCAAGCTGTTGAATTTCCACATATCTAGGCAATCTGTCACCAAAGACTAGTGGAGAAGTAATGGGAGGGCTTCATGTCCTACAGTGATCTTTCCATAGGAATCTATCTCACCACAATGAAGGAAAGGATATTGGAAATATCTGGACTTGTGGTTTGATGTAATAGGATTCCTGTGTTCTATTCTAAACAGCCAATATGAAGTAATGTTTATTTAAGTTACAATAAGTCTCATTCAATTTGGTGGAAAGTCTTTGAGTCC
This sequence comes from Furcifer pardalis, assembly GCA_030440675.1. Lineage (NCBI taxonomy): Eukaryota > Metazoa > Chordata > Lepidosauria > Squamata > Chamaeleonidae > Furcifer > Furcifer pardalis. Next base: position 77,868,837 of record CP126891.1, read on the forward strand.
TGGTCTGCAAGTCCAACAAGAGCTCAACTGTGCATCTGTCCCCCTCCCAAAAACATTTTAAACTAAGGAAAATCTGAAATAGTTTGTGGAATGTCAACTTCAGTTCCTAAGATTTCCACCTTGCCTAAAACAGAGCTTTAGAACCAGTAGCGTAGTGGGGTGGGGGGTTGGCCCGCCCGGGGCAGCACTTTTTGGGCGTATGGGTGTTCTTAGACTACAATTCCCAGAAGCCCTAGTGGGAATGGGCACCAGCCAGTGGGCGGCAAATTTGGCTTACACCCTGGATGGCTGAATCCCACGCTACGCTACTGCTTTGAACCTAACATCAGTTTGAGGTCAAGAGAAAACTGCCATGTATACATAAAGATTTACTTTAAAAGATATGCCCAACAATGTTACTATATCTATATGCAATTAGTCAATTGTATACCCAAATTTCTTTGTTTTTACTAATTTTATTGCAATATGCATCATTAATACATCTTTCCTCATTTCTCAGATTGTTGAAAAGGAAAAGGACATAAATCTCCTAAAGACCCAAGTTAACAGCATATCCTGGGATCTGAACAAACTGAAGACTCAAGTTGATATGGCATCAATTCTGGAGAAGGAAAAATAGAGTTCTCTGGTACATCAATAGCAAAACATGCATTGGTGAACTAACTTGGATAGAAATTACATACTTATTGTAAAAATGTTTCTAAATATCTCCTCAAGTTGAGATGTCACATTTTGCTCCCAATACACTTGCCTCAGGACAAATTCTTGTAAGGACAGTACTACAAGGTAAATTAGAAATGTTTACTTCTGTCAGTCTAAAACAGAAGAGAGATGATCAATATACAGTACTGTATCATGATTTTCCCCAGCCAATTGGCTGGTTTGATCCCAGTATGCCTGTGTTGTAATTTTTGGCTTTTAATACCAAGTTTTTTAAAGTTTTTAGAGTGTTTAATTTTTTACAATGATTTTATAATTGTTGTAAATCACCCTGGGTCCCTTTTGGGAGGAGGGCGATAAACAAATTTAAATAAATAAATAAATGATTTTATCATAGATTGGCTTTTAAGTTCTTTGCATTATTTGTGGACGAATATTCACCAAATGGAAAGGAAGCATCCTAAATTTATCATCTCACATAAAAAGAATGGGGTTTGTGGCATGGGCTGGATGAATTGGCATTGAGGGCCAGATCTGGCCCACAGGCCATAGTTTGGGTACCCCTGATCTAGCATATGGAAGCATTTTCACATTACAAGTTCTTCTGAGAAGAAAATTGTGATTTGCAAATACTGTCGGATGAAATATACATTTCAAAATGCTATCAGGATGACAAAACACATTCTTGTATGTAACAGGTATCCTGTAATTTCAAAAAATCCTTCATTGATCTAACTGAAGGGGACCATAATGATGAAAGCACACACAGCTTTTGTCAATATTTTCATTCAGTACGTCCTCTTCCTGCTTCATCTGTAACATTACAGTGTTGTCCTATCAGCAACTTCAAGTAAACAAATATTGAAAACAACTGCATCCAAAAACTACTTAATAACTTTGTTTGTAGACAAGATGACACTTGAAGATCAGGGGGAAAATTGATCAAGCTCGTCCAAAAGCAATATACTGTATTCAATAACTGAACATACATATGGGCAGGGAGCTTTGAAATTACTAAGACCATACCATTTGCCCAGCATTCTTTAAGCAAGCATATTTTTGAGTCAGAATTCAAATGTGTAGTGGAAGTTGTAAAATATGTAAAGTCCTACAGAAAATTTGGAGTGGAAAAGTATTTACAGTGGTACCTCGTTTAAAGAGCATAATGTGTTCCACGGGATTGCTCTTTAAGCGAGTTTGCTCTTTAAGCAAAACGCCATTGTAAGCGACCAATTGTGATTTCTGGTGTGTGTGGGAGGAATTGGGAACACCGATTTAGTTGTTAAGCAAGTTTGTTGGTTTTAGTTAAGCAAGGCGACCATTCAGAGAAAATTCTGCTCTTTAAGCGACTTAGTCTCTAAGCGAGGTGCTCTTTATGCGAGGTTTGACTGTACTTTGCTGACTGACAATGCCAGGAATATGAAAGCAGCATAGGATTATGATGATTAGCCCATGAGATGCACACCATATTGCCTTAATATGTAGATAAACTTGCTTCTTAATAATATTATGAAACTGGACACCTTTCAAATGATCTAAACCAGGAGATCTCAACCTTTTAAAGCTGGGGGGTGGGTTACGCTCCCTCAGACAGCTTTGGGGGGCGGACGACCATTTTGCCCTTCCTCCACCACATGGCACTTCCTGGTGTGGTGGAGGGCCACATGAAATGGTATCATGGGCCGCAGGTTAAGAATCCCTCATATAGAATCCCTGATCTGGTCCTGGTTTTCCTCCTTTCTGAAGGGCCGGACCCAGTCGGTGTGGTTGGAGAGTGAGAAATCCAGCCCTAGGCTTCTCCAATATGGGGTGCAGAAGCAGAGATCAAACTGATAACTATGACTCAGAAAATGAGTCCAATTAAATTTCATGCCTATTCATTGAATATTAGTCCCTTCCACTCCCCCCACCCATTCTTTTTATGGGACTTGGTGGTTTATGTCTTAATTGATACTGTGGAGGAAATATAAATAATTTTCTTTGTTACTAATGATGATTTATTTTTTTTAAAAAAAAACTGGGTTGTTTTTTGCCTGCTCCACATGAACTAGCAAAACCAAAGAAGTTCTGCCTACACAGTTTGGAAGATTGTTGCTCCATTTGTTACAATTACAAATAAAAATAAAAGTAAATTCTGTTGTTTTAATATATAAATTGTGATAATTTTATACTAAATCAAATTGTACATAGTCATATTTTATGTTCCTAAAGTGAGAGAGTTACTCTCAATCCGCTAAAAAAAGTACTAATATGGCATTTCATTTTTTCAATTTCCCCAAGATTTTCAATTTCCTGCCGAATTTTCTTCCCCCCGGGTTCAAAATTTCCAGAAATTTTACATCTCTACTTTCCTCAAGGAGAAAACTGCTTTTGAGTCACTAGCATTTTGAATTCTGTAAAGTTGTAAACCAAAGACTGATGGCATTTTTCACAACCTTCTTGTGAAAAAACAAAGGAACTAGCAGGAATTGTAGCATTCCAATTTACAAAAATTTCACATGGTTAATGCCATTTCAATCTCCACTGCATTTTAAGGAAGGCTATATGAAAAATTAAAGTTATGCTGTCTGATGTTTAGAAAAAATACAGTAATACCTCGGATAACGCTAAGACTTGGTTCCACAAGTCTTGGTGTTATCTGATTTTTAGTGTTATCTGATGCATGTTAAAATCCTATGGGATGGATCGGATAACGTTAAAGCTCCATAGAGATACATTGTAACCGCACAGGCTTTAGCGGTTGTTATCCGATGCATCCCATAGGACCTTAACGTTATTCGATCCAATTCTCCTCCCCAGATTACTTAACGTTATGCGATTTTAGCGTTATCCAAGGTAAACGTTATCCAAGGTATTACTTTAAATCTTTGATATGCGGTAAGCATAATCCTATAGTAATACAGAGAAAAACATGCTGCTCCTACAACTTACTTTACGCTGTTCTTTCCACAACACAAGCAAGAACTGGACAGAGGCATTTATTAGATAGAAGACACTAGAAGTTTCACTTATCCTGTCTTAACATACAAATACAAACAAGAATGGGTAGTAAAGTGTAAAAGCATGGGGAAGAATATATAGATTTCATAGGATGGCATTACTAATAAATAATATGTTGAAGCATGTTTAGGTTTTTGAAGTACGTACACCTTCTTTACAAAAAAAGTAACATACTATTCTAAATCATTGTGGGCAAAGTGTATGTTGTGGCACCACAACTTTTAGTATCCCTCACTGCAAGCTGCCCAATGACTGCAGGGCTACCACTGGCCCACTCTTGCCCTAAATTACTGGGTATGATTCAAATAGTAGTGAACTTAGGATAGCTTGTTTAGTATGAAACATTTTTTAGGAACTGTATTTATTTGACCAAGAGTTAGTGTACAACTGGTTCATAAAAAGCAAATATAAAATGTTTGATTTGCTTCAAAATGAAAGATCCAAAGAGCGTGAAAAGAACTGCTGTCTTGGTTTATTAGTGTGTGAGAATTTTTTGTTAAAAAGCAAAATGATCAGAATGTTTTCTAATGGAATTGCCACCTAATTGTTAGATTGTGAGAAGGAAAATTTCATAATACCAGGATAGATGTCTTAGTTATTTAAAACTGGATATTAAACAATCATAATGCTTATACACAGAATATTTTGGAACAAGCAACAATAACTGAGAAACAACATGAGAAAAACTATTCAAAATAAATACCAGATTTGAATGGAAAGATGCAAAATAGCTGTTGTTTTTATCCAAAACCATCAGAAAGCTTAAATGTGCATCCTATACTTACTTCCCAAAAACATAGCAGAATAAAAAGCACAACAATTGTGTAGTGTACCAAGTGTATATTTCAATTTACTGTATGCAGTCTAACAACAAATTTGGTCATAATTTACCAGATATACATAAATGATTTAAGTAGCAAAAGGAGATTCGGTTTCAAGAGAAAAAGTAAAATACATTAAGAATGTAAAGCCAGGTCCAGTTTAAGCGTTAAGTGAGTAGTATGTTCTAATAAAGCAGATTCATGTGAATTTCAGACATATATATATGCATATATATATGTGTGTGTGTGTACGTGCAGATCTACCAAATGTAAACTATTTTAAGGGGAATAAATGGGATGGAAGAATCTTTATACTATAACTTACATATTCACAGAGCAGAACATTTACTTAACGTTTAAAATACTTCCCATTCATATTATCTTTCCCCACTATTTCCTACTTTGGACCCCACCAGAATTACACATTACTCATTTCAGTCTAGAACAAGAATAAGATGTATTCATTTTTTAAAAAAGCAATACCCAATAACTATCCATCTGTCAGGTTTACAGTGATGTGGAATCTACCAATGAAGGATTTGGATAGAAAAGGTTATACAATTTAATACCCATATAATTAAGTCGCTGTTTCATCCTGCAGAAACAATGTCTAACATTAATCCATTGCTGTACTGAAATAAGAGATAATAAAGTTGTATCTTTAAATATATTTTATATATATCAACTTTGATCAGATGGAGCACCAATAGATTCTCTCTGTCAAAGCAATTACGTTACCACACAACTACCATAATTTAGTTCTCAGATATAAAATAGGAAAATATACTCATTTTAAAGTTAACAAACTCAAATATGGTGACCTCTCAACTTGTAATACAGTACTATCACACTGGCCTAGCTATGTGTCATGGTAAATGCTGTGCATATTTATTCACTGTGACATAATAACATATTGAATGCAGTGTCTACAGTTCAAATAGCTCACTTGCATTCAGGCTAAATGAAGCTGAAAATTCTAAGCATAAAAAAGGTGCAATACCCTCCCTTCCCTCAGAAAAAAGGCCTGAAATCATTGGTACAGTATAACAAGTTTAGAAAAGATATATGGCTACAAAAATTCAAGTTTCAACATCTCATCCAAAAACAGAAGCAAAGAGCATTGGGGATAAATATCTCCAGCAATTATACGAAGAGGTTTTTTTTTAAAAAAAATGTTCCAGCAAATTAAGCTGCCAAGTTAAATGTTGTTTGGTATACAAAAGAACCCCCAAAATAGGAGAGAAGCAAAGGTTCATTTTGTGTTCACTTTAATGGCGAGCAATGGGGCATAAACAAAACAAAACAAAAGAAAGGGGGGAAAAAGAGACAGCCTCATGTCTAATTTTCCACAAACAAAACTAGACAAAAGCAGATAAATTGGGATGAACAATTTAACCAAGAAAACCAATGACATTTAATTCTATTATACTCCTCCTCAGAATCTATGACTCTAAGCTTTGTGATGGACTGAGGTATACAGTAGTGAATAAAAATGATAGCCAATAGGAATAGTGCTAACAAAATATAAATTAGAACAAGGGCAGCCATGCCAGAAAGTGTCTTAATATAAAGTTCATTAAATGACAAGGAGAAAATTGCTTTCGTTCCAATCACAATCCTCCTTGCAGTTTTTAAGTCATCATTGTATATTTGGTGAAATAGAAGTAGCTTTTTGCAACTCGAAATATCAAAAACGAGAGTCAGTAAATTAAATATCAATGATTAAGTTCTCCAGTATGTGTTAGATCCATGCCATCAAGATTATGGTATTTTAAGCTGTCAAGGGGGAAGGCAAGGGAGATGTGGCAAAGCCCAATTTCAGAAAACAAGAGCCACTAGCCCAAATTAGCCAGTTGTTCTCAAACTATGATTGGAATCAAGGGAGCCATCTCCAAAGATTGCAATTTGCTTCATTCATGTTAAAGGATGCATGAATGTCTAAAAGAAGCATAGTTATTACTATGCTTGATTAGGACTCAAATAGCTATATCCTATAAATAATAAAAATACATTTTATTTTGATAATTAACTGTAGATGTAAGGACTCTATAATTCAACCAAATAGCTGTATACTATACAGTCCTGTGCAAATCTCTTTTTAAAAAATTAATAATCCTTTTTTTTTTTTTTTTTGCTATAAGGCTCTGACCCTATAATTTTCACAGCAACATAACTTCCATCCAGCCTGTACCATATTTTCCAAGCCTTCAGTCCAAAACTTCAACAAGGTCAGCCCACATGACGTCCAAATAAAGCATGTAAAAGATCAAGCTCTCTTAGTCTTCCAAAGGCACACAGACTTCTCCAGATTCATCCCATCGAGTCTGGTCATTTTGTTCTTCTACATCATCAGGCAACTCTTCATCAGCCTCCCCTACTTCATTTTCTTCAAATTCTTCATCTCTGGGAAAATCTGTGTCCTGTACCTGGTCTACTCCTTCTTGTCCTCCTGATTGAGACTTATCTGCACAGTCAACACATACACCATAACGTCGAGATCCATGTCTTATTCCCACACTGGCTGCTAACATGAAGATCTTCTTACACACCATACATTTATACTTTTTATCCTTTTGGTGAACCTACAAAAGAAGAAGTAGTTAGTACATCTGTATGTTTTCCATAAATGACCCTTATGTTATATAAGCAGTTTAGGCCATTCTGTGGGACAGAGTTCCTTAATGGTACATTTAATGGTATACTTGGACCATTATTTAAAACTGTATCAATAAAGTAATTTTTTTGAAACCGACTAAGTATCATGGTTTTTGTGTTTGAAGAATTAATTCCCCTGAAATAAAGCAACCAAAAGTCAACTAATTCTGGATAGAACCCTAAACTGAACATCTGCTGAAACTGCAACTATAACAAAATCCAGTAAAAATAGATATTCTCTCCTCCTCGTCTGCTGCTACTCATATCCAAGCATACATTTTTCCTAGAAGTCATTTTCTCAGTTGATGGATGTGTCTCTGGTGACTCAACCCAATCCTGGCAGGGAACATACAACCACACACATTACACTGAATAGATGGTGGAGGCCGTAGTTGAGTTTGACAAAGCTTCCGTGCTTGTTGCCTAGGCTCTTTATGTCTGTGACATTCTCCTTCGAAGTGATCGGTAGCAGCAGAAAAACTTTGGCGCCAAAGTGGGTGATCTACAGCTGCTGCCTCCCAGGTTTGTGGGTTTATACATGACACCTTCATGGTTTGTTTCAGCTGGTCTTTATAACACTTCAAAGGAGCGCCACAAGGTCTTGTACTGGAGCTAAGCTCCCCATAAAGAATTTGATGAGGAAACCTGGAACTATCCATGTGGCGGACATGCCCTATACATTTAAGACAACGGCCTATGATGGAAGCTTACATGTGCCTTCTCATCACCATGTTGGTGACATTGTTGGTAACTTGATGTTCAAGTTGGACCTTAGCTTCTGTTGGTGAAAGCGCTCAAACCTTTTGATGTCTTGGTAATAGAGGGTCCATGTTTCACAGCCATACAATAACGTTGAGATAACAACAGTTTGGTATACCATGAGCTTTGTGTGAACTGTTAAATCTTTGTTCATAAAGACCTGGTGTGATAGACGACCAAAGGCAGAATGGGCAGCACTGATTCTCTTCACCACATCCTGTTCACAGGGGCAGTTTTTAGAAAGGATGCTACCAAGGTAAGAAAACTGGTCTACCTGTTCCAATGTCAAATCTGAGATGGTTATACTGAACTCTGGAAAGATTGTCCTTGGGGCAGGTTTTCTGAGCATTTATGGTAAGGCCCAAACTATCACATGCATTCTTGCATGTGGGTGATTGGGAAGGCATCTGATATGCTGTTTTGATAGGTAACCCTCACAGACATGCCATTATGAAGTGCCTGGACCAGATGTAGAAAATGCACAGAACAACCAAAGTGTCTCAGCATAGTCCACATAGCAGGACAAAATTGAAAGCCTTTTCCAAATTATACAATACTAAAAAGAGTGGATTCTGTTGTTCTCTGCATTTTTCCTGAAGTTGTCTTGCACAAAAGATCATGTCAGTTGGTAAATATGGAAACTACATTAAGATTCTGGGAGGACCCTTTCAGAGATCATTTGCAGGCAACTGAGCAGGATTCTTGCAAAAATCTTTCCAGTGATGGATAGCAAAGATATGCCACGATAGTTGCCACAAATACTACAATCACCTTTCTTAAATATGGTGATAACGGTGACATTATTAAGGTCATCAGTCAATTTACCATAACATCCCTCTGGAGTTAATCCAGAAGTTAGAGATGCCTCTAAAGACAAGGCTCTTCACACTCATTCTCTTCTAGGTACCCATAAAACCTACTTCAGGAGGATGAGAAATTTTCTGCAGCCACTATTAAGGCACTTCCAAGAGATGCAAGAAGAAGAACTAATCAATTGAACTGGCTCTGTACTATGAGTACTATACTGGATTTAGGCACCTGTTTGGATCCAACTCAGTCTTGCTAAGCAGCAACATTATAAGAATATGGTGACAGAGCTCAACAATTTTACCTGCTGAGTCAAGTAGCCAGCCTGTAATGAAGTTTCCTTTCAACCCTGAAATCAATCACCATGCAGTTTGCCAGTTCCTTATTGGTAATAGCTTAGCTACCTAGCTTCACTAGTGTAGCATTGTATTACATAGTACAGCACAGTAGAAAGCAATACAAACAAATAGTACTGTGATTTATCTAATGCACATCTTCTTAAACTGAGATACTAAACATGAAAAGTACTCAATAAATTCTCAAAACATTACTTTCAGGAGTGAAAACCACATCAGCAACATGAAGTAGCAGCCTGCAAATATTTAACAAACCTGCATTTTCTCTTCAAAAAAATTACCACTGTTGAGATGTAATTTGAGTAGGTTTTATCTCTAATACGCTTACTTGAATTCAGGCATGGCTTTTTCCAAATTCAGACTGCAATCTGCAGGAACTCCCCCAGCCAGACCTTTGATAGTTTTCTTGAGAGGCTTCCTGTGCAATGGGCAGAGACTATACTCACTTATCCCTTGCAGGTCCCACTGAGTTTTAGCCCACGGTTTCCCAACCTTGGTACTCTAGGTGTTCTTGGACTTACCAGAAGCCCAAGTCAGCATACCTGCTGATCAGGGCTACTAGGAATTCGAGTCCAAACTGGGGCCCAAGATTGGGAAACCCTGGTTTAGCCCATTTTCATTACACGATGAAAACTGCTGCCCAAATCTGAATTCATTCACTTGAGAAGTTAAAAACCCTTGTCAGTTTGAATTCTTGATTACACCAACTGGATATCTGGCTGGGGGAATTCCTGCAAACTGTAGTCCAGGGGTTCTCAACCTTCAACCCGTGGATCAGCCCTGTAGCACCAGTTCATGTGGCCCATGTTGCTGCCGCCACTGGAAGCAGATGCATTTATGACAGCCGAAATGCACCCAAGGCTGTCGTAAACGCGTTTACGTAACTGGTGGTTCATCTGCCATAAATACTTCCATTAAACACGTCTGTGGCTATTGTAAATGTGCTTTACGGCAGTATTTATGGTGGGGGAACCACCAGTCTGGCCTGCTCACCTGTTTGAGGGGGTGTGGTCTGGTCTGCGGCTTGAAAAGGTTGAGAACCCCTGCTATATTTCATGCCTATTTGAAATCCCTGTTCTTAAAATCTTGCGAATGTGCATTTTTGTTGTTCAGTCGCACAGTCGACTCCGACCCTCTGCGACCCCATGGACCACTGCCCGCCAGGCACTTCTGTCCTCCACCATCCTCCTCAACTCGCTCAGTTCTGTGCCCATTGTCTCTACAATACCATCTAACCATCTAATTTTTGGCTGCCCCCTTTTTCTTTTGCCCTCCACCTTTCCCAGCATCAAGGCTTTCTCAAGTGAATCCTCTCTTCTCATTTGATGTCCAAAGTACCTTAGCTTCATCTTTACAATTTGACTTTCTAAGGAGCATTCTGGGTTGATTTCTTCTAAGATTGACTTATTTGTTCTCCTCGCTGTCCAGGGGACTCTCAAAACTCTCCTCCAACATCACATCTCAGGCATCTATTCTTCTGCGCTCAGCTTTCCTAATGGTCCAGCTCTCACAACCATACATTGCCACAGGGAATACCATTGCTTTGACTACACGAATTTTTGTTTGCAATGTGATGTCTCTACTTTTCACTATGCTCCCCAGGTTTCTCATCGCTTGCCTCCCAAGAATCAGTTGCCTTTTTATTTCATGGCTGCAATCACCATCTGCAGTGAGCTTTGATCCCAAGAAAGTAAAATCTGTCACTGCTTCTACTTCTTCCCCACCTATTTTCCAGTGACTGATAGGGCCTGTTGCCATGATCTTGGTTTTCTTTATATTGAGTCTCAAGCCAGCTTTTTCCCTTTCTTCTTTCAATCTAATCAAGAGCTTCTTTAGATCCGCCTCACTTTCTGCCATTAGGGTGGTATTATCTGCATATCTCAAATTGTTGCTGTTTCTCCCAGCAATTTTGATCCCAAATTGTGATTCCTCCATCCCTGCATTGCACATTATGTGCTCTGTGTATAAGTTGAATAAGCAGGGTGACAAAATGCAGCCTTGTCTTACTCCTTTTCCTATTCCAAACCACTGTCATTCCGTATTCTGTCCTAACTGTTGCTTCTTGACTCATGTACAGATTTCTCATGAGGCATATAAGGTGTTCTGGTATTCCCATTTCTTTAATTACTTGCCACATTTTGTTGTGGTCGACACAGTCAAAAGCCTTAGTGTAGTCAATGAAACAGAAGTATACTTGTTTCTGATATTCCTTTGTTTTTTCCATGATCCATCTTATGTTGGTGATGTGGTCTCTAGTTCCCCTGCCTCTTCTGAACCCCGCCTGACTGAACCAGGCCAGATTGACTGAGCCAGGCCAGACTGGCGGTTCCCCCACCATAAATACTGCCGTAAAACACATTTACAATAGCCGCAGACGTGTTTAATGGGAGTATGCATACTAATACATAAAAACTTTATTTTCCTGCTTTTATCTTGGTCTAATGGATTTGGGACCTATTTCCAAACCTACATCAAAGCTTCAGAAGTACAGTAGCATACTACAGGTTTTATTTAAAGGGCCATTTCACACATATCTTTTTTGAGTTTGGGTTGATGAAAAGTATCAAGATGACATTTGCCTCTATAGTCTGAAGCAGGGAAGTTATTCAAGCCCCTTTTACTCAGCATAGTATTAGACTCTGATCTTTGCAGTCTTTTCTACCTCTTCAATTCAATATTCTAATAGCACAAATTCTGTATCAGGTCTAGATTGAAAAAAGATGTACAATCACTGCCTATCACATACAAATTTCTCATATTAATAATATAAATATGTTACATACCAAGGAATGTCTCTTTACATGTTCTCTTCGAGTAAACAGCTTTCCACAAATGTCACAACTAAATGATCTCACTCCTGTATGAATGAGTAAATGTCTCTTTAGTGTTCTTCTGTATTTGGCTACATAGTTACAGTGTGGACACTTCAATTTGTTCATGATTAAAGAAGAGTCACCTAAAATACAAACACAATCAGTTTAGTAAGACATCAAGACACATCTGTTTATCAAAAAAAATTCTACTGATATAAATACTACAGTCTTACTGTTCAGAAAGATGTTATTAAAGGGAGAAAATGAAACATATTTCATTTAGGCAACTAAGATCTTGGTTTATATATTTTCTTCTGTGCCCTATCACTCTTTCATTTCAGAGAGAAGGTGGAGGCAGACTGCAGTCTACTGATGATTTTGGCCTGATTTGCTTTCATTTGGCAAGTTTCTGATGCCCAGTGATTTGAAACAAGTAGCAAGTAAAGTCCTACCCTTCAATTTAGACTGCTCTAACAAAGAAAGCTATGAGGCAAGCAGACATATTGATATGGCATCTTTATAGGCAAATCAAAAAGATTATTATTATTATTATTATTATTATTATTATTATTATTATTATTATTATTATTATTATTATTATTATTATTATTATTAAATTCAAAGTTATATGCCGCTCTCCTTGCCGAAGCAACCCAGAGCGGCTAACAATGTTACAATAGAAAACATAATATACATATACTATAACAAGTATAATACAATCAATGTGGTCGACAAGACCTTCATAAAAAATAATAAAATATATATATAAATACAGTACAGTCAAAGAAATACAAAAAACAATCATGGATATACAGTACAAAGCAATAGGGAAAGTCCTCATCCCTTATAAATATTTCAATTATTAAATATACATTTAACTGGAGAGTGGTTGGCCGTGGTTCAGCTGTGGCGGTAATAGCGGGACTGGCGTCTCTCTCTCTCCGGGCCGGACCGGACGAGGAGCCGAAGTTCGTTGGGGGCGGCGGCAGGTCTTATAGCCGCCCGCCCGCGCCGCGCAGCAGCTGGGCTCACTCTCCGGGCCAGACCTGACAAGGAGCCGAAGTTCGTTGGGGGCGGCGGCAGGTCTTATAGCCGCCCGCCCGCGCCGCGCAGCAGCTGGGCTCACTCTCCGGGCCGGACCGGACGAGGAGCCGAAGTTCGTTGGGGGCGGCGGCAGGTCTTATAGCCGCCCGCCCGCGCCGCAGCTGGGCTCACTCTCCGGGCCGGACTGGATGAGGAGCCGAAGTTCGTTGGGGGGGCGGGGGCGGCGGCAGGTCTTATACAGAAATATGCAGAACAATGCAAAAAAGGCACAAGCTTTTGGGAACATTTTCCTCACATCCAAAGTTTGTGCATTTTTCTGTGCCTCTACACACATCTTATCATCCCAGTATGGAGTTCACAAGTCATTTTGTGCCAATGGGCTCTCAATGCTTGTTTATTACACTATTTAAGATACTACAGTAAAACCTCGGATAACACTAAAACCTGGTTCCACAAGTCTTGGTGTTATCCGATTTTTAGTGTTATCCGATGCATGTTAAAATCCTATGGGATCCATAGCGATACATTGTAACCACACAGGCTTTAGCGGTTGTTATCCGATGCATCCCATAGGATCTTAATGTTATCCAATGCAATTCTTCCCCCTAGATTGCTTAATGTTATGCGATTTTAGTGTTATTCGATACTAATGTTATCTGAGGTATTACTGTACTAGATTTAAGACACTACTAGTTTCAGTTGAATAAAATCCTGTAATAAGACAATTCTTAAATACACTAGTACTTCGGATAACGATGAGACTTGGTTCCACATTATCTGGTTTTTAATGTTGTGCAATGCATTGATCGCACGTTTAAAAAAAGCCCTGTTCCCCTGGAGGCTGCAGCAATCCAAAATGTCGGGATTTGAATCCCGACGTTTTGGCTTGCTGCAGCCTCCAGGGAGGTGGGGGAAGTCCAGAAACAGCGCGAATCGGGTCCCCTGACCTCCCAGGAGCTGGCGGGGGGGGGGGGGGGTCAAAGAGCCCGAAATGGGTAAAAAGAAAAGTCAGGTTTTTTTACCCATTTCAGGCTCTCTGACCCCCCTGCCGGCTCCGGGCAGGTCGGGGGACCCGATCCACAGCTGCGGGGTGGCTGGGGAAGCCAACAGGGACTCCCCGTCGGCTCCCCTAGCCGCCTGCCCCTGCCTCCTCAGCTGTGGGGTGGCTGGGGAAACCAACAGGGGAGTCCCTCATCAGCTTTCCAGCCACCCTGCTGCTACAAACGACTGCATCGGAAAACTATTATTCTAGCTTGGACACATTAAAAGACACAAGTATGAATAGAGATATTCCATAAAAACTTGAAAAAATTACTTGCCATTTTCCCAGTTTTCCTTAGGCCAGGACTCGGGTAGCAATCCATACTTGAAATCATTTGAAGTGCCTGGCAATAATCCAAATTTGAAATCACTTGAAATGCCAGGAAACATTCCAAACTTAAAATCATTTGATGTACCTATTATTAAAGGGGGGGAGGAGAGATAGAAAGAGTATTATTGAAGCAAGGAAGAAAAAGTCATTTTGATATGTAAAATGCACAGCAGTAAATCAGTATTTGACTGAGCACGTAAATCAATGTTATTAAAATTTGTCAAAAAAATTATGTTTCTGCGCAGTTCCTAGATCTGCAAAAGAATTGTGTACAATCTTGACCCTATCTCTGGCGCAAGCTAGAGTGTAGACTGAATTGCACCTTTGGCCTTTGATGCAAACACAATGGGCCTGAAAATAGTCCTATGACATAATCCAGTGTGGTTGCTCAAGTACATTCCACAGCGCTGTCATGGAACAGCCCTACTTTCCCCACTCAATGCAGTTAGCAATCTAAGCTTGTCTTCTGATCCAGGCACATAATCAAATTACTGCACCAGCTCCTGCATCTAGAATTCCATGTGCACGAATACTGATCGGTATATTGGCCAACGTAACCAGACGTCCAAGCTTCCAACCACATCCTTAGCTGGAAGGCACAGCAGGGACTCCAAACCTTGCTAATGCACATCTTTTCCTTCTATTATAGAGATAGCAACAAGAGTACTTAAACAATGCACCTTTGTCATAGTTTATAGCAGGGATTCTCAACCTACTGCCCATGGGCCAAATCCAGCCCATGGCACCAAATCTGGCTCACACCCTTGCTCTAGCCATTGCTTCCATTGTTGTTGGAAGAAGCCACAGGCGTGTTCCTGGTAGCTGCGGGGTGGGTGGGTGGGGTCCTTCACCCTCACCATGCAGTTCCTCCAGGCAGGTAAGCAGGAGAGCGGTGTGGGGGAGCTTTTTTCCTCCCCATGGTGGGCTCAGCATGGTCCCGCCACCAAAGGTGATGGAGGGGAAACAAGTCTGGCCCACAAACAGTCTGAAGGGCATAATCCAGCCCCTGGCTTTAAAAGGATTAGAACCCCTGGTTTATAGGCTAGAAAGTTGCATAAACCTCCTCACTGTTCATTCTCTAGCACAGAACTTTCTAGAATTCAGTTGAAGTTCTTGGAAGAGAAGCTCAGAAGAACTTTTTCCCAGAAGAAAAATGCTCAAAACTGGTTCCTAATACAGTAATACCTCGGATAACATTTACCTCGGATAACGCTAAAACCGCATAACGTTAAGTAATCTGGGGGAGAGAATTGGATCGAATAACATTAAGGTCCTATGGGATGGATCGGATAACAACCTCTAAAGTTTGTGCGGTTACAATGTATCTCTATGGACCTTTAACGTTATCCGATCCATCCCATAGGATTTTAACATGCATCAGATAACACTAAAATCAGATAACACCAAGACTTGTGGAACCAAGTCTTAGCGTTATCCGAGGTATTACTGCAGTTATTCTACACTAGTCATTCATGTTCAGATTCTGACACCTGATCAATACCCCAAGTACCCTACAGAACTTTATACACCTCTAGTGAAAATTCAGAAGCCTATGTTTGTCAGAGTTGGCATTTATCCCAATAAATGGTTAATTTTAGAATGAAATCAGACAATCATTTACATTCATAACAAAATTAATTGTGTATCATTGTTTAAGTCTTTTCATTGCTGTAATAATTGTTCCATATGCACAATTATACTTTACAATTGTGAAAGTATCCACAAGGTTTACGAAAAATGTAAGCACAAATTCTTAATGACACATGAAAACCAAGCTTAAATTGTAGGCAAATAATACTTAAGCCAAAATTCAATCCAAAATACAAAGACATCAAGTGTAATAAAATACCAAAAATAATATTTTACTTTCTAAAATTGCAGACGAACTTTATAGCCTAAAATGACATATTGAAAAAGAGAGAAAAACATCTGTAAAATACATTATTTAAAAGTAAAAAATAATAAGTACAGTAAAACCTCATATAACACTAAAACCTGGTTCCACAAGTCTTGGTGTTATATGATTTTTAGTGTTATCTGATGCATGTTAAAATCCTATGGGATCCATAGAGATACATTGTAACCACACAGGCTTTAGCGGTTGTTATCTGAAGCATCCCATAGGATCTTAATGTTATCTGATGCAATTCTTCCCCCCAGATTCCTTAATGTTATGCGATTTTAGTGTTATTTGATACTAATGTTATATGAGGTATTACTGTACTGTATAAACTATAGCTTTAGCCTTCAAACATGTAACACATTGTAACATTGATTGATTGTATTATATTATTATTATTTTATTGATTGTATTGTCTGCAAGCCGCTCTGAGTCGTCAGGGCGGTGGGCAGCAATATAAATATGAATAGACAACAAAAACAAAAACAAAACACATTGTGTAAAGAAAATAATTCTAAGTGCTAACCCACCGAAGCTATTTTATATCTATGGAGGACTGCTGCCATTATTATACTGTACATCTCTGGTGTGTTGTGACACTGTGTTGATCCTAATGTGCTGAATAGCTTTTCTGGCTATTATTTGTATCTTTTATCAACTGTCAACACCACTTTCTGTAAAGCTTGGAGGTACAGGGTCTGGTGTAAAGGTAAAGGTTTCCCTTGCTCGAAAGCCAGTCGTATCTGGCGATAGGGTTCAGTGTTCATCTGTTTCATAGCTACTGTCTGCTTCTGCAGAGGTTTCCATGATCAAGTGACTGTTTACCTTCCCACCAAAGTGGTCCCTATTTATCTACTTGCAATTTCTTGCTTTCGAACTGCTAGGTTGGCAGGAGCTGGGACAAAGACAGGATCTCATTCCATCTTGCAGTACTCAGGAATCGAACTGCTGACCTTGCACCTCCCAGTCAGCGTCTTAGCCACTTGAGCCACTGCATTTTTTACATATAAATTTCTACTCTTCTTGCAGTTCCTAGTTAGGGCTTGTAACTCAGAATCAGGCAGGTTGACACTGACAATAAATGGCAGTTTTGAATAATATCTGCAACAGCTGGAGGAATAAAAGTGTGTAATCTAAAGAATTTAGTGCTCAAGGTATTGTACAATCAGAATATTGTAGCTACAGAGAATGCAAGTTACAGGATCTGCAAATGGCATCTCAAGTCATTGCAATATTTTATCATTTAGTTCAATATCCTTTCAATTTTACCTTTTGTTTATAGCTATCATTTGTAAAACACATTCAATGGTTAGGTGTGTTATGATACAATGACTTTGCTTCTAAGCTGGCTAAAGCTAGCCAATTGATTTGCAATTACTTGTCATAAGCCTCATTTTTAAAATACTGTACAACACATATTCAGGGTTGATTTTTCTAGTTATGTGCTGTTAAGTCGGAGCTGATTTATAGCCCCTATTTATCTACTTGCAATTTCTTGTTTTTGAACTGCTAGGTTGTCAGGAGTTAGGACAAAGACGGGAGCTCATTCCGTCCTGCAGTATTCAGATGTTGAACTGCCTTCCAATCAGCATCTTAGCCACTTGAGCTGCTGCCCAGTTGCTTAATTACTTTAGCATATATGTAAAATGTTATATATTCCCAAGTCTACAGGTTAAGGCAGTGACAACTGGGCACTGTGTGGCCCCTATAGTTACTGAAGGACTACAATAATCATTATCTCTTCATGCTGATCATACTGGTTAGGGTCAGAGGAACAACTTCTAGTGAAAACTACATATTCCTCACCTTTTCTATTCTGTGTCACAAAATATCTAGGTTTTTCAGAAATACCAATTTTTCTTATAGAAATGTTATAGATTTAAACCTTAAAAAGAAAAATTCCCCCCCTTTCTGATATTTTCTTCCATACTTTCACATCTACTGCTGTATGCAATATCTATATCTATATCTACTCTTAATCTTGTGAACACTTCAAATTCATAAGTCTTCTTTTTGTTGTTCAGTCGCAGTCGATTCCGACCCTCTGCGACCCCATGGACCACTGTCCGCCAGGCACTCCTGTCCTCCACCATCCCCTCAACTCACTCAGCTATGTGCCCATTGTCTCCACAATACCATCTAGCCATCTCATCTTGGGCCAGCCCCTTCTTCTTTTGCCCTTGACCTTTCCAAGCATCAAGGCTTTCTCAAGTGAATCCTCTCTTCTCATTTGATGTCCAAAGTACTTCTACAACAAGTCTTCTACAACAAGTGAAATAAATGTATGGAAACTGAAAAATATCTGAAGTTACTGCTTTTTTCAAAATAATTTTAATCAGAGAAATCTTCAAGATCATTTGAAAATATGCCACCTTTTGTTTAACATACTTGTGCGTTCTTACAACATTTTGTAACAAAGTGCAATCAATTGTTTACCATTTTTTATTCACTGTCTCAACTTAAGGCTTGTGTTTCTTTTACTGTCAGACAATTACAATAGAAAGGAAAGAAAGTATATCTGAAAGTATATCTGAGTGGGCGGCAATATAAATCTAAATAAATAAATAAATAACTTAGGGACCAATTCCATGTTTCCCAGGATGGCAGCTGGGTGGGCTAGAAAATGCTGAGAATATTTGTCTTCATTTTGTCAAAATTTCATAGCTATCTTAGTCTTTTGCAACAAAAATAAGAGTGACACTTTGACATGTTTTTGTAAACTGCAACTCATCTCATAAGTAGAAGCAAGTTTTGTGCACTAAGGATGATCATGATTATTCAGAATCTCTTGATACAATTTGCTGATACATACCTAAAGCAATTAATTACTTCCCAATGGCCACAATGAACAGAAATGAAATAAAAAATGTTTGCCCTCACCGGAAAACTGGATAGGATCTAGATATTATGAACATTTTATCCCAATCTTTCTCCTTCAGATATGCAAGATGCTCTGCCAGAAAGAAAGCTTACTTTTTAAAAAAAAATTGAACTGATCATAGTACATTTTTTTTGTATTTTATTATATCCCTGTATTATTTATCTTATGTTTCTCAATTGGCAAGATTAAAACATATTTAGTTACAAAGTACAGTAATACCTCAGATAACCATTACATCAGATAATGCTGAAATCACATAATGATACATTTTTTAAAAAAAATTACATCAGATAACGATCTCTTACCATTATCCAATGCAATCGTTCGTAGAAGCAGGGTGGCTGGAAAGCTGAATGGGGGCTCCCCGTTCAGCTTCCCAGCCACCCCGCAGCTGTGGAGGCAGGGGCGGGGGGCCTGGAGAAGTTGATAGGGGCGTCCCCTTAGGCTTCCCTAGCCACCCCGCTGCTGTGGATCGGGTTCCCCGACCTCCCCGGACGTGGCAGGGGTGCCAGAGAGCCCAAAATGGGTGGGGAAAACTTCCATTTCCCCACCCATTTCAGGCTCTCCGGCACCCCTGCCGGCTCCGGGGAGGTCGGCCCCCCCGATCTGTGCCGTGTCTGAAGTTCCCTGACCCCTGCAGTAAGTAAAAATGCTGGGATTCAAATCCTGATATTTTGGCTTTGCAACAGCCGGGGAGGTCGGGGAACGTTGGGAACAGCGCGGATCGGGTCCCCCGACCTCCCTGGACGTGGCAGGGACTGCGGGAGCCCAAAATGGGTGAAATTTTTTTCACCCATTTCGGGCTCTTTGGTGCTCCTGCCACCTCTGGGGAGGTCGGGGGACCCGATCTGCACTGTTCCTGACTTCCCCGGGCACTGCGATCGCAGCGTGCGATCGGAGCTTGGGTTAGGGGGTTGAACAGGCACCCCCCCAGTTCAACCCACAACCCAAGCAGCTGATCCCACACTGCAACCTGCCTGCCTTGTTGGAAAGGGCAGGGGGGATCCCACTCATGAAATCTCCACTGCCCTTTCCAAAGGAGGTGAATCGCCCCCCTGTTTCTTTTTTGGAATGGGAACAGGGCTTTTTTTAAACGTTGCGCGATCAATGCATCGCACAACGTTAAAAACCAGAAAATGACGAGACTTGTGGAACCAAGTCTTATGGTTTTCCGAGGTACTAGTGTACATGACAGAATGTTTCCTTTAAATTCAGCCTGTGGCATCACCAGGTCATCCTGGGCATTAGAGTTCTATGTTCCCAACCCAAGGAAGACCAGAAAGGCTCCCACAACAAGTGAAGTATTCTTGGTTGTGGCCCCAACAATGGGAAATGCCCCTCCATCTTTCATATGACAGGTCCCCTCCCTTCAAAGATTCTGGAAACCAATAAGGTCAAACTATAGAGAGAGGTATTTTAACATTTTGCCTCTCTTTCAATAAGATGTGTGGAGTCTGGTTTTGGTTACTAGTACCAGTTTTACTCTATTGTTTTTATCAGGCTATTTTACTTATCATATTTATGTTAGTAACTCTCATGATGATTTTAATGAAGTACTGTATGTTTATCCCATCTAGTTTTGGACAACAGGGCAATATATAAAAACAATAAATAAAATTGATTATTTGAAGACAGTTATGTTTTAAAAATAAATATTCAAACAGCTGTATTTTATGTCTAATTCTATATAATTAATCTTATCAGAGGCAGACTTCTCTTACTTATACCCACCAACATGAACTTCCTGGCATAAAACTCAGCAGAAAACTGCTCCTAGTTAAGAAATCAGTAGTATAATGCCTGTTACATGCATATCATATGACTTGTTATGTGACAAGAAATGCAAATGCCTTTTTTGCCACTGAAATTTACTCCAGCAGACTTACAGTGGTATAAGAATTCAGCTCGATTTCAAACATAACATGTTAAAATGCAAAGTGATTTAGAAGTACAGTAATACCCCGTATAACGCGAGTACCGTATATCGTTAAAACCGCATAACGTTACAAGATTTTCGGAAACATCTTGTATCGAGTAACGCGATTTTAACGTTACACGATACAGTCGTTCTTAGCAGCAGGGTGGGTGGAAAGCTGAACGGGGTTCTCCGTTCAGCTTCCCAGCCACCCTGCAGCTACGGAGGCAGGGGTGGGGAGGCTGGAAAGCTGACGGGGGGCTCCCCCATCGGCTTACCCAGCCACCCCACAGCTGCGGAGGCATGGGCGGGTGGCTAGGGAAGCCGACAGGGAGTCCCCGTCAGCTTCCCCAGCCACCCTGCAGCTGTAGATCGGGTCCTCTGATCTCTCTGGAGGTGTTTCTGGGCTTCCCCGACGTCCAGAGCCGGTGCAGCAAGCCAGAATGTCAGAGTTCGAATCCCGACGTTCTGGCTTCCTGCACTGGCTCAGGACATCGGGGAAGCCCAGAAACACCTTGGATCGGGTCCCCACACCTCCCTGGACCCGGCGGGGGGGTCAGACCCCCCAAAATTGGTAAAAAAAAAGGACTTTTTTTTACCAATTTGGGGGTTTCTGACCCCCCCGCCGGGTCCAGGGAGGTGGGCAGACACGATCCAAGCTTTTTCTGAGCTTCCCCGACATCCTGAGCCAGTGTAGCAAGCCAGGATGTCAGAGTTCGAATCCCGACGTTCTGGGTTGCTGCACTGGCTCAGGACGTCGGGGAAGCCCAGAAACACCTTGGATCGGGTCCCCACACCTCCCAGGACCCAGCGGGGGGGTCAGAAACCCCAAAATTGGTAAAAAAAACGGACTTTTTTTTACCAATTTTGGGGTCTCTGACCCCCCCGCCGGGTCCAGGGAGGTGGGCAGACACGATCCAAGCTTTTTCTGGGCTTCCCCGATGTCCTGAGCCAGTGCAGCGACCCAAAATGTCAGGATTCGAATCCCGACATTCTGGCTTCCTGCAGCATAAAAGAGGGTGGGGGAAGTTCAAAATTAGCGCGCATCGGGTCTCCCGACCTCCCTAGAGCTGATGTGCGCTAATTTTGAACTTCCCCCACCCTCTTTTATGCTGCAGGAAGCGAGAACGTCGGGATTCGAATCCTGACATTCTGGCTTGCTGCACTGGCTCAGGACGTCAGGGAAGCCCAGAAACACCTTGGATCGGGTCTGCCCACCTCCCTGGACCCGGCGGGGGGGTCAGAAACCCCAAAATTGGTAAAAAAAATGGACTTTTTTTTACCAATTTTGGGGTCTCTGACCCCCCCCGCCGGGTCCAGGGAGGTGGGGAAACCCGCTCCAAGCTGTTTCCAAAGTTCTCCCACCTCCCTGGAGGCAGCAGCAAGCCAAAATGTCAGGATTCAAATCCCGATGTTCTCGCTTCCTGCAGCCTCCAGGGAAACAGGGCTTTTTTTAACATTGTGTGTTCAATGTATCGCACAACGTTAAAAACCGAATAACGACGGGACTTGTGGAACCAAGTCATAACGTTATTCGGGGTACTAGTGTACAATAGAACCCCGGACAACATTATGACATGGTTCCACAAGTCATGACGTTGCCCGGTTTTTCACGTTGTTCGATACATTGATCGAACAATGCTAAAAAAAAAAGCCCTGACGTCAGGGACAAACCACGCCGAGGCAAGGCTCGGCTTGTCCGAAATCCCCCCCCCGGTAGGCACGCTATCGCGAGTCGTTCGGGGTTAGGGCAAGGTACGGGAAAGATCCTCGTATCCTGCCCTAACTGCCGCTGAGGCACGCAAGCCTCCAAGCTGCCCAAAGTTGAGAAAGGGTAAAGATCCTTACACTTTTGCAACTTCGAGCGTGCGCACGCGTGTCGTTCGGGGTTAGGGCAGGATACGGACTTTTTTTAAACCAATTTTGGGGTCTCGGACCCCCCCGCGGCCGGGTCCAGGGAGGTGGGCAGACCCAATCCAAGCTGTTTCTGGGCTTCCCCAACGTCCTCAGCAAGTGCAGCAAGCCAGAATGTCAGAGTTCGCATCCCGACATTCTGGCTTGCTGCAGCCTCAAAGAGGGTGGGGGAAATTCAAAATTAGCGCGCATCGGGTCTCCCGACCTCCCTAGAGCTGATGCGTGCTATTTTTGAAGTTCTCCCACCCTCTTTGAGGCTGCAGCAAGCCAGAATGTCAGGATTCGAATCCTGACATTTTGGCTTGCTGCACTGGCTGAGGACGTCGGGGAAGCCCAGAAACAGTTTGGATCGGGTCTGCCCACCTCCCTGGACCCGGTGGGGGGGGGTGTTTGTCAGAGACCCCAAAATTGGTTTAAAAAAAAACATCCGGGGGAGGGGGGAATTCGGAAAAGCCGACACTTGTTTAGGCAAGCGAAACGGGCATCGCAAGTCAAGGCAATTGCCTTGACGTGCGATCCTCGTTGCTATAGCGTCCCCAGGAAAGAGGCGGCTTGGTCGAAATCCTCACCCCCGTGCAGGGGGAGGGATTTTCGGCCAAGCCGCCTCTTTCCCAAGCCGGGGAGACCCCACGGAAAGCCGCCTCTCCTCTCCCGAAGTTTCGAAAGGGTAAAGATCCTTATCTTTTCGGAACCTCGGGCGGCTTGCAGGCTTGTGCACCTCGGCAGGGGTTAGGCGAGGATATGGGGGGCTTTCCCGTATCCTCGCCTAACCGCAGCCGAGGCGCGCGCGCACGCTCGAAGTTGCAAAAGTGTAAGGATCTTTACCCTTTCGCAACTCGAAGTTTCGAAAGGGTAAGGATCCCCGTACCCTTTCCAAACATCGTGGGGGCGGGCGCTGGATACAAGATTTTTCCGAAAATCTTGTCACGTATGCGGTTTTCACGCTATATGGTACTCACGTTACCCGGGGTATTACTGTACCATGTGTACACTAATACCTTGGATAACGTTTACCTCGAATAATGCTAAAATCACATAACGTTAAGTAATCTGGGGAGAATTGGATCGAATAACGTTAAGGTCCTACGGCAGTGTTTCCCAAATGCTGGTGTTTGGACTTCAATTCCTAGAAGCCTACGTCATTTCCCCAAAGCACTGATCAGCCAATGTACTGACTTAGGCTTCTGGGAATTGAAGTCCACCTGTGGGCTGTGTACCCCTTGTTGGGAACCACTGTCCTATGGGATGTATCGGATAACAACCGCTAAAGCCTGTGCGGTTACAATGTATCTCTATGGAGCTTTAACGTTATCCGATACATCCCATAGGATTTTAACATGCATCGGATAACACTAAAAATCGGATAACACCAAGACTTGTGGAACCAAGTCTTAGCGTTATCCGAGGTATTACTGTATTTCAATTTCTCAGGAATTCATGGGCCATTTTCTATGGCTGCAACATCTGGCATTCAAAGCTATAAAAGTGCACAACTCCCGCTAACATGTACTGATGCTCATGCAAAAGGATCAAACAAACTGGTCTTTTTATGGACAGAATCCATAAAAGAGTACTTGAGGGCATATTCAAAAGGGATAGGAGTTTTGGTTTTTCTGAATTCTTAATTCTGGGAGTTTTGCCTACCTTGCAAGCACCTGATAAAAACATTTTAACATAATGGACTCTGGAGAAAGGCCTAAACTAGAAGGCACTGAGGCTTAGTTAAGTTAATAATTAATTAATTTAATTAATTGAAAAATTCCCATCTCTCCCTCTGCCCAAATGTACTGTTCTTTCCCCAGGCTGGAGTTTGGCCTAGTTAAGCCTAAAAATATTCCAATTTAGGCCGTTCTTTCAGGCACATTGCATTAAAGTGATTCTCAACTATCTGAAAGATAGGCAGAACTCCCAGAATTGAGAATTATGGTGTTTGTGTCCCACAGAATTCAAAAACCCTATCCCTAATGTCCAAGGAGCTAGAAACAAAAAGGTATTTGGTAGCAATTTGAAACAAAGTAGCCCCAATATCAAGAAACTGTGCCTTTCTCAATACAATTTTACAGTATATCAAATGATTAAACTATGGTACAGTAATACCCCGGATAACGATTGCATCGGATAACGATGCAAGTTTTTTGGAAAAAACGTGCATCGGATAACGATTCTGGATAATGATTCTTAGTGTTATCTGAGGCAATGGTCTGCGGGTGTGGGGTGGTTTGGGTAGAACTACCCAATCCACCCCCCCCCCAGCGGTCTCTGCGACTGCAGTAGGGTCGGGGAAAAGCACGCGCCTTTCCCTGACCCTACTGCAGTTTCAGAGACCGTTGCGGGTGGGGGGTGGCTTTAAAGGCAGGAAGGAAAATAGACCCGATTGTGTCTCTTTCTTTCCCTGCCTGCCTTTAAAGCGGTTTGTCCCTGAAGTCAGGGCTTTTTTTTTTTAGCGTTGTTCGATGCATGCATCGGACAATGCTAAAAATCGGATAACGTCATGACTTGTGGAACCAAGTTATAACGTTATCCGGGGTATTACTGTACTTATCTGTGATTCTTCAGCTCATGCCATTAAGTCAAAATCTCTACTGTGATGGCAATACTTTTTGCAACAACGGGCAAAATCCTGTTGCATGAAGTTATACCAGCATAAATCAGATCCGGCAATGGAAACAATTAATTTAAACTAATTGAAAGATTCCTATCCCCTATATTCAAGCTCCAAGTTTCCTCAGGGTTCTTTTTGCCCCGGGGAAGCCTCTGAGAGCCTTTAATAGTCAAAAATCATTGCCAGACGGCCACAGGCAGCATTAGGAATGCAATGTGGCAGCAATTTTTGACTATTAAAGTCTCCCTGTCCTGAGGCTTCCAAAGGCTTCAAGGCAAAAAACTTCAGAACCTAAAAAGGGAGCATAGGAGGCTTTCAATTAAATATTTTGGTGCCAGATCCAGTTTACATGGAGTAACTTCATGCCTAAGACTTTGCCCAATGAATTATTTAAAAATTCCTGCTCCACTACCTTTATCTGCTTAAGATTAAGTCATGTTTCAAATCCTTTTGCCCGTCCCATATCATTTCACTCATAAAAGGCTCAATAGTTTTAAAACTGGTAATTAAAGAAAGCTTCATTTAAGTTTTTCACACATTGAACTTACAATGAACTTGGTTGATACAGTAAAGCAAACTTTGTTTTAAATTTAGCCATCTTTGAATGTGATGTTTTACAAAGAAAATGAATGCCAAATTCTCCTTCTTCCCCCATGTTATACTCTGTTTTGTAAAAAAATGTTATGTCATATCAATTATAAAACTTTAAAAGATTATGATAATGAATTTACCTGCTTCTTCTTTGATAAACTGCAAGTCTTCTTCTGGGTACTGCATTGATGCTTGCACAGACGAGCATTCTTCCAATGTTTCTTCATTATTGGGTGGTATATTGTAAACAAATCTTTTCGCCACTTGGTTTTTCCGTCTTGTTTTCCCAGGTTCCTGATGCGATTGTCCTTGTGAGCTCATATCATTCCATACAAAGACCTTTCCCTCGCCCTGAGATTCATTTTCAGCCATTTCAGGTGAGCTGTCCTGGACCCAATCAGTCATGTGATAGTTTTCAGACTGGCTCTCATCAATGCAGTAGCCATCATTTTCTGTTTTTATACTGCTTGCTAAGCTAGTTAGATTTCGTGTTGCCCAAAAACTAGCAACTTTCTGATCCCCTGAAGACAGTCCATCCCTACTAACAGACCTTCTGTTGTAATCCACAACTACCGCTTCCGGTGCTTCTGATTTTATGCTTATATTTAAGGCATCTTTGATAAAATTCCGACAAGATTGGACAACTTCTGTCATTTGAAGGTAGCTGGCTACTGACATCACTTCAATTGCATTTTGACTTGTAAGCACAAGGTTACCAGAATACAGAAAGTCCAAGATGACAGAAAAGCCTTGAACAGCAACAACATCTAGGTAGGTAACAGTGGTTTGGTTACGGCTTTCTTTGTTTGTAAAGCAATACAGAGTCTTGAAGTAACGGCTGCCTGCAACCAGGATGTTTTTGTGAGCTCTGAAAACTCTTCCGCTCACAACAATATTAACGTCACAAAGAATACCCTTTTTTCTCTGCTCATTTAATTCTTGCAATAGTTGATAGCAATAAGAGTTCTCATTTGGCCTAATGTTATAATCACAATCTCTCTCATTCACCAATTCTGATGTTATTTCTGATTCCTGTTAAAAAAACACACAACAAAATTAACTTTTAGGCTCCTTGTTTCTAAGCTCCAGATACATAAAAAAAATTCTAGCAATTTAACCCATTATTTTTTTTACTCTTTAGCCCAGAACCAAATCAACCATCACTTTTAAAATAATCATTAAGATAAATGCTAGCATACCAAACAAGTATACAGCATATTCAACTATGTCACTACTAATTATTTCTTTAGAGAACTGGACTATTGCTGTATTTTCTTTGCCAAGCAGAAATGCTATACTGTACTGAGAACACAACCTAATGCAATTGCAAGGGGGAAACAGATTTATGCTTCATGAAAGAACATAATTTAATTCAACAGATAAAGCTTTTACTCTTTGTACTATTTTCCTATGTCAGCCATGTTAGTATTACAGGGAGTGGATTGTTTTTCAAGATTTTTTTGATCCCTTTCCTCATGAAGAAATTATAGGAAGAGAATTATTAATTCCTGTTAAGGTAGGTACTTGGGGCTATAAAATTAGCAACTTCTTTATACAACCCTGCCAGGTATGGGATATTGTTTTGTTTTCCAGAATGAACATTTATTTCTAAGGCTATCCATACCTGCCTTCTTAAAGTTTTGGTGAGAGCACAGGTATCATATACTATCTCAAATATCAAGTTATCTGTAAGTTTTTTCTCTGTGTATTTTCTTCAAACACTGGTAAATGGGACGCTGTTAACATTTGGAGTCTCTTGCCTGATCCTTCCTTCCCCATGGTACTCGTGCTTTTGAAATTTGCTTTGATAAATGAACTGGGAAGGGGTTTTCTAAGCATCTTCTGAACTTGAGGCTAAAAAATAAAATAAAATAAAAGGACAGGAACATGGGCTAGTAAGGACTCTTTCTCAACACTTATTCTAAACTGGTGCAACATAGAACAGGGCAGCAAAATGGGACATTAGGCTTTAGGCTGAATCTTGCCTTTGCTGGAAAAGCTTCATCACTATCTACTATCCACTGAATTTTTATATTAGCCAGTTATCAAGAATATTTGATAGTTAAGAGCAATACAGTACAGTATTTACAAGCTTCCTGTATCCATGGCTGATTTACTTACTACTTTCCAGTCTTCTGTTCTCCCCATACAAAACCCCTTAATAATATAAGCAGTGGTTCCCAACAAGGGGTACACAGCCCACTAGTGGACTTCAATTCCCAGAAGCCTAAGTCAGTACATTGGCTGATCAGTGCTTTGGGGAAATGACTTAGGCTTCTGGGAATTGAAGTCCAAAAACCAGCATTTGGGGAAAAAAACTGAATTATAAAGAAATAAAAACTCTTTTTTTTTTACTATTTTGCAGAGACTTTCCTACCAAATTCATGGGATCAGTTTTTAATCACCTTTCCAATAGGTCTTATCTGACAGACAAATAAAGGTGAAACTAAGCCAGTTTAAGCAGTACAGTATTTTACTTGAAAATTTCAACTGCTGATTGTCAAGTCATTATTTTACCATTTAATACTGGTCTGCATTCTCCAATCATCACCTACTATCTCTCCAACATTTCTGGCTATAATAGTGACCCAATAAGCTATCCTTCCCCCATGAAATGATAGCCACTACTTTTCTATTGTCCAGTCATCACAAACTATCCCTCCACTATCTTTGGTTCCAACACAGTAGCAATAAACACAGGTTTTCTACAATACAGGTTACATAGTTCTAACTTGTAGTTCTCAAAAATGGAGGCCTCACACCATTTCCCGGCTACTCTCAGGATCCCCATTCAGAAGAAGGACTGAAGAAAAGGAGAAACTGACAAAGCTGTTACCGGTAGAAGCCAGAGCTGTAGCAGCTTTAACTTTGTCATACATACTTTCACCTGAATCTATCCTGTGCAACAGCTCTGCATGGTACATGTAGTGTTCCTGTGCTATGACTCTATGGTACAAAGCCAGAGATTTGATGTTGCAGTGTTAGATACCGAGTCTGGCCAGCTTGTCCTGCTATGGTAAAAGAGACGACCATACTGCCAACAAGTCAACGCCGAATGTCAGGGGGCAAGTAACTAATCTGACAACCCTGAGGACTTGGGTGCTGAACTCCACAGGGATGGGTGATTGTCCCCAAGTGGATTAAATCCCTCTTGAATCCATATTGATGGAAGGCAGTAGCTTCATAATACTGGCCTGGGACTTTGCGTGCCAAAAGGACTATCGCTGCATTTTCAGAAACTGACTTGCAGAACTGGATCAGTGGTACGGGTGTCATGCTACGATGCAGAAGGCAGATGAAAGGCCACTGCATTATTTTCTCAAGACAGTCTTCATGGCCGATTGCCACGATGATCGCCAATATTCAGATTCGGATATTGCAGAAAAAGAAGCACTAGATAACTGGTGAATCATCAGCAGAAGTTGATACCATTAGTAAGCAGTTCCAACTGATTTTTTTACAGTGTCAGCAATTCTACAAAGGTTCATCTCCTAATTACAGAACACTTAATTAAGTAATTAGCTACTATACCCTGACTTGTTTTGGGTCCAAGATGTCATTGGCACGAACAAAAAAGATTTAATGATGGGAGTTCACAAATTTCTACTGATAATCTCTAACTGTAATACACTAGTACCCCGGATAACTTTATGACTTGGTTCCACAGGTCTCGTCATTATCCGGTTTTTAACGTTGTGCAATACATTGATCACACAATGTTAAAAAAAGCCCTGTTTCCCTGGAGGCTGCAGCAAGCCAGAACGTCGGGATTTGAATCCTGACATTTTGGCTTGCTGCAGCCTCCAGGGAGGTGGGGGAACTTTGGAAACAGCTTGGATCAGGTCTCCCCACCTCCCTGGACCCGGCCGGGGGGGGGGGGGGTCAGAGACCCCAAAATTGGTAAAAAAAAAACGTCCTTTTTTTTTTTTAACAAATTTTGGGGTCTCTGACCCCCCCTGCCGGGTCCAGGGAGGTGGGGAGACCCGATCCAAGCTGTTCCTGGGCTTCCCTGACGTCCTCAGCAAGTGCAGCAAGCCAAAACGTCAGGGTTCGAATCCCGACATTCTGGCTTGCTGCAGCCTCAAAGAGGGTGGGGGAACTTCAAAAATAGCGCGCATCGGCTCTAGGGAGGTCGGGAGACACAATGCGCGCTAATTTTGAAGTTCCCCCACCCTCTTTGAGGCTGCAGCAAGCCAGAATGTCGGGATTTGAACCCTGACGTTTTGGCTTGCTGCACTGGCTGAGGACGTTGGGGAAGCCCAGTAACAGCTTGGATCGGGTCTCCCCACCTCCCTGGACCCGGCCGGGGGGGGGGTGTTTCAGAGACGCCAAAATTGGTTAAAAAAAAACATCCGGGTTTTTTTTTTTTTTACCAATTTTGAGGTCTCTGACCACCACTACCCCCCGCTGGGTCCAGGGAGGTGGGGAGCCCCGATCCAAGCTGTTTCTGGGCTTCCCCGACGTCCTCAGCCAGTGCAGCAAGCCAAAATGTCAGGGTTTGAATCCCGACATTCTGGCTTGCTGCACTGGCTGAGGACGTCGGGGAAGCCCAGAAACAGCTTGGATCGTGTCCCCTGCCTGCTCCAGAGAGATCAGAGGACCCGATCTACAACTGCAGGGTGGCTGGGGAAGCTGACGGGGACTCCCTGTCGGCTTCCCTAGCCACCCGCCCTTGCCTCCGCAGCTGTGGGGTGGCTGGGGAAGCTGACGGGGGAGCCGCCCGTCAGCTTTCCAGCCTCCCCACCCCTGCCTCTGTAGCTGCAGGGTGGCTGGGAAGCTGAACGGAGAACCCAGTTCAGCTTTCCAGCCACCCTGCTGCTAAGAACGACTGTATCGGATAACGTTAAAAATCGCGTTATTCGATACAAGATTTTTCTGAAAATCTTGTAACGTTATACGGTTTTCACGCTATATGGAACTCGTGTTATCCGGGGTATTACTGTACTTGAAAACACATTTTGTTAAAAAGAATCCTTCAGCACTCAGAATCTATTTTCAATTAACTCAAAGAGGTTTTAACAGGTACACAAGAAATATCTGCTATATAGAAATGACACTACAAATCCTTCTTAAGGACCAAGCTTTTTTGCATTTTTCTCTACTATTATTATATCATCTTAAGTCACTTATTATTCAAGTCAAATAATAAGACCATGAATATCTATTTTAGAAGTGTCATACTAATGGCAGTACAGTCAAACCTCGCATAAAGAGCGCTTCGCTTAAAGAGCAGAATTTTCTCTGAATGTTCGCTTTGCTTAACAAATAAAACCAACCAAAAACTCACTTAACAAATGAATCAGGATTCACAATTTCCCCCGCCAGAAGTCACAATTAGTCACTTACTGTACATAAAACCATAAACCATATTCTAAGGAATCTCATTGTTCACTGACAACAAGAGTAGCTAAACAAGGAACTCATTAATTAAAAAAGTAGCATTCCAAATTTGAGTTCTTATGTTGTTTAAGCACTGGACTGTCAGAAGTCAAATGTGCACACAACTCCTTCCCTGACAAAAACAGCTAAGAAGCATAGGTAGTTCAATATCACACTCACGCTCATTTGCATAACTGGCTACTTAACGCTGCATTGAACTAACAAGATTCTGTCCAATTTACCACATAGATACTTTAAGGCATGTTATCAGGAACTGGTATCATAATAAATACAGTATTCTGACACCTTAAGAACATTTTACGTTATATTTTAATCACAGATTGATCACACTGCCGAGTTGCACTATCATTTAAGTTATCTTTAACAACTAGATGAGTCACATTAGCTGGGCATACAGAGGTGGCCTTATTCTAAACCAGCGGTTCCCAATGTAGTGCCCATGCCACAGGGGAGCTTCAATTTCCAGAAGCCTGTCAGCACATCAGCTGATCAGTGCTTTGGAGAATGGACTTAGGCTTCTGGGAATTGAAGTCCAAAAACCAAAGGTTGGGAAGCACTGTTCTGGTTTTGCCCCAGCCAGACCCAGTGCATAACCTGGGGGTCCTCCTGGACTCACAACTCCTGCTTGAAGAGCAGGTGATAGTCGTGGCTAGAAGGGCTTTTGCACAACTTCGTGTATTTTGCCAGTTACACCCGCTCCTGGACCGGGACTCCTTGGTCATGGACACACACGCTTTGGTCACCTCCAGACTTGATTATTGCGATGCGCTCTACTTGGGGCTGCCCTTGGTGACCATTCGGAGGCTGCAGCTGGTCCAGAATGCGGCTGCTCGGGTTGTGATGGGGTGCAGGCGTTATGCTCGTGCCTCACCACTGCTTCGAGAGCTGCACTGGCTCCCAGTATGCCTCCGAGTGCAATTCAAGGTGCTGGTTATTACCTTTAAAGCCCTACATGGTAGTGGACCAGGATACTTAAGAGACCGCATTACCCCAAGAACATCTGTCCATCCCACCAGAGTGGCCTGAAGAGGCTCTCTGGTTGTGCCATCAGCTAGAGAGGCTCACCTCTCTAGCACTAGAAGGAGAGCTTTTTCTGTGTTAGCTCCAGCCCTATGGAACTTCCTGCCATGTAAGTTGCATCTCCAGATAGAGCTGCTGCCCTTCAGAAAGGGGGTAAAGACCTGGCTGGCAGGGCATGTGTGGGGTGCTGGCCAGATGGTCAGTTCAGCCATCTGGCTCCTTTGACCCCAACTCTCTCTCCATTGTCTTTTTAACTTTTTTAAAAATTAACCTTTCAATGTGTTTAAATGTGTTTTAATTGTGTGTGTTTTTAATTTTGT
This sequence comes from Furcifer pardalis, assembly GCA_030440675.1. Classification (NCBI taxonomy): domain Eukaryota; kingdom Metazoa; phylum Chordata; class Lepidosauria; order Squamata; family Chamaeleonidae; genus Furcifer; species Furcifer pardalis. Next base: position 77,901,667 of record CP126891.1, read on the forward strand.
AAATTGCCCTGAGCCTTTGGATGAGAGTGGGATATAAATGTGATAAATAAATAAATAAAACACAATGGGGAGGGAGCAGTAACATTCAGGCCAAAGGCAGCCCTGAACCCAGATTGAAATAGGTCTAAATCAGTGTTTCCCAACCACTGGTTTTTGGACTTCAATTCCCAGAAGCCTAAGACAGTACATTGGCTGATCAGTGCTTTGGAATTGACTTCGGTTTCTGGGAATTGTAGTCCAAAAACAAAAGCCTGAGAATGTTTTCTTTATGATGTACCCATTTGTTAGCTGTTGCGTTGTGCTCTTGTCCATTAATTAATAGTGTGCCACCAAGTTGGTTGTGACTGTTGGCAACCCTTTTCAGTGTTTTCTAAGCATAGTGTACTCAGAAGTGACTTAACAAACCCTTTTTCTGGGGCCACCCAGAGAATGTGCAGCTTGCCCAAGGTTACACAAACTGGCTCTTCTGTAGAAGGCATAGTGGAGAATCAAATTATTGTACTGATTTCTAGCTCAGCAGCCAAGTACCTAAATCACTGAGCTATTTAGTCAGTATAAACAATTTTAAGTCAATCATTTATACATGGGCCAGTTATTTAGTCCCGCACAACTACTATTATTTATACCCACACAGCTACCTACCCCATTAGAACACATATCTCCAGATTTATTTGCCATTCTCAAGTGAAGAAATCAAATAAAAAGAAAACATTAACATTAAACATGTAAATGATATCAGTATGCAAAGCTTCTGGTATTCACTTTTAACCACTCAAATGGCCATTGCTTATTATGCTTTTCAATAGCTCCACAAATATTTTTGGTCGTCAGTTTAATTTATTTTCTTCAACAGACAGATGTTAGTAGTGATTAGCAATACTGAACAGAGGATGATATTTAAAATAAAAACTGGCCTAACCCATTGGATATACCTGAAGTGCAGATATCAACTTTTCAGGCTAATTTCTTGTATGTTCACTCATTAATAAGCCAGGCTTAAAGCTCTGTTCCTCAGAATTTATTCCAGATGCACACAGAATTGAAGTCTTACTGTAAACTGCCACAAAACCAAGGGGACGGGAGGAGAGAAAAGGCCTACTTTCTGCTAAAAGAAAAATGTTTTAATACAAAATGGGGGGGGGGGGAGGAGGCAAGTTTGGCCTACGGTCCCGGGCGGCTGAAACCCACCCTACACCACTGATGAGGGACCACTGTACTGTAATTTATCACTGTAAGCAAATAACTATTATTATGGAATTCATACTCATGCACTCACTCACACTTCCAAACAAACTGAGGGAGATATTATTTAATCTCATGCTCTGAGGTTGACATAAAATCAAAAAGTATACAGATAACAAGAACAAAATGGAACTGAGTCCATAAATGCCCAATGAAACATAGTCCACTTTCATAGGAATGTTATAAAGTTGTTTCCTTCAAATATCTTTGAAATATAATATGCAGAAATAGGATTTTAATAAGATAAACATCATAAATCTCAAAGTAATCATCAGACAAGGCTGTGAGATTTGAGACTAACACCCTGTTATTTATTCTAAGAAGCCTTTAAACTGAGAGTTGAGATCAGTTTCCTGGACCTGTTTAAAATGATATATTCCTTATACCAGGAATTCTCAACCTGCACCCTGTGGGCTAGATGTGGCCTGCAGCAACATTTCATGTGCCCTCCACTGCCTCCACCACACCTGGAAGTGCCATTTGGTGGAAGGAGGACAAAATGGCCATCTGGTCCCCAAAGCTGTCTGAGGGAGCATAATTTGGCCTCTGGCTTTAAAAGGTTGAGAACTCCTGCCTTATACTCACCACGACCGCTAGCTATCAAATAAATTGGCAACTATTCTGTAAAACAAAGAAGTGGTTACCACTCCCTTTTTCTGGGTTCATCCTGAAATTAAGCATCTTGCCCAAATCTACACAGAATGTTTCAGAGATTATCAACTTGTGGCCTGTGGGCCAAATACGGCCACCCACTGCCTCCACCACACCATGAAGTGCCATTTGGTGGAGGATGGGCAAAATGGCACCTGAAGCTGTCTGAGGGAGCATGACCCGGCCCCCAGCTTTAAAAAGTTGAGAGCTCCTGGGTTAGCTTTTCTCCCAGGGAGCACAATGGGCAATCAGGCTCTGGACCTCTGATTCTATAGCCAAGATATCTAAACTACTGAGTTATAGAATACTATAAAAGAATTTTAAACAAAAGTAGTATTTTATATAATTACATATGCCATAAGAACACAACACTTTCTTGACAAGAAAAATATTACTTTAATTCTCCAGACACTATTTAAAAAAAAAAAACTTTTAACCCACTACATACACATAGGAAAGAGAAAGACAAAATGTAGGAGAGCATTCTGGGAAGCATCACTTAAAATAACCGTAGGATTGACTTTCTACATAATTATTATACTTTTGGAAAGTAATTTGAAAATACTGTAAGTGACCAATTGTGACTTCTGGCCGGGGGGGGGGGGGATTGCAAAACCCAATTTAGTTGTTAAGCAAGTTTTTGGTTGGTTTTAGTTGTTAGGCGAGGTGACCATTCAGAGAAAATTCTGCTCTTTAAGCGAGTTACTCTCTAAGTGAGGTTTTACTGTACTGCAACACCACATATCTCTTCTTTAATGATAAAAGGAGTGCTATGAAAACATGCTAGACAGCATCTGCAACTACATGAATCTTGATACCTCTCGACATAGTTTGTATTACATGCTGGTTTCACCAGACTACAACATTCTAATGATAAAACTAGTCCTACCACAGGTAAGAAGCACAATTTGAGTTAATTATTTAGCAAACTTAAATGAATGTCATTGATAAATCGCAGGGAAAAGTTTTATAACGCAGGATTTAAAATACACATAATTCAAAAAGCAATCTCAAAAAGCCACTGTACTTCTAATTACTGTCCTCACTAAAGCATGGTAATGTTTTTGCTAGAAAAATATCATTACAACATGGAACACATTGTAGTAAATCATATCAGAGAGTAAACAAAATAAAACAAAAAGATGAAAAGTGGCACTTTAAGGCTCAACTGCTGTATTTTAATGCTAGCTATCATAGTTCGAGTCTACTTCAGACTTGATCCACAAAAGCTAATATTAAAATACAGCAGTTAGTCTTTAAGGTGCCACAACGGGGGTGTTGTAGTTTTTTTTGTCTACTCTCTGATATGTTTGAAACACTGACTAACACAGGCACCCTTCCAAAAAATTGTATTAAATGTAGCATTAACAAGTTGTACAGTAGTTGAAGCCTGTATAGCTACCAGAAGACTACCAGTAAGAATCTGAAACACATTAGGATAAGATTGAGGCTGGCCTTCAAAGACAATCAAAGCTCTGTGGCTACCACTACCTTACTCCTTAGCATGCAAACTCATAAGTTTGGTCTTTATGATGCAAAGGTTGCACACTGTGTAGAAAGATGGGGGAAGAACTCAACTAAAAAGTGAAGGGGAGGCAGCTCCAAGTACAGTACAAATTAAATGAAAGTACCCCACCTTCCATTCCAGCCTGCAACTCAGACTGTGCTCTACTTACAACTGAGTCTAGAGTTGCAAGGGGGATGGGTAGTAACTTCCAGTTCCTCCGTTCAGTTAACATACCTGTCTTTTCTAGCATTTATCACCCCCTAGATAATTTCTGCCTGTTCTGTAGCATTCTCCACTCCTAAAGCTTTGATTAGTCCTGGCTAGAACATATAGTTGTGTGCTGTCAGAGAGAAGCAGCAGCTCATGTGCTCAAAACCAGCTGTTCTGGACCAAGAAAAAAGAAGCATAAACATTCAGTGAATAAAAAGAAGTGTTGCAGATAGACGGATGATAATCACAGCAAAAAGTATATTACTTAAAAAATAGGAACAAAAAGGAAATGACTTAGATCAGGGGTAGGCAACCTTCGGCGCCAAATAATCTGACCCCCATCCTTGCTCCCACAGCCGCCACAATCAGCCGTGGACTCGTTTATGGCAGCTGTAACATTTATTTATTTATTTATTTACTGTCTGAGGGAGCATGGCCTGGCCCCCAACTCAAAAAGACTGGCAACCCCTGACTTAGATCAAGTTCATGATTTATTTTCCTCACAATGAGGCAAATCTGACAATTGATTGATTTTAATTTAGAACCATATATTCTGCTTCCTTCTTGATACAGATGTTGCATCTCTCATACCATGCTTGTTTACATGCTTTCCTATTTTATAATGGACTGAATGGCTTTAACATATTCTTATAAGGTCTCTCAAAATGATGTACTGTATTGTGAAGTTAATCATGGAAACACAACTAGGTATGTCACATTACCTGGGCATACAGTGTGCCTGCTTCCTGCTTTACCCTAGCTTGATCCAGACCTACCAGCACAAAACAAACCAGCAAGCAAGATAAAATGCTCATGATTCAATTTATAAAAATAAATTCTAATCTTTGGTTGTTTGTGAAAATGAAATGTTTATGCTTAGGAAACATATCCTAAATATTCACACCTAACAAATTATCAGATAGAAACTTGTCACAGGAAAAACAGCCAGACTGTACTGAAGAGAGTACTAAAATAGGACACAGAAGATGTGGGTTTAAACCCCAACTGTCCATAGAAACTCTCTGGAGTCACAAAAATATACCGCACTCCTTGAACATCTCATATACTGTACCATATTTACTGGCACATAAGACTCTCTCTCTCTCCCTCTTTAAAATACACTAGAAAAATGGAGTGCATCTTGTACTGTATATAGTGGCCTATAGTGGGCTATTTTGGTAATAACAGGGTGTGTCTTATACTCCAATGCATCTTATAAGCCAGTAAATATGGTAATTAAAAAACCTATTAAGAATGCTGTAAGTTGAAAGTGACATGATGGCACCCAGAAACAATGTTTACGTGAAATTACTTCTTTCAAATAAAAAAAAATCTTGGAGAAGTACATTATTCTGTTTACAGAGGAATTATAGGAACAATACACTTATACAGTACCATATGTCCAGTACTCGAGTATAAGCCAAGTTTTTAGCCCCCAAAAGGGGATGGCTTATATTTGAGTCAATGACCACAAGGGGCCCAATTTTACCGTATTTTCATGTATTTTGATTATTGAAACTCACTAGCAGCTGCTGCATTTCCCACCCTTGGCTTATACTCGGGTCAATCTATTTTCCTGGGTTTTCAGGTCAAAATTAGGTACCTCAGCTTATATTAGGGTTGGCTTATATTCAAGTATATATGGTACAATATCTAGATTTTAGATTCACATTATTTTTGTAAGAGAAACATCATTCAAGAGTCTCTTTAAAAATTATTAACCCACCTTTAGCCAATGGCTCTAGTGGTGTGGTGGAGGAAGGGGTATGGAAACATGAGTGAAATGTGGTAAGGATTCATATCTTCTGCAATACGAATTGAAGTAGTGCTCTCTCCTAACCTTAGACTTGTAACAAAAAGAAAGCTATCCACTAAGACAGAGGACAAGATCTGGACAGAGAAGGCCACATTCCCACAATAGGTAGCTTTAAGCCAAGGTGGTCTGTGTCTCCTTTAGATGACAAGATCAACAGTGGACCCAATATGCATTTGCTACATCAAATATAACTATTAACGTCAACTTAATTTACATGAACATCTCTGCACCAAATGCATTTGTACACCAGTCTCTGGGTTTCCCTCTCTATATTTAATATCTCAAAAGGCTGTTATAAAACTAAAAAGACTAGCCTTCAGTCCTTTGAACTATAACAAGTTCAGCCACATCACTATTTTAATAAGCAAAGAAAAGAATATACTATTCAGAAATTTAATCATGTACATCTGAGTTTTACAAATGTGGAAGTGAAATGTGTAACTAGTTTCACTATCAGCTTTATGACTAAGGTACTGCTGACTATTAAGCACTGTAAATTGTTTTCTACAATCAGAAAACACACACACAACACAAAAGCTAAAACCTACACTTCTTTATAACATAGAAATATTTTCTCAAGTTATGTTTTAAAGTGGTTAGACTACAGAATCTTTTCCAAAGCTTAGTGTAAGACAAAATTATCTAAAACTAGAAATATGTACTGTATAAGCACTTTCAGAAAACAGTTTAGCTTTAACTCCTTCACCCACCCATAACCACAGTAATAAAGGCAACTTAAAACTTCTCAAGTTACTCCAACAGGCATTTAAGAAAATGTTGAAGACTATCTGTTGCAGAATCCCCAAGAACTTTACTTTGGCAGTTTTAAATATCCTTCCCTTCTAACTGTTCCTAGCATAGCTTGTCCTGTGTAGGTGTGTGATGAGTATGAATGGCATCACTATCATACCAGAGTGTCAGGATTCAAGTGCCAGTAAGTATAATCTGGTGTAGAGAAACACACATGTTCTATTCCCAGAATGATCAACTGCAGTGCGTTTGGCTAGATAATTTTATTTGTAGCTCTCCTACCTTTTAAGAGATGAGTCAAAGGGGAGGCAACAAAAACACAAAGTAGTTATTAGACAAATTCAGATTATTAAAAGGTTGCATAGCCTTTGGGTAAAACCTCTTCTAGACAAAACTATCAGACAAGTGAGCCTGGAAGCAGAAGGCAGCATAATCTGCTTACTAGAAACAGAAGGTGAACCGGGAGCATAATGTGCCCTCAAACCCAGGCAATGGCAGAATCCATTTAAAGCAGCTCGCACACACGTGGGCACCCTGCCCGGCCAGAAGCTTCCCGAGGGATGGGCGCAACACCCGCCCCGGCTTGTCTGCCCGCCCACCCCTCTGCCCGGAATCCACTGACCTGCTCTGCAGTGACAGGCTCGTGGAGTCGGTGCTCGGCCGAGAGATGGTGCCGGAGGAACAAGGCGCGTCTGTAGTTGCGGGTGCCCTTGCAGAGATCGTCATGTCCCCCGCCGCCGCCGCTGTGGTGGTGGTGGTGGTTACTGAGGCTGTTGCTACCGCCGGCTCCGTCCGTGGAGGCGGCCGAACACCAAGCACAGGAGACTAACCCGGTCTGTTGGCAGTACTGTAGCCAGGGGAACTCCTTGAGCCAGGAGCTCTGGAAGGAGACGTGCAGCTTGTGCAGGAGAGTCTTGGGCCGGGCCGCCAGCGGGAAGTGCGGGGTCGGCTCCCCCTCCCCTGCGCCCACGCTGCTGACCTCGGCTTCGTCCCCCCCGGACCGCCTGCTGCTACTGCAGCTGCCGCCCTCGGCGCCACTGCCGTCGCCCAGGCTGCCCCCCTCGCCGTCCTCCTCGTCCTCGCTGCTGTCGCTCAGCGACCCCCCGTCCTGCACCAGCTCCTTCCCCTCCAACAAGAGCTCCAGCTCCTCCTCCTCGCCGCCGCCGCCCCCACCCCGCCCGTTCAACGGCCGCCGCGGCCAGGCCGCCCCCTCGCAGCCATTGTTTGCGGCCGAAGAGCCCCAGCCGCGGAAGGCCAGGGTCCGGCGGTTCCTCTCGGCAAACATGGGACCCACTGGGGCGGGAGCCGCCGGCTCTGACGGAGCAACGGCGGGCAAGAGCAGGAGCTCCTTCCCGGCCGCCGCGTCGGTCGCCTCCAGCTCGAGCTCTACGGTCTCCAGCTCCACTTCCTCCTCCTCCTCCTCCTCCACCCGCTGGCCGTTCAGCTGTTCGGCCTCCTGACGGCCCCAGGCCTCGCCTGGACCGCTGACGCTGCCACTGTTGCCACCGCCGTTAGCCGTCGGGCCACCACTGCCACCCCCTACTACTGCTGAGGCCGCGGCGGCGGCGGCGGCGGCAGCGTTGGCCAGGCCGCCCCCCCGGAACGCCAAGGTCCTGCGGTTCATCTCGGCGAACATGGCGGGGCGAGCGAGCGAGCGAGCAAGCGCGCGCCCCCCGCCCGCCTGACTTCCCAACCTCCCTCGCCCCCCCCCTCTTCCCTCGCGCCCAACTGCCCCTTTCCCTCCCCCCTGTCTAAACGACCGTTATGACGGGTGAAGGGGGGGCAGGAAAACCCACCGCACGCGCTTCTGCCAGGCAGTTTTTAGTCAGTCAGTCACTCCGTCAGTTACTCAGTCAGCCGGTCTTCCCCCCCCCCCCAATTATATATCTATATTTTAAAGGAGTAGTAAAAAAAAAAGCAGCTTATCCCTCCTTCGTCCTCCAGCCCGTGCCTCAGTTGCGTCGGCCGCCCTCCTTCCTCGAACGCTTCGTCTCTTTTCTCCCCCCCTCCCTCCCCCTTTCCACCCCACAATAGATCCGGCTCAGCCAAGCAGCCCTTCCGCCCCAACACACAGGCCCCGGCCCAGGTCGAATGGCAAATGAACAACGGACGGCGCCCACAATGCACTGGGGCGGCTGCCGCCGACGCCGCGGGGGAAGGGAGGAGGGGGGACAGAGTGAGTGAGTGAGAGAGAGAGAGAGAGAAGGGGGGGCGGGAAAGGAGGGGGCGAGCGAGGAGGAGCCCGAACAGCTGGCCAGTGTCAGGTTTTAGTGCGCGCTCACGTCACGCGCGGCCGTTGGGCTCGCGAGGCTACTACCCCCCCTCCCCCTCCGCCACGACTTGGCAAGAGTTTGTGTACGCGGACGCTCCCCCCCTCCCAAAAAAAAAAAAACTCCTCCCTAAAGCGACGACGCGGCTCTCCCCGCCCCTCCTTAGGAAGCACGCCCCCCCTCCTGAGGCGACGGCGGTGGCGGCTTCACAGGCGCTCCCCACACACACCCCGTTGACATCACCCCCCCTAGGAGGGCGCCTCAGGAGTGGACATCTTGGGCCGCCCTCTTCAGCACGACTCCCTTTCCCCCCCCCCTCTCACACGACCACCACGCCCTGTGACAGCCCTTTAATGAGGCTGACGCGCTCCCAACCGTACAATATCCGCTCCTCTTTCGGAAAGTACTGACAACATACACGAGAGTATTAAACCGTCGGAGATAATCGCCTTCCCCTCAGAACATACAACGTGGCTGCTTTTCGTCCCGCTCCAGGAGGGCGGCGGCGGCGGCGACTGATCCCTGTGGTGTCCTTGAGCGACGCTGCCCATTTTAACCCGTCCACATGAAATGTTATTTAAAATTACTATATAGCGCTCAGTGCACTCTGGGCGGTTCGCAGGTTCATTACCATTTTGGTCCCCAACATGCTGGGTACTCATTTGACCGACCTGGGAAGCTTGGAAGGCTGGACAACCTTGTTCCCCAGCCAGGTTCGAACTCACAACGTTTTGGCTGCAATACTACAGTTCCTCTCACAACACATATACACGCAGCGCCTGCCTCTCTACTATGGCCTCGGGCAGCCACTCTGTGTATTCCTTTTTAAATTTTATATTTACTGTTTGTTTGTTTTTAAACAATGTGTCCGAAATTATGGATTTTTGCTGAAGAAACTCTGCTCAGAGGACGCCCGAATGAGGCTCCTTCTTTCATGATCTTTTCCCACCGGAGTGGCCCCTATTGATCGGCTTGCAATTTCTTCCTTTCGCTCTGCTACGTTGGCAGGAGCTGGGGCAGAGACGGGCGCGCATTCCGTCCCGCAATACCCGGGTCTCGAACTGCCTACTTGTGCCTGCCTTCCCCGCGGCTAACAAGGCGAGCTTCTTAACCACTGAGCCAGCGCCGCCCCATTTTTCAAACCTACAACCAAAAGAAATCATGTACACATAACATAGCAGTGCAAATAGAGCGTAGAAGACCCGTCACTCTCTATTCCTATATAGAGACAGATATAGATGTCTGCCAGAAAGGTGCCTGTGGGCTACGGAGGCGACACGCTGCCCGCCTCCGCTTCTGGGAGCCGCGCATCGTGCCAGGACGCCCCAGTCATAATTACTTGGGGGAAATGTACCGCCCCGAGTGCCTTGAGTGCTCCCGATTGTGAAAGCAGGGAATTTATTTAAATATAAAGGTCACGCACGTGCAGCTGCCGCCGCCGCCGCCGCCGCCGCCGCCGAGCAGGCTTGTCCTGTTGACACATGAGCGTTGTTGCATCACTCGCAGCCAACAGCAGCCCATGGCCGGGCATGTCGCTACCTGCCTTGCTTTCTAAACTGGAGTTTATTCGCCAGGCGACCTTTTAAAAAAAAAATAAATGAGGTTACGCCGAGGTTGCTAAGCAAGTTGAGGAGCGAGAGAGGTGGGGGTGGGGGAAAGCCCGAAACTGGAGCATGGGAAAAATCTGGTTGAAGAAACTACTTCAGTAAAATAAAAGGGGGGAACAAAAAAGAGCCTCCTTGAAGATTGTGGTATTTTTTTAACCACAATCGGGTGTTCCCGGGGCAACGGCAACCTTGTGGCCGGCTAATCTTTCTCACACTACGTCTGGCGAAAGGAACTACTGGCATGAATTCATCAAAAGGTGGCTTCGTTTTAGCAGTTTAAAGTCCGACCTAGACGCGAAAGAAGTTTTTTTTAAAAAAATCATATTATTATTATTATTATTATTATTATTATTATTATTATTATTATTATTATTATTAATTGCATTTGCTACCCCGCTCCAATCGGGAGAACCCGACTCTGAGCGGCTTACATCAAAATAAAAAAATAAAAACATAGAACAATCTATATCAATAAAAATCATCAAGAGTTAAAAAGTCATCAAAAGTTAAAAACAATACAGAAACTACACACAAATCCCACATTCAGACCCAGGGGTGGCAATCCATTAAATAAGCCACCTAGTATGAGAACCCACGTTCCCATGGAAGCAATAAATTGAGGTGCTTTTGATTTCTGCCCTGTTAGGGTCACAATAAACTCCACCAGGGCTGTGAGAAAGATAACATGATTGCTTCTCTCATCCACAGTTTTTGTTTTCACAGGGCATTAGGCAGGGTTTTTCCTGATTTCTCCCTTCTGTTAATTGTGAGAGGACCCTTGCATAGTTATTTTCCCTCAAAAAGGCATGGAGGTAGTGAATTGTAAATTGCCTGAGGGGCTGCCAGATTAGTTTGTCTGTAGTCTTCGGTGGGAAGAATGCAGACAGAAAATCCCACTAATAGAAAAAGGAGGGAAAAACCTAGTTGGGTGACAGAAGAAATGTTTAAAATTGTAAAGGACAGGCGAAGCAAAAGTAAAAGCTGACAGAGTAAGAACCCTGAATGCAACTTATAACCAGTGCAAAGAAATAGATGAGAAACACAAAAGGAAATTTAAACCTAGGTTAGGAATGTTAAAAGACCAAAAGGGGAAGCACACTATTTGACTAGGAGAAAATAAAAAGAAGATGGAAACAGTATACCAAAGACTAAAATTATTTATTTACAGTATTTATTACATTTATATCCCAACCATCTGGGATATTTTCCCACTCTGGGTGGCTTATCAGATATTTCTAAAAAATATTTATAATAGAAAATTAGACATAAATAATAAATGAAATAATAAATTATTAATGACAACAAAAACAAAATGATGACCCCCTCAATAAAAAAAGCCAACAACAGAGAACACATCTTGGCAATGGAAAAGGTTGATCAAAACCTATTGCTCGGTTGTTGGCAGTACATCCTTAAAAGCCTCTTTTTAAAAATGATTTCAGTTGGCTTTTTTTAATGGATAGATGACAGACCCCTTTGAAGAGGAATACAGCAAAGAATCTGCACTTCTAGAAAGTGAAGTCAAAACCTCTCTGAAAGCAGTAGGAAGAACTAAATCACCAGAGGTGGATGAAATACCAATATAACTATGGGTTCTGTTGGTGCAGTGGTTAAACTTCTTCATTGCAGCCAATCCTGACTGGGCTCAAGGTTGACTTAGCTTTCCATCCTCCTGAGGTTGGTTAAAAGAGTATAAGGCATGCTTGGGGCAAAATGCTAATTACAGTACTGTATTTTGTAAACTGCCCAGAGAGTGCACTATACGCTATGGAGGAGTATATAAGTGTAATTGCTATTGCTAACTATTTCAAGCCACAGAGACTAAATGTGTTAGAATATTAACAAGAATGTGCCAACAAATCTGGAAAACAAAACAATGGCCACATACTTTCTAGTCCCCAAGAAAGAACAGGCCAAGGAGTACAGTAACTATAGAACTATTGCTTTAATTTACCATGCAAGCAAAGTGATGCTCAAGCTGTTGCAACAAAGACTTTAATGAAGCAAACAATTTCTGATGTTGAAGCTGGATTCTGAATAGGAAGAGGCTCTTGTGATCATATTACAAACATCCACTGGTGCATAAACAAGAAAATTCTGAGAAAATGAAAATGTTATAACTTCATAGTAGTAGAGCCTATAGTAGAACCCTGCCCTGCACAGAACAAGTGGAGGACAACCAGATATATATGCAAGAGTTGAGACATCAGCTGTTCATGGGATGCTTTCAAGCTACATTTTGAATTTTCTGTAATTAGTTCAGGTGGCATGAACACAAGGAAAGAAAAATCTATTTCAAGAAACATAATTTGCTGTGGTTTTTTCCAAGGACAGAACTATCATCCAGTTAAATAGTAATGTGAATCTTAGTGAACAGTGTCAGGAAATGCCTTTACTCACAAGTAGGCCTTCTTGCCCACCAGTGGTTGGTTCCTACTTCTGATCTGCCACCCTCCTAGCTAAGCAACCTAGGATACAGTATTAACTTGTAGTAAATAAGGTAGCATGTATCCAAGTAAACACTCCAGTCATCTTCAGGTAGTTCAAAAGTATATTGTAATCAAAGTAAGTTACAGAAGAAAGTTTATCAAAAGTTCAGAAAGCATATCATAGCAAAGAAAGCTTCTCTAATTGAGGAAGGCCAAGCAGTGGTGTAGCGGGGTTTTCAGCCGCCCGGGGCGTATGCCAAATTAGCCACCCCCTTATTTAGGTATTTAAATTCAAAAGGCTCCAAAATTTACAGAAATTCTAAAGAACTTTTCAGCAAGAATAAATTTCGTTGTGAACAATCTGAGCACAAAATAAAACACGGGTAATTACCACAAGGCAATTGGTTAGTACAGACGGTGTTGCCAGTCGCTAGAGCGAGCGAGATGACTACACTCATTTAAAGAAAGGGGATTCCCTGGTTCTGTCACAGATTACATAATAAAAAGTTCTCTGTGCTCATTTTAATTGGTCCAAATTGTAGGTACAACAAAAATATGAAATGAAATGGTTCACATTTTTAGTTCAGATTACAAGATATTATCATTATTTATTGTGAAATTTTGCTGCCCCCCAAAAGTGCTGCCTGGGGCGGGCTGCCTCCACCGCCCCCACTATGCTACGCCTCTGAGGCCAAGGCCCTGCCCCTTCTAGCTTAAGCCACTACATGTTCTCAGTTAACAGCTCACTCTTAGTCTGAAGCATCGGATCAAGAGAGCGTCTTGGTCTTGGCCCCACCTTCTGGGTTATATCTCCTCACACATTGTCCACCCCCTTGCCATTCCCTTAAAGGAATCCAGCAGTATAAGGAATCTTACAGTATAACATGTCCATCACACATTAGGTCTCATTTCTTCCAATCCACGAGGCTAACATGTTTTCACATTTCAGTACCTCTAAGGTATGTGCTACAGGTCCTCCAATGCATGGAAATCTCCATCTTGGATGAGTCTGAACCCAGGGCACAAATCTTGCCCTGACAAACAGAACAAAAACAGGTCTATTTGTTTGTAAATTTGTTTAATTATTATATGTAATCAATAGAACTATAGTCCTAAAGATGCTTAATATTTCAACTTTAATTATCCTATTATATTAATAACAATAACTGTATTCCTCTGGTCACTTCAGAGTTATGATAACTCTTTCCTTACATTCTAGGTATTGATTACTCAGAAGTACTTGCCCATTTGTCTCTTCTGTGGGTATTCTAGTACTGTGCACTTTGCCTCAAGCTACACAGGCTGGCTCTCCAAGAGTCAGAATGGGGAATCAAGCTTCAACCTCTGGTTCCCCAGCCAGATATTCAACTCACTGAGAGTTATCCACCCACCCAACTACTTGATCATATTACACAGCAGAATAACAATATCTGATAGCATTTTGCACAGTGTTCTGTATTTACATATCAACATCTTAGATAAGGGCTGTGATACCTAGATTGCATTCTACAATCAGTTCATGAACTCAGATAAAACTCTACTGTGAGTTGATAGGTTGGTGTTTTCAGCTGCAATCATGAACAAATGGTCTAAAGTCAGCTGACCTTGTGTGCTCTTATCTGTAGCCTAGAAGAACAGCTGGTCCATTAATTATAATGGAATGTTATGCCTCCTACACAATGGCCACTCATATATAAACATGCCTGTTCCTTTAGTAGTAATGTTCACAGAAATCTCCATCTTATGCACTTATTCCAAATTCCCACCCATGTTTTTCCAGATGGTAGAAGTGCCAGCTGGATTCTAACTCCCTTCTAAAATTCCAGCTTGTTCACTTAGAATATGCTTCACAGAAATTGATGGCTATACTTTACACATAGGATTGTATTGTTAGTAAAGCAAGGAAGTTCACCAGTGTTTATAATTGTTAATGAATAACATCATTAATGGGTCTGTACATCAAATATTTTAGTGTAGGTCAGCAAATTTTCAAAGAAGCAGGAGAATACTTATCTTTCAGACTAATCATAGTTGCCATTTGTATAACACCTTCAAGTATCCACAGTGTGTGTATTATCTTGGTCTTATTCCTGAGAAGCAGTGTAGTTAGAGAAAACTCAGAAATATACTGTACTGTAATTCCCTTCTGGTGGCATCCTGGGAGTATACAGATTGTCCAAGGCTAGATAGGCTGGCTGTATTCACAGGAGGTGAGGGTGGGGAATCAAACTCTCAAACAATTTCTAAACAACTGATCTATTTAGGCAGTTATCCTAGTCCTCCATTGACACCTTAACTACAAATATACAGTATTTAATTTGGCATAGGATTCTGAGAATTTAATAGATAAATTGACTGTTGCTTGAGTTGACATATTATACATATGTTGGGAATAAGATGAAGAATGATGTAATCTGTGTGGAGAGAAAACCAGAAATGTGGAAGGTAAGAAACTATAAGTTCACCTTATGTCTCATAATACAGATCAAAGGACTGAGGATGAGAGAGAAAAACAATTTCATGTGTCTGTGACAGATGAAAGAACCCAACAGGAAGCACCCCACTTTTTAGTTCAAACTCCACAAGGTCCACCCATGGTTAGAATTTCAGGAAATGGGAGATTCCTTATATCATTGATTTGTGACACCATCAGTGTGCAATTATATTATGTTCAAAATTACAAATCGATGAATTACAAAGAAATTGCTTTCTGTTTCTAATAATAGGGAAGGAACATGATAACACACAGCCATACCTCTCTTTCATTGCCACCAGTATTTAAAGTGGTTTCAGAGTAAGAAGAAAAAATACTGTCTGTTCATAGGGGTGGGCAATTGATAGGACAAACAGTATAAATACACACTCAGTTCAGTCTTTATGTAGTTTTAGTTAGAACTTAGAAGTTGGAGTAGAGAAGGACAACTCGAGAGGAGTCTGATTGTACACTTGCTGCAGTCCATTTAAAAGTGTAAAGGCTACTAGAGGGCCTATTGTCTGCCACAGGTCCTATCTGTGCATAGCAGAACAGTGATGTTCTGTTCCAAATTGTGCAAGGCCTCCTTCACTCCTGTGGAAAGAGTGTCAGAGCAGTCAGGCGCTTACTCTGAGCAATTTGTTATGGTCCCCCCACCCCCAGACAAGGTTCATTCAATTCACCTTGACTTGGATTCTGATGCCAGTCAAGTTGATGTAACTTTGGTAACCACTCGTCCTTTTAGCTAGGCTTCTTTCCAGCTCAGAGAACTTGAGGTCGTGGACAGAGTGCTTGGAATGAGGAGGGCTACCATCTGCTCATTCAATCCTTGCTCCTTCTGGCTAATCAACTCTGCCAAGGTAGGACTGATGCTACAGTTAAGGGAGGTGATTAATGCTTCCCTTTCCTCTCTAAAGGAAGCTGCCATAAAATATTTCTTTTAAAAACCTGCCCTTGACCCAGATACTCCCAGAGGGTGCCAATTATTTGGTATCAATACCCACTTTTGCCCTGGTTTTGCTTACCACAGGTTGCTCTGCCTTCCACCCCACCAGCCACAGTGAATATCAGCCATCTCTGATTCACAGCAGAATGACATTAACCAAAGGTGCTTTCAAATCAGAGGCGTAGCTACCGCCGTATCTGCCGTATCAATTATACGGGGGGCCCGGGCCACGGGGGCCCCCAACGTGCGTAAGCAAAACAAATCTTTACCCTTCCTAAGGGCCCCCAAACAATTTTTTATACGGGGCCCCGCCAAGGCACGCTACTCTTCTGTTTCAAATGAACACTTCCTAAATGCTATTAGTTAAGAAGTTATTCCAGCTATTCTGTCTTTTGGTTTTAACCAATCTGTGTATACATTATACAGTGTATCTCCGTTCACATAGGATAATTACAAACATAAAACACTGCTATGAGGCATCCCCTCCCCGCTTTATGGTGCCGGGCATTTGTAAGAAGGTAGAATAAATTGAATACATCTATTAGTTGTAATTGGTAGTGGCAATCAAAATGTGGCTAACAACTAATTAATATGTTAATTAATTATTACATAACTTATATTTTCTGTAATATCCCAGTGTAAATTCAGTGACCCACACTCCCCAAACTACATCAACAATAGAAAAGAAACCATTCTTCGAATCTAATATAGCTGCTGTAATCCAGTAGAGAGATCAATAACTAGCAGTCACTCAAGGATGAAATGCCCCCCCCCCTTCTGCACAGATTCACAGACACATTAAACCTCTTCCATCGTTGTCAATTCTGTTGCAAAAAAGAATCCCAAGAATCCAGGCAGGTTGCTGTGAAAGGAATAAATCAGTGATGGGATGTTACAGGTTCGCACCAGTTCCCCAGAACCATTAGTAACTTTTCCCAGTGTCCCGGAGAACCGGTAGTGGCTTTTGGAGGGAACCCCCTCAGGGGCTTACCTTTTTGTCAGTTCCCCCCACTGCGCATGCACGCCAAGAACTTGGTGTGCATGTGCGCCTACATATAATTTTTTGTTATGTCTTATTATGTGAAAAATTATATTGTTAGTTTTAGTAGTGTTATGTTATATTTATTATTTATTTATTTATTTATTATTTTGATATTTTTTTAAAAAAGTCACATGACCAACTTTGGCCCCACCCACTAGGTCACATAGTCCCACCCATGACATTGGCTCCACCTACAACATTGGCTCCACCCACAAATTAGACTTTGCCCACAAATTAGGCTCCACCCACCGTGTGGTAGTAAAATTTTTGACATCCCACCACTGGAATAAATCCTTGAAGTACACCGATAGAAAGCTTTAGATCAGGGGTTCCCAACCTAGGGCCTGTGGACTGGATCTGTCCCCTGGTGCCATTTCATGTGATCCCCATCCCTCCAAGGGCATTCAAGAAACAAAATGGGTGCCCCTTTGAAGCTGTTGGGGCAAAATATCCACCACCCCATCGTGCAGGCAGGGCAAAATGGCCATCTGGCCCTCAAAGCTGACTGAGAGAGCGTGACCAGTCCCCTGGCTTAAAAAAATTGGGAACCCCTGCTTTCGAGGTCAGAACCAGTACTCTGAATTGTGTCCAGAAGAAGACCCAGAATCATAAGAGCTGCTTGAAGATTAGTGAAGCTGTGGTCTGAAGCATTGGTCCCAGTTAGTAACCAGAGTGCAGTATTTTGCACTAAGAAAAGCTTCCAAGTATGGCTATGCTATACTGTACATACTTGCATTTGTCTAGGATGGATTGCAAGCAATGCACCAGCTTAACATTGCAAAAATAGTTTCATGCCATGAAAGTTTCTTGAATTTCAAAATATATGACCAGACCTACCCCCCCAACCCCTCCCCAAACAACAGAGAACTTGGTTTTCATTGAAGGATGGAACTTCTTCCAAACCAGGTTGAATCTTATTTCCTTGGCCAAAGAAGCCCATTACTATACCTACTGGTATATTGACCCTCAATATAGTGACTGAAAATCCTGACAGGCAGTGAGAGAAACTGATTAACATTTGAATCTTTGCTGCCTCACATCTGGTCCCTTGTTCTGCTTGTTTCCTTTCCCCTTGCTGTTCATTTTCTTTCTTTTTTCTTGTAAAGGCTCCCTGTCTTGGCACTTAGGACAGTGAAGTGACCAAAGGGCTGCTGCCGGTTCAGACGAACCGGTAGCAGCAATCTGGAGGGGATCGCCAGGGGGGTAGTAAACCCCTGGGTGACCGGTTCAGTCACCTCTCCGGCTGCCCTCCAGATGACTTTTCCAGGCAGCCCAAAATGGCTGCTCGGAAGTGTGCATGTGTCAAAACTCCATTTGATGCATGTGCACTGAAAAATAGAACTTTGCATGCGTCGAATGGAATTTTGATGCATGCGCACTTCTGAGCAGCCATTTTGGGCTGCCTGGAATGGACGCAGTAGCATCCTTGGAGTGGCGGCGACCACCAATGCTGCTCCCATGGCGGCACTGCCGGGCCGGGCCAGGCCGGGCCTGGCTGCACTACACGTCAGCCCAGTGGTCAGCTCCAAAAAAATTCACTACCACACTGTGGGCATGGTATGGTGGGCGTAGCCAGGGGAAAGCCCTGCTTTGGTCCTGAATTAGGATTACTTTATTTAAAAACTTGGATGGGCAGGGCCAGCCAGAATTTCTGGCAAACTGGTGCGACCCTACTAATGCCCACCACTGGTTCAGCCAAATATTGGCATCCACATTTGGAGAGGGCATTAGGGTTTCAATCCCAGTGTTGATTTTGTTTTTAGTTTTACTTTTTAAATTGAATGTTTTAAACAATAGATGATAAATAAATATGGAATTGTTTTATTTTATTGATTCTAATTTATTATTTATTTCAACCCTTTATGGAGGAAAAAATTATGTATAGTGGTATCTCATACAACAATTTTAATCCATTCCACAGGGCTCGTCGTACAAAAAAATGGTATACGATACATGCATCATATAGCAATTTTCCCTATGGGATGCATCGTACAACGATTTTTTTTTTTGCTAAGTGGTTTTTCCAATTGAAATATTGTTGTATGGGTTTTTCCATAGGGAAAATTGTTATGTGGGATGCCATTTCCCCTCCCCCCCAACCTAATTGTTAAGCAATTTCGTTGCTACACAGGGAAATTGTTGTATGAGGTTCCACTGTAATTTTAAAATAGGCAGAACACAGGAACCACAGCTATCCCAAGAAAAAGTAAACATGAGTGGCAATAAGGCATGAGAATGACCAGCAGAAAAACAGCAAAAAGAAGCATCATCAAGTGATGTACACCTGTAAAGTGCATGGAACATCCCACATCAGTGCAATTACTGAGTCTGTGGAAGCAGACACTTCACTGGAGCAAAGCAAAACCAAAATATACCACTAATGGAGGAGGTGTCTGGGGAAAAACCTGGGAAGCAAAGGGGTTTATTTTTGGTCCTATTTTGACTCCTTTAATACCAGTTCTTTTTCTTCTTCTGAATCCGAATATTGGTGATCCTCATTATGATCAACCATGAAGAATGTCCTGAGAATATAATGCCATGGCGTTTCATCTGCCTTCTGCACCGCAGCATGACACCCGATACACTGATCCAGTTCACTTTCTGGTCCTGAGCCCTTTTGGCCCTTTGGGCATCCCCTGCAAAAATCCTTTCAACCTAGAGTAATCTGTGACATGAAAACAAAGTCCTTTTGGCACACAATGTCCTCATCAGCCCTAGGCCACTATTGATGAAGATGCTGCCCTTCATCAAGATGGATTCAAAAGGGATTTTATCCACTTGTGGATCATCACCCTTCCCTGTGTACTTCAGCACCCAAGGCTGTTAGCAGTGGTAGGCTTAAAAAAAAAATTACTACCACACTGTGGGTGTGGCCAACTTGGTGGGCAGGGCCATGTGACTGGGTGGGTGTGGTTAAACTGCTGTATTTTAATGTGAGCTTTTGTGGATCAAGTCCACTTCGTCAGACCATTAGTTAGCAATTACACTTTGATGCTCTAATTTTCCTTTAAAGAGTAACTGCTGGCTCAGCCTCATCCCACTCTGGATACCTGGATCCAGCAGCCAGAATGTTGGAGTCGCATCCGGATTGGGGTGAGAGGAGTAGTAGTAGGTGGGCAGGGCAGGGGACCATCACCCTTCCTCGTGGACTTCAGCACCCACGGCTGTTAGTCCCCAGTGTTGTCAGGTTAGTTAACCACCACCTGACACTTGGCGTTGAGTCGCTGACAGTATGGTCTACTCTATTACCATAGCAGGATAACTTGGCCAGACTGGGTTAATACCAATTGCAGCCTTGCATTGCATAGACACCAAGGTCCCTGAGTGATATTACGGGGCAAGGAACACATCTTTAGTGTGGATGGACTCTTTATTTGTATATTCCAAAATTGGGGGTAGGGATACTTCCTATAATGATTTTTATTGCTTTCCCCCTTTCTGAGAGAAAAAGTGGTGGAATTAATCTCCTTCATATTTCCCCATACAGTGTGTGTGTGTGTGTGTGTGTGTGTGTGTGTGTGTGTGTGTGTGTGTGTGTGTGTGTGTGTGTGTGTGTGTGTGTGTGTGTGTGTGTGTGTGTGTGTGCGCGTGCTTTTTTTTAAGTAGAGTGGAAGTGGAATAATGAAACCAGCTATCATAAAACTGCAGTCTGGAATGTTTTTATAATTTAATTAGGCAGAGATCATAATTTGAGTGCTGGTGAATGTGCTTTGCATGCAAAGGTTTAATTCCTCTGATCTCCAAGGATCAGACAGCAGGTGATGTGGGAAAAAAAGTGTTCATAAAAGTTACCTGCTATGGATTATGTATTATAAAACCATATTGATCCCGACTATCCCATTTCTGCAGGCAAACAGATATTTCAGCTTCCATGCAAACTGAAAATACTGTACAGTGACTATTTCAAAACCGTCCTTTTGAAATTGCTCTTGAGTGAATTAGTCTTACTTACATTTGCCTTGTCTAGACTCGAGGAATGGGTGAGTTTAATGTCTATATGAAACCGTTCAATGCACAATTATTATGCAGAAGTATATCAGATACATTAGATTAATCCCATTAGTTCATAAATACAGTGAGATCGTTTTGTTTTTGCTAAAGATACATATCTGATCAAGGGTTGTTGTTATGTTAATACGGTATATACCTTTGTAATTTAGAGCTAATTATTGTCTCCCATGTTAACAGTTTGTTTGATTAATTCATTTGTTTGTGGAGTAGCTTTTAGAGTGCCTTGCAGGACAGACCTCTTTTTGTAACTCCCTAAACATTATGAATCCCTTTCCTGGGCAGATATTAGAGAGAAATGATTTGCCATAAACTTGGCAAAGTAAAACAGAATGAGGTGATCCATGTTAAAGAACTGTTTACATTGACTTCTTAGCATAGGATTATTCCAGACACACTGAATTCTGCTGTAAAAGTAAAATATTTTCACAGGCTAATTTCTTGTTCCCAATACAGGATTAAATTCAAACAATTCTATCAATAATACTGATTTTTTAAAAAAATTCTTCTTAACCTTTTATGTTTAGTGCATATACTTTTTACCCTCTCTAGGAAGTGGTTCATGTATCTGGCTGTGGAACCAGAGGTTGTGAGTTCGATTCCCCATTGTGCTTCCTGGGAGAAGGGCCAGCCTATGCAGTCTTGTGCAAGCTGTGCAGTCCCAGGGCATTACCAAAAGAAGGGAATGGTAAACCACTCCTGCATATTCTCTCTCTGGAAAACCCTGGGTTAAAGAATTCAGAATTGAATTGACAGCATGCTATCATTGCAGCCATCACTGCCATAATGATGATGATAATCAATTCCATGTAGGTGTATATGGGATTGCACTCTAACCCCTTCCATGATGCCATCTTGGTATGTGAAGGAAGAATCTCTTAACCAGTATTCTAGGGTAGATTGGGTTCTAGTATGGCAGTGAGTGGCTGGCTAGATATTATTAGGTAGACACACTGACAGAACACAAAAGAGAGCAAAACAATGGGTAGAGACCATCCTAGAGGATTAGCAAGGTAATCTTGTTACATGTCTATGCTGATTTAATCACTCCCAGGAAACTCAGTACAGCTTTGTTATTTAAAAAACACCAGATTTCCTCTTTTGTGCTATGCTGATCTTTTTCTTCTCCCAGTCCAGTCCTCCTCACATTACTGTATTATCTTTCTAGATGTAAGGACCCATATTGTGCTGATGTTGATTACTAGTTCCCAGTTCTCCTTTTGCATGACACAAAAAAAGAAGAGAAGGGGAAGCCATGTGGCCCTTGTATACAATCTAAAACCAAGGGTGACTTTGATACCTTTAGTAGACCTGCACTGGGATTGAAAACTAGTTTAAATTAACAGTCTGATGAAGGCATCACCCACCTTTTCCACAACAGTTTGCCAAACAGATCTAGATTAGATATATAATAATGGGTGGACCAAAGTTTATTTGAACTCCCCTGTTTAGTTTCCAGCATAGGTCAAGTTATCCACCAAAGTCACTAAAGCTATCTCCATAATAACCATAACCTGAGGCTAGATTAAAATGGGTCTAGAATAGATCAGGGGTCAGCAAATGTGGCTCTCCAGATGCAAATGAGTCTGCAGCTGATTCTGGTGGTGGCGGCTTGACCACCAGTCCAGGCCACCAACTGTTTGAGGCAGCATGACCCAGCCCCTCACTTGGAAAGGTTGAGAACCCCTGGACTACAGTAACTCTACTTCCATTCTCCCCAGGTCTAGTCTGCTGTTTCACCGAGAATCCAGGTGGGCAAAGCAGGGAGCGAATAACTCTCCCACCTTTCCCCAACCACGTCTCTGTAATACAGGCTAGATCAGCCTGTTCATCCAGGATCAAGCCCTGGATGGCAGATGTTTTTCCTCTCATTGATCTGACATTCAGCAGCAGCACTTTTAACCCTGGGGGACTATTGCAAAGGCTATCCAGGCTGTTTGAATTGGGAGACAATTTGGGAGTAACCAGAAAGCCGTTCCTTCCCCCACTTCTATAATGATACAATTGTCTCCCTCTCTATATCTTCCCTTATCCTGTATTATCTCAGTGGCAGTTCCCTGCCTCACCCTGGCCCCATTTCCCTATTTGAAAAATAAAAAACCCCATATCTCTTCCACAACAGACAGTGACCTTTCCAAAATGCAACAGGGAGGTGAGTAGAAAATGAATCCCTTTAAAAAGCCCTTCCCCTCATGTCTTCCCCAAAGGGACAATCCTCCTTAGGTGGTCACCTCGGCTGATGTTTGAACTGCCCCCACAGAAGCTCTGCTTTTAAATTCTTCTGCCAAATGGCAGATATCAAGGGGCAGGGATGGTGGAGAGAGCGGAATTAAGGTGGAACTTTAGTCCTGCTCACAGAGGAGATCCACAAGCCGAATCCTACAAAGAGAGCAGAAGATACCCATGAAACAGCAGCAATCATTGTTTTTCACACAGTGTTCTTCTTGATTAGCAAATATTCAGGGACTCTCATCCTGAAGGCAGGAATGCTGGTGTTCCTTGAACAACGCCCTAGGGATATGCCTGCTGATAAAAGGATATTACTGTACCTGAGTAACAATAGAATGCAGTCTGGAGGCTAGGAAAATAAGAAACATTTCTTTGTTGATAGATAACTTCCATTTTCAAAACAAATTCATACTTGCTTAAGATTAGGGCCCCATCTAGAGACAAACTGTAATATCAACCTTAATTTAAAAAAGTATTTCTATGTACATTCTAGTTATGTGAGTTGTCTTTGGCAAATGTGAAAAAAATCCAGACTGAATCAGGGTCTTTATATGATTATGAAATGAATGAAGAGCAGAACAAGATCCGCACCACAATTGACTGGGAGCAGAACTGCAAAGGACTCTTCAAATCCCATTCAGCATTCATGGGATTACAAAGGCCAGCAATCTGAACAGTAAAAATAGGAAATTCAAAGTAACACAGTAGACTGAGCTGTTGGCACTAAAGAAAGTGGAAGGAGATGGATGAATCTCACGATAAAACCTAAGATTTCTTTTGAGCAACCCAATCATTGAAATGCTAGGGACTGCTCAGATTGAAATCACCATATTATTTATTTATCTATCCTCTCCTACTGTGTTTTCCCGAATATAAGACGCTGTCTTATATTTAAAAAAACTCCAAAATATGCACAAGGTCTTATTTTCAGGGGATGTCTTATTTTTCCATGACGAAGAAGAATACAGTACACATTTATTGCTGATACCGTGGATCACCAGGGCAAGATTTAGGTGAGTGCCTTATTTTCGGGGAGGCCCTTATATTTCCGAAATGGGGAAAAATAGGGGGGGGGGGGGATGCCTTACTATACGAGGAGGTCCTATATTCGGGAAAACAGGGTAGCTGTTCCTCTAGCTCAGGGATTCTCAACCTGCAGCCCATGGGCAGAATGTGGCCTTCAGCACCATTTCATGTGGCCTCCCCACTGACTCCACCACACCAGGAAGTGCCATGTGGTGGAGGAAGGGGAAAATGGCAATCCAGGCCCCAAAGCTGTCTAAGGGAGTGTGACCCGGCCCCTGGCTTTAAAAAGCTGAGAACTCCTGCTCTAGCCAACTTGCAACAATGTAGGGAGAAGAAAAAGATATATGTCACAGTTTAAATTGCATTTTTTGATTTTGGAATCATCTTCCCGTCCTCTTCTTTTTCTTCATCCTTTCATATAGGTTAGTATATTAAATTTAACTGAAATATTATTACATTACTTGGTTGAGTTGTGTGTGATTGTGGAAGCATGGTTACTGTATGATGGGGTCCCCAAACTGCGGCCCATGGGCCAAATCCAGTCTGCGGCATCAAATCATCCGGCCCCCACTCTCACTGCGGTTACTGCTGCCGCCTCAGTTCTTGTCCCCTCCACTTGGCTTGGCGTATCCCTGCCAGTGTTCCGAAGTAGGAGATGTTGTAAGCCTTGGCAGGGACATGCCAAGCCAAGTGGAGGGGACAAGAACTGCGGCAGAACTGGTGGCCAGAGCAGCTGAGTACGGCTCCTCCAGGCTGGTAAACAGGGAAGCGATGAGGGGGGCTTGGGGTGGTCTCTGGTTGTGGCAGTGGGGGGATGGTGTGAGGCTTGGGGTGGTCCTGCTGCCACTGCCAGCTTTGGGGGAAATGGTGTGGGGCTCAGGGTGGTCCTGCCAGCAATGGCAGCATTGAGGGGAGCAGTGGGGGCCACAGGATGGCCACTGGCAGTGTGAGGGGGAGTGGTGTGGGGCTCTAGGTTGCCCTACTGATGGCAGTGGCATTGGGGGGAAGTGGTATGGGGCTCTGGGTGGTCCCAGCGATGGCAGCGGTGGTGGGGGGCTGTGGTGGTCCTGCAGACAACAGCGGCAGTGTGTGGGGAAGTGGTGTGGGGTTCATGGTGGTCCCCCTGCCACTGCTGGTGTGCAGGGGAGTCATGTGGGGCTTGTGGTGGCCCTGCTGGCAGTGGTGGTGGTGTGGGGCTCGTGATTGTCCACCACCACCCCTTTTAAAAACACATATCTGGAACCACACAATAATATTCTTCCTTTTCACCATATCTGAATCCGAATATTGGTGACCATCATGGCAATCAGTCATTATGACTGTCCTGAGAATATAATGCAGTGGCCTTTCATCTGCCTTCTGCATCGCAGCATGACACCCATATCACTGATCCAATTCTGTGTGTCACTTTCTGATCCTAAGCCCTTTTGGCATGCAAAGTCCTCATCATCAGCCCCAGTGCCAGTATTGATGAGGCTGCTGCCCTCCATCAAGAGGGAAGCAAGTAGGATTTAATCCACTTGGGGGCCATCACCCTTCCCTGTTGACTTCGGGGTGGTAGTCCCCCTCAGGTTTGTCAGTTAGTTAACCACCTCCTGCCACTCAGCGTTGAATCACTGGCAGTATGGTTTAATTTACACTAAAACCTCATATAACACTAAAACCTGGTTCCACAAGTCTTGGTGTTATATGATTTTTAGTGTTATCTGATGCATGTTAAAATCCTATGGGATCCATAGAGATACATTGTAACCACACAGGCTTTAGCGGTTGTTATCTGAAGCATCCCATAGGATCTTAATGTTATCTGATGCAATTCTTCCCCCCAGATTCCTTAATGTTATGCGATTTTAGTGTTATTCGATACTAATGTTATATGAGGTATTACTGTATTACCATAGCAGGATAACCTAGCCAGACTAGATAATAATATTATAGACCTGGGAATTGAAGGGTCAGAATGTCTCCTAAAGCAGGGGTCCCCAACCTTTGGTTTTCAGATATCAATTCCCAGAAACCTAATTTGGTACATTGGCTGATCAGTTCTTTGGGGAATTGATTTAGGTTTCTGGGAATTGAAGTTCAAAATCCAAAGGTTGGGGACCCCTGTTCTAAAGGGTAAACAGAGCTGCTGATATTCACTCTTTATCTAGATAGAGAGAGGATCAGGAGGTTTCTACATACCCTTACTATGTATCTTTTGGTATAGGAGAAGAAATCAAATACAGTATAAAGATGGTGGATTTTCAAGAATATTTTCTGCAGAAAAACTAGAATTATTTTAAATAAATCTCTGTACTTGGTTGTTGTTATGTGCTGCCATTTCACTTCTGACTTGCGATGACTCTAGGGTTTTTGAGATATGTGTGATGTTCAAGGAGTGCTTTCCACTGCCCTGGGATTTGAATCCAGCTCTTCTGAATCCTAGTCAAACACCCTAGATCAGGGGTGCCCAAACTTTTTGGGCCGTGGGCCGGTAATGTGGTTCGGAGGGCCATAGTTTGGGCACCCCTGCCCTAGATATTACACCAAATTAACTCTCTTCTGTACTATAGTAATGATGACTGCATTCTTTGAAGTCAATCCTGACTTCTGGTGATCCTTTCCAGATTTTCTAGGTAGAGAATACACAGACATAGTTTACCATTCATTTCTTCTGGGGGTGTTCTGGGACTGTGCAGCTTGTCCATGACTACATAAGCTGGCTCTTTTCCCTAGAGGCACAGCAGTGAATCACATTCCTAACACCTGGCTCTGGTGCTTAATACCTAAACCACTGAACTATCCAGCCTTTCTGTACTATAGAAAGCTTTAAAAAAAACTAGGAATGCAGCTCACGAAAGCTTAAATTCCAAGCTGGTTTTGAATTTTGGATGAGAAAGGCTGGAGAATTTATGCAAGAATTTGCAGAGCAGCATTCCAGACTTGGCATGTAGGGCAGATATGACCTCTGATCTACTTCTCCCTTCCCATACCTCCATTTATCATTGTGGTGCTTTCAATGCTGACAAAGAGTTGATATTGCTGTTTTTGGTCTCAGCAGAGATAAAGCCCCATAACCCACAGGATAAAATGTAAGCAATTTATCCTATGGATAGGAACACCTATGCATTTCCCATTCTTTGAGAACTAGTGCTGGCCTAATTAATCCTGTAGTACATGTAACAGCAGCTCTAACAGCAAACTTATCATTCAAAGCTTGTGGAGAGTCACTCAAAGAAATTGTATCATGTAGAACACCATTTTTGTTGTTTAATTAGCCTGAAAATACATTGAAGAGTTTTCTTATTATTTAAGTATGTTTCTAAAAGACAACTTTCTCATCTATTTTTATTTACTTATCTAAGTCCAAAGTAGTAAAATTTAAAACCAACATAATTTTTAAAAACCCACTAATAATCTAAAATATATGGACATATAAATTACATGTTTACATATTCACACTCTCCTTTTTTTATATTCAGCCGTTTGCATAGCCCTGTCATTTGCTTCAAACAAATCCTTCATATTGTACTGTTCAGGTATGTTGCTGCAGATTAGCAGATGTTAAACGTCTTCTTGTCTCTCGCCACATTCACATTGTTCACCATTGTTAATATGCTCCCGCCTCTTCAAGTTTGTTTTATGTTGTGTCACCCCATTTTTCAGCCTATTCAGTATCTTCTGTGTCCCATATTGGAGACGGTAACCTGCTGCTGGCTTCTCCTTCCTCACCCATAACCCTTCAAAGTGATATTCTTTTCCATAGTTCAGATCAATTGATGATGCTGAAGTCCAAACATTGTATGCCTTAGGTCTGCTTCTTGCTTTTTTTATTTTTCTCAACTGTAAAACAGCTTCCTTTTGTATGAACTGAGCACATGACTTTCAAATTACAGTACTGTCCTTGAAAGAAAATAGCTTCTTCCATGTCTAGGCCAGATGTGAAACTGCCAAAATGAAACCACTTTTAGGTGAGTCCATTCAGCAGTCCCTTTGGCCTGACCTAGTGTGTGAAAGGTTAGCTGGCAACACAATGTTACCATTACCAGAGTACGCCCGATTCAAAAATACCACAATCTTCGAGGAGGCTCTTTCTGTGTACCCATACCATGAAGACTGCCCTGAGAATATAATGCAGTGGCCCTTCATCTCCTTTCTGCATCGCAGCATGTCACCCATACCACTGATCCAGTTCCATGAGTCACTTTCTGGTTCGGAGCCCTTTTGGCACACAAAGTTCTCCTCAATGCCAGGCCAGTATTGATGAAGCTGCTGCCCTTCATCAAGATGGATTCAAAAGGGATTTAATCCACTTGGGGACCATCACCCTTCTCTGTGGACTTTGGCACCTAAGGCCGTTAGTCTTCCAAGTTGTCGAGTTGCTGGCAGTATGGTATACTCTATTACCATAGTAGGATATCCAGGCCAGACTAAAAAAGAAAATAGCTTAAAGGATATCATGACCATCTTTCTTTGATTTAAGATTAAAACTCAATATAACTTCAGTTAAGAGCTTTAAATTTTTCACAGCCTTGGTAGATGACAGGGCACTGAAGATGTCATTCAACATTCAGCCAAAGTTAATTTCACTCATGAGACTTATATACTGTATTGTTGAGTTATGGGTGGAGAATGCCTTACAATGTTTGTGTTAAACATGTAAGGGTAATGTAAATCAGAGCCAATTATATAGCAACATTTGGAAAATTTAACTGACATGGTTTAAATATTTAACAAGCTTGACATTGTGTTTGTATATACAGACATATTACTTCATCCTTTCACTTTAAAGGTGCAGCTACAATTGACAATTGGGTTGGTTCCTGATTTACTCATGGTTGGAATAGGCCCACTGACATTAAAGGAACTGATTACAAAAGTATGATCTCAGGATGATTAAATGTATAACCAATAGAAGGAAAAAAAGAGATGTATTTTAAAAGGTAAAAAAGATTAAGATCAGATTTTCTCTCAGTGCTTGGGAGAAAAGCTACAAGAAACTTGGGGAACATAGTTAAAAGTAGAGACATCACCTTGCAAACAAAAATTTGCATAGTCAAAGCAATGGTATTCCCGGTGGTAATGTATGGTTGTGAGAGCAGGACCATTAGGAAAGCTGAGTGCAGAAGAATAGATGCTTTTGAGATGTAGTGGTGGAGGAGAGTCTTGAGAGTACCCTAGAACAAATCCTAGAAGAAATCAACCCTGACTGCTCCTTAGAAGGTCAAATAGTAATGATGAAGCTAAAGTACAGGTACTGTACTTTGGACGTCAAATGAGAAGAGAGGATCCAGTTGAGAAAGTCTTGATGCTGGGAAAGGGGAAGCAAAATCCAGTGGCCTTTGGGCAGGGGAGTGGCGAAATTGGGTAGCCACGCCCACCTCCCTACCCAGATTAACACAACTACCATTTAAAAAGTTTTATTCTGTGCAAGCATATCAGAGAGTAAACAAAACAAAAAGACAAAAACGTTGTGACACTTTAAAGACTAACTGCTGTATTTTAATGTGAGCTTTTGTGGATCAAGTCCACTGGCTCTTTGGCTATAAACAGAGATGAGCACTGAACCCTAGACTTGGTAATGACCGGCTTTCGAGCAAGGACAACTTTTACCTAATAACAGAAGATCCCTGATTGGTATTCAAATTTGGCATCAGGCTTTGTCCCTGCAAGTGGTTCAAGGTCTCCCTTGCGCAGAACCCAGTCATATCTGACTCTAAGGTGCAGTGGTCATCTTCATTTACATTCAAAGAGCCAGTGCTGCCTGTATATGCAGATGTATACATGGCCATATGGCAGGCATGACTAGATCGCCCATGATGTAGGCGCCGCCCATGACGTAGGCTCTGCCTATGGTGTGGTAGCAAATTTTTTTGCTGCCCACCACTGGCCAGCACTGTCTGTGTTTGCAGGCACAGCGTTCCATGCACTCTGATGTTAAAGATAATAAAAGCAGTTAAATGTTTTGGTGAACCTTTTCAATTCAGTTCCTTGGCCTATGTGTTATGAACATACAGAATGAAAACTATTGTTGGTTTTTGGCTGAGATGAGCTTTTACCAGATTACCCCAATTGGAAATTTGAAAGCTTGTAGTCACTACAGAATTATAAGTTTAATCACCCTTTTGCTTAAAGTCCCCACCCTTACCCCCAATATATGAAAGAATTAACTAGAAGTGTAAAGAAGGGACAGGAATCACACACTTTGGATTCAAAAGAGGATCCGGACAGGGTTTTATTATAGTATTGTCCTGTTACAAATACAGTCAAACCTCGCATAAAGAGCGCCTTGCTTAAAGAGTAACTCGTTTAAAGAGCAGAATTTTCTCTGAATGTTCGCTTCACTTAACAAATAAAACCAACCAAAAACTCGCTTAACAAATAAATCGGGGTTTGCAATCCCCCCCCCCACACACACAATTGGTCACTTACAATGGTGTTTCACTTAAAGAGCAAACTCACTTAAAGAGCAATCCTGTGGAACGCATTATGCTCTTTAAGCGAGGTACAACTGTACTCAGAAAGAGATGCCATGCCATGAATGTGGAATTATATGCTCCCTTTATTAATGACAAAAAAGCCTTTGACAACATCCAACATGACAAACTGATGGAGATGTTAGCAAAGAAAAGTCATGATCCAAAAAATATCCATATAATTGGAACTTGCACAGGCAACAAAAAGCTGCAGTGAGAACTGAAGATCAGATGACAGAAAGCTTAGAGTTAACGAGAGGAGCATGACAAGGATTCTCACTACAGCTTTTCTCCTTGTACTCTGAGAACAAATGACAGTATAGAGATCAATGGAGCAGTTAAGAACAAAATCTGTTATGTAGATAATATGGTATCACTGACTGACAAAGTTAATGAAGTTAATGTCAGTGAAATAAATCATGAACTTAGTTCAAAATGAATATGAAGAAAATCAAGTTTATGACAATCAATGTAAGGGAAGAAGCCTAAGAAATGCAATGAAATACCCAAAATGAAAATGTGGTTGAATGAATTATCCAGTGTGATATAGTGAATAGACTTATGGCCTAGGACATCTGAGGCCTGGGTATGAATTCCTGCTGAGCTATGGAAACTCACTGGGGTGTGTGGAACTGATAAGACCACTCCTTCAATATCTCACTTACTTTGAAAGCCTTATTAAGGTCATTATAAGTCAGTTCTGATTTGATGACACATAGTATAAAATGGTTGAATAGACAGTGGGATCACAGCTAGAACTGGAAGCCCAGATAAAGAACATAATGAAGACAAGGAATATAATATGCAAGCAAACAAATACATTGGTTTGAGAATGCATTTTATGTAAAGGTTTCCCCTGCTTGAAAGCCAGTTGTATCCGACTCTAGGGTTCAGTGCTCTCTGCTTTTGCAGACGTTTCCGTGGTCATGTGGCAGGCATGACTGGAAACTGGAGCACACGGAACACTGTTTACTTTTCCACCAAAGTGATCCCTATTTATCTACTTGCAATTTCTTGCTTTCAAACTGCTTGGTTGGCAGGAGCTGGGACAAAAATGGGAGCTCATTCCATCCTGCAGCACTCGGAAATCAAACTGCTGTCCTCCCGATTTTATAGGGCCATATATTCATGATATAAGGCAAGGAACTGAAGGCCTTAACACAAATTACCATAGGATGTTAAGAATTTCTTGGAAAAGGTGACTAATAAAGAATTAGTAATGTGATGGGATAAAGGTCAATAATAAAACAGGCAACATGCAGAAAGCTGGAGTATTCTGTCCACAGAATGATGACTGGAAAGTACTATACACATTATTCTCCCTGATCATTCAAACCAAAATAAATGGAGTAAAAAATCTAGGAAAGAAAATAACATTTTGGTTGAAGTTTGTTTGGATACAGTATAATGTCATTATTTATAGCTGTTGCATCCAAAGTCAGACTAGCTATGATCTCCAACCTCCAGTTGATTAGGCTCGAGGTTTACTCGAAATAACAATTGCTATTTACTGACTAGCTGTCACAGAACAAAAGGCTTGGGAAAAGTACTGATTTTAACTATAGTTTTGAGAGTTCTCAAACATCTTGGGCCAGTTGATAGTTATAGTCTAAAAAACAAAAAATACCCTTTCCAAAGCTCAGCAGAATTTGGTTCCTTGTCCATTTCTTCCCATTTCTTTTTCTGCTTTTATTTCCTTCTGTCTTATTTCTGAGTCTTCCTACATGTTTTGTAGCTGAAAACAAAATAGAATTCAGTAATTCTATGGAATAATTCCACTGAGGCTCATGAAGGGACATGATTTAATTATTAAAACCATCTTCATTGATTGTTACTTTTGCATCCCTAGTTTTCCGAACCTATGATTTTGTTCTAATTTTAGTTTTAATTCCTGGTTCATATTAGTAGATTTTGAGAAATCTTAAGAAATCACTGAACGGAATAGCTTACAAGAGCTACTTCTACAGAGTATTACGTTATGAGCTTTCACTGAGGCAATGACATTCTACATCAGCTGTATAAAATGCCCCCAGACATGAGTGACATTGTCTACACAGCAACTCATGCTGTCCTATATCTGTTAAGCAGTTTAGGCATTAGTTACTTTTACATAGCAGGAAACTCTTATTTGTGTAGATGCTGCATTGTTTGCTTGTTTGTCTGTGCCAGAGCACTAATGTCACCGCATTAATACTGAAAAGATCCACATTGTTATGCGTGGCCTTCATTGCATGTACTGCTGGCCCACCACAGTGTTTTATGTCTTTGGTGGTAATAGTGTTAGCAGGCAGATGCAGCCCTGCAGGGGCTCCACCTCTGCTAAGAAGCTTTCACATGTTAGGCTCTTTCCATCTCTGTGCATGGATTAAGGAATTTTAAATTGGCTCTTAAACGCCTGATCCTTTTCATGTTTACTTACAATTAAGCCCTTCAAAAACTCAGTAGCAGTAACACCCAACTAATTTTTGTGGGTTTTCAGTCTTGGTCACATACCATTCTTTCTGTCTTTTCCTTTCTTCTCTCATTTTGTATGTCATTTCATCCATTACTTTGTAGACCAGGAGTTCTCAACCTTTTAAAGCCAGGGCTAGGTCATGTTCCCTCAGACAGTTTCGGGGACTGGACAGTCATTTTGCTCTTCCTTCACAACATGGCACTACTGGGTGTGGTGGAGGTTGTGGTGGGCCACATGAAATGGTGCCATGGGCCGCATCTGGCCCATGAGCTACATCTGACCCATGGGCCACAAATTGAGAATCACTGTTCTAGAGGGGAAAACCAGCCTAAGAAGATGACGTACATAGTACTCCCCATGTACATGTGTGGAGCTCAGAAACATTACTTCTGGTGACTAACAGCCATGATCACACCACTCAAGGGTGACTCTGAAAGTTGTAATCTCCCAAAGTACCTTTCCCATGTTTTTCAGTATACTTAAGTATACCTGGCCGTCTCCTAATGCTGTTTGCTGTGTGATTTGTCTCCCTTCCTGGATACCTGGAACATATAGGAGTTCTTAGAGCTATCAGCCGGTCCCACCAGATCTGACTGCAGCAGCTAAAGGTCAACCAATGTATGTGTGTGTACGTGTGCACACATGCTTGTCTAGAAGTGGAAGTACAAGGTGCCTGCTCAAGGGTCACCAGAAAATCGGTTTCTAGGAAGACATGAACTAAAAGTCACATTTGTCAAAGTTACATTCTGTTTTCCCTAAAGTCATTCTTTCTAACGTCATTCCTAAGGAGTGATGAAAGAACATCATCCTATATCGTGGGCTACAATTTTTTTACTACTACACTGTGGGTGTGGTATGGTGGGCGTGGGCCAGGAGGAAAGCCCTGTGTTGCATCCAAATTAGGACTACTATAATTTATTTCAAAACTTGGGTGGGTGGGGCCAGCCGGAATGTCTGCTACCAGTTCTCGCAAACTGGTGCGAACCTGCTGATGCCCACCACTGATCCTATACATGTTTAATTATAACTTTGTCCCAGCAAGGGTTGGTCATTGGGAAAAGGGATTCTAGGACCTGGTGAAAGTTAACATAAATACCATCCCTACTCCATAAACTGCTTATCTATCTATCTATCTATCTATCTATCTATCTATCTATCTATCTATCTATCTATCTATCTATCTATCTATCTATCTATCTATCTATCTATCTATCTATCTATCTATCCATCCATCCATCCATCCATCCATCCATCCATCCATCCATCTGGGATATTTCCCACTCTTGGCAGTGTACAAACAATTTAATAAATAACCACAATGTCATACAATGAACAAACAATAAAATAGATATCTGATGGCTTTTAAGGGCAAGTAAGCACAAATCTAACCAGCTAACGTGTTGGCAAAAAGCATGATAATCATAAAAGGCTTCCTTGAAGAGGAAATTTTTAAACTGTGTCTTAAAAATACCCAAGGATGGAACCTGAGGCAGCTCAACTGGTAGTGAATTCCAAAGCATAGGTGGTGCCACTGAGAAGGATCTATTTCTAGTAATAGACTTTCTAGCCATCCTTGAGGTCTGCACTGGAGCTGTGCAGGCTGTTATCCAACAGATAATACAGTAACTTAAACTCCTGAACCTCATAATATGCAGTCTACTCACTAGTATCTTCTCAATATCCAACTTAACTATACAATTCAGCCATTGTCTTCATTTTTGTTTTCTAACATGCCACTCTTCATTTCCCACAGCTCCCTTTGATCCATTATAACACTGCTGTTTCAGTTGCCTATCATTGTATATTCCCTGGGAAGGTTTCTTTTCTTAACTGCCATTCATTTGCATTTCTCAGAACATTAACAGGGCTCTATAATTTAAAAATAACAATAATCCAAGCATTTTAACCCATCACTCCCAAAGTCAACTACTCTAGTCCAGGCATGCTATCTGGACACCCAGAAGGAGAACATCTCACAAGCATCTGCTCTTGATCCTGCCACTAAAAATACAATTATTGCTTTCTTGTATTGCTTTGAGAAACTGCGGAATACCTGAGCAGCGCGGCCAGGGTCATGCAAAAAAACCTGACCCAGCCGCTGCCACCAACAGACTCTCTCACCTGACCGCCCCCCACCCCCAGCTTCGAGAAACCGTGGAACATCTGTGCGGCACAGCCAGGGCTAGGCATAAAATGCTGACCCAGTTGCCGCCGCTGCCAACAGACTCCTCTCCCCCCCCCCCCGAACTATGTAGCCTGGAGGGAAATTTGTTTTGCTTTAAACTGTGTATTATTCTGAAAAATGTATTGTTTTTTGAAATATGTATTGTTTTTGAAATGCCTTTTGCTCTGGATTGATGTGATACTTTGTAATTCGCAACTTGTAATGTTTTATTTTTACTGTATTATTGGGTATTTATTGTATATTTTGTTTGTTGAAATTGTGATGATTTGTGATGTTTATTATGATTGTGTGTAACTTGTAATTATATATTTGTTCTGTTAACCACCCTGAGTTGGTTTTACCGAGTA
Organism: Furcifer pardalis; assembly: GCA_030440675.1. Taxonomy (NCBI): domain Eukaryota; kingdom Metazoa; phylum Chordata; class Lepidosauria; order Squamata; family Chamaeleonidae; genus Furcifer; species Furcifer pardalis. Next base: position 77,937,318 of record CP126891.1, read on the forward strand.
GGGCGGTATATAAATCGAATAAATGAAATGAATTATAATACTGTAATATGACTGAAATTTAGTGTAAAACCATGACACACTCAACAACTGCTGTCTCATCTGGCCAACTCCTTTTGCCCAATGGTAGTGCTGAAACAGAGATGAGCACTGAACCCTAGATCGGATACGACTGGCTTTCAAGCAAGGGTGACCTTGACCATTTCCCCCTAGAGCCAGCCTTGTTTCTTAAAACAACCACCCAAAAATGACATCTCCCCTTCTTCTGAAGCAACAGAGACAAAGTCCTGGACAAGGAATTCTTTTTACAAACCAGTATACATCTTGAGATGTTTTAAATTTTTACATGATGGTTGGTTTCCTCAAATATATTCAGAAATCTCTATTGTCTCATACTGTTTATTTGCTCTTCTCTAAATTGTTATGGGGTTAGTTCCTTTTCTTTTCTTTATTCAGAAGGCTGCATGGTTATATTCTGTGTTCTGGCGGGTGTGTCTCTGTATGACAGATTCTTATCGATGTAAGAAAGCCAGGCTTAATTAATAAACAAATGATATGAAGTCTTATATTAACCATGATCAGTCTCTCTGCCACTGCTTCTGTTAACAACCCAGAAAGCTTTATATGTGGTTCACTGGTCCAGTATCTCAGTGTAAAAGTTGGAGACAGGGAGATAATGATTGACTGTGACTTCACCCTAGTGCAGCTGAGGATGTAAAGGCCCAGGAAAGCAAACTGGTGACCTGGAAAACAAGCTCAGATTAAGAAATGTCAAGTCAGTAGGCAAGAGCAGAGAAACCATGTATAGGTGTAACAAAGATACTTTTGTCACACTGGATTATGATGGGGGGTGTGTGTGTGTGTGTGTGTGTAGAAAGACAACTTTCACCTCCCTCCTTGCTGAGGCTAGTGATATTGGTCTATGAAAAGAAAACTATGCTATACGATTAAGATTCTTGGTTTGATTGAATTTTTCCATGCATCCATTTCTTCTGATCTTTGCACCATTTATTTGAGTGGTTAATTGCCATGATAATAGTTTTGAAGGCAAGGAAGCACTATAGTCAGACTTTCTATAGATACCCATATAGATATTATAAATCCGTGATGCTGAACCTTGACACTCCAGCTGTTCTTGGACCTCAATACCCAGAAGCCCAAGTCTCTGTGAATCCACAGAAATGGGTTTACTGCACAGTTGAAACACCTGGTTGTTGAGTTTGGACACATGGCTGTGAAGCCAGGGGTGGGAGTTTGGTTTCTCACTACATTTGGGGACACCTCCTTCCATGCAGTCATTCATCCTGGCTGTATGCTGTATTCCTAAAGGCTGGTTAACATAGACTAGATGTCTATCATGTGCATGGATTACAGTATGTATTATCACATGATGAAGCATCTCTTTACCAAGTAGTAGCACAAATTGAGCTTTAGTGCCTCTTCGGTAATGCAGTGGAGCCAGCACTTGCAGGCAGGGGAAGTCCCATGAGATGTCTGTAGCGGCATGGATTATGATACCATCTGCCCACCCCATCCCTTGGATTTCTCTGTTCCATTTGATTTTAGCAGTAATCTTCACAGGAACAGCATATTGTTACAAACTGCCCCTACTGTATTGCAAAGAATTTGAAGATGATTTGTGTAAAATGAGATTCTTTATTTGCCCGTGAGTGAAAGGTGTAACCAGAGATGATTTTTTTTTTGGGGGGGGGGGCAATTTACAGGTGCAGTTAGTTTGAATATTTATTTTTAAATAATAGCAGCTAAACAAAAAATAAAGTCTTTGAAATAAATGTATAGTAAAAAGAAACTAGGGGATGAATAAATGAATTTATAACACAGGACAATACAATGATGAAATGAAAATGAAATGCAGAAGAATCTGGATTGGAAGTATCAAATCAAATTATAGTTATGGAAAACTAGCCACAGTTAGTTCTTTATAAAACAATACATTTTGTCCTAACCTTCCTCCAGCCCTCTAGTTGAAGTTGTTCCCAGCTGTATATAGACTGAGAAAGACAAGTGTATTAGTGACCTATTCCAAGGTTTCTGTAGACTTAGGAAAATGTGCAGGAGAATTGATCCAGAAGATTCCAGATGTGTAAATCAGAAGAAAAAGTTCAAAATGAAGTAGAGAAGTCACACGTGTGTGTCTGATTGTGCCTGTATAGGTGTAAGAAATAAATAAAAGAAGACCGTAAAGGAGGTGTAAAACCACCCAGAAGGAATACCATTGTAAAAATGGAAGCTTCTCTCTGAATCAAGGCAAACTAAGGCCTGAAGGCCACAAAGCAGTCAGAAAAATCAATAGTAAAAATTTCACGAGAAAAAGCAAATTGAAAAGCATGTGAATGAGTGTGACTTTGAGTACCTTCTCCCAAGCAGCGATTCCTTTTTCTTCCATTGACCCCCTCTGATTTTCTTAGATTTCAGCTGCCTTCTTTACCTTCACTTTAAACTCCAGCTTTGTATTGATAGGCTGCAAACTGGGAGAAAAAGTGCAATGCACCCCCTCTCTTTATTCTCAGAGACTAAATCATCCCTTTGAGCTGGTACACATGGCATGATTATGGCATCTTATCAAAATATACTCTGGGCCTGGAGCCACTAAACATTTATTTATTTATTTATTTATTTATTTATTTATTGCATTTGCTACCCCCCCCCCCCAAAATCGGGAGAACCCGACTCTGAGCGGCTTACATCACGATAAAAAATGGAAACATAAAACAATCTATATCAATAACGTATCTAACTTTGTAGCATGTCAACTTTATTTTAGTGTTTTCCACTGGGCCAGAGCCTTGTTGCCACAGCAGTAATCTATCTCACCTTTTTTCTCATCCCCTTGTGGAAAACTCCAGACTAAGATAAATCTTCAGGGGGGGCCTTCTTTTTGCAACATTTCTTCAATATTCTAGCCAAATTTTCCTTAATAGCTTGGTTCAATCCTATCAGTCAAATTCTTTCTACCATTTTCATTTGAACCTTAATCTTCTCATCTAATTCATCACTGACCATTGGTTCTTCAAAATCTTGTCTATCTGTTGCTTCATGTTTTTCAGTAACCTTACTGGTCTCCTCTCTTTCCTCCACTACTTGCTTCTTAGTTGGCAAACTAGCTGCCTTATAAATTATGCTTGGTTCCGGATCTTGCACTAATCTGCTTGTAGTCTCTTGTAATTCTAGTTCAGTAAATAACCTATGCTTCAAAATAATGTGTCTCTGGTCTATTAGTCTTTGCTCACTAAATTCCAAGTTGGGTGGTTTTCTTTCAAAATTTGGTACATATGATTTTGAAATCCACATTTTGATAGCTTAGATTGCTAATAGGCTTCCATAATCACATAAGTTTCTTCTCTTGTCCAGATTCTTCATGTTTTTTATATATCTTTATCTGTGCATGTGTGACTTGAGTTTTCCCCACTTGACTGCTCTAAATGTGGAAAAGACTGACATCTTGAATATAGGATTGACTCTCTTGGAAAGCATTTTGTTATAATGTGAGGTGATCAATGGTGTAGTAGTCAGTTTGGAACTATAGGTGGTCATCATAACTGTACCTACACCCATCCCACCACAATAAGAGAGTCCACACATGTAGGTAGATGGACTGGTGCATCCTGATCAGTCAATTGCCAATTTAAGATGAAATAATTCTCAACTTCTTTGAAATACAATAGGGATATTTATAAACAATATGCTATTTTTTGGGAAATCCATTTGTCTCCCACCTACTGTGAAGAAATCTCTATTTGGATTTATCCCATGCACATGTACAAGGGATCACATAATCCTGGTGTCATCAAATCTGTGAAAAACAGCCTTAGTAATATATGTTAAGATGGACAAAAGCATGGAGGGTGTGTTCTATCCGAGCTCTGCCACTTGATGATTTTTTACTGGGCCTGATTATTGTCATGTTCAGGTTTTTAATATTCTGTCTGTCTTCAACTGGCTTCAAATTGTTTTTACTCTGTTTTAGTGCTATTTCTTATCTGTCTGGAGGACAACTGCTATTTAAGAAATAAATGATGATGTCGTCTCAGTGTTTTAGAACAACATGAAGTGGATATAAGTAGTGGAATAGAATATAGGAAAAGTGTGTATATATGCTTACTTTTCATTGTTTCTATAATCTTTTACTCTGTTGACATTGAAGAGTTAATGTCCATTGCTGAAGGAGCCTTAGAAAACTGTATGACCTCAGAGTATGAGTTGAAATCTTAAGTAGCCAAACAGGTTTTAGTAACACAGTACATTCAAAACTTGAAAAGCTATGCTGATGTCTGGGTGCAATTGTTAACTCTTTGGCAATGTTTCACCTGACCTTCTAGCTCTAATAGACATCAAAGGAGAGGATTCTGCATGATAAATGTAACTGCATTGCTAGTTAACACTTTAAAGTACCATATTATCTTATTCTTGAATAGTTCAAGCATATTAGAGATAAACAAAAAAAAAAAAGACAAAAAACCCCACCACTGTGGCACTTTAAAGACTAATTGTATTTTAATGTTAGCTTTTGTAGATCAAGTCCACTTCATCAGGCCAGTTCAGATTTCTTTTAAGCGTTTGAAATTGGTATTTTTTGGAATAAGTGATAAATGGACTTGATCCACGAAAGCTAACAATAAAAATATAGCAGTTAGTCTTTAAAGTGCTACTGTGTTTTTTATTTTATTTTGTTTTGTTTTGTTTTCTGAGATGCCTGAAATTGGTATATTTCACAGAAATGTGGGAAGGGATTACAGGAGATCAAATCCAAATGAATCTGCAGGAAAAAAAGTAAAGATAGCAGATACTAAATGTTTTGAACTTGCATGTGATTTCAAAGTGCTTGTCACACTGTGAAGATTTTGTTAGATGCATGATTGCTGTCCAGGATGCCAGGAGAAAGAGACTGAAAGCATCTGCCTCTGTTTGGAAAAGTTATTTGTTCCGACTAAAACTCCCATCATCTCCAGATTATTTCCAAGCTCTAAAACCAAATATAGTTACCCGTCATTGTTATGTTCAAGGATGGTTTGCCTGAACTTCACCTAGTTCAGTTATGGCTAACCTTGGCACTCCAGGTGTTCTTGAACTTCGATTCCCAGAAGCCCTGATCAGCAGGAGTGCTGACTTGGGCTTCTGGTAATTGAAGTCCAAGAACACCCGGAGTGCCAAGGTTAGCCATCACTGATCTAATTCATATGAGCCAAGTTAAAACTGGCTTCAGATCTTGATTTGTTAGGTAACCGTATCAGGAAAGGAAAAACTGCAGCCCAAAAGCGGTACTTGGTTCTCCTGCACAAGTTTAGGAGTAGCCTGTCAACCCTGGGGACCATGATACTGCCCCTTAACTTGAATGGGTTGGGCTTGAGAAGAGCCATTCACTATTCTCTCTCAGGCTGCCAAATGTTTTGGGCTTATCTTCTGGCAGTCTACAAAGTGAATAATGGAAACTAAAAGATACCAGAGATTTCTTTTAATCTTGTAAACAGGGGAAAGGGGGGGAAAGTATTGCCAAGTTCTCAGTTCGTTAACACTTTTAGTGTTTTGTTACTGTTGTGAAACCACCCTGAGTCATTCGTGAATAGGGCGGTATACAAATGCGAAAATAAAAATAAAAATAAAAAAATAAAATGAGTACTCTGTACGTAAGAGAACCAACCATCAGATCCCCAAAGCTACAGGTCAATCTTCCTACTATGTTACTTATAGAAAGTACTTGGACAAAGGATATTACTGTACTGTATATACTTGAGTATAAGTCTAGTTTTTTAGCCCCCATAATGAGGTCCAAAAAGGGACTCAACTTATACTCAGGTCAACAGCCTCAAGGGTCCCAAAACCACAATGGTGCAAATTCAAACATACATTTTTTAAAAAGCACTACCACTACTGTAAAAACTCAAAAACATACCCACGCAAATGTCTGAATTGCCATATTTTTTGGACCACAACATGCACAAAAAGTGGGGGGGAAAGCAAAAGTGCATATTATGGTCCAAAGGTGTGCCACCTCTCAGGGGCAGCATGGCTGGGAAGCAGATTGGGGACTCCCCATTCGCCTTTCCAGCCATGCTGTCACTGCAGGCGCAGGAGTGACATGGCTGGGAAGGTGAATGGGGAATCCCCAGTCAGCTTCCCAGCCACACCGCCACTGCACTGCTATTGGTGCTTGGGTTGTGGGGAGGAACGGGCATGCATGCCGGTTCCCCCCAACCCAAGCGCTGATGGATCAAAGCACACGATCGGCATTTGGGTTGGGGGGACGGGTATGTGTGCCCATTCCTCCCCACAACCCAAGCACCAATCATGTGCTTTGATCAACCCACAACCCGATTGGTGCTTGGGTTGGGGGGATGGGCGAATGTACCCATTCCTCCCCACAACTCAAGCGCCGATGGATTAAAGCGCTTGGGTTGTTGGGAGGAGCAGGCATGCATGCCGGTTCCCCAATGCAAGTGCCGATCGCTCACCCAGTTTTTAGAGCATTTTAAAAGCATATTTAGAGTTTTTAGAGATTTAAAGTGCCGATCGCACACTGTGAAAACTCTAAAACTCTAAAAATGCAAAAAAAAAAAAAAAAAACCCCACCGTTCTGAAAACTGGGTGCATCTTATGGTCTGGTGCGCCTTATGGTCTGAAAAATATGGTAATCAATTTTACCGTATTTCATGTATTTTAATTACTGAAACTCACTAGCTGTTGCTGCATTTTCCACCCCGACTTATACTTGGGTCAATCTATTTTCCTAGTTTTAGAGGTCCAAATTAGGTACCTCAACTTCTATTTGGGATGACTTATAGTCGAATATATATGGCACATTGTCTAGTTCTTAAAATAGAACCCTTCAGAAACACAGATGTGTGCCTTTCACTTGTAGAACAAAGAAGCAGAGAAGAAATTTCAAGTTAGCTGGAAAGGCAAGATTTTGGAACACTGCCCTAGCCTATGTGTACAATTAACATCAACTAAGCATCAAACAAAAAGTTGTCACCATAAATAAACTATTTAGAATACTGACTGGTTCAGACTGAGTCCACATTCATAAACAATAAGAGTAACAACTTAGTCTCTAAGCTATTCCACAGCAAAATATGCTAGTACTGTATGTATAAATCATCAAATGCCAAACAAGTGGATGTAGTTCTTAATGAATCATGGAGGATTATAACTAACTGCCCAAAACCTATCCTCACTGGAAAAAAAAATTATTTGGCTAGCATTACCCCTCTGAATGTACATTGAGAAATGCTAACAGTAAACTAATCATGCACCAAATCCATCCACTTCATGGACATCAACCCCTTTAGATGATGGTAAAAATTAAGGAAAATTTTTCTGCACATCTCCCAGGCTCTGAAAATTAAAACAGAAGAGGCTAGGCTAAACCTATGGAGAGCAAAAACAGCACATCTTGCTGAATGGATGAATGCCAAAGTGTGTTTCCTGCTAGAAAAAGATTCTGGTTGGACCATCTGAAAGTCACTTAATAGACCAAACGAAGTAGGAAGATCAAAGAATAATAAATAAATTGGGGTTACTTTGATATCAGACAAGCTTTTGGTTAATGTGGAGAAATACAATCAGTGCAGCATTTATGTGTCTGCAATTTATGCCCCCAGGTCTGGCCAAGTTATTCTGCTATGGTAATAGAGTAGACCATACTGCCAATGTCGAGTGTCAGGTGGCAGTTAACTAACCTGACAACCCTGAGGACTAGTAACCTTGGCGAAGTCCACAGAGAAGGGTGATGGTCCCCAAGTGGATTAAATTGTACTTGAATCCATCTTGATGGAGAGCAGCAGCTTAATCAATACTGGCCTGGGGCTGAGGAAGATTTGTGTGCCAAAAGGGCTCAGGACCAGAAAGTGACTTGCGGAGCTGGATCAGTGGTATAGCTGTCACACTGTGATGCAGAAGGAAGATGAAAGGTATTATATTTGCAGTCTTCATGGCGGATCACCATGTTGATCACCAATATTTGGAATTGGATACAGCACAAGAAGAAGAATTTATGCCCTACTATGTGTACAACTGGTGTTGAGGAATGCCTGCCACATGTCCACAGAAACGCAGACAGCACTGGCTCTTTGGCTATAAATAGAGATGAGTACAGAGCCCTAGAGTTGGATAAGTGGCTTTTGAGCAAGGGCAACCTTTACCTATCCGTACAAAATATCTAGCCGACTGTTGAGATAGTGCTCTGAAGTAGCGCACTTCTGGTCAAAAACAAACCAACCATTTGAACATTTTAATTTGTTCGAACTTATCTACATTTTATATGTATCCATAATTTTAAATTGTGCAATACTGTACTCTGATATAAATTAAGAAAGAATGAACCTATACAAACTTGGAAAGGATTGCCATAGGTTGGCATCAATTTGAGGATACATAATTATTAATTAACATATTAACAAAGATCTTGCTCTCTGGGTGATCTGAGTTGTCAAAGCAAACCCTTTGATCTCAATATTTGCTTTGGCAGACTCAGAAGACAATCCATTTCCCTGCAGCCACAGTGTAGTGAAATAAGTTACATAGCCATCCAGTAAGTGGCAGCAAATAGCTTTGATTCATCAGCAGTGAAATAAGGGCTTCAGAATCAATCTTGTCTTCCTTGTCTAGGCCAGATGTGACATTGCCAAAATGAAGGCACTCTGTGGTGAGTTTATCACCTATATGTTCTTTAATTAACTGTTTAGGCTCCATGATGTGAGATCTTTGAACACAGGATGGAATATAAATATATTAAATGGGATATAATGCAGAGTAAAAAACAAATCTTACAACCTCATCCACTTTTTTTGACTAGCTGTGCATTTAGTGCAAAATGCATCTGCCTTGAAAGAATTAAAAAGTGAACAATATAAAGGCAAGAATAGATGCTATTTATTGGGCCAGTAAAAATTAAATTAATAATTAGCTTTCAACCTAAATCTGTCTTCATCAGACTGAGTGCCAATATACTGTACTGTGGATAGTGAAGAAGAAGAAAAAAGTCCCCTGAACTGTGCCAGGTGCTTTCTTCAAAGTGAGTTCAAAATGCTGGCTGCAAATGCCTCTCAAGGGTGTGGTAATTGTTTATGAGTTCTTCTCTCCCAACTTCTCAAACAAAGGACCCCCATAAATTCACATCTACTCCCTCCCACTGCATTCTTTTGAAAGTCAAAGTTCCTATTTGGTGATGGGGGAGAAAGGTGACGCAAAAATGTGGCAAGTCCCTGTCAGAGATCTGGGGATAAAATAAGGCTCCTTTCAACCGAAAATTCAATTCATGGAGCCCCATCCTGTGCAATTTTTAATTGTCCAAACAAATATCAATACAAGAAATCTTGTTTACTGCAGACACAGACACAATTCCAGCTTTCCTCTATCATGCCTTCACACAGATGACAATGACGACGACTATGGACAATGACGACGACTATGAAAAACAACAACAACACACCTGATATAACTGTTGTGGAAAAGAAGAAGGCCTAGTTTATCGACATTGCTATATTAGGAGATGCAAGAATTGAGGACAAGCAGCTGGAGAAAATCACAAAATACCATGATTCAAGTTGAGTGTTTATGGAAAAAGAAATCTGTTGTTGTACCCATAGTGATCGGAGCCATTGCAGCAATAGCTAAAGGACTCCCTAGATATTTGAAATTTTTGGATTTACTGGACTTGAATATCCTTAAAAAAAAACTTTACTAGGAACTGCCTATATACTTAGGCATTAACTTAACAGTTCATAGGGCCTTGTTAGGTTTTGAACTGTTAATTTTATAATAGCCTTTGACTGTAAATCTAATGCTGCTACAACAACAACAACAGCCATCTGTTCAATTCTGATTTATGGCAACCCTTTCCAGGGTTTTTAAAGTAGAGAATACATAGGAGTGGTTTATCATTCCCTTCTTCTCTGAGTGCCCTGGGACTGTGCAGTTTGCTTAAGACCGGCTCTTCTCCTGGGAGGCCCAGTGGGGAATCAAATTCCCAAAAACTACTGAACTCTCTAACCGGCAATTTCTAAAATAAAATAGAATTCATGTGAGCATTTGATTACCAGCACATGGTAGCCATGCATATTCTGTTAACCTCCAGTTTATATTACTAAAGCACATTGATTGTGGGGAGGCCTTTAATAAACATTTGGAGACTGAATTGGTCCAGAACAAGGGTAGGAGACTGTAAGTTTGGACTTGGGGAATTTCCTAAAGCTCACCTCTTTGTGCCTTGTCAGCTGCACAGGTACCAGTCTCAATGTTCTTAGTGCTTAGAGTACTCTCTGGGCTGTTCACAAGGTCATTAAGCATGTTTGCCCCCAACTTGCTGGGTACTTATTTTACTAACCTTGGAAGGATGGAAGGCTGAGTCAATCTTGAACCCAATCAGGATTAAACTCACAACATCAGCAGTTTTGGCTGTAGTATGGCAAGAGTTGGAAGAGGAGGTATATAAAAGAGAGAAAGCATAGGAAGTTGTGAGAGGAATGGAGAAAGATGAAGAAACACTGCCTCCCGGGGGAACTTCCATTTTTAAGGCAATCCATGGACTGGGAAATGGAAACAAAGTTGTGCATCTCTAGAAGTGGCAAGGAAGCAGGCAATATCTCAACTGTAAATCACCTGGTGAGTAAAGTTCTCCAAGAGTTACATAAATAAAATTCTGTCTGGCTGGACATCCCGCTATGGTAATGGAATAGACTGTACAACCAGCGACTCAACGCCAAGTGTTGGGCTAAGGTAAATAATCTGATTCCCTTAAAGGGCCAACAGCTATGGGTGGATGAGCTCCTTTAGGTGGGGTGATGGCAACCTCAGTGGAGGAAATGCCACTAGAAACCATCACATTGGGCCCAACGGCAAAATGAGCGGAGGAAGAATTCTGATTCCCAACGGTCATGGAGGCGGAAGAGGCCATGCCAGCCTCAAGGCTGCAGCAGTCCATTGCAGTTCTGGTGTTAAATCCTGCAAATCTCATTTCATATGTGTCATGGGAGATGGCTCCATGATCATAATGTGTGAGTCACTTCATGGCAAGCTGGGATCCACCTTAAGCAAATTCACACCAATGACATTTTTCCTGCTTTAGGAAAAAATGCATTCTTAGATGCAAGTTGCAGCTAACAATATAAATAAAAAACATAAAACTTTTTTAAAAAATATAAAGCAATAAAACAAGTCAAATAAAAGCAAAACATACAAACCCCAAGATAAACACTACACTAGTACATGATAAAAACAAAAAGAGTAGTAGACATAGAGTAGTATGAATGTCCTGGAGCAGTGATGGCTTAACTTGGCACTCCAGCTGTTCTTGAACGTCAATTCCCAGAAACCCTGATCAGCAGGTGTGCTGACTTGGGCTTCTGGGAATTGAAATCAAAGAGCAGCTAGAGTGCCAAGGTTAGCCACCAGGGTCCTAGAATAGTGATGGGGAAACTTTTAGAGACTGAGTGCCCAAACTACAACCCAAAACCCACTTATTTATTGCAAAGTGCCAACACAGCAACAGGGGAGGAAGGAAATGCTCCTATTGGGCTGCTGGGCAGAGGGGCAGGGCAAACTCTGTGTTGGGGTGACTGCACAGGTGCCCACAGAGAGGGTCCTGAGTGCCACCTCTGGCACGCATGCCATAGGTTTGTCATCACTGTCCTAGAGCATTAAAAAGAAGCTTCTAAAAGGTCAGCATTTTTAAAAAAAACTTTGCCTTTTTCTAAAGACACCATAATGTTGGGGAGGTACCATTGGAAAGGCCCTTCTGCTTGTGATTCTCATTCTCAGATGTTGGCCTTATGGTCCTGGGAGGTAAATACAGAAGAAGAAACTCTTTTTGCAACCTCACATCAAGAGATTTGCCTACATGTTGAATTGGATCCTGAAAGAGTTTGGCAACCAGAGAAGCAAGGAAAATAACACAAAATCAGTGACCAGATTACTTTAAGAATCTAGCCACTCATTTTTAGACTATCTGAAATTTAGGACCATTTTCCAAGGCATCCCCACACATAACATAATGCAGTGATCTAAGCAGCAGGTTTAAATTCAATAGTAATAGATCAAGTAACTAACAATTTGCTACCCTTTCATAATACCCAAAGTCATTTCTTCTTCTGTGCTTCTGGGTTGAAAGGATTAGCCGGTGATAAATCTCCATTCCCAGGGGATGCCTGGTCACTGAAGTAGCAATCTTTAGAAACACACCTGCCATTTGGTCACTAACCACCAAAGCAGAGACTGAAATCAAGGCACAGTTTCCTCATAACTTCTGCTCCCAAACAACCAGTCCCCACAGACCCCTGTAGCACTTTGGAAGGCAAGCAAGGAGCTACCAGATAACTGGGCATAACCACATGATTCTCTACAGCCTGGCCACAAACAACCATGGCCTGTGTGGAAAGGTTTAAATAGACTGTGTGCTAGGTTAGGAAGATCAAGGGCTAATCTGAGAAAGTGGGGTTTCCCTGTAGATGGTAGCCTGTGTGAATGTGGAGAAGAGCAAACAATCACCCATATGATACAATGCAGACAATGCCCCTCAACAGGCACTGAGGAAGACCTTATTTTGGCAAGAGGAAATGCTGTTGAGGTGGTCCAATATTGGGCGGATATTATCTAGTCATTTTACAGGCACAGTAATACCTTGCATAATGAATTTAATTCGTTCTGCAAGGCTGCTTGCTATGTGAGTTTTCCGCTATGCGAGTCAGACTCGCATAGCGAAAATTCCTATGGGAAAACTCGCATAGCGAGCTTTTTTAGGGGAAAAACTTGCATAGCGAATTTTTTTTGTTATGCGAGTTTTCCCTATAGAAATGCTCGTTGTGTGAGTTTTCTATGGGGAAAGTCCAACTCGCATAGGGAATATTTTTGCTATGCGAGTCGGACTTGCATAGCGAATTTTTTTCCCGTTATGCAAGTTTCCCCCCATAGAAATGCTTGCTATGCGAGTGTTTCCATAGGGGAAGTCTGACTTGCAAAGCGAAAATTTTCGCTATGCGAGTCGGACTTACGTAGTGAAAATTTTTATTATGTGAGTCAGCTTGCTTTTTGAAAAACCCACTCGTTAAGCGAGTTTTTTGCTAAGCGAGTTGCTCGCTAAGCGAGGTTTGACTGTAATTCCTTTTTGTTTTAGATATGTTAATTTTAGCTTTGTATGTTATTATGTGCTGGTGGTGCCTCTGACATGAAAAAAGAAAGCTAATACCCAAATTTGCTGTCTGAGGCGGCTGACCCATTCTATCTAATGGTAAGGCCAGCCATGAAATTTAGGGACAAAGATGAGCCAACCATAAACATGTGGCGATACTATAGAGACTATACAAGTACTCACATAAGGATTAAATAACTTGAAAGAAACAAAACAAAACCATAACAACAACTGAGCGTGAGGCCACAGAATTCAACAGTCATGTGTGTCAGGAATTGCATTCCTGATGGCATTTGTGGTCCATTTAGGTGTAAAGCTGTTTATTTTTGCTCCTCTCACGTATCAGGACACATCCACAGTAGACCTATTAGGTTAAACAAGCAGAAAAGAGTACCCACCTGTCATTTAATTGTCAATACACAAACTGAGCCCCATCTCATCTCTGGTTGCACAACAGTATTTTCTGTAGGAGTGGCTGGAATTCTATGATTCCAGAAAATAGAGCTTGAAAGAACTTTCTGTGAGACCTAGAAAAACAAACAAAACTCACTGCAGTCTACTAATAACTCTTAAGCCACAGAGTTTCCTGTTATATTCTCTAAGTGTTACCTATCTGTAAATAAACTGGAACTAAGAAAGGAATTTTCCTTCTTCAACAATGAACATTGAAGTTCCTTCCATTCTTTTCTTTTTGTTAAGCGACTATACATAGAAATGTGCAATTTGCACAATTTGCAGTGGATGAGCATAAATGCTCCTATGAGTTGTTTTGTTATTATTTCCTCTTCTGGATAAATAGAGATGCCGAGACATTATGTTATTACTTGCAGCATTTCAAGTATGTGCCAATCTCATCTCAAGTCTAGTCAGGAGCTAAATTGAAGCCTTTCATAAGTTCATTTTCATTTTCTTGTCGATTCCTGTGGTGCTGATCCATGGGGCATATAGGGCACTGTCCTATTTTTTCCTTGTATTACCGGAAGCAACATATGGGGTAATTAAAGGTCACAGAGTTGTCTTGCTGTGTTGTTGCAATGGGGGCTTAGGAAAGAAACAAAATCAAAATCAGTTAGCACCATCTACTGTTTACCAAATAGTTTAGCAAGCTGTCCAGTCGCTATCCTCCCAGGTTTATGCAACAGTTATGTAACCCGGAGATTGCACAGTCCTTTAAACAGGGCATTCCACTCTTGCAAAGAGTCTCTAGATTTCTCCTTGTGCAAGCAATGGCCAAGTGGTCAAGGAGGAAGCCTGTGTGGAAGTGACTCTTCTGCCACACGTCCTCTGGCAATGAAAAATTTAATAGTATGTTATGTAAGGATTAATAGAGTAATTTTAATATTTTGATAGTTAATTTGTTCTACTCCACCTGGTTTATCTGCATGTTTTTTTAAATTGGGCTATACCTATTATAATACTTTCATGTCAGATATTACTCTGGGTTGAAAGGATTTTTGCTGGAGCAACTCTGCTCAGGGGATGCCTGAATGAGACTCCTTCCATGCAGTGGTGGGCATCAGCAGGTTCGCACCAGTTCGCCAGGACCGGTAGCAGAAATTCTGGCTGGCCCTACCCATCCAAGTTTTGAAATAAAGTAGTCCTAATTCAGGTGCAACACAGGACTTCCCCCTAGCCACACCCACCATACCACACCCACAGTGTGGCAGTAAGTTTTTTTGGAGCTCACCATGCTTTCATGTCCCCATGCAGCCCTTGGGTATCAAAATCCAATTTCCAGTCTCCAAGCTCAGCATATTAACCACTAAGCCATCAGGGGAGCTGCAGGCTATAAACACTTTATGATGAAGTCTATACTCACATGTCTGTTTCAGATTTTCCTTGGAATTTTTCTTAGTTTTGAAATCTCATCACACAGTACTATAATAATTTTTTGCGGGAGAAACTCCACTCAGGGAGTGACCAAATGAGGCTCCTTTTATGTCCCCAAAAGCTGGGACAGAGACAGGAACTCAATCCATCATGCAGTACCTGGGTCTCGAACTGCCGACTTGCTGGCCTTCCAGCTAGCAAAGCAAGCCTCTCAACCACTGAGCCACTGCAGCCCCTTACACAGTACTAACAGGGATATACCTATTAGTACTGTGTTATGAGATTTCAAAACTAGGAGAAATTCCAAACAACATCTAAAACAGACATGTGAGTACAGACTTCATCATAAAGTGTTTAATCTTTGCAGCACCACAAGACCACTTGTCATTTTTATGAAAGCATTTACACATGCCCCTGTTTTCTTCAACTTGAAAGAGAGCCATGGGATTTTTGTTATGTACCATCAAGTTGTCTCCAACTTATGGAGACCCAAGGAATGAGAGTTCTCCAAGATGTCCTGTCCTCAGTAATCCTTCTTAGCTCTTGCAAATTCAAGCTTTTGGCTTCCCTTACAGAGTCAATCCAGCCTACAGTTGAGAAGACCCTTCCACCCACACCATACCTTGGCACTGGTAGTCACAGTTACAGATAATCATCTCATTTGTTCTGCCTAAAAGCTGGGGAAAGTGTTACCTCTTTTCACTCTATAACAGCCTTTTTCCATTGTGACCCTCACCACACCCCTGGACAGCTGAGCGGGCTGGACCACACACACCAGAAGCAGGCACATTTATGGCTGCCTTAAATGCGCCCACTTCCATGTTTACGGCAGCTGCTTGTTCATTTGTGCATGTGTGGGCGAATTTTACAGCTGACAAAAACATGCCCACTTCCACTTCAGAGTGCAGTGGAGGCAGCGATGGGCTGGATGAAATGGTATTGTGGGCCAGTTCCAGCCCACAGGCCATTGGTTGGGAACCCCTATTCTATAACTTCCAGAATCCTCCAGTGGTTTTGTTGTTTGTGGGATTCTGGGAATTGTAAGATTCCAAACTCTGGTTGTGCCAGCCTAGACATACGTTGTGCACATGAAAAGAGGCACATGGGCTATAGGATGTTAATAGCTGCCTATTGGGTAGAAAGGAAGAAGTAGGCATGTAGCCTAGTATTTGAAATAATTTGCTTTTGACAGTAAACCGTATGGTAAAGATCACTCACGTGCTTCTTACAATTCATTTCCTTATCAAATTTTGAACTTTTGTAAGAAGGCAGCAGTAATATGCTTTTAGGAAGGTGTATTTGTAAAAATACACCATTACATTTTATCCCAAGTGTTTGTCTCTATGTTGTGGGACATGTAGCTACTTTCCCTGTCCTCTTGCATATTTCCTTTTAAAAACACAAGTATATTGTGATTATTGTCATTTATATTTCACTGTACTGTTTGCAGAGACCAGTGTTAAACTTAGATTTAAGATGTCGACTTTACAAGGAAGCAGAGAAGTTGAGGCATCAATATTAAACTATGACTAATTTCCTAATTATATTTCCTGCTGCTATTCATTCAGATTTCTCTACTTGGCAAACAGATGCCTTTAGGTTGTGTTTTAAATGTCAGGAGCTCTGGAAGTTGTGGTTCCAGAGGACTGGCAAAGATTATTCCATTGCTGGTGTGTTACATAGCTACATGTGTAGCTTACTTAAACAAATACCACAAACAGATTCTCCTGATAGTAAGATATTTTAAAAATTGCCTGGGTCACAGTGTATGAAAAAGAAGGTTACCAGGTCTCAGGACACCCTCTGAAGTTTCAAGAACATATTATGTTTCCATGGTCTGTCTGTCCTGCTCCTCCTCCTTCTTACTCCGTATCCAAATCTGAAACTGAATCCAAATCCAAATATTGACGATCATCATGACAATCAGCCATGAAAACTGTCCTGAGAACAATATCATGCAGTGGTCTTCCATTTGCCCTCTGCATTTCACCCATACCACTGATCCAGTTCTGCAAGTCACTTTCTGGTCCTGAGTCCTTTTGGCACGCAAAGTCCTCATCAACCTCAGGCCAGTATTGATGAGGTCGCTGCCATGGATCAAGATGGATTCAAGTGGGATTCAATCCACTTGGGGAACATCACCCTTCCCCGTGGACTTTGGCACCCAAGCCATTAGTCCTCAGGGTTGTCAGGTTACATAATTGTTGCCTGACACTTGGTGTTGAGTCGCTGGCAGTATGATCTACTCTATTACCATAGTAAAATAACCTGGCCAGACTAGGTTTTGTAGGCGATGACATCTCAGGGCAAGTAGGTTGGGGGTTAGATTGATTCTGGTTTGTGTATGCCTGGCTACCTTTCTCTACCCATTCCCAACTGCTCTCTCTCTCGCTCTCTCTCTCTCTCTCTCTCTCTGGGTGTGGGTGTGTGACAAACTCATGAGCACTTATTCTCGCATAAGCCTAGGTAGCATCAGTGCAAAGCTCAAGAAGGGGGCATTCCTCTTTTTCAAACTTGCCTTCCCCAATGGCTTGTTCCAGTGTTCAAGCATCAACATCTTACAGAAAAGGATGCTGTTGATTTGGCAACGCTCATGAAAACTCGTAAGAAGAACAGGAAGTAAGCTCAGCTGAGAGCCGCCGCACCTTAATAATTAATAGTGCTTTCTCCTCTCCTGCATTTCTCAGAAGAGCCAGTGTTCATGGAGGCAAGAAATGATGAAATTAAAGCGGGCAGCCTTACTATGCATGGTGATGTGAATTGCCATGGTGCAAACTGCCATGTGCAGAACATACAACAATGAATATATACAATATGTGCAGAACAATAGTACTGTACTCTGGTCCCAGTAAAACAATGCATGCTTGGTTACCTTTTAGACTCTTAAAGATGACGTGGGGAAGGACTGCTTTGTTTAAGTAACAATATTTGCCATTGTAAGACTTGGATTAATTAGGCAGGAAGATCTCAAATGTGGAGCAAGGGCACACAGTGTAGTAGACAATTGTCTGACCCAAGGGGAAGCCTTCTCCACCATCCATTTTATCATATCTGTTGAGATGGAGAGAAAAGAATGTAGCAAAAATGACCATGATAAGGGACAAAAATGGCAAGGAGTTAGCAGATGCAGAAGAGATTAAGAAAAGATGGAAAGAGTACACGGAGGAACTCTACAAAAAGGACCTCAACACCCCTGATAATCACAATGATGAGAACACTGAACTTAAGCCAGACATCCTAGAGAATGAAGTCAGAAAGGCCCTAAAAAGCACTGCAAACAACAAAGCCAGTGGAGATTATGGTATCCCAGCTGAATATTTCAAAGCCCTAAAAGATGATGGAATCAAATTATTGCATTCTATATGCCAGGAGATTTAGAAAACACAACAATGGCCACAGGATTGGAAAATATCAGTATATGTTCCAATCCCACAAAAGGGTAATGCCAAAGAATGTTCAAATTATCAAACAATTGCGCTCATCCCACATGCTAGCAAGGTGATGCTCAAGATAATACAGGATAGACTTCAGCAGCACGTGGAGAGAGAATTACCAGAAGTGCAGGCGGGGTTCCAAAGAGGCAGGGGAACTAGAGACCACATTGCCAACATACTTTGGATCATAGAGAAAACAAAGGAATATCAGAAACAAGTCTACTTCTGTTTCATTGACTACACCAAGGCCTTTGACTGTGTGGACTACAACAAAATGTGGCAAGTAATTAAAGAGATGGAAATACCAGAACACCTTATATGCCTCATGAGAAATCTGTACAAGAGTCAAGAAGCAACAGTTAGGACAGAATATGGAATGACAGAATGGTTTGGAATAGGAAAAGGAGTAAGACAAGGCTGTATTTTGTCACCATGCTTATTCAGCTTATACACAGAGCACATAATGCACAATGCCGGGTTGGACAAATTCACAAGTTGGGATCAAAATTGCTGGGAGAAACATCAACAACTTGAGATACACAGGTGATACCACCTTAATGACAGAAAGTGAGGAAGACCCAAAGAAGCTGCTGCTTAGGTTGAAAGAAGAGAGTGAAAAAGCTGGCTTGAGACTTAACATCAAGAAAACCAAGATAATAGCAACAGGCCCTATCAATCCCTAGAAAATAGATGGGGAAGAAGTAGAAGCAGTGACAGATTTTACTTTCTTAGGATCCAAGATCACTGCAGATAGTGATTGCAGCCATGAAATAAAAAGGCAACTGATGCTTGGGAGACAAGCTATGAGAAACTTGGGGAAGATAGTCAAAAGTAGAGACATCACCTTGCAAACAAAAATTCACATAGTCTAGGTAATGGTATTCCCAGTGGTAATGTATGGTTGGGAGAGCTGGACCATTAGGAAAGCAGAGCGCAGAAGAATAGATGCCTTTGAAATGTGGTGTTGGAGGAGAGTTTTGAGAGTACCCTGGACAGCGAGAACAAATAAGTTGATCCTAAAAGAAATCAACCCTAACTGCTCCTTAAAAGGTCAAATAGTAAAGATGAAGCTAAAGTACTTTAGATACCAAATGAGAAGAGAGGATTCACTTGAGAAAGCTTTGATGCTGGGAAAGGTGGAGGGCAACAGAAGAAGGGGGTGGCCAAAAATGAGATGGCTAGATGGTATTGTGGATGCAGTGGGAACAGAGCTGGGTGGGCTGAGGAGGATGGTGGCAGATAGAGGTGCCTGGCGGGCAATGGTCCAAAGGGTCGCAAAGGGTTGGAATCGACTGTGCAACTTAACAACAACAACTATGGAGCCTGCTTGAATGTGAACTACACCTGGACAAACTGCTGCTACCCTAGAGACAACCTGCAATTCTTTCATCTTTGTCTGCTCTCCTTTTTAGTATTGTTATTATTTTAACAATTATATTTCACATTTTCTCTATGGCAGTTTCTAAAGAATTGCAGTCTCAAAAGGAAAAGGCTGTATTCTGGTGTATACATGATTGGGAACAAGTACCAGAACAGAGGGGTGGCCTGTTGCTTCCTTAAAGTGCCAACTTGGAGTTCCCAGTGGATTTGGTGGCAGAAGATGAGTATCAGTAATGAGGGACAAGAGGAGGTTGGAGAAGAAGTAAGGACAAAAACAAGCCAGGAGGTTGAAATTGAGAGAGAGAAGTTCCAGGTTGTGTGTGTGTGGAGAAGGTAGAATGCCAGAGGCCTGTGAACCAGAGAGTGAGGCTTCAGAACAAGGAGACAAGCTGGTGGAGACCACAGTAGGAAGGGATGAGCTACTGGGCTTGGAAGCAGAATCCCTGGACTGATGAAATGGTGCATTTCCATGACTCCAAATAGGTCACAGAGCAGCAGGCCTGGGAATGGATCCCCATAAACCCTCTTATTAGGGGGATGTAGGGAAAGAAAGTGGAAGGAGAGGTATTGGAGATGGCTAGCAGAGCCAAAAGACTGGCCAGTGGAGCAGGTCTCAGGGCAGGCTGTCCCTCAAAATGTCCAGACTGCCAGACGTGTTCATTGGTACTAGTGAACCAGATGAAACTCAAGGACTGTGCCAACTCCATGTGGCAACAGTGAAGTAACTAGCCGTTGGGGAAACTAAAGAGATGAGCAATAATTCCTGTCAGGTCCAGCCAGCATCCCAGTAGCAATTAAACTTATATGCCGCCCCATAGTGCTTAGTGTACTCTCTGGGCAGTTCACAAGTCAATTAGCTCCCCACCACCACCAAGATGCTGGGGATTCATTTTATCAACCTCAGAAGGACGGAAGGCTGAGTTAGGATCAAACTCACCACTGTGCCACTAGGGCTCATCTGAATACAGTACTGGGAGCTGCAGTCCGGGTACATCTGGAGAACGTTTCATTTCCCACACTTGCAAGAAAATAAAACGAATAAAAATCCAGGGCTTAGTCCCAGAGAACAAAGTCCAATGAAAACTTTCAAATGATAATCTGAGCTGAATAGTATTAAACCTACCACTGGAAATGAAAGAAAAATAGAAAGTAAACCACCGATAAACCAAGAAATTTAGTAACAAGAGAGTCTTTTAAAGAATGCTAAGCTGTGAAACAATGATCCACATCAAAGTTATCATTCTTTTGCATATTAAGAAACCTTTTCTCCTTTTCTTTCTACAACCAAGCTCTAAAAATAGAGATCAAAACTTCAAGAAGACAGCTACAGTACTGCTCATTGTCACACATAGCCAACCTGACAGCTTTAGGCCAGGGATTCTCAACCTGCGGTCCCCAGGCTGGATGTGGCCCATGACACCATTTCATATGGCCCACCACCATCTCCACCACACTCAGAAGTGCCATGTGGCAAAATGGCTGAGGGAGCATAACTGGGGCCCCGGTTTTAAAAGGTTAAGAATTCCTGCTTTAGGCAAACCATGCATGTAAGACCAAAGAATGATCAGGTCAAGGCTAATACATTGCTGCTGCCTGCCTGGTACCATTCCTAGCCAAAACTGGGTGTGCAGGAAGGAGGGTGGTAGATTCCACTGCTCTTTCCATTCTTTGAATTCTTTTCTTCAGACTTTGCCCAAACTTTAAAATAAAATATTACCTGTAATCTCCCATACTGCAATAGTGGTACTATTGCCCTGTTTGCCATTGCTCTTGTTTTGGGATTCATTCAGCAACTCCAAATAAAGAGCAGCTAAATCAATCAGCCTCATAAACCCAGCCTGTGAAAGCAGAGCCAAACAGGTAAAGTCAATAGTTCTGATACACAGAGGCTTTAGCCAGTGTTAATGTTGTGCAGCTAAGAAAATAAACTCTAGTTTAGGAAATGTCATGAGTTTTTGTAAGATGCTGCAAAAGAGGCTTTGTTGCAATATAGACTAAAACCACTGTTCTTTCTGGAAAAAATTGCCTTGTGTATGTCCCTCAGAATGAGCTAGGCTTTTATATTTGCTGCATTCTTCTCCTGTGTCTAGGCCAGAGACGAAACTGCCAAAATGAAGACACCTTTTAGTGAGTTCATTCTGCAGTTCTTTTTGCCTGACCTTGAAAGCCAATATAAAAGCTTGAGTGCTGACTCTGTGCATTCTGAGGAGGCTTTAAAATATTCCTGTATTTGGCTCCATGACATCTGAAGGCCAATCAGACTGAGGACATGATTATCTGCTTCACTTCTATGTGTTCCGTTAAAGAAAAAAGGAAAGAAAAAAAAGAATAGTTTTGTGAAATGACAAAAAGGAAGGTGATCTTGAGGAAGTTGGAACACAGAAGCCATAGTTCACCTTCAGGGCCACAAAACCGATCACAATGGTAAAGAAAGTGAACCTGGGTCTGGTTTTATGGCTTCTTTTACTTTGTTGAAATTCCATTTTTCAGCTGAAAGATTGTGAAAATAATTACTGTCTTAGCTATAAGTCTTAGCTATAAGTACAGTGATCTTTGGCGAAAAGGGATTGTGGCCCCCAAAACCCACCTTTTGAATGTTATTTTTTTAAAAAAGAAATTGTTTCCAACCTTTCCTTTTCTAAAATTATTTAACTGTGTTCCTATAATGAAAGTGAAATTTTGTTAGTGTGCATAATTAAATTGTATAAGCTAATTGTTGAATTACTTAAGCAGATAAAAGCTTTTAAGCTATACTAAGAAGATGTAGCTCTCTTCCCTTTGGTGCCATTTAAGGATATGAAAATGAGGTGTTGGTGGTGGGGAGAAATTAAATGTTTCTTAAAGTCTGACTTGAACCCTCCTTCCTTCTGTTCAGTTTTTAGCTATTTAAAAGCCTGTTATGAATTAACACAATATTTCCTATTGACCCATAAGGTCATCTTCCTTATATAGTAAAGGCCTCCCTTGATCGAAAGCTAGTCACGTCTGACTCTAGGGGCCAGTGTTCATCTCTGTTTACAGCCAAAGAGCCAGTGCTGTCTGCATCTGCAAATCTTTCTGTGGTCATGTGGCAGGCGTGACTAAACACCGTAGCGCTGTTACCTTTCTTGCCAAAGCAGTACCTATTTATCTACTTACAACCTTTTGCTTTGAACTGCTAGGTTGGCAGGAGCTGGGACAGACGATGGGAGCTCACTTGGTTGCACAGCACTCGGGTCTCGAACTGGTGACCTGCCGAGCTTCGGTTCAGCAAGCTCAATGTCTTAACCACTAAGCCATCGTGGCCTCTCTACCATATATATATTTAGCCAAATATGGGAACAAGAACTATGTTAAAGGTAAAAACAGGATTAAATACATCAAAGCTGTGGAACACAGCATCATTTCTATTTTACATGGCTGATGTGATAAAGAAGGAGAGGGAGTGGGGAAAACTATCTTTGTTGATACCTAGGGAAGCGTGACATTGTAAGTGTAATGCTAACATCCCAAACCTCCAAAAGAAATTAATTGCACCTACTTGAAACAAACAAATACTAACGAAGGGTTCTATAAGAAGAAAAATAAAGAAGGCAGGCAAAAAAAGAAAGAAAATAAACTTGTGATCAGATATATTTCCTTCATGTATGGCATTATATCATGGTAACAACCATCAGTACTGTATTAGTATTTACCAAGACTTCACTTTTCAAAGATGCCAATAAAGTATTATCCATCAAAAGATAGTTGTTTTGGTTTTTGTGGGGTATAGAGCAGTGGTTCCCAATGTGGGGCACACGCCCCACAGGAGGATTTCAATTCCCAGAAGTCTAAGTCACTACACTGGCTGATCAGTGCTTTGGGGAATTGACTTAGGCTTCTGGGAATTGAAGTCCAAAACCCAAAGGTTGGGAAACACTGGTATACAGTCCTCATGGTACAACAGTTAAGTTTCAGTAATGCTGCCAAAACTGCTCACATCATGAGTTTAATCCTGATATGGGTTCAAGGCTGATTCAATTTTCCATCCTTCAGAGGTTGGTAAAATGAGAACCTAGCTTGTTGCGGGCACAAATGCTAGGTGCAATGTGGACCGTCTAGAAGGTGCTCTAAGTGCTATTGCTATTTGTGCTTTGACTTAGCCATATTTCTATCAAACACTGCTATATGTTAATGTAAATAAATTCAGGTCCAGATGTGACTTCCATTGTCTTTAACCCTGTTTTTCAAAGCCCTGATGCTTCTGTAACATGTCAATGTTATATATACTTTATATATACTTTTTCCCAAATCATAATAGATGAGGATTGTTTAAAGATAAATATTGATTGCATTGATCTCAAGATAATATGGATTTCCCTGGATCTTTCTAAGCTATGTTCAAAATTCCTATACAAGGGATTACGTAGGAATCTGGTGTCTCATTTTGTTTGTTGTCACAAGAACAAGCATACTGAATAGGATCTCCTGATGCAAATTACAGAAATGCTGTATGTTAAAGTCAATAGCAAGACATCAAAAATAAGTCTTTGAATTTCTTATTTTGCAATTGAATTAAACAGACCGACTGGAGTGTGATGCAGCAATAACTATGGCAAGCACTTTCTGAAAAACCAATCAAAAGAGGCACACAAGAGTATGACTATCATGTCTGTCTGTTTGTTTATTTTTCCCTTGCCCTGTTAATGCATTTTAATTTTTGAGAACAGTTGGTACAATTGAAGGGTGTAACTGGATAAAGGAAATCACTGAAATCTAATGTTCTATTTCATGTTAACAAATTCTCAGTATTGATGTATTTGGTCTGAAGACTAATAACTAATTACAGTCACCAGTCTAGAGGGGGAAAATATCACCCTAATTCATTATTTATCTTTTACAGTTAGCTTTCACCCTCACATACTCATTGCGTATAACCAGTGGTGGGTTGCCTAGGATAGAACCTACACCATGATGTCATGAAGTCATGGGCGGAGCCTACATCATGACCTCATGATGTTGTGGGTGGAGCCAAAGAAAAATGAAATTAAAATAAAATAAAATAAATTAAATTAAAAATAAACACACATGCACACATGCACACATGCACATACCTCAACCCACCCACCCACCCACACAACACAAACCCATAATTAAATTAATTAATTAATTAATTAATTAAAATTACATAAAAATACATCCACCCACCCACCCCAACCTCAAATCAACCCACCCACCTATCCACCCCAAACACAAACCCTGGGTCGCTTACCCTGGGTCGACTCATCAGGGAGCAGCAGAGGCAGTGGCGCGATGGCGCTGCGGCAAACTGCCACAATGGTGCGGTGGC
The DNA here is from genome assembly GCA_030440675.1 of Furcifer pardalis. NCBI lineage: Eukaryota > Metazoa > Chordata > Lepidosauria > Squamata > Chamaeleonidae > Furcifer > Furcifer pardalis. The sequence continues at coordinate 77,962,408 of CP126891.1, forward strand.
CTGGCAGCGTGGTGGCGTGGCCCGGCAACGAAAGGCCGCTGCCGCTTCTTCAGGCGCTGCCTGCGCCCTTCCTTTCCCGGCAACTGCACATGCATCAAACCTCCATTTGACGCATGCGCAATTCCCTGGAGCCATTTTGGCTCCAATTTCGATTTTTTTTCCCGGTGAGGTGTCCGAACCGGACGCCTACCCCCCCCATCCCGGGTGGTTACTAACCCCCCCCCCCCGGAGAACCACCCAGGATTGTTGCTACCGGTTTGGATGAGCCGGTGTGAACCGGAAACAACCCACCACTGGGTATAACTTGCTTTGCTGTAGCTTCAGGAAATATAAAAAGCTGACCTGAGGATTATAATTCTCATGGACCAGTTAATTAATGACAACTACAGTATAACAATTATTACTGATACAAATGTGACTACACAGCAATCACAAAAGTTCACTATTCATGCAGATCCCTAAAACAATGGGCTATTATTCTACTAACTGGAATGACTTAACCCCTTATTCTTTCAAATTGTGATGTGTTTGACATTGAGAAGGAAAGATGAAGTATTAAGTATGTGAACATACTGTACTATATTAATTGTACTTATCATTAACTTAATCTAATGCAAGATATTTTGTTTCATTTTAGGCATACCGGTACTTTAAATTATTTCTACTCTGCAGGCCTTAGCCACTGAGTCATATATTGATTTATGATATTGCATTTCAAAAGCCTAGAGACACAAAAGCAGGACACAATTTAAACCAAAGTTGCTCTTCAAAAAAAAATAATACTTTGCACGCAACATCTTTTAGGTTACAGAAGTACAAAACTAATCCTTGCCTGGTGTGTGGAGAGATACCTTTCACAAAAAGTAAAAATTATTACTCTGTCAAACTTAAGAATTGGGACAGGAATTTCTCTTTGGAATTAAATAAGAGATGGAAAAAACACACAAAAGAAATGGTTTCAAAAAATACAATTAAGAATTAAAATGAACCTCAGTAATTCCAGCATGTCTAGAAGTATAACTACTGGACATGCCAGAATTACTGAGGTTCATGGCTCAAGAATGGATAGGAAAAATGACTTAAGGTCCAAATCTTCCCAACCAGGTTGCTTGAAGAATGCTAAGGCTAATTACAGCAAGGGCATCTGGTCTGTATTTCTGTCAGAGGTATAGTTCAAGGCACTGTCCATTTGAGTATATAACAAAGGAATATGGATACTGAACTGGAGAGAGCAAGCCAATGGCCCATCTTTGAAGCCAGGCACAGATGAAAGGAACAACAGGTAAGAACTTTTCTAATTTGAGAACAAAGTAAGGTATATTTTAATGTTCTTCTGCTGAGTCATTGAATTAATGAATTAGATAGGGGTAAGGCACTGCATGACCATATGCCATGGCATGGTCTACTACAGGGATTCTTAATCTGCGGCCTGTGGCACCATTTCATGTACCCCCACCACCACAGCAGGAAGTGTCATGTGGTGGAGAAAGGGCAAAATGGCTGTCCAGCCCTTGAAGCTGTCTGAGGGAGTATGACCTGGCCCCTGGTTTAAAAAGGTTGAGAACTTCTGGCCTACTGCAAACACAAATGTTTATTTGCTAACTGTATGTTAGCAAGTAAGTGGTTTTAATGTATTTTGCCTGATTTCATTGGTTTTGAGGTTAATATGATTTTATTTTATCCAACTGTGATTGTTTTTATTAGTTTAAAAAGTTTGTAACCTGCCTTGACTACCACCTTTTAATATAAAGGAAGTTTTAAAAGTTTGTAACATGCCTTGACTACCACCTTTTAGTAGAAAAGAAGGGTATGTATCCATGTATCTATCAATCAATCTACCACTGGCTTTTGTATCATCAAGCCCACTAATCACAATATGTATCACATTGTACTGAACTGTAGATCTTCGTATTTCTAGCTGTACAAGGGTGTTTCATACACATTTTCCTACTGCTAGAATGTAATAAAGATTTTTAAAGTGAAGCAAGCCAACCCCATGATGTTCTTGGTACACAATCTGAACCTTAAGGATTGGTGATACTGTATCTTCTTGAAACCAATGTTATGTCACAAAAACTGAAGCCAGCGTTCAGTTCTTGCAAACTGGGCATTACAGAGCAAGGAGTGATGTAGAAAAAACATAAAGGTTGCAGGGGGGAAATCATATTGTCTCTGTTCTTTTGTCTATATCAAGTTTCAAAATGGAGCCCAAAGAGGCAGCTAAGAGATGGCAGGTTTCAGATTTCACCTAAACTACATTTGGTGGCTTAGTGGTTAAGACACTGAACTTCATGACTGAAAGGTTAATAGGTCAGCAGTTTGAGACCCACATGCTGCATGATGGAGTGACCCCCCCCCTCTGTCTCAGCTCCTGCCAAGCTAGTGAAGAGGTCAAGAGTTCATAATAATTAAATGTTGTAAAAAGTTAAAGAACTGATGTCACTGGCTATGAAAGGATTCTAAGTGCCTGAATAGCCATAAGGAATAAGATGACAATTTGAGATGTCTAGCCAACTAAAAACAAATGATTGTCACTATGTTTCATGATTACTCTTTGTATTACCTCATTGTATTATTTGTTATATTAAATATACCCACTAACTATAGTCTAGCAAATATCTAGAGTGGTTATAGAATGAATTAGGATGAAGTCATATGTGATGGAAAGAGTCATAAGTTATTCAATATGGAGTTTCTATGGTTCTTAGACTGTCTTAGAATGAAGCTTTGCTCTGAGCAAAGGCCTCAAATTCTTTCTGCAACACTTATCAAGCAGCTGTGCTTAGTAGACGTTTCTCAAAGCTTCAGGCCTATGTTTTGTCTTATTCTCCAGGTCTAGAATGTCAACATTCAGAGTCTTGGAACACCAGACTTGGTTATGGGAAGCAGGGTATGTTATACAATCCCTGAGCTTTAATTTGCTGTATGCTAATTAGGAGAGCCAAGCTCATGTTCTTTCCTATAGACACATGGGTTTGGGAGTTAATTCGAGTTTGGGGTTTCTGAGCATTACACCTCAGAGAGGGAGAGTGGGATTCTCACACCTGAGTCCTTACTCAACTCAAGCTAAACCATGATTACTTAGATTAGTCAGGTTTTCCTTTTGTTTCATGGGGAAAGGCCTGAGTGTGGATTTTCCTACCTGAACTTTTTGATTAGTTATTGTTTGCTGAATTGTCTTGTATCCTGAACCAACGAGTGAACTGTTATTTCTACAATATGCTTCTCGAACAATAAACAACTTTGCTTCATCAAAACTTCTGGTATTGGAAGAGAGGGTAAGACAAGAGTTAAGCCACAAACCATACACTAACACACACACACACATTTTAATATTACTCTCCAATACATTGTCTGGGCTCTGTACAATTCAGGTAAGCCCCAGGTTGCTGCAAGTCTTTTGCAGGATGGCTTTTAGGTGACCTGCACCTGGAGTCTTGGGGTTCAATAGAGCAGGCTGGTAAAAGAAGTTCTGGAAAGGAACAGGAGAGACCAAGGCAAGAGTCAGGCTGAAACATAACTGTCATATCACAGGTAAAGCTAATTAGATTATGAATTTGGTCATGAACTTGGCAAAAGTTCATCTTTGATAATTATGCTATGAAAATATTTTATGAGTTACCTATACATTACCTGTACTGTAGAAGCTTCCTTTATTAACTAATTACTTTGTTTCTACTTCTGTAAATCACAATTAAACAATGATCTAACTTGGCTATGTTTCAGAAAGTATGGTATAAGAAGAGCCATGCGAAGCTATGATTTTCATTCAGATCTTTGGAATTATATTCTATCTGAATCCTTCTAGCATTACAAGTCATGCTAGGAGTAGTAAAGGCCTTAGCTGTTATTTTTCACTGATTGTTCGTCTGCTTATTTCCTTGAAGCTAAAGGTGCCACTTCACTAGCAGTTTGAAAGCAAGAAATTACAAGTAGATAAATAGGTACCACATTGGTGGAAGGTAGCAGTGTTCCATACACTCTGGCTCTGATGTCAGTCATGTCTGCCACATGTCCACATAAACATCTACAGATACAGAGACTGCTGGCTCTTTGGCTAGAAATGGAGATGAGCACCCTCGGAGTTGGATACAACTGGCTTTTGAACAAAGGTGACCTTTACCTTTGCCCAAAGTAAAACCTGCCACCTCTGAGCTGACTATCCAGCCTTCATTTTTGAACTTGTCTTAAACAAAGGAACCTGGTTCACATATCTGGCCATGATTTTTGCAACTTCCAGCCTGACTTGTGGGAGCTGACAACTTGCTTTTGTTTGTGAGATTTCAGTGAGACAAGAAAAGAATAACCCATGGTTCTAAAAACCATAACCTGCAAGCCCTGGTCATCCTCTGCAAAAAAATAAAGCAGATGTAAGAGAAATGGTTTGTCCAGAAAAATTTAGTTTGGCCATTAGAGACATTTGCTTTCTTACTATGTGGCATACTCTGTCAACAATAATAGGTCATGGGATTCTTGCTAGCATCCAACATTCCTTCAGTATGGGAAAGAAGAACCAACAGAATGTGGCAACTGATTGGCAGCCAGAGGGAGGGACAGCTACTGCGTAAGGCCTCTAATGCCTGGATAAACCTAGATTAGATTCCAGGGCCAAAGAACAGGAAGTAAGCCTGCAGTACTACATGCACTGAAAGATTTTCATTTAATGCCACTAAATCTTACTTCCAAGTAGATGCACATTGGATTACACTGTTTAATTACTATGAATGTGTGGCAATTGCTATACATAAGAAGCTGAGTGCTTAGAAAATAAGGGGCATGAAAATGGCACCTGGCAAAGTTTGCAGTTAATATATTTTTTAAACTAGGTGAGAATAATCCAAGAAGCAGAAATAAAATGCTTCTTCCCCTCTGCTGAAAAACAGGTGGCAGAAGCTGATCTAACAGGGCACGTGGGAGAACTGCTATCCTACACTGTTTCTAGAAGCCCTTCTGAACCTAAATAAGTGACTGTTTGTCCGTTCCACTAAATGTTAAATATTATGGGGTTCTACTGCTGTGTCACTGCAAAGGACAAGGAAGAGAACAAAGGCAGAATTATTTGGTCTTGCCTACTGTTCCCTTTAAGGGCTGAGGTGGCTCAAGTGGTTAAGATGCTGACTGGAAGGTGGCAGGTCAGCAGTTTGAGACCCGGGTACTGCATGATGGTTTGAATGCCTGTCTCTGTCCTAGGTCCTGCCAAGGTAGCAGTTCGAAAGTAAGATATTGCAAGCAGCTAAATAGGTATCACTTTGATGGGAAGGTAAACAGTGTTCTGTGCACTCCGGTGCTTAAGCATGCCTGCCACATGCTCACAGAGATGTCTGCAAAATGCAGACAGCACTGGCTCTTCGGCTATAGACAGAGAGAAGCACTGACCCCTAGAGTTGGATACGACTCGCTTTTGAGAAAGGGTGTTCCCTTTGATTGCCCTACCAGTTCCCTCTGATTGCTCTACCTATCCCAACTGGCATCATTCACTGGAGGAGACTGCTAGAGTCCTCTCATGAGCTTGGAGTGTGCAGACCCTTCTTTCTGGTCACTGCAGGATAAGCACTGTACAGTAAAACATCGCATAAAGAGTGCCTCACTTAGAGACTAACTCTCTTAAAGAGCAGAATTTTCTCTGAATGGTTGCTTCGCTTAACAACTAAAACCAACCAAAAACTCGCTTAACAACTAAATTGGGGTTCGCAACCCCCCCTCCCAAGTCACAATTGGTCACTTACAAGGTGTTTCACTTAAAGAGCAAACTCGCTTAAAGAGCAATCCTGTGGAACACATTATGCTCTTTAATATGCATTCTTAAGGGATGGAGGAGCTTGGTTATTAGCAAGGCCTGCTGCCCAAATATTCTGCTTGATCCTATAGCAATGCTCGCATATAGATTGTGCATGCAATAATTCTTTACAACAATTTGGCTCCATTTGTACAAATCTTTGTAGAGAGCAGGAGCAAAGCTCTCCCACATTGCATCTATTTTGGGCTTCAAACTTTCTGGGTGATCCTACAAAGCTAAAGTGCTCTTGGCACAGCTTGTCTATGGTGCTATTTATGATAGCATCAGCCATGGTAAAAATGTGTCTTTCTCAGTACATACTTGTATACTTGATAACTATTTTTAAAGTTGATCTGTTATAGCAAAAATATCAGAATTTTGTGCTCTCTTTAAAGACCAACACATTTTTTTGGCACAAGCTTTCACAGAGCCCACTTTATCAAATTAATCTAACAAAAGGGTGTCTTCTCTCCAAAAGCTTATGCTACAATAAATAGTTAGCTTTTAATGTGCCCAAGACTTTGTTGAAATATTGGAAAACATTATATTTGTTATCAAAAGATAATCTGTGTTATCAAAAAGTGAGACAACATATCCATTTGTGTAATGTGTTAGTATAAGCAACAGATAAAGCCATTATAAACACTTACTTTGTTGTTCAGTTGCACAGTCGATTCCGACCCTTTGTGCCCCCATGGACCACTGTCTGCCAGGCACTTCTGTCCTCCACCATCCTCCTTAACTCACTCAGCTTTGTGCCCATTGTGTCTACAATACCATCTAGCCATCTCATTTTTGGCCGCCCCCTTCTTCTTTTGCCCTCCACCCATCCCAGCATCAAGGCTTTCTCAAGCGAATCCTCTCTTCTCATTTGATGTCCAAAGTACTTTAGCTTCATCTTTACTATTTGACCTTCTAAGGAGCAGTCTGGGTTGATTTCTTCTAAGATTGACCTATTTGTTCTCCTTGCTATGAATATTGTTAAGGTTTTATAATAAAAGCAGTCTAAAACTGTCCTAATGAAAATAACAAGATGTAGGCTTCACAGAGCTTCCACAAAGATTGTGGAATTTTTGCACCACAATCAGGTGTATCCTAGGCAACAGCAACCTTGTGCCAGCTAATCTTTCTCACAAAGGCAAAAGAACTATGGAATGAATTCACCATTCAATTTAGCAGTTTCATGTCTATCCAGAGCATGGAAGATGATGATGAATGGAAAGTGTTGTGAAATGACTGATCTGGCAGAGTAGTTTAGTATTAAGCAAAACAAAAATCTAAAATTGACCGATTCCTGGTAATTTCCTAAATGAACTTCAGCCCCCTGTGTGCATAGAGAACTGGTATGTATTAATTTAATGTAATAATACTCAGGAAGTGGTTTCTAAGAAAACATACAGCATGTTGGATTTCTATACAATCTCCCCTAATCCTAAATATCTGCGCAGTTGACCGAGGTTTTGATTCAGGACTGAAGGCACTCTGCACATTTCCAGGAACACTGTTGCCCTTGTTATTCTGGGTTTGTGTCCCACCAATGCAATGGGTGGGTTATGAGACCCATTTATTATAGTGTGAAGTTTTAGACCCAGAATACCCAAAATTCAGGCCTGCTCAACCTTTTGTGTGTTCCCCCATTATGTTAGGTGTTGAACCCTGTTCCGGTAAAATGGCACATTACTTGTATGACCTAACACTTCCAACTCACTGAAGTTTTCTTTCTGGCCAGAGTAAACTCCTTTCCCTTAGTTGCTTTTTTGGGAGGTACATCTGTTCCCCTAAACATGAGAGGTTTTGACAAAATCCAACATATTATATCTGAGTGTCATTTATAGGAGTCTCTTTACCAAGAATTTATTTTAACCCTTTAAGGGACACACTCTCCACAATGGCTGTGCCATCTTACCAATACCTATTAAGTTACTCTCTGACTGAAATTTCACAAATAGTTGCTCAATTTCTAGATAAAGTACTTAAGAGCAGTGATGGGATGTCACCGGTTCCAGACGGATCTCTGGAACCGGTAAGATGAATCCCGGAGGGTTCTCCGTGAGGGGAAGTCCACTTTTGGGGCGTCCGGTTCCGGACGCCTGACCGAAAGGAAAAAAAAAATTAAAATCAGAGATAAAATGGCTCCAATTGACTGCGCATGTCCAGAAACTCAATCTGACGCATTGCGCATGCGTCAAATTGAGTTTCTGGACATGCGCAGTCAATTGGAGCCAAATGGATCCAATTTAAAAAAAAAAAAATCTTCCGAAGCTGGAGCCGCCTCTTTTTAGAGTGGCTCCGGCAGCAGCGGCGGCAGCCCTAAGAGAAGGGCACCTCCCCTAGCCGGCCACCGAGCTCCCACGGGGACGTTGGTGCCTGGCCGCGCCGTCCGCCTGCGCCGCGCCGCCCGTGCCGTCCGCCTGCGCCGCGCCGCCCGTGCCGTCCGCCTGCGCCGCGCCGCCCGTGCCGTCCGCCTGCGCCGCGCCGCCCGTGCCGTCCGCCTGCGCTGCGCCGCCCGTGCCGTCCGCCTGCGCCGCGCCGCCCGCCCGCGCCATCCTAGGGACTTGGGCCCGAGAAACCCCCATGCCCGAGGAAGCTGCCGGCGGCCGGCGGAAGATGATGCGGCGGTGGCGAGCCCCGCCGCGCTTACCCAGGGCATGGGGGTTTGTCCGGCCCAAGTCCCTAGGACGGCGCAGCGTGGGCGGACGGCGCGGGCAGGCACCAACGTGCCCGTGGGAGTTCGGTGGCCAGGCAGGGGCTGCAGGCGGCTGTGGCGGCCGTGGCAGTCAGGGGCAGCGTGCCTTGCCGGGTGGCCCCGGGCCACATGAAGGTTCGTCAGTGCCAAGGAAGGTAAGTGAGGCTTTTATATTTAGGGTGGGTGGGTGATTTATTTGTGTTTTCGGTGGGTGGTTGTACTTTAATTTAAATTTTATTTTATTTATTTCTTTATTTTATTTCTTTAAGTTATATACGGGTCTGTGTGCATGTTTATTTATTTATTTTTTATTTTTGGCCTTGCCCACAACGTCATGACGTCATGACGTTGGCTCCGCCCATGACGTCATGACGTCATGACATTGGCCACGCCCATGACGTCCGTGACGTCATGGCGTGGTAGTAGAATTTTTGATAACTATAATTCCTAACAATCCATTGTGTAAGGCAGGGGTTCCCAACCGTTTCAAGCCAGGGGGCCGGTCACGCTCTCTGTCAGCTTCGAGGGCTGGATGGCCATTTTGCCCTGCCTGCATGATGGGGGTAGCCATTATGTCCCAACAGCTTCAAAGGAGACAGTCATTTTGTTTCTCAAATGCCTTTGTTATTATTATTATTATTATTTATTCAATTTATATGCCGCCCTACTCGGTGCAACCGACTCAGGGCGGCTCACAAAACTTTGGAGGAGTGAAGGCCACATGAAATGGCCCCATGGGCCAGATCCAGCCCACAGGCCTTAGGCTGGGAACTGGAACTGGTGTAAGGTATGGTCAGCTCTGGTTGGAATGACTGTGTAAAGGTAAAGGTCTTCCATGCTCAAAAGCCAGTGGTATCTGATTCTGGGGTGCAGTGCTCACTTGTTTACAGCCAGAGCCAGCACTATGGGTCTACAGACGTTTCCGTGGTCATGTGGCAGGCATGACTAGACATTGGAGCGCACAGAACACTATTACCTTTCCTACCAAAGCGGTACCTATTTTATCTACTTGCAATTTCTTGTTTTGAACTGCTGGGTTGACAGGGGCTAGTACAGAGGGAGCTCACTCCGTCCCGCAGCAGTTGGGTATCAAACTGCAAGTTCAGCATCTTAACCACTAAGCCACTGCAGTCCCTTGGAATGACTATGTACATTTTGTTAATTCTTCTCTTTGCCTCTTTTTCTTCATGTTAATAAAGGTTGTTTTTTTTTTTTTAATTAAGGCCCTTGCGGCGAGTTCGCATTAAATACAGGAGTTAGTCTTTAAGGTGCCACAACGTTTTTTGTCTTTTGTTGTTTTGTTGCACTTACTCTCTGTCTGGTACAGAGTGACGTTCAAACTCTCGACCCACCAGACCGTTAACCGAAGCCCTTGGGGGCTTCCTGTTCCTTGCCAAACCCAACGCAGAGCAGGTCACCCCCGAACGGAGAATCCAGAAGCCCGCCACACCTCTTGGCCCACCTGGCGCGCCCCTTCCCGCCCGTAGTTCAGCTCGGGGGTCAGTCAGGTGCCTCTTCCTCCCCCCCCCTTCCCTCCCGCCTCCTTCTCTGGCTGACGTGGAGGCTCACGGAGACCCGCCCCGTTTGAGGCGCGGGCGGGCGAGGGTGGCTGAGGGAGGGGGAAGCAAGCAACTAACTAACTAACGAAATAAATAAATTAAAGCGAGAGGGCAAGAACCGGAGGCGCCTGAGGGGGCGGAGGTGGGTGGGCGCTCTCGCTCGCTCGCTCGTGGGCAGGCGGCGAGCTGGTTGCGCTGAGCGTCCCCCCCCCCTCAGCTTCCCTCCCTCCCTCCCCGTCCCCGTGACTTTCTCGCTCGGCACCACCCGACGGCGAGACCGCCCGGAGGAGCCCTGAGGGAGAGAGAGAGATGGCTGCAGAAATGAACCCCGGCAGCCAGCAAGGTAAAGGAAGGCAGCCGGGGGCGCGCAGGGTGGGGAACAACGGGTCTCCCTCTCTCTCCCCCACCCTTCACGGCCACCCTTCTCGGGCCTTGCGTTGGCGGCTGCCTCGTGCTGACTTCGCCCACCCCCCACCCCACTTGCGGCGAGTTCGTGTCCCGGGTTGAGCTCTTGGGTCCCACCCCCCCCATTTAGTCGCACCGGGAAAGCGACTTTGCAACAGATGGAGGGGTGTGTGTTTGTGTGTCTGCCTTGCGAAAAAAGTGTGTTGGTAGAGGGGGGGGGGTGTGAGGTGCTTCTTTTTCCCGTCGGCGGGTCCGCCCCGCCCTCGCTGCTCTGGCCCCGGCTGGGTAACCCCCACCGGAGTGGACTCACGAGGCGCCCCCCACCCCCCACGGGGCCCACCGGCGCGGAGCTCTTTCCTCGCTCGCCCGTCCACCCACGCCCACCTCGGGCTGGGCTGCTTTCTTCCTCCGTCCAAGCTGGTGGCATCCGGGAGGCGGGAACTTATTTGCCTGGTTTGCTTCGCAAGGGTTAGGAAGGCGTGTTTGGCGGTCGGGGACTCTCCCCCCCCCCCTCCGCCGGGGTCTTTATTTGTGTCAGGGGCACCACCAGCACATAACAGCATACAAAGCTAAAATCGGCATATCTAAAACAAAAAGGAATTAAATGGGCTAGATGACACCCGCCCAAGATAGGGCCACACCGACAGCATTTCCTCTTGCCAACATAAAGGTCCCCCTCGGAAGCGCCCTTTTTTCTGGGGATGCAGTTTGCGGTTACAGTGTAGCCATGCCGTTGTGTGTGTGTGTGTGTGTCTCTCTCTCTCTCTCTCTCTCTCACTGTGTGTGCGCGCGTCCATGCACGTATGTGGATGAGCGAATGTGTACGTGTAACTGAGGTGCCTTTTCTGCCCCTCGGATTGCGCGTCTCGAGGCGTGGCTGCCCTCCCTTCCGCATGGCATATTTTGAGAAGTCTTTCAGGTGGAGAGAAATGAGTCTCTTGGCAGAAACCCCTTCTTTGCCCCAGAAGGCGAAAGGTGTAACCAAAGAGGATTTGGGGGGGGGGGGGGAGAGCTATTCACAAGTGTAATCAGCTTGAAGAGTTGTCTTAAATAATAGCAGCTAAACAGGAAATAAGATCCTTAAAATGAAGGCATAGCCAAAAAAAATAATCAATTAATTTCTGACACAGTACAATACAGTACAATTATGAAATGAAAATGTAATGCGGAAGAATCTGGACTGGAAGTATAAAATGAAATTATACTTATGAAAAATTAGTGAGTCCTTTATAAAACAATATATTTGGTCCTAACCTTCTGCCAGCTTGCATCCATGCACTTATGTTTCCAGCTGCGTAAAGACTGAGAAAAACAGGTGTATAACTTATTCCAAGGTTACTGAAGACCTAGGAGAATATGCAGGGGAATTGATCCAGAAGAGCCCAGATGAATAAATCAGAAGAAAATGTAAAATGAAGTAAGGAAGTCACATATGTGTGTGAATGTGTGAGTAAAGGTGTAAGGAATAAATAAAAGACCATAAAGAAGGTGTAAAACCACCCAGAAGGAGTATTTTTTGTAAAAATGGAAGCTTCTCTCTGAATTGGGAAACTAAGGCCTAAAGTTCACAGAGCAATCAGAATCTTCAAAAGTAAAAATGTAATGAGAAAAAGTGGATTGAAAAGCATGTGAATGATTTTGAGTCCCCTTTCCCAAGCAGCAATTCCTTTTTGTTTCACTGACCGCTTTAATTTTTATCTTTCATCTGGCTTCGCCCTCTACCTTTAAACTTCAGTTTTGTATCAGTAGATGGCAAATTGGGGGGGGGGGGAGTGCACTGCACTTCCTTTCTTTATTCCCAGAGACTAAATCATCTCTCTGTCCTGGTGTACGTGGTATGATTATAGCATCTTATCAAGATATACAGTACTTTGGGCCTGGAGCCACTGAAAATATCTAACTTTGTAGCCTGTCAATGTTCTCTTGTCTTCCAGCTTGACCAAAGCCTTGTTGCCACAGCAATCAAATACTGTATCTCACTTTTTTTTGCTCATTCTGTTGAACAAAAGTCCAGGTTGGTAGAAATCTTCAGCCCTTTTAGCTGACTCTACACAGTCATGCAGTTAATGAAACATCAGAGATTTCTTCTGTGCTCTTCCCTAAGCATAGCATTCTATAGGTCCAATCCATAGGCCATCTATCTGTAGGTGAGTCAAGGCCACATGTCTACAAGCCTTTTGTTCAGTCTACATTTGCCCCTTAAAATTAGTCATGTCATGTAATCATGTCATGTGCACTTGGCCCTAGTGAGGATCAGACCATTAATAATAGAAACAGTACCTCATTATCAAATGGAAGTTTAAATCAATCTCACTTTTCCTCAGTGGTGAACTTGGACTATTTAAGACTGGGGTGGGCATCCTGAGGCCTTCAAGATATTATGTAGCGGAAACTCCAGGGCCAAACTTCACAGCAAACATGAATATCAACCAGAGATCTGTTACTACCAGTTGTAAAAAGCCACATTGATTTGTACATGCTCTGCTAGCCAAACATTGTGTGTCTCTTTACCTGATGTGTATAAATTGATGCCATGAAGTCACACTATTATGTCTGCTGAACTGGACTTGAGCCATGAAAGCTAACATTAAAATACAGCAGTTAGTCTTTAAGGTGACACAATGTTTTTATCTTTTTTTCTCTCTCTAACATGGCTACCACTTCAAAAATTAAAACTCCGATGACATTTAGTTGTTGTAGCCTGTGATGATGATGGGATTTTAACTTAAGTAACATCTGAAAGGCCACACATTGTCCAGCCTTGAAGAAGAGGATGTGTTTCAGTTTGTTTGTTGGGTGTTCAGAAATGCAGAAATGGTACAAAACCTGTCCATGATTGAAATGTAATCAATTATGTTGGATGAGACCAACTGTAGCCTCTAGTCTGGACTAGCATAGCTCTTGTAATGATCTCCTAAAACCATCCTTTGTTATGTTGATTCATGTATGGTTTGCCCTTGCCCACTTGAAAGTACATGAGAGTGCCATCTTTTAATCTTTTGATCTTGATTCTGCTATAATGGAAAAAGTAAGCTAGGATGTAGTGTGTAGAGCAGAAGCAAATGGCTTGGAATATATTTGTTTTTGTAAAAAATTATTTGCCAGATGCTTGCTCTGTCTGTCTGTCTATCACATACATAGGAGTTGTCAGGCATTGTCTGAAAGTGATCAACAGCTATGCTGACAGTGGACCCTGGTTGTCTCTAGTGGCAGTCCTGCTAGGTAACCATCTCAGGTGTGTAGTGCTGGGAGTGGCTGCAGCAGAATCGTCACCCACTTGTTTGTAACTGGAATTGAAGATGCCACTGTTGTGTACTCTGCTCATAACCTGGCTGCTTCTTGTAGCACTCTTACCACTCTTACCTCAGAGCCAAGGCCACTCAGCCTTGTCTCTGAGGCTCACTATTGAAAGAACCAACTGTGAAACAGACAAGTTGTGAAGGTAGCATAGAGCACCCACATCTTGCCAGGCCATCAGCTACTCTGCTTGCTCTTCATCATCTTTGGTGGCTTTACCTTGCTGCTGCCATTTCTTCAGTTTGCTCTGCATTAGTATTGCTGTGCATGGGTGGTGGTGGTGGTGGTGGTGGGGACATGCTTTTTCATCCTATTTTAAAAGGTGGGAAAGATTTTACAGCAGAGAATCATACATATTAGGAAAACAGATGGGATATTATATTGTATAAGAGATAGACAGTGCTCCGTGGGCTCTGGTGTCAGTCATGCCTGCCACATGACAACGGAAACATCTGCAGAAGCAGACAGTGCTGGCTCTTTGGCTTTGAAACAGAGATGAGCACTGACCCCTAGAGTCGGATACGACTGACCTTTGAGCAAGGGAAACCTTTACTAAGAGATAGACTCAGCCTTTTTCATGTTCTCTGCCTTGCACGGGTAGGTTGGAGAAAGTATTAGCAAAATATAAGTGTGTGTGTGTGTGTACGCATGTACACAGAAAATACGAGATCTTGTGATTTCACTTAGCAGGCAGAAAACTTCTGAAATTGTTCATTTTTACCTGCAATAATGACTTAAGCAAAGATCTGTTTGTTTGTTTATGTGCTACCTGTTCACCAGGCCTGGGAGAAATGCAACATGTAAAGTTGGTAGACTTTAAGGTGTCACAAGACTCTTTGTTTTCACAGCTTCAGGGAGACTCCAGAGTTTTGTCTGAAACTTGACCAATTCCTTCTTTTACTCATATCCTTAGTACATTTGCTTGCCATCAAGCCCAAATTTTTTAGACCCCCTCCCAACTCCACTTTAACAGAAGCATTCATTGAGACAGGAAAACAATTCAAGGTCTTGCAAAGCTTTGTCTACTTTTTAAAAAAGTTTTGGCAGCTGCTTGTAGTTCACTTTCAGATTATCCACTCCTGTCTTGAGCAATTGTGAGCTACTTTGGTATTTATAGGAAGATGTTTAGAAATAAATAATATATTTAAATGGCTTGATTTGCTTTGATGCAGTTAATGAAGTTGGTGGTAGTGCTACCATTTTAGGGATCAGTCTTTGGCTTTCCTGTGAGACCTGGTTTGCATTTGGTTCTGCATCTGTTTTGCAGTGGACAGAGCTTTTCAATTAATACGCAAATGATGACACTGAAAACATTTGAACAATAGCCGTGTGGCTCTCTAGGCCAGTCATGGCAAAACTTGGCACTCCAGTGTACGCACAGTAAAGCCATTTGTGTGGATTCACAGAGACTTGGGCTTCTGGGAATTGAAGTCCAAGAACAGCTGGAGTCCCATGGTTCACTATCATGGTCTAGTTTGCCAGTCCTGATAAACAAATGACAGTGCTTGACATGAATACTTTATAGCCTGCCAGAAGATCTAGAGAATAAAATCCAGCAGTCTTAGTATTGCAAACAAAAATACTGCTACTTTGTTACCATCTTGTCAATCTACAAGTAAAACAAATAGAATTTCTCTGCTTTTCCTTTGTTATACAAATGACCCTTGTACAAATTGTGGAAGCTGATGTCTTCAGAGATAGGACATTGACTTAAAGTCAGCCAAGCAAGACTACAAACTGAGCCTAAAATCATCTTCCAACCACTAGGTAATATTATTAGTTTGCCTGTAATTAGCTTCCATAGTGAGCAAACTAAATTTTATCCCAATATCTCTGATAAGAGGATTGCAGCATTTATGTATCACCCAAATCACCAACCAAAGAAAATGAACTTTTGTTTCTCTGTAAGGGACTGCAAGTCTGGCCAGGTTATCCTGCTATGGTAATAGAGTAGTAGATCATACTGCCAGTGACTCAATGCCGGTTAACTAACCTGGCAACCCTGAGGACTAGTGGCCTTGGTGAAGTCCATAGGGAAGGGTGATGGTCCCCAACTGGATTAAATCCCACTTAAATCCATTTGGATGGAGGGTAGCAGTTTCATCAATACTGACTTGGGGCTGAGGAGGACTTTATGTGTTAAAATATACTTAAGAGGCTGCATCACCCTAAGAACATCTGTCCGTCCCACCAGAGTGGACCGGAGAGGCTTTCTGATCGTGCCATCAGCTAGAGAGGCTCACCTCTCTAACACTAGAAGGAGAGCTTTTTCTGTGTTCGTTCCAGCCCTATAGAACCTCCTGTCATGTGAGTTGCGTCTCCAGACAGAGCTGCTACCCTTCAGAAAGGGGCAAGTGTGGGGTACTAGCGAAATGGTCAGTTCAGTGATCTGGCTCTTTTGACCCCCACCTCTCTCCCCGTATCTGTTTAACTTTTTAATATTTTTAACTTTAATTTTTTTAACCTTTTAATGTGTTTAACTGTGTTTTAATTCTGTTTTTTAAATTTTGTAAGGTGCCCTGAATCTTTGGATGAGGGCAGGATATAAATGTGAATAATAATAATAATAATAATAATAATAATAATAATAATAATAATAATAATAATAATAATAATAATAATAATAATAATAATAATAATAATAATAGGGCTCAGGACCAGAAAGTGACTCACAGAGCTGGATCAGTGGTTCAGATGTCATGCTGCAACGAGAAAGGCAGATGAAAGATTCCCTAGTACTGAACGATGGAGTGAGCTCCCATCTCTGTCCCAGCTCCTACCAACCTAGCAGTTCGAAAGGAAGAAATTGCAATTAGATAAATAGGGACCACTTTGGTGGGAAGGTGAACAGTGTTCTGTACACTGCAGTGTTGAGGCATGCTTGCCACATGTCCATGGAAACATCTGCAGATGCAGACAACACTGGCTCTTTGGCTGCAAACAGAGATGAGTACTGAACCCTCGAGTCGGATAGAACTGGCTTTCCAGCAAGGGCAACCTTCAAAGCACAAGAGGGATGAAAGCCCATGCAAGCCAAAGGCTAGATTTGTTTGTGATTTTTGATCAAATAGAGGCATTACTTTACCTTTGGGACGGGTCTCTTAGTTTTTTCCTAAAATTACAGTAGCAACTGGAAAGGCACTTTAAATATATTATTTTTTACTAGTTAAAATGCCCATCGATTTCCCAAACTATTTTCCTGTTGAGTCAAAACATGCAGTGATTCTATTGATGTTTTTCTCTCTGTGTAGGTGTACAATTTTTGAGGACCCCTCCAAACTGAGGGAAAATGGTATTGGAAGAAATCCCTTTCTTCCCAGTGTATGATCACAATAAAATAAGGGCTTCTAAGCTGCCGTTAAAAGTTCAGAAAGTACTTTATTTCAAACCTTGGATGGGCATGGCCAGCCAGAATTTCTGCTACCGGTTCTGGTGAAATGGTGTGAACCTGCTGGTGCCCACTACTGCTTAGGCCCCCCTCTTATTTTATCTTTGCATTATTCTTGATTCTAGCTCTAATAAATATTAAATGAAAGTAAGAAATGATTTTTGGATAGGGTTTTTAGAATCAAGAATGGATATCAGATTTTGGCAAACTTCATGCTAAATTAAACTAAAAACACGAATTTTGCAAGAAAACTTGACGAGATGGAATTTTTAAAAGTATTTTTCTCAGTTTCACTAAGTAAAAATCTATAAGCAACAGTTTAAAAATCCTATGCAGTTTTTTGGTTGCACACCTGTGTAATTAACAGATTAAGTATATAAAATATCAGTCAAATAAAAACAACACAAGAGGGTTTCAGCTTTTATGGCTTGAATAATCACTTAAGCTGTGCTCACCGTACTAAATGTGCTGTATTGATCCTTTTCTGATCAAAGAGTTCAGTTACTTTGATGCTTTGGAAATGTTTGGCATCCTTATGTATAATGGTGTATAATCCAAAGGATTTTTTTTTGTTTCTGCCTTTTTTTAATGGTTAAATGTGTCATGCACTGATTACTATATGCGGCCTAAGGTTCACTGGGCTGTGGTTCTGACGAGGGGTTTTTCTTGTGATGCCCATGATATGAAATGATTTCCTAGAAAATATGAGGCAGGTTCCAGGTACAGTTGTACCTTGCTTAAAGAGCATAATGCGTTCCACAGGATTGCTCTTTAAGCGAGTTTGCTCTTTAAGTGAAACACCATTGTAAATGACCAATTGTGGGGGGGATTGCGAACCCCGATTTATTTGTTAAGCGAGTTTTTGGTTGGTTTTATTTGTTAAAAGAAACGAACATTCAGAGAAAATTCTGCTCTTTAAGCGAGTTACTCTTTAAGCGAGGCGCTCTTTATGCGAGGTTTGACTGTACTGGGTGTTTCTGTTTACACATAAAGACCTATTTGTTTCGCTGTTAGTATTTCTAGTTAACTCTGTTTTTGAAAAAAAAAATTAGCAATTTGTTTTCTTTGTTCTATTTTTACAGTGATCTGTTTCAAGAAGTTTAAAATGAAAAATGTTATTAAATGATTTAAATAAATTCTAATTTAGAAAATCAAGATTTTTCCCCTAGAAAAGCTCCTCACTAAAGTTATATTGCTTTTACAGCAGCAAATGCAGTCATTCACTTTCTTATCATGCCTGTTCCATTGGGAGCTACAAACCTAAAACATTCCTTATTGCTGTACCTGTGGTCAAACTCCCTACCATGTGATAGAACTACAGTACAGTACTGTAATTGTAACCCAAGAAGATAGTATTTCTGTAACCAAAAGTATTGTCACATCCTGACATAGTAAAACAAAGAGCTAAACTAAAGGCACTTAAGCCCATTGAAATCAATGACAGGAAGTGCTTCTGTTTGCTTTATTTGTATTGTGGCTGCCTGGAGTTGAAATAGATTACAACATAAAAGTTTACAGCCAGTTATACAGGAGATGACTAGTAATGCCTGTAAGGTCATCTTTTCAATGGCTGGTATGCTAAGGAAGTGCAGTAACATATAGGCTAGCTATTTTACAATGCTTTTATTATGGATAATAAGATGACACCTGGGTTTTAGCTTTACAACCTGGGGAAGACAATGGCAGTACTTACCTTAGTTTTTGTAATAACTGTGATTAAAAACTAGTTTCACACCATAGGAGAGTACTGACTGCCATTCCTTAATGGTGTATATGTGTCACCTGCTTTTCTGCACACCTGAATTAATTGGAAGCATTTGGCAAAATCACATAGTCTAGTAGTTAGGCAGTGAAATCTTGTACACATATGACTGCACCTTTGCTCTGTTTTGCCGTAATGTTCTAAACGGTTTCTATGGTAGTTGCTAGATGTTGCTGGTTTTCCTGTGAATGGTGTAACTGTTTGTCTTGCTATGAAAACCCCTGCTTTGTAAAAATCCTTTTGCTGTTAAAGCCTAGATTTGAGTAATTTAGCACAGATTGTAGAAAAACAGAAGATCTGATTATTTTAACCTACACATTTATATAGAATTCTATTTTCATTACTGGTTATTCATTTCATACTTTCTATACTTGGCTTAATATCTTCTTCTTGAGAAAAGAACTAGCTTGGGAAGATGTTTCAAATACAGTACTGTATTGTTCTTGGTTTCCAGGCTTTAAGTGACTTTCTCTCTGGGTTTGCATAATATTGTTAATGAATTAGGCTACTTGGATTAGGTCTATCACTGTGATGTCATTGCATATGTTGCCTATTCAAGAGTACTGAACTAACTTATTGTTTTTTGATTACTCCAGGTTTGGAAATCTATATCAGAATCTTGAGGGCAGGTCTGAGATTGCTAGAAATAGTTTAAAACTAGCTAGAAACAAAGGTCTGGAGGCTATAGGAGAAAAAGTACATTGAGCAGTTAGTGTAACTGATGCATGGTTAGCATGTTTGCAGGCTGCTTCTCAGAGTACTCTTGAAGGTCTTGACCCACAGCAATACCAATGAAGACATGAAAGCATTTTGTTTGTTAAAAATTGTCCTCTATAAGGTGGACAGAGGGGGGGGGGGGATGGAGGTTCCTTGTATTTAATTTGATTCTTGTGTTTCATTTGATTTTCTTAACACAGGGAGTGGAAAAGACAGGCGATTAAATAAGGGATTAAGAAAATGTCCTTGTGTTTGGAGACCAGGTTCCATCAGATATTGTCATTTTAGCCTATAGGAGATTATGGAAGCTGAAGTCCAACATTGTCTAGAAGGTCACATGTTTCACATCGCTGGTTTAAACAGATAACAGTGACTTTAATTATGAATAAATCTAACCAGATTACCAAGCCCTTTTTCTGTTCTACACAACCGGAAGTTGCAATATGTCCCATTTTTGCTAGATTTCTTGTGCTGGTAATCCAGTCCAAAGAAAAGAGATAGCAACCATGAATTACAAGGTCAAATGTGTGGCATTAAGTTCTGTTAGAATAAAGATAGAACCTTTCATATCCTTGGCAGAAAATGTTCCTGGAATCATAATTGGGTTTTTATAGCAGCAGGGTTAGAAATAAAAACCTTGGTTCAGCTGTTGGGAATCTTTGTTAGACTTCAGAAAAGGACTGAGAGAAATGTTTCAGGTCTCAAGAAAAGCACAAGAGGGAATATTGCCTGCTAACATTCACTCTTCACAATTTTTGCTTTGGGAAAGGTATTGCTAGATGAACAAATAGTTTAGACTCAGCCTTCCTCTACCTGGTGCTTGCTAGATGTTTCATTCTATAATTCTCAGAATGTCTGGCTGATGGCCATAATGGTTGAACTTTATGAATATTTTAGCTGGGAACATCTGAAGGGTGCCTTAGAGAAGGCTGGTTTGTATTTTGACTTAAGCTTTGGAAATAATTTTCATAAATCTGCCAGTAAGCAGTGAGATAGGTACTGTATCTTTAATAGATCAATCTAAATTTTCTCTTATATTATGCCATGGATATTGTATAGCAGTTACTGCATCTTGCCCAAAAATGTCAGAGCTGCTGTGTTCTACTGATTGGATTGTGAGACTGGAACTTGGAAGAGGTACATCAGGTATGTTCTAGACTCCATGGAGCCATCAGCCTTGGAACTGCTTATCTTATTTACAGTAAAACCTTGGGTTATAACGGAAGTCCATTCCAACAGCCTCTGTTGAAACATGAAAAAATCCTAAACCAAAACACATTTCCCCATAGGAATGCATTAATATTTTTTTTGGGAAAAGGTCCAACCAGATAAAAAATAATCAAAAAATACCCCAAAAAATCACTAAAACATTCAAAAAATGCCAGACACAACGGTCCCCCCCCCAAGGGAAACAAAGGGACCAAAAATATAAATACAAAAATACAAAAAACCACTAAAAAAATCAAAAAATGTCAGATGTGAATGTCCCCCACCCCCACAAAAATGACAAAGTTCCAACCTGGGGGAGGCATGCGTTGAGCCAATTTTCTGCCCCTACCAGAGTCTGGGGGAGACGTACGTTCCTGGCTGTAGCGCTGCCCAGGGTGCTCCAAGGATGGTGGGAACTGAGCGGATAAGATCCCCAGACTCTCCTGGAGTCAGCCGGGGCAGCAAACAGTCTGGAAATAGTGGTAGAAACACCAGCGATGACAATGACGGCACCTTCGCAGTGGTAAATGCTGAATTGAAACTTCCATCGGAGGGGCGGGTGCCATTTTGAATTCTAAAATGGTGGTGGTTGCCATTTTAGAGTTTAAAATAGTGCAATTTTCAATTGTAAACCAAAAAAAGGTTGTAAACCAGGGAATTATTTTAATGAAATTTGCCGCTGTAAACTGTGGCAAATGTAACCCAGGGCAACCATAACCCAGAGTTTTACTGTATTTACTTTTCTAGCTCACTTTCCACTAAGACAGAGGACTCAAATTAGTTCATTCATTCATTCATTCATTCATTCAGATTTATTTTGCCGCCCACTCGCCGAGGTGACTCAGGGCGGCTTACAGTCAAATCAGCAACAGCACAATAAAAATTATGAAATATAACCTCACAAAATACAACCAAACCA
Organism: Furcifer pardalis; assembly: GCA_030440675.1. Classification (NCBI taxonomy): domain Eukaryota; kingdom Metazoa; phylum Chordata; class Lepidosauria; order Squamata; family Chamaeleonidae; genus Furcifer; species Furcifer pardalis. The sequence continues at coordinate 77,984,126 of CP126891.1, forward strand.
GAACACAGACTAACTCCCTTCAGTTAACTCAGGGGTGCCCAAACAGTGGCCTGTGGGCCGGATCTGGCCCCCAATGTCAATTCATCCACCCTGCGCCACCTTTGCCAGTTCCAGAAGAGGAAGTAAAACATGCATGCATGGGCTTTATTATGCATCTGTGCATGCACAGTTTACTTCTTCCAGTGGGAGGAACCACGTGATCAGTGATTGATCAACCATGTGACTGGCCCACGGCCCAAAAAGTTTGGGCACCCCTGAGTTAAATAAATGTCATTACAACAATCTAACACAGATTAAAAGTTAAAAATATTTTAAATAATAAAACTATTTTATATCAAAAAAGCAACTGAATGGTTGTTGTGAGGGGGGGTGAGAAGAGGCATGAGTTCTTTAGAAGAAGTTGTGGTGTAAATTTTGATAAGTAATAATTGTATTAATTGTGCACTTTTAGATATATATATATACCAGAGAAAGCTGCAGATCCATTTGTCATTGTAAAATAGGGAAGAACCGTGGAATTATGGAAATATACAGTGCTGTATGATTTTATTGGAACTATCTCTTTTAAGTTAAACTGATATTTAATAACCCTGAGGTCCTCATTCCTGGACTTGCAACTTGGATTTACAGTTAGGGCCAGAAAAAAATGCCTGCATTTGAGAAATGCTCTTGAAGATTCTTCAGAATGACTTACTGACAGGGTTGCATTTCTAATAGCATTTTAAGCAAAATGCTATTGACTGTCTGCTTTTCCACTTAGGGTTTCACATTGGAGATTGAATTCAAGTGACAAATTGTCATTTGGCAAATGGGTTACTGAATTAATCAAAAAGTCAGAGTTCTAGACTGAATGTGAGGGGCATAACACTGCACAACAATGATTTTGCTACTGAGAATAACACATGTGATTTACATGATATCAAGTGTGCCGATTCCAAATCTGAACTTAGAATTTGCTTATCACGTACAGCTTTTAAGGCGTGCTATAGCTGTTCAAATGGTCGGTAACTAAGCAATGTATTTTTACATAGGAATGTTATAACAATTGCAGCTACCGCTATGTCTGCTGCCATCTCAGCTGAATCATGTCCCCTGGTAGCATGCAGGTTCCAACAGTAGGCAGGTATGTCTGGGCAAGTCAGTGAGCTGACGTCAGAAATAGGTATATAAGGCGAGATGGACCAAGGGTTTGTCTTACTGGATAGTACAGCTAGGCCATAGTGAGTCTGTTTTGAGCTAAAGATGAGTAGGCAGAGCTGTGTTAATAAAGTGGACAGTTTTTGCTACATTTGTAGCAAATATACCCCACATGCTCAATGCAAGAACATAACCAAAAGGGTGAGATTTGCTAATTTAAGATCCTGACTTCCTAGGCAGAATCATACTTCAGATTTGGATTCAGTGCACTTGATTTCGCATAGGATACATGGAGTAGACCAAGTAACAGACAAAATTTTTTTTTTGTGATACGGTGTAATCAAAGGAGAGGAAATGTTTCAACCTTAGTTCACCTAATCACTATGTATCTTACATCTCCTTTCCATGACTATATAAAAGATATGACAAATGAAACAATGAACAAGCATTCATTTGTCACATTTCGATACATAGTCTTTTAAGTCTTGGAATCCATCTCTTTCAAATACAGTAGATTGATTGGGTAGCTTGCTTGTGTCGTTTAAAAGTGTGGGTTTTTTTTTACTACTTAGCTCTTCAGGCAAAAATGGTTCTTGGAGGGTCTAACAGCTCAGGAAAACAAGGAATTTTTCACACCCTTGTATTTATAAATAGTCCATGATGCAAAAGGAAAGAAGGTTGGGAAAGAGTACATATAGTAATCTTGGATATCTATCCTTCAAAAGTGTTTTTTATAACTAGAAAGGAAAAAGAATAGGAGCAGACTGTTGTTAGTCTATTAGAAGAGCTGCTGTCTGGTAACAGCTGATAGAAGGAGGAGCCTGCCTTCTCAGTGGAGTTATTAATTGTTCTGCATATTCTTTCTTCCTAATTGGCTTTACTTTGATTTTATTGCAATGGTGAGAAGCTGTATGGTTTTTCAGGTTGAGTGAGGGGGTATTTAATAAAGAAATTTGAGCAACCACAGTGCCTTAAAAGACTTAAAGAAATAATTGCTTAAAGAAATCAATGCTTATTTTGATAACAAAAACCACTCTTCAACAGAGCAGAAGAACTGTTTCCACTAAGGCTGTGCTGTGTTTAATGGAAATGCAACAATTTGACTAGATGGTTAGCTGTTCTGTTTTTTCTCAGTTGATACACATAACCAATATAGAAAGAAACAAGCTGGTAAAGGAGGGATAAATTGTTCTGTCCTTGATTCGCCAGGCTGCTTATCACTACATGAGTCTTACAAGACAGTGATTCTTGGGCCCCTCAAGGCTGCTTTACTGCAATATCAGTGTGAGATCTGTGCAGTACCTACGATCCTCATCAGCTGGATTTATGATCCATTGTTACTTCCAGCTGCCAAGAAGATGCATTTTCACAGTTCCTGCCTTCTGACCTTCTACAGTCAATCTAGTAAATTTAGATTTCTTCAATGTTGCTGAGACAGCTTTCTTCAAACACATACTCGAAAGTTTTAAATTCAATGTGTGAGCTAACAATACTGTTCATAACAACTTCCTCTTTTGAACTTCCTTATACTTGTCAGTTAATATAGTTGAAGAGGTTACCTTTTTTGGAGCATGACTCTCAGAATCTTTTAGCTTACTCTGTCTGCTAAGGTGAGCTTACTCTGTCTGCTAAGGTGAGCTTACTCTGTCGGCTAAATTAAAGCTAGATTTCTGAAATATTTGCATATTACATTATCTGAACAAGGGCAACTGCACCCTTGTTGCAGCTGAGAGGACTTCATTATGAGGGTTGGCAGATCAATAGCATTCCTTTCTCTTAGATTTCAAAGCCAAAAACTCAGACCAAGAGGCAATTTCTTGTTATGTCACAGGGATGGAGACCTGTCATGTCACAGAAGCTGGGAAAGCTTGTATGTCTTCAGGTTACATCTGATTTAGGGAAATTTTAATTGGGGTTTTAAGATATATGAGGCATATATCATTTGTACCCATCAGCTGAGTCTCCATGGCTGGGTGGGGATTTGATCCTGATTTTTGTCCATCACTTTGTTCACTAAACTGTGTTGAGGCCCCTCAAATCTATGCTGGATATTCCTGGTATATAGCCACATAATCTGTGTAATCCAACCAGGTAATCACTGCTCAGGCTAGTAGAAGGTTATTAACAGCCCACAAGAAGTGTTGCCCTCTCCAACTTCTTCTTCACTTAGTTGGGTAGCTTCAGGCCTGGTGCAACAAGAAAGCTCATAAACTGCAGTGCTGTTACACCAATCCCAGTCTTGTTGCAAATGGTACAGTGGACCCAGGTACATGTACCTTGTGATGTCACATGGGTGAAAGTTTGTCATGTTACAGAAGCAGGGTTGGCACTGATGTTGTGCAGGAGCAATATACGTAGAAACATCTGAGCCTGGTGCTAGCTGGGAATGGAAAGTGAGCTGCACAGGAATTAAAGCCACCATACACAAGGAAATGAAAGTGTCTTTTTTCTTTTAAATACTGGTTTCCCTGAGATTGTTTCCCCTTTTGGAGGCCTAGAGAAGCATAGCAGTCCCTTGAGACTTTAACAGTTGCCTTGAGAACAGGCAACCTTGTACCCCTAAAGAGTTTTTGGATTCCAGTACCTGAATGAGTGAAGTTATCACAGGCTATATTGAGCTGTACAGAACATTTAAAAATGTGGCCTGAGGTTTAGAATGAGCCTTGCATCCATGAGAAAGGATTAAGTGGTTTCCAGATAGAAAGTCACACTGCACCACAAAGCTACTCTATTTAGCCTGTTCTTTCTCCAACTCTATGCCCCCCCCATCTTCCCCTGTGCAGGGAAGGAAGGAAAGTTGGTTTCCACCCTTCTTCCATTATTGTTAAGTGACATATAAAGGCAAAGGTTGCCATTGCTTGAAAGCCAGACATATCCGACTCTAGGGTTCGGTGCTCATTTCCATTTATAGCCAAAGAGCCAATGATGTCTGCATCTGTAGATGTCTCCATGGACATGTGGCAGACATGACTAGACACCTGAGTGCACATAATACTGTTAACTTCCCACCAAAGTGGTACCTATTTATCTACTTTCAATGTCCTGCTTTCCAATTTCTAGGTTTGCAGAAGTTGGGACAGAGATGGGAGCTCATTCCATCATGCAGCACTTGGGTCTCAAACTGCTGACCTGCAAACCTTTTAGTCATCAAGTTAAGCATCTTAACCACTAAACCACCTCAGTCCCCTAATACTTGCCACCGATGTGAAGCATCACTAGGCTATAAAGAGAAATATAAGGCAATATGAAAAATAAGATCCCACTCATCACCCTTTCAGTCTTCCCCTCCTCTGTGGGGAGTGGGGGAAAGCTGGATTTTATAATTTTTAAAACAAACGTTGGTAAGTGGCATATCACTTCACTGGCTTGACATCTAAGTTACATAACACTGTTTGGAGAATACACTTTTCAGGGCATCTTTGGTTCATTATCAGCAATCACACGTGCTGGAAACAAAGCTGATACAGAGAGATTGTACACAACAAAACAGTAACCCCTGCCAGGCTCCCCCCAAATGTGCAGGCAGGCATGGAAAAATGCAAGCTGGTTTGTGGTTGCTGGAAAATGGTGTGATCCAGCCTTTTCCTACAGAGGTCCAAAACAGTAGGATAAGGGACCGTATGATCACACCCTGACTATCTTTTCTCATTCCAGAGTCACCCATGCATCAAGATCTGCTGTAGATGCTCTTTATATGTACTCTTTTTAGCAGAGGAGCATTGTGTATATTTAGAAAGAAGAGGCCTTAGTGTCATTATGTCACATGCTAGCAATTGCCTCCTCAAAAGAAAGTTGACTGATGATAATGCTGTAATCTCAACTCCAGGTTAAGAAGTCTTGTTTCCTCAAACTTTTTAAACAATACCTCCTTTTGGTTTTGTTCATTATGCTTAGTTAGTTGGTACATTGTACAGTCATATCTCGCATAACGAATTTCATGCGTTCTGCGAGGCTGCTCGCTATGCAAAAAATTTGTTATGTGAGTCCAACTCGCATAATGATTTTTTCGCTATGTGGTCAGACTTTTCCCTATGGAAAAACTCACATAACGAGCATTTCTATGGGGAAAACTCGCATAACAACAATTTTTCGCTATGCGAGTTTTCCCCATAGAAACGCTCGTTATGCAAGCTGTTCCATAGGGAAAAGTCTGACTCGCATAGCAAAACATTTGTTATGCGAGTCGGACTGCTTAGCAAAAAACTTGCTCGTTATGTGAGTTTTTCACTAAGCGAAATGCTGATTATGCAAGGTTTGACTGTATTATTATTTGTGCTTATTATATTGCATTTATATGCCAATATTAAATACTTCCCTACAATTCTTTTGCTGAAGGGCAGGGAAACACATTTAGATGATTGGAAATGGCATGCATGCATACTGGTAATGATAAATGGCAACCAAACGTAAATGGTTTTCCAGCACTATATTTTTTATATTTAAGTAATTCACTGCATATCATATAATTCTAATTCAGTTTGGGGGGGGGGGGCGTTAACTTCATACTCATGACACAAGGAAGGAACAAAACTAGCCTTTAATAATAATGATTGAAATCCTATGACTGTCTTGTTTGATTTCATTTAACAGACTTGGTGTGCATTAAAATGAATTTGTTTTCAAAATATAAGTACAAAATCTAAAAAGACTTAGACTTTCCTGTCAGTTGATTCAATTGCACTGATTTGGGTCATATCATGATTTGATAGATAGATCACAATTCACAATTTCAAAGAAGCTTGCTTGCTTATTCTCTCCTGGTTGTACAGTACAGTATTCCTTTTTTCTTGACTGTTAGGATTAGAACATGTGTAGCACCTTTCCTAGAGTCAAAGCTTTGTTGACTGCAGCAAAATCAACAAACAAATCTTACTCTACCTTAAAGACTAAGATGTGTTATTTGGAAACGTCTGGAGACATGGAAAAGTCTGGCTATAAACAGAGATGAGCACTGAACCCTAGAGTCAGATATGACTGGCTTCAAGCAAGGGTCACCACCTTTGTGCACTATAGCTGTTATAATCAGTTGCATCATATCCACCTTATTTTTTAAATTTGGGCCTCAGTTGTTCATAAGTAATGAAAGGTTGTTAGTAGAAACAACATCTGTGTTGATGATCTCCTTTTATTTTTTGTTTCTATTTTGACAGATATCATATAAACAATTGAAAACAATAGAATTCCATCAGTCTGGGACTGCCCTGAAATGTATAATGGTGCATCATTTCTAGTAAATGTGAAATGGCGTACTTGACAAAAGCTGGTGTGCTTTTAACATTAAGGTTTTAAAAACATGGAATAAACTCAGCAATCTACATGCATTTTCCGGAGTCTTCCTCGTTGGTTAAAGCTCTTAAATAAGACATGCAGGTACCCAAGAGAATTGTGTCATGCATAAACTAGTAGGAATTCAATTTGCTGTACGTAGTTGCTTTTGAAATTTAATGCAACAAACATTTCTCACAATATGGCCTTGAAAACTAACACTATCAAGTGTAATATGGATAATATTATACTATACATCTCAGTCTTGAAGTGCTTTCAATCAAAGCTTTTTTCAAGTAATCACCTTGCTTCATTGATGAGGTTTAGCAGGAAGTCCATATAATAGCATATTTTATCTGTAATCTTTTCATGTTTTCAAACCATTATTTCTGTCTTTTTTTTTTGACTGGTAGCACTAGTCCTGCGTTCATATCAGACACTTAAAATTCAAAGAAGAAATTCAGTTAAAATTCAAAGAATTTAAATTTTAAAATTCAGAGTCTTTCACACATGGTCAGTTCCACTGCTTCTAGTAGAAATTGTCCTTTTTGTACAAACATGATTTCTTATAGGTATTGTGCACTCCGTGCAAACATCCTCCACAGCTTTTGTTAAGTGAGTAGACACAAAAGAACATAAAATGGAAATATTCCAGTAGAGGGAGCTGTTTTACTTTATATACTTGTGCTGAGGCATCAAATACTCAGTATATTGTATACGTAGCATGAATTGTATGCATAATCGTTGACACTTTTGTGAACAAATTGTACAGCATTTAGCCAATCTGTTTTCCCTTAACTGCAGGGAATTGTGAGTACACTAGTACCCCGAATAACGTTATGACTTGGTTCCACAAGTCCCGTCGTTATCCGGTTTTTAACGTTGTACGATACATTGAACACACAATGTTAAAAAAAAGCCCTGTTTCCCTGGAGGCTGCAGGAAGCAAGAACGTCGGGATTTGAATCCTGACATTTTGGCTTGCTGCAGCCTCCAGGGAGGTGGGGGAACTTTGGAAACAGCTTGGAGCGGGTTTCCCCACCTCCCTGGACCCGGCGGGGGGGGGGGGGGGTCAGAGACCCCAAAATTGGTAAAAAAAAAGTCCGTTTTTTTTACCAATTTTGGGGTTTCTGACCCCCCCGCCAGGTCCAGGGAGGTGGGCAGACCTGATCCAAGGTGTTTCTAGGCTTCCCCGACATCCTGAGCCAGTGCAGCAAGCCAGAATGTCAGAGTTCGAATCCCGACATTCTGGCTTGCTGCACTGGCTCAGGACGTCGGGGAAGCCCAGAAACACCTTGGATCGGGTCCCCACACCTCCCTGGACCCAGCGGGGGGGTCAGAAACCCCAAAATTGGTAAAAAAAATGGATGTTTTTTTTACCAATTTTGGGGTCTCTGACCCCCCCGCCGGGTCCAGGGAGGTGTGGGGACCCGCTCCAAGCTGTTTCCAAAGTTCTCCCACCTCCCTGGAGGCTGCAGCAAGGCAAAATGTCAGGATTCGAATCCCGACATTCTGGCTTGCTGCAGCATAAAAGAGGGTGGGGGAAGTTCAAAATTAGCGCGCATCGGGTCTCCCGACCTCCCTAGAGCTGATGCGCGCTAATTTTGAACTTCCCCACCCTCTTTTATGCTGCAGGAAGCGAGAACGTCGGGATTCGAATCCGTTTTTTTTTTTACCAATTTTGGGGTTTCTGACCCCCCCCCCGCCGGGTCCAGGGAGGTGTGGGGACCCGATCCAAGGTGTTTCTGGGGTTCCCCGATGTCCTGAGCCAGTGCAGCAAGCCAGAATGTCGGGATTCGAACTCTGACATTCTGGCTTGCTACACTGGCTCAGGACGTCGGGGAAGCTCAGAAAAAGCTTGGATCGTGTCTGCCCACCTCCCTGGACCCGGCGGGGGGGGTCAGAAACCCCAAAATTGGTAAAAAAACGGATGTTTTTTTTACCAATTTTGGGGTTTCTGACCCCCCCGCTGGGTCCAGGGAGGTGTGGGGACCCGATCCAAGGTGTTTCTGGGCTTCCCCGACGTCCTGAGCCAATGCAGCAAGCCAGAATGTTGGGATTCGAACTCTGACATTCTGGCTTGCTGCACTGGCTCAGGACGTCGGGGAAGCCCAGAAACACCTCCAGAGAGATCAGAGGACCCGATCTACAGCTGCAGGGTGGCTGGGGAAGCTGACGGGGACTCCCTGTCGGCTTCCCTAGCCACCCGCCCATGCCTCCGCAGCTGTGGGGTGGCTGGGTAAGCCGATGGGGGAGCCCCCCGTCAGCTTTCCAGCCTCCCCACCCCTGCCTCCGTAGCTGCAGGGTGGCTGGGAAGCTGAACGGAGAACCCCGTTCAGCTTTCCAGCCACCCTGCTGCTAAGAACGACTGTATCGGATAACGTTAAAAATCGTGTTATTCGATACAAGATTTTTCTGAAAATCTTGTAACGTCATGCGGTTTTAACGCTATATGATACTCGCGTTATACGGGGTATTACTGTATTTGTGAACTAGGTTTATATGTCAGAAACATTTTAAGCATTTTTTTTTAAAAGTCTGTACTGTAAGGTGGAATGGCAGTCTTTAAGTACTGTACTGTAAGTAGAATAATTAACTATTTTTGCTTATTTACAAAAGCACAGGATTCCTAAGCCTAGTTCTCTGGTAGAGATTAAATGGAAGTTTAGCAGGATTACTGGAAACAATGTTGAGGGAAAAACTAAAAACAACAACAAAACTTTGTGGGTCCTTGTTGGGCCATGGCAGATATTTGGGGGGATAGCAGTGATAAACCACTCCTTGGTGATTTCACGTATTTTTAAAAGCCTATTAGATTGCTGCAAGTTGGGAGTGACTTGACAGCATATGGCATTAATATGTTTTCCATTTCTTTGCTCCAGGAAAAAATTGACTGCCACGGATTTAGAAGGGCTTAAAAACCTGGCTGGCAGGACAAGTCTGGGGACCCGGGAATGTGGGTTCTCATACTAGGTGGCTTATTTAATGGATTGCCACCCCTGGGTCTGAATGTGGGATTTGTGTATTGTTTTTTAACTTGATGATTTTTTAACTTTTGATGTTTTTTATTGATATAGAGTGCTTTATGTTTCTACTTTTTATCTTGATGTAAGCCGCTCAGAGTCGGGTTCTCCCGATTGGGGCGGGGTAACAAATGCAATTAATAATAATAATAATAATAATAATAATAATAATAATAATAATAATAATAATAATAATAATAATAATAATAAGCTGTGTGATATTTTTCTGCTTTTGATATGCATAATTATTATAAATCCTATATCTGATTTGCTACAACTGTCTAAACATCTTTCCCCATTGAATTGTTTCTGTGGGCAAGATAAATTGCTTAGTGTTAACACTTGTGTAAATCCCAGTGATTCAATGAGTTCTGTTTAGCTGGGAGGAGTACATATTTACAGTAAATTTAAACTTTAGTCTTTAAGGTGCAAGTGGCTAAGATGCTGACTGGGAGTTGGAAGGTCAGCAGTTCGATTCCTGAGTACTGCAGGACGGAATGAGCTCCCGTCTCTGTCCCAATTCCTGCCAACCTATCAGTTTGAAAGCAAGACATTGCAAGTAGACAAATAGGGACCACGTCGGTGGGAAGGTTCCGTGTTCCGTGTGGTCCAGTGTCTAGTCATGCCTGCCACATGACCATGGAAATGTCTGCAGAAGCAGACAGCGCTGGCTCTTCGGCTTTGAAACAGAGATGAGCACTGAACCCTAGAGTCAGGTACAACTGGCTTCCGAGCAAGGGAAACCTTTACCTTTAGTAGAATCCACTATTTTTGTTAAAATCTTATGTTGAACTTAAATATATGGGACTTTATAATTAGTGTTGAAAGTTGGTGGTGGATGCATCATACAATAGCAAACACTTATATACTGCCCCATTTTGCCTTCAACATGCTGGGTACTAATTTTACCAAAATCAGAAGGATGGAAGGCTGAGTCAGCCTTGTGCTCTGTCAGGATTGAACTCTTAATGTCCAAAGGTTAGCTCATCCTAGAGCTAAAGCAGAAAGTTAAAACATTCAAGCATTAAATACATTATACTAAAAGCATGCTAAGAAGTAATTATGTCTTGACTTGAAACAAAAATGATGCCAATATTGTTGCCAATCTAGCTTCCAAAAGGAAAGCATACCTATGATGTCTAACATTCTCAAAAGACTTACTTTGGTGTTATTTTATCGCTTTATTTTGGCCTGATGTTACCAGATTTTTCCTAATTTTTCAAAGTTTACCAGAGGAGAAGCTTCCTCGTTTTTGTTTCCCAGTAGACACAAAAATATGGGATAATAGTTGCATACAAGGAGTGAGGTGCAATCTCTAGGACCACTTGTATGTAGTTTGAAAAAAAAGCAAGCAGTGTTTCACAGATTTTTAAAGAACTTGAAAATGGGATGCCAGGAACTGAGGTGATTTATTTATTTATTTATTTGAATTTCTATTCCGCCCTACTCACACAGCAACTCAGAGCAGATTACAACCAATCAACAAACATACAACACACAGTTAAAACTCTAAAAACAATTTAAAACCATTTAAAACAACATCTTGTTCCTTTAAGTAAAGGAGTAAAGGAGAGGGAGAGTAAGTATAAGATGTTGAATAAGATGTTAAATTCATGATCTGATTTTACTACCAATATAATTTAAAATGATAAAACTTTATTTTTAAAAAAAAATAATCTTGTTTTTGAAGCATATTAATTTCCAACTCCTTAAAAGCACCACTTCAAAATAAATTTTGTACCTCTTTATACAAAATAATCATCCGGTAGGTAAAATTCTCCAATTTTGTTTTTTATGCATGCCATATTGCTGGGAGGTCACTATCTAAACTGTTGTTCTCTCTTGGTTTTTCTAAAACCATAACAGAGACATCAGTGCTGCATGTTTATATAAGAAGGCTCTTTATAGCTTTATGGCTGGTTGCCAATTGGACACACATTTTCCTAGGTGTACAAAAGAGACTTGTTTCTGTGAATGATAGGCTAAAAGCAGAAGTTGCACCAAAAGAATTTGCCTTGATAAAATAGTCCGTAATGCCCATTACCAAAAGCAGAAGAGGGATGATACCAATGGAACAGGATCACTCATGCTTTTAAATGGTTTTAATTAGATTTTTAATTGGTGTGGGTGGGAGGTAATTTTTCAGTGTTTTTAGGAGTTTTAAGGGTTTCTATAGTTTAAACATTGGGGATTTTATGTATGCCGCCCAGAGTTGCATGTCGATTGGGGTGGCTATATAAATTGAATGAATGAATAAATAAATAATAAACAAAATCAGGTAGCCACATGTTTTCCATTTATTAACTTGAAGGATCTAATTCCTTTCTGTGTGAGAGGAAGTGGGCATTGGAGCAGTTTGGGGTGCAGAACAGCATAGCAGAATGTGAACAGATTGCAATTTAAAATTGCCTAGGATGTGAAGGTTACACTAAGTCCTCAAAAAAATAGCTTTTGCCATTTCAAAGTGGCAAATGTAAGTCTTTATAATATTGTGTAATAAGCTGCTTCCCATTTCTTGGTCATGAAAAACATTTGCATATTTATTCTCTTGGAGGCCTTTGGCAGCTTGCTGAAGTTTAAATAGGAGACACCCCCCCTCAATTGTTCATCACTCGGACTAGTGGTCATTGGTGCTGGGTGGATGGGTTTTTTCCCTCAGTGGTGAGCTTCAAAAAAATTTACTATCATACTGTGGGCATGATATGGTGGGCATGGTCAGGGGGAAAGCCCTGCATTGCATCCGAATTAGGACTACTTTATTTCAAAATTTGGATGGGTGGGACCAGCCAGAATTTCTGCTACCAGTTCTGGTGAACTGGTGCAAACCTGCTGATGCCCACCACTGGGTTTTTCTATGGTTTTATGTTGTCCGTTCTGCCCTTTTAACATTGTGAGCTGCCCAGAGTGGGAGTGTATAAGTTGGATGGGGAATAATAATAATAATAATAATAATAATAATAATAATAATAATAATAATAATAATAATAATAATAATAATAATAATAATAATAATAATAATAATAATAATAATAATAATAGGAGCTTAAGCCTTGCTCTCTTCTAACAACATGCCATATGCTAAATGAAAAAAAATGCCAACTACAACAATCAATCCAATATCCAGCTTTGAGTGTGGCTGTTTCTCCTCTGAAGACACTGATTTCTTGTGACCTTCGTGACTGTATTGCTGTAGTTTAGTTGGAAAAACACAGTTTCAGGTGGACACTTTCCAATTAGCATGTTTCAGCATGTCCCAGGCAGCTTTCAGGGCTTGTCCCAGGCAGCTTTCCGCTTAATTTTCTTCAAGACTTTTCACAGAGGCTCCTGGAGCTGGCCCAAACAGATAGATATCGTCAAATCGATTACTGTGTAATTTTTGTATTGGGTAGTGATTGTATTGTATACAATACAATTGTATTATATTGTTTATTGTATATTCTGTACTGAGTATTGTTTATGGATGGTATTCTGGTTATATTATGTTTATATTTATTTTATTGTACTATATTTTATGATACTGTGATATTGTATTATTGAACTGTTACATTGTATTTTATTGTATGTTGTGAGCCGCCCTGAGTTGGTTTTCACCAAGTAGGGCGGCATATAAATCGAAATGAATGAATGAATGAATGAAAAACCTTCAGGATCTTCTTACAGACAGGCTTCCGCTGGTTATCTGTGTAGTTCCTCCCATCATAATTCTAGACCACGTGCACCTGACATGATCTGAATCTTCCTCTGGCAGTGTGCCTGCTCTCACTGACTCAGAGTTTAATTAACTCTGGACTGTTCTAACTCAAACTGAGTTCTAACTCAAACAATTGGGAAGGAGGAGGGAATGGACTCTTTGAGAAAAAGTATATGACAGCTTTGGGCGGCAACATATAGAAATGTTTGTTATGCTGTTCCTTGTTTAGGTATGTTTTGTAAATATATTTTGCTGCATTGTCTCCCTGAAAATAGTGCACAACCTTTTCACATCTAAAGAGAAGATTGATGGAGTCTATCTACAAGGTAGTATTTCCCCTGTCCATAGATTAGGCTGCATATATTTAGGTGAATGCTTCTTGCTTCTCAGTGGGAATGCGGTGGTTCAAGTGGTTAAGACACTGAAACAATGACTGGAAGGTTGGAGTTTGATTCCTGAGTACTGCATGATGGAGTGAGCTCCCGCCTCTGTCCCAGCTCCTGCCAACCTAGCAGTTCAAAAGTGAGAAATTGCAAATAGATAAATGGGGACCACTTCAGTGGGAAGGTGAACAGTGTTCTGTGCACTTCAGTGTTGAGACATGCCTGCCATATGTCATGGAAACGTCTGCAGACACAGACAACCCTGGCTCTTTGGCTATAAACAGAGATGAGCATTGAACCCTAGAGTTGGATACGACTGGCTTTCAAGCAAGGGTGACCTTCTTGCTTCTCTCAAGCTGGAAGTATACCTTGAGATAATATGCAGTCAGCTTTTTACCATGGGATATTTACTAGCTGGTGCGAAACCATTCTTATGCACCTTTTAAAATGTGACAAATTTAGAGCTGCCCCCTTCTCCTGGACAAGAACAAGGCTAGCCAGTCAGTACTGAAGTACTTGGGAATATTCCCAGCACTAGCCACCTTGCAATGTTGTTTTTACCTTGGGGAGGGGAGGCATCAGTTCAGTGGCCCTATCTTTGCTGCACATGCGTGGAGCAGACTACCCTTCCTTCTCTCTGGGATTTGCTTATCTTGTGGTCAGCTGGATTATTGCCAGGGATCTCATTGGCAGCAGTAGCAGCACTGAGGGTGGGGGTCTTCCCAGCTGTAATGATGTAGCTAAGGCAACTGCCACTAGGTGTTGTTGTTTTGTGGCTGCCACTGTCTAGATGCTGGCTAGGGGAAAAAAAGCTTTTCAGAGGAGGAAAAGTTCTGTTTGAATACTTACTTTTAAAGGTACCAAGGCACACTACATTAAAGTGCAGTAAGGTGCATCTCATGTGAAGTTGCAAAAGTCACTGTGCATGTAGTTCTGGGCTTGGATAGTGATTGTTGGTGGATTAAGAATGGAACTGCTTCAGCAAATAGAATTACAGTTAAATTATTGACAACAAACATGGAAGATTTGAAATTAAGGAGGAAGATCAAAGAAAAAACAAGTAAACTGGGGCTACTCTGGTACAGGATAATGTGGAGAAGTACAGTCAAATCAGCATTTTATGTGCATGCACAAAAGAAGATCTAGTAAACAGCCAAGGTAACATTATTGAAATAGACCACTTCTGGTCAAAAATAATTTGATAAGTTTAATTTGTTTGAATTTTATCTATATTTCATATAAATCTATAATTTTAAATTGTACAGATAAATAATGAAAGCCGTTAAGAAGCATGATAGGGCTTGACTGAGTCTGAACAAACCACTTTACATTGCAACTCTTCAGGTCAACTCTGTTATAATTGGCTCAAGTGCCTTGGTCACAAGCAATCTACTTAGTCATCTCATTGATGGTTCTTTAATAAAATTAAAGCTTCTGTTTGAAATTAAGAAATTGTGCAAGCTTGTATACTATTACACTAGGAGTTCTCTGTTTCTTCTGAACATGTGCTAAATTCAAACTGAATGGAGAAGAAGGGGTCACTGTTGAAAGGCTTGAGTGGGACTTGATATTAAGAAGAAAGTAGTGAATCCTACAAGTGCCTCCTATTCAGTGACAATGACTTCCAACTTGGAAGATAATTTTCATTGTCCAGAGAAATAACAGGATAGTCATCATCTGCTTTTGGCATCTATGTTATCACAAACACTGAGTTCATCAACTACAGACTCATGAAGTGGTCAAAAAAGCAAAAACAATAAATTATCAAGTCAGCAGTCCTCCTCTTTGTTCCTCATCCTCTGCTCTAGCACAGGAACTGTCTCAACAGTAAAACCAGAATCAGAGTCTAATAGCGAGGTTGATTGGACCAGGTTGATCCAAATGAGCCATGTTACTGCATTTGTAATTGGGTTTCCTATGGTGAAATGGTGGGCTGCAATAATCGGGATTGCCGTGTAGAATGGTTCCTATTCAGTTGGTTTAACTTCCATCCTGCCCTTCACAAAAGTTAGTTTTTATTCCATATGTCTTCTCCGGTCTCATGATACTAGCTCTGTGGAACAAATAATTACCTAGATGTTACTGAACCCAGTTCTTATTCCTACACAATTCTACTCAGTTGTGAAACATGGTGGGAGTCAGAATTTACTAACTTCTGGAGAGTTGAAGGTTCTGCACCACTTTTCTAAAAATTGTGTTGTTCCTGCCACGGAAATGCCTGCAAATGTAGACAGTCCTGGCTCTTCGGCTATGAAACAGATGAGCACTGAACCCTAGAGTCTGATACGACTGGCTTTCAAGCAAGGGCAACCTTTACCTTTACTGCCTGCCACAAGATTTCCACTGTACTTCTCTTACAACTTGATTAATCTCGCATAACAATGTTTTTTAGTTGTTTGCCCGTTTTAAATCTGGGAAATGAATGTCAATCTTTGGGATTAAGTGACAATGTCTCCTGAAACTATCCTATCCCCAAGCATAGTAATATTCTGAAAGTTAATAATGCGTATATTTAAAATCACGGTCTGTGAAAACGGAACTAGCAACATGCCTAATGGAAGATCAATCGCAGATGAATTGTATAAAAAGTAAGGTTGGTTCTCTTCCACTTGATATCAAATCATTATTATCACAACCATAATCAAGTGTTGACCTAAATCTTAGGAAATCAACCCTGACTGCTCCTTGGAAGGACAAATATTGATGATGAAGCTAAAGTACTTTGGACACCAAATGAGAAGAGAGGAATCACTCCAGAGGGCCTTGATGCTGGGAAAGATCGAAGTCAAAAGGAGAAGTGGGTGGCAGAGGGTGAGATGGCTAGATGGCATTGTTGACACAATGGACTTAGAGCTGAGCGGGCTTCAGAGGATAATTGAGGATAGGGGTGCCTGGCGTGCAGTGGTCCATGGGGTCACAAGGGGTTGGACTTGACTAAGCGACTGAACAACAACAACAACAACAACCCAGTAGTTGACCAATGCACACTGGCCTACCTCCTTCTCTACACACATGTATAATGGTTGACTCTTTATCTTCCACTTCTGTTATTGGCATGAACAGTAAATTTTTCTGTACCATATTTTGAGTGATAAGCAGATACACAGTCTCTGTCTTCAATTGTAGCTGATCTACTGAGCAAAAGTTGCAACACACTTTATAAATTTCAGAGAAAACCGATTGCATGGCTAGCTGTCTTCTCATTTGAGGCTTAGAATGCACACAGTTTCTAGACAGTTAGTACTAGAAGCCGTTTTGTAAATTGTTTGTAGTTTAGGCAAGTGGCATTTCACAGTTTATAATAGGCAGCCAGACCTACCATGTGAAAGCAAACGGGTATAATTTCATATTTTAAGTTAGAAGAAACTGTAGCACCTTGCTGTTATTCAGAAGTAGTAAACAGGTTGTTATGTGAAACAACTAAAATTGTTTTTGTTTTTTTTGTTTTTGCAAAGAGACAGACAGAGTTTGCAAGCTATATTTTGGGGAGGAAAAAATCTATTCCATTAATCAGGCCTGAAGTCCTACACAGATGGCTTATAGGATAGATTATGGCTAGTAATCCTTTTGTGTCCTAGAAGATTAAAGGTCTGCTGGTACAAGTGCTGTCAGCTGACACTTTTAAAACATATACACACATGGGAACTCATGGTGGTATAATCCTGCATAGAGCTAAAGCTTTTGGGGACTCTAGCCGTTCACTATTCTGCACATGCCTTGTGGGGAGAAAGCTTCGCTTAATGGAAATGATATATATTCAACCATGGATTGCACAAAACATTGTGGTTAAGGAATACTTCAAGAGTCAGTTTTTAAACTGGTGGCATTCTAAACTTTAAAATTATATCAATGTTTCATGATCTCTGAAAAAAAATAGGGCACAGCGTGAGTGCCAATTGCTTTTAAATGGGTGGCTTGATAATTAACAATTTAAGTGGCTTGTGCAAAGGATGGATTGCTTCACAGCTTGCGGGAAGGCTTTCAATTTGTCATGCATTCTGAGATCTCTGTGGTGGACTGGCTAGACCCAGACCTATATGAGGATTACAAATCTCCCTTTGATTTTGATACTGGAGTTAATAGAAACTATCTCTACCTGTCGCCCACCATGACTTTCTCCCCACCTGGATCTCCTATCCTGAAGAATCCTGGTAACTCTTAAATGTTTTTGTCTCTACAATGTTCTTAGGCAAAGCAGCACTATAGAGGTAGATTTTTAGAAACTAGCATCACATGTGTAATAATATATTCTGAGCTGTCCTGCTGTGGTTGAAAGCAATTAGAGAGCTCTTGGGAAACAGAAAGCACCTTCTGTACTGTAGATTCAACGGGCAAAGAAAAAATGATGCTACTAATAACATGAAAGTATTTGGAAGTTTGTTTTATAATGCAGTTATATATATATCTCCTGCATGTTGGTATTGGGCCACACTTTAAATTTACTTTATTGAACCCTCTCAAGCCTGAAAGAATGATTTGTAACAAAATCACACCCATCCTCCTTTATGTTCTATTCAGATGAACCTAAGCAGAAAACGAGGGCTTTCTTTATCTCCCTCCTAAACCACACGATATGAACAAAGCCATCTCTTCTGAGACACTTTGAGCTAAAAATGGTGTTCTGTAAATGCAGAAATACATAACTTCTCTATCCTATGAGCATGTAGGGGCTAATAATTACTGTTCTGAATGCATTGAGAAGTGGGCTAATGCTATTCTGAGTGTACTAGATGATTTTGGTTCTAAGAAGAAAACAGAGGACAATACAACTTGGCAAGTGTTGTCAGAGGCAGTTGTTCAGAAAACGTAAAACAAAATCCAAGGTACAAATAACTAGTTGTATAATTCTTCTAGAAGGTAGTCCACATTGTGTTTTCAGTCTTTAATACTTAGATTTTGGGGAGTTGGCTGGGTGTTAGAGTATTTTTTTTCTAGCAAACCATAAATTTGTTTTATTTATGTAAGATAAACATGAAGTAGTAGTTAAACACTGATTGACATGTGGTGTAACCCTAAATCAGACAGTTCCTGAGACTTAATTGATTCCTTGCTTGATTTCATCATCTTACTTGCCAACCATTCTAAATCTTTTATCTGTGCAAAAGCTAAGATATATCTCTGAACCAGATATTCAGTAATTTGTACATTGCTTTCACCATGAGCAGACTAGGTAACCTTATGTAACATCTTCTCCTCTTTCCTCTGTCTCCAAATGTGCAAAATTATGCATTATTTGGGCTGTTTGGAGGATTACAACAAAAATTATATCAACTGTACAAAGCACTACAGAAATGCTTTGGTATTTATTGTAAAGTAAAATAATACAATTTGCATTTTTGGGAGAAGATATGACTTGAAATAAAGTTACCCCTGGATTCTGCATTTCTTTGAATTTTGTGATGTAGTTTTTGGGTCAAACAATGTGCAGAAATCGGAGGAATTTGATTTAGGGTTTGATAATTTGAAACACACAGAGATTGGTTTGTTCATCCCCATGAACAATATTGCCACTTACCAGCAATATTGCATTTTGATTATCTTGTGGCAATAAGCAATAGATACTTAGAGGAATTTGTTGAAAAGCAGCCCTAGCAAATTCTTTGTGTTTGGGGAAGATGTGGTTGACTGATAAAGAAAAGATCAGATTCTAGGATTTTTCTCTGTTTTGTGTTTCTTTGTGAATGGGTACTAAGCACAAGAGGGTAGCCTCTCAACTACTTTGGTTTGTCAGCATTCAGACTTTCCTTTACTATGTAAAGTTTGCCATCCTTTTTCCTGCTTGTAGTGTGGGCACAATATTGTGGAGCAATACTGGGTTATTTTCTGGCATTCTGAATTGTGGATGCAGAGGTGCAAGAATTCACACTCATAAACCAGATACTTTTTTTTTTGAAGAACTGAATCCAATATGTCCTAATGACTGATGCAAGTGTGTCAGCAGGAATTTTCCAAACTGCAAAGTGTTGGCAGTATAAGCATAATTTACATAATACTGCAGAACTTTTGTTCCTTTTCTAAATATCCCTAGCATCTCATCAAGTGACACAGAAGCTCATCAGTGTTATGGCCTCTAGCCCACTGTATTGTTACACCTCAGAATAATTGGTTTGTGACATGTCTGAACAGGACAACTTCCATTATCCTTGGGGCTTTCCATTGAATTATCATTTTTCAAAGCTCCGGTTAATGTGTAGAGACTATATGAATGGTGGAGGCATTTCCTGTTCAAATTTGTCACACTCCCATTGTAGTCAGAATGCTAATATTGGAGACAGAGGAGCACAGGAAAAGAATGTTCATCCTGCATATTGTGACTATTCCTCAGTATTATTACCTGAATAAGGCTTTAAAATAAGTCTCTTTGGCTATAAACAGAGATGAGCACTGAACCCTAGAGTTGGATATGATATCAATCAAGGGCGACCTTTACCTTTACTACTTCATTGACTTTGCTAAAGCCTTTGATTAAGTGGAACACAACCAACTGTGGCAAGTCCTTAAAAAGACGGGAGTACCAGACCACCTCACCTGTCTTCTTAGAAACATGTATGCCGGTCAAGAAGCAGCAGTTAGGACATATATAGGAAATGGCCGATTGGTTTAGAACAGGGGTGCCCAAACGTTTTGGGCTGTGGGCCAATCACATGGTTCAGGGAGCAGGTTGCTAAGGCCCAGGGCCACATCCAGTCCCTGGGCCATAGTTTGGGCACCCCTGGTTTAGAATATGAAATACAAAAACACTTATTCTTTGGGAGGCAAATCTTGGCAGCATAATAAAATGTAGAGATCTCACTCTGCTGACAAAAATCTGCATATTTAAAGCAATGGTTTTCCCAGTAGTTATGTATGGCTGTGAGAGCTGGGATCACAAGGAAAACTGTGAGGGCAGAAGAATAAATTCTTTCGAACGGTGGTGCTGGAGAAGACACTTGTGAGTTCCCTCGATCACAAGGAGATCAAACCAGTGAATCTTAAAGCAAATCAGTCATGACTGCTCCTTGAAGGGACAGATACTGAAGATGAAGTTCAAATACCCTGGCCAAATGAGAAGATAAGCCTCACTGGAGAAGGCGAAAAAAGAATAGCCCAGAGGCATGGCTAGATAGTATCGTTGACATGGCGGCCATAGATCTGGGCAGACTTGGAAGAATGACAGAGGAGCCTGGCATGCCAGGGTCCATGGGGTTGTGAAGGGTCAGGGTGTTGAAAGCTTCTAAAATTTGAAGGAACAGCAACCCGAGATCAGAACAAGTAGAATTAATCTGAGCTGCCTGCTGCCCAAGAAATGTGTTCTCTTGTGTGCGTGTGTGTGCGCGCCGAATGGCCTTTTGTCCTCTTCACTGGCAGGTGGTAGAATAATATTTCACTGGTTTTGGTATAATAAAATAGAATTGTGTCATGCTTTAAATATTGCAATCCAAATTAATAATTCTGTGTGGCTTTTCTAAAGGTCTTCTGAAAAATGAAGCTATTCCTGAAGTTGGAGAAGATGCTGCTGCTTCAGTTAACGTTATAGAAGGAATGTCTGAAGAAGAACAGGAAGAACTTAGAAAAGAACTTGCAAAGGTAACTCTCAACCTTTTCGATGTGGTTCATCTAACTAATTTAGCATATATGTTAGGTTTCTGATGTGGGGGGCCCTAAGAATTTTTATATGCTCTTTCCCAGATTTTTGGAAATTATTGTTTTAACTAAAGGTTTTCTCATCTGCTGTCCCTTCTGCAGTTTTTGTCGAGTAATGCTTTTCAGATTTAATAACATGTATTTTGAATAGCAGTCTGCTTTCTGAATGAGCGTCTTTTTACTGAGAAAAGCAAGCTGGAAATGTTTTAGTAACTAATATACAGTATATGCACACCTGAGTATATAATGTGGTTTAAAAAGTGCTGCTCTGTTTACTTTACTGTTAAGTGTCTGGTTTTAAAATAGGACTAGAGAATGAAATGCTGCAAAGTATTTATTGTCCTTAATGTGGACGTTGGCCTATGCAACTCATGATCTTCTAGAGGAAAAGCTAGATGTTTATAACCAATGTCAGTTAACAAAATTGATATTGTATGACTGCTTTGGTAGACATAAACATTTCAATTAACTTGGCCATTATGTAATTTACAAGCAATTTCCAGGTTTATGCCTGCTCCTTTTACTCCTTCTGTCAGCCTCATTGAGATGCTGAGGGCTATGAAGGTTTTTAAAATTAGCCAGCTTATTTTTACTTACAGCCATTCACATAGTTGGGTGGAGTAGCTAATACCTTGGGAGACAGAAACAAAATTCAAGCAGATATTGACAGGCTTGAGCACTGATTTGAAAACAACAGAATGAAATTTTACAGAGACAAGTGTGAATTTCTACACTTAGGGGGAAAAACTAAATGCACAGTTACAAGATGGGGGCTATTCAAATGAGTAATACTATGAGCAAGAAGGGTAGTGGAAGTGTTGTAGATCACAGTGTGATTGTAGCTGCAAAAAAGGCAAATGCTATTTTAGCTTGCATTAACAGAAGCAGTGTCTCCAAAACCTGTGACGTACTACTTATTTAATTTATTTATTTTTAGGATTTGTATTGCCGCCCAGTTCCAAAGACTCTGGGTGGCGTACAGATATTAAAACCATCACAATTTTAAAATCACAATTAAAACCCCATTAAAAACTACCAAAAAACATTCCCTACCCTCCCACCAGTTTAAAAATAGGGAGAGAGCATTCTTAAATCAGCCAGAGGCTGGGGCCACAGCACTGCCAGTGCCCCACACTTGTTCTGCCAGCCAGGTTTTTAAACCTTTCCTGAAGGGCAGCAACTCACTCTGGAGACGCAACTGGATTGGCAAGAGGTTCCATAGGGCCAGAGGGGACACTGAGAAGGCCTTCCTTCTAGTGCTAGAGAGATAGAACAATTAGAGAGCCGCTCCGGTCTGCTCTGGTGGGACAGACAGATATTCTTGGGGTGATGCGGTCTCTTAAGTATCCTGGCCCACTACCATGTAGGGCTTTAATGGTAATAACCAGCACCTTGAATTGCACCCAGAGGCATAACAGCAACCAGTGCATCCCAAATCAGTTGCGCATGGGCATACCACCCACACCCCATCACCACCCTAGCAGCTGTGTTCTGGACCAGTTGTAGCCTCCGAATGGTCATCAAGGGCAGCCTCATGTAGAGTGCATTCCAGTAGTCACGTCTGGAGGTGACTAGAGCGTGCATGACCATAAGCAAGTACAGTCAAACCTCACATAAAGAGTGTTTTGCTTAAAGAGCAGAATTTTCTCTGAATGTTTGCTTCGCTTAACAAATAAAACCAACCAAAAACTCACTTAACAAATAAATTGGGGTTTGCAGTACCCCCCACAATTGGTCACTTACAATGGTGTTTCGCTTAAAGAGCAAACTTGCTTAAAGAGCAATCCTGTGGAACGCATTATGCTCTTTAAGTGAGGTACCACTGTAGTCCCAATCTAGGAGCAGGTGTAACTGGCATATGACACAAAGTTGTACAAAAGCCCTCCTGCCCACGGCTGCTACCTGCTCTTTGAGCAGCAGGCGTGAGTCTAGGAGGACCCCCAGATTATGCACTGGGTCTGTTTGAGGCAAAGTAGCCCCATCCAGAACCAAATATGGTAGCGCCTGAGATAACGCGGGGCCCCTAACCCATAGCCACTCAGTCTTGCTGCGATTCAGTTGTAGCCTGTTGTCCCCCATCCAGGCCCCAATAGCCTCCAGGCACCTGGAAAGGACTCTGAGTGCATCACTGGGATCACCACGGGCTGAGATGTATAGTTGAGTATCATCAGCATACTGATACTTCACTCCATGGGAACAGATGATCTCGCCCATCAGCTTCATGTAAATGTTAAATTGAAGAGGGAAGAGATC